>CM068373.1:158196282-159396282 GCA_034769895.1 Magicicada septendecula | reverse complement strand
AAATCTTTGTCAACTTGTGACTTAATAATATAATAATATAATTGGGATTATCCACCTTGTGGTTTGTCTTTAGATCACTTTATCATTACTACTCATTCTTCCTTCCGCTATACCTTAACTATACACTATCATCTACTCATATTCTATATTGAGAAATTTTATCTTTATTCATATGTTAATTTCATCATATCTCACCTTTCATTATTTTGTTTTCAATGCTCGTTGTGATCATTTTAATTGTTTTAGACATTTTTTTTTTCTTAGTCATTTAGCAGGATTCTGCTTTAGCCATATTTGTATATTTGTTTTATATACAATTTCTCTCTCTCTCCTTGTACCAGGTAAAGTTTTATGTATTTTTTCTGATAATACTTTTGATTCAGTATAATTTCAAGTATTTATCTCAGTAATTTGAACTTGATTTTATTTCTGTTTATTTTACTCTGTATTCAGCATCATTTTTGATAATTCTTTGGTAAGTTAATGGTCTTACCGTAAAGGAATGTTTGTAGCGTATTCCTTTTTAGCTATTTTTTGTTTTTAATTATAATTGTAAGTTTGTGCTTCTTACATTTTTATTACATAGGAATGTGTGTAACTTATTCCTGATTATCTCACTTTTTACTTCATACTTCATATTTCAATTTTTTGTTATATTTTAAACTGATTTAAATTGAAAGGAATTAGTGTAACTGTTTCCTTTGTTTTTCTTTTTTCATTAAAACTTTTTATTGTTCCGCATACATCATCTAATTATTTGAGTAAGCTGCTCTTACAATCTCTTTTAGAATTTTGAAATTTGTTTCATTTCACAATGGTTTTATTCTTCCTCGTAAAACTTTTTTTATTGAAGTTTGATTGTAAACTCCCTTGATTTTCCTTGTATTGATATTACTGATTTGGTAAGTGTTATTACCATTGTCTCTTGTGATGATATACGGCCCCGTGTATAACAATAATAATTTCTTTGCTATACCTTCCATTGTACTTGGCAGTTCACGATTTTTGATTAGTATTTTTTCTCCCTCTTTATATTTGATTATTTTGGGTTGGTTCTTTGCATATTTGGCCTTTTGTTTCTCAATTTTTTGTACTATCAGGCTGTACCATTTATTTTTGTCATACGGGTCTTCTGGGTCTTTTGGGAATTCTATTATCTCTTGTATCTCTCTGTTTGGCTTCCTCTCGAACATCATCAAGTAAGGCGTACTTTCAGTGAATTGATGGTAACTGATGTTTAAAAACACTTCGGTTGAAGGTAAATATTTGTACCATTCTCTCTGGTTGTTATGACAATAGGTTCTCAAAATGCGTCCCACCTCCCTCAACATTCTTTCTGCGGGATTGCTGCTAGGGTGGTAGACTGATGTTTTATAAGTTTTAATATTTAATTTTAATAACTCTTCTCGCCATTTTCTTCCTTTAAATTGCGTTCCGTGGTCTGTTATTAACATGCACGGTCTTCCAATTTCTATAATGTATTTATTTTTGATAATGTCTAATATTTTCCTTGTTGTGGCTCTGTTTATAGCATATAATTTGGTGTACTTGGTGTAATGGTCAAGTATGATAACAATGAATTTGTAGCCGTGTCGTCCTCCGCTACGTGGGAATGGTCCACATATGTCGAGGAACGCCTTCTCTAATTTGGCACTTGATGTGATGGGTATCATCGTTCCATCCTTCCTTTCGTTATTGGTTTTGACCATCTGACACAATGTGCAGGTTTTTATGTTTTTACTTACTTTTCTTGCAATATTTTTTATAAACAAATCCTCTTCTAATGCTTTTACCATTTTAATTGTTCCCATGTGGCCGTATCTCACATGATAATCTTTGATGATTTGATTTTCTAATGATTGTGGTATTACCAGTTTCCAAGTATCTTGGTTCTTTTTTGTTTTCATAAATAGAATATTGTTGTACACACAGTAAAATTGGTTAATAATGGCTTCAGACTCCATCAGTCTTCCTCTGATGTTGGATATTTTTGTATCTTGCTCTTGTTGCAACACTATTTGGTTCATAATATCTTCCAGGTCTTTTCTATCCTTCAACATATAATACACTTTTGCTATCTTCCCCTTTTCTCCTTCAAATGTCTGATTTACTACATTTATTCTGGACAAAATTATTTTAAGTTGGTTTATTATAGTTTAATTTTTCTCATTTAATTCGTCTAATTTAACCTTCCTTCTGTTCCATTGGGTTGCTGGGTCAGTAACTTGAAGATCAGTCCCTTTTCTTGGTTTGTGGTATCTTCACTTAGTTTACCCATGGTCCATCAGTTCCTCTGCCCTTATGGTTCGGATAACTCTGGTGTGTAGAACTGTTTTCTTACTGGTGAAATAGGTCTCCTCCATCTTGTACCATAATTCGTTTAATACCATGTGTTCCGTAGTATTTATTTCTACCTCCATCATTTGCTTAGTTTGTTGATTAATCAGAGAAGTTATTTGTGCCTCTCTCATTAATATTATTTTTGCCTTTTTATTTGGTATCTCCATTTCTGTGTGCTCCAGTATTTTATTGACCTTCTTGTTTTGTTGTCAGTCATTTCTATTTCTGGCATCTTCCATCTAAGCATAGATTTGCTGAAATTTTCATCCACTGGTTGGTTGTGGAATCCTTTTAATTTGGGTATTCTCCATTCAGGTCTTGCTTCTCTCCAGTTTCTTCTCGCTGGTTGGTATTTTACTCCTTCTAAAATTTCTTTTAGAGTTCTCCTGCACTCCATAAAATTCATCCTTTCAGCATGGTTGGTCATTGGTACGCTGAACACATTGGTTAGTCCGTTTTTCATCATCTCCACTTCTTCTCGTGTTTTGATGAGTTTCCTCTTATATACCTTTCTCAGTTCCTCTGTTTTCTTAATCTTCTTAACGATTTGATTCTTTTTCATACGACTGTTTCCATCTATTTGTGGTTCTTTGTGCCTCTCCTCTAGTTCCTTGACCATCTCCTTCTGTGTTATTCTCTGATTCCCCGGTTCCATGTTCTCATTTAACGTTTCTTTGATACTTTCAGGAGTGCTGTCTAGTGTTTCATTCCTTGGTTTGAAATTACTACGTAATGAGTCCAATTTTTTAAACAATTCTTCCTTGTTTGATTCCAATTTTTTAAACAATTCTTCCTTGTCTCGTCTTCTCTCTTCCTTGTCTGCTTCCTTGTCTCGTCTTCTCTCTTCCTTGTCTTGTAACTTTCTTCTTTTTGGTTATTACTCTATTTTATTCAGATCACAACTCCCACTTACCTTTCAACTTGGATCTGGCCGGATCGAGTAGTGGCGGTACACCCATTTCGTTTGACGAACTATGACAGCACATCCAATGAAATAAGGTTTTTTAAATGACTTTGATTACCAAAATGTATCAGTTAAAAGATACTGGTTTTTTATTTTACGATTATTAAACAACTTTTCCATGTATAAAATACAAAAACGTTACTCTCTCCACAAGGTGTTTTAACTTTTGAAGTACAGCATTATAAATTTCTTATAACATAATAAATACCTTACCTTACTCTAGTGCACATAAAAACACAGCCCAGCCTGCCATTCTCACATACACTCAATTTATTTTAATAACCCCTCCCCTGATCATTTTAATTAACCCACACCCTGAAACATGTGGCGAAATACTCCAGCCGGCAACGTGGTTTTCGCTCGAACTCACTATTCCGCGTTTTAATTGATACTGGTGTCCGAAAATAAATGTATATGTTCTGCACTTTTACTTGACCGCGGTCACATACTTTGTTATTGTTAGTTGTGTTACATTAATTATAAAAAATTTGTTTCTGAGCCCGGTTGACGGGCGGCCTGCGCAGGCGGGAGTCGACAACGAACTGCCGGCGTCTCTCAGTTCCCCACTCCGGGAGCATTTTAGTCAAGACGACGGACATCAATGCCTTCCAGTTAGTCGTCCCAGTTTCGACTCATACTAGTCATGTAGTTGTTGGAGTGACGATAGCAGACGATTTCAAATAGGCACTGGCTAATGTCATAAAAGTGGGTGGGACTTAAAACAGCATTTCCGCAAGATCTTGAAGAAAACGACAAAGATTATTCTCTCTAGCCATCTTGGTTTTTGTTAGAGCGTCACTTGGAGCGTGATTGAGCAGTTGCGTATGTGCGCTGCCACACACAGGTACAAAGTTCTCAGAATTTTGTGGAGGTAAATTCTTCAGCCGTGTTACACCACTGATTGCGTTTCGCTTTGTTTCCAACTGTTTCTCAACACTGGTCTGTTATACGGACAAATACGTTGCACAATGACAATCCGCCCAAAAACGAAATAAATAAAAATATAAATATATGCCCCAAACGGTTAAAATAAAACACCCAAAATTTGACCCGCTACAATACCCCCTCGATGAGAATTCTGCTGTCCATGACAGAAGAAATCTCATCGATAAACCCCGAAGAGGACCGGTGAGGAACTGGTGCCAACAACCCCCTGGTTCATAATCTCATGGGTACACGACCCCCCTGGCGCAGCGACCATGGACTCATCTGAACGAGATCACTGGACTTCTCCGTAAGAGATCCCAACACCGAGAAATCGATCAGACTCGCACCACGGCACACCTCGCCTTCTAACATGCTACCCCCAAAATCCTCAATCCCGGGCTAAAATTATCCCAGCTCCTCCGCCGATATGTTTCCCCTTTTTGCAAGCTGGGCTGCCTTTAGCAGATACTGGGCTCACACACATTAACATTACATATTATCATAACACATTAAAAGAAAACTTCCTTTAAAATTTATTATAAATTCAAAAAAATTCAATATTCATGAAAAAATCGTTTATCAAAAAATTCTCTTCCTCTTTTTTCTAATTTTTGTTACAATTGCCTTAACCTAGACATTTCTACTAATATAAACATTTCTATTCTAACATGAGAACAATTTATAGCCTACCAAGATAAAGCAATACAATAAAAGAAACATGGTTAATACACACATATAATAAAAGAATAATTATCTAACATATTCATTCGCTGGCAGGCGAAAAATCAAGTTTTTTTTTTTTTTCAAAAAAATTTAAAATTTTCAAAATTTTAAAATTCAAAAAAATTATTCATTGAATATTTATTAAATTTATTTATTAAATAACATTTATTAAAATTATTCAAATATTAGTTTGAATTAATCAAACAAACAAATTAAAATTGAATTCCTACTCTACAAGCTTAGTAGGTGTATGAACTCATCAGCTGATCATAACTAGGTCAAGTTCAAAACCCTTGACCTACATATGTTATGTATGATTTCTGAAAACACTCCAAATATCTGTAATATCCTACCTTGAAATACAAAACATAGTAACATAAAATATTTATAATAAACAAAATATTAATACAAATAATAAACAGATTGACATTTACATTATTTAAATTAAACAATTCTTGACTTTACATTATTTTCACATTTCATCAAAATTCTGTCACTGGTTGAAAAAAATAAACAATTGCATATTCTTTATCATGAATCTCTCTTTCTTTTCAACAATCTTACTTTAAAATACTGTGGGTGAGGTAAATTATTTATTCTCGTCTTCCTGTATGAGATTTCTATACATATATAAACTTTCTCCCCCTGACTCTAATATTAATCAACTCAATTATCATGACACCCAACTCTACCAAAAATATCTACTAATCAGGACACTCTAAACCCCAACTTATCATTCAACACAAAACGCCACCTTCTCTACATATATGAAAAAATACTCTCTAACCCTTTGTACATAGGATACGTGTTTCCTTCCCAAAACTCATCCCCTTATTTGGCCCCCGGATTTTACCTAAGGCGACCCCAGCCCCACTAAATCTATCCTAATCCCGTCCCAACCCTTGTTGCGGACTCCCCAAATACACTACCCCCTAATACAAAATTGCCATCCCCAAAAATCTCAATCTCATTACCTCACTACAAATACACAAAATAACCTCATTAACTATAAAAACAACAATATCATTCAAATCTACATAAAGTCTCCATTACCACTGTGTCAACATTAATACTCCACCAACTTCTATAACATACATTAACTCAAAAACAACATTACATCATATTCATTATTTCAACTTCACTTGGAATTCAATTGGGACAGGTCTACTTGTCCCATAAAACATTTATCACCCATGAATTATCTTTTATTAATTTGCATAAATTGTTATTTTATTTCTCATATTCTTTTTGTCTTTACTTCAAAATATCTGTAGCCCACTAAACATTAATTACTTGTAACATTTACAAACCAATATACCAGTGACATGGTATTGTTGATCAGCTGATATCCTAACATAATTAAAACACCATGGATACCTTTCAAAATTGAACAGTTACATGTAATACATTATCAACACTTACTTCTATTATGTTGATTGCCTGCCAGGCGTCTAATGATTGGCTTAGAAAAAAAATTACACACATAATGAAAATACATTTTATCAACAACTATATCTAACACGCAACAATAAAATGATTGCACAAATAGCGATAAACCTGGATTATTAGCATACATCAAACAAACAATTCTCTTTTAAATAATTTATATAAAAATTTATAAACATTATTATTTAAAATTTTTCATTAACTCTTTTTATTTATCATCAGGATGAATTTATCCTGTGTTGTAATCAGATTTTCAAAAATTCTAAATTTATTATTAATATATATTTTTAACCATTATGTTCCACAAAATAAACCATTTAACATTTATTTACTTATTAATTATTATTAAATCAAAATCTCACCAAACAATTTAAATTCATTATAAAATTCAAACACACAACATTCAATCACAATATCTAAACATCTCAACTTATTTAATTCATTTGATTATTAAAATAACATATTTCAATTATTATCAACATTCTACAAATCGTTAACTATTGTCTTCGTAATTATTTTGTTATTTAATTAGAGTGCAAAAATATTAATAATATTATTAATACAACATTTTCTAAAACATATACACATTACACTTCACAATACACACAAATGAATTCACTATTATTTACAAAATATACGTCAAAACTGTTCAAGTGTATCTCACTTCATGTCCAAATCTGCCATGTCAAACAACCATAAAACAAAATGTTTATACTGTCTTTTATTGTTTTAATAGTTTAACCTCCATCGTTCCAAATCAACCTTGGTTTTATATAACACTGTTGCTTTTTATTTACAAACAAATGGTTACTTTGTGTGTCATAACCAGAACAACCAAATTCACTCATTTTACCAGAATACTCATTAAACCAGTCTACGTTAGGTATTTTTGTTAAGTCTCCGTCATTACATTCATTCACTATCGGTCTAATTATTTTTATCAAATCATTGTAATCATTATTATTCAAATATATTTCTAAGCCTTCTTTCCATTCATCATACTTTCTATTCAAATTATACAATTCTGTTACATACCATTCTCTAGTTACCTCTCTCTCTTCATAACACCACATCACACTCTCACAATTATTCCGGACAGAGGGTACACAATTACTCCACAAAAATAAACACCTCAATTCATCTACCAATACGGGACTCTTGCCCTTCAACCACAACACTTGTGGACTCAATAAATCATCATAAACATCATAAATAATAAAAGGAAAATTTGCCCTCTGTTCCCACTCTACCACAACATTATTTTTTCTCTCTCTCTCTAACTCACTGACACACTTTAACATTTCATAATCACTACCTTCCACCAACTCATCAATACTCTCATTCTTTATTTTTACCGTATCACTTTCTGATACCAATTTCTCAAACACATTATTATTCTCGTTATTATTAACATCATTTTTATTTATTAACTCATTGCCTAACACAACACTGTCATTACAGCTTTCGTTAGTATTATTCTTACTCTGTTCTACTTTATTCGAACTAATTTTTGTCATTTCATTGGCATTTCCAAGACATACACTCTTGTCTTGTATGTTATTTATCAACTCGTCAAATTTTATATTTATATTTTGCTGAAACTGAATATTCTGGTCTTTAATTTCTTTAAAATTGATCTCGTTTTGAATATTTTGTTGTTCGCATTTTATTTTCTGTTCATTAAAATCATTAGTTAATTGGTCTAATTTATTGTTCATGTTTTCAAATTTATTGTCCATTTTTTCAAATTTATTGTCCATTTTTCGTAAGAAACTCATTATATCAGTTTCCTCTGATTGTTTATTTTGTTTAGTTGAAACGGGTGTCAACTGGATTCCCGAATCAATGTCTGTTTCATTTACTTGTGGTTGAGACGCAATCGGCGTGGAATGAGCTATTACATTACTGCCGGCAGCTGTTTCTATAACAGTACCCGTCTCCCCCCTCAACATGCCACTTTCATCCAGTGATTGCGACTCAAGGCCACTTTCACTCATTTCTACGTTAGTTATATTGCTTTGTTTAGTATTCTCAGACATTTTTTCTAGTTTATAGCTTAGTTTTATTTAAGTGTTAACTACAATTGGTTACTCTTCCCTTCCAAAACGTTATACTACAGCATATATAAAATAAACCTTACCATAATTACGTACATTTCTCGTAACTAAAATTTCGCTTTCATAACCGTACTTCATTCAATGCACTGTCAAAATGTAGGCCGGTGTAATACAACTGTTTTGTTGTATTACATCCTGCAGTCACGGCACCAATTGTAACTTTCTTCTTTTTTCTTATTACTCTATTTTATTCAGATCACAACTCCCACTTACCTTTCAACTTGGATCTGGCCGGATCGAGTAGTGGCGGTACACCCATTTCGTTTGACGAACTATGACAGCACATCCAATGAAATAAGGTTTTTTAAATGACTTTGATTACCAAAATGTATCAGTTAAAAGATACTGGTTTTTTATTTTACGATTATTAAACAACTTTTCCATGTATAAAATACAAAAACGTTACTCTCTCCACAAGGTGTTTTAACTTTTGAAGTACAGCATTATAAATTTCTTATAACATAATAAATACCTTACCTTACTCTAGTGCACATAAAAACACAGCCCAGCCTGCCATTCTCACATACACTCAATTTATTTTAATAACCCCTCCCCTGATCATTTTAATTAACCCACACCCTGAAACATGTGGCGAAATACTCCAGCCGGCAACGTGGTTTTCGCTCGAACTCACTATTCCGCGTTTTAATTGATACTGGTGTCCGAAAATAAATGTATATGTTCTGCACTTTTACTTGACCGCGGTCACATACTTTGTTATTGTTAGTTGTTACATTAATTATAAAAAATTTGTTTCTGAGTCCGGTTGACGGGCGGCCTGCGCAGGCGGGAGTCGACAACGAACTGCCGGCGTCTCTCAGTTCCCCACTCCGGGAGCATTTTAGTCAAGACGACGGACATCAATGCCTTCCAGTTAGTCGTCCCAGTTTCGACTCATACTAGTCATGTAGTTGTTGGAGTGACGATAGCAGACGATTTCAAATAGGCACTGGCTAATGTCATAAAAGTGGGTGGGACTTAAAACAGCATTTCTGCAAGATCTTGAAGAAAACGACAAAGATTATTCTCTCTAGCCATCTTGGTTTTTGTTAGAGCGTCACTTGGAGCGTGATTGAGCAGTTGCGTATGTGCGCTGCCACACACAGGTACAAAGTTCTCAGAATTTTGTGGAGGTAAATTCTTCAGCCGTGTTACACCACTGATTGCGTTTCGCTTTGTTTCCAACTGTTTCTCAACACTGGTCTGTTATACGGACAAATACGTTGCACAATGACAATCCGCCCAAAAACGAAATAAATAAAAATATAAATATATGCCCCAAACGGTTAAAATAAAACACCCAAAATTTGACCCGCTACAGTCTGACTCCAATTTTTGATTCATTTGTCCAAATTGTTCCATCATGAAGTTCAGCATGCGATCTAATTTGGTTTCTTCTGTTGGTTTTATTGGTTGGTTGTTTATCATGACTTCTGCTTCTATTTCCGGTTCAGGTTCAGGTTCAGGTGGATTTGAATTTTCCACTTGGTCCTCCTGTGGGTTTTCTTCTGACAATTCTACAGTCGTTTCCTCCATTTCTACTTCCTCTACTTCCTCCATTTCTTCTGGGTTTCCTTCTTGGTTTGATGATTCCTTCCCTTTGCGTCTCGTAACCATCCTGTGTCTATTCATGATCGCCGCTAGTTATTCTTTCTAGCCACACGTTGCTGGTCGCCAATATGTAACAATAAAACGAGGTGTGTGTTGACTTCCTTAAAGCCCCTCGTTGGGTTCGTCAATATGTAACAATAAATAGGAGTCGTACCTGTTAAAATGTATCACACTTGTTTATATGGTGTATTAGTGTGAATGTAGTGTGTTTGCCTCACACTGGTTGTTACATAAATCGACGTCACTACTGGAGTCCGTAGCGTTGTCAATGTCACCAGTACAACCTACCTGCTAATTCATATGGATTTCGATTCCCGGGTGGCGCCAAATTGTTTTTGTTAAAACAATTAAAAAATTTAATTTTTAAAAGTAATATGTGGTATTAGCATGGACAGCTGTGGCGTTCGAATTATTCCCGCTGCTACACAGGTTGTCGACTCGGCCAATCGTGACAAGCGCTAGTTGGCTATGACTTAAACTTCGCTAACACACATATATTTACAAAAAAAATCCTATGAAATAACAAGATAGTAATGTTCTGTACTGCGTTTTTTAATACACATTTAATTATTAATAAACATGACAATTGAATCATAAACAAATTTATGATATTATGCTCCGGCTTAGAGCTTGAAACACAAAACACCTCAGGTTGGCAAAATTGATTCAAAACACTATCATTCAGTTACTTCTAACAAATTAATATGTTTTTAAAATCTGGAGTTCTTTTGATCATGAAAATAGACATAAACGTTGATTACATGAAAAGAAATTACACTATTATACCTTATAGGTACTTAGGATTTATAATGTGTTTGTACAATTTGTTCTGTAGTGTCGTATTTCTGTTACAGTAGTTATGTTCACAAATAAGGTTATCTTTTAAATGTTTTTTAATATAAGTAAGTAAATTATGCCTTTACCTTTGAAAGAAAATACTATTTTTTAAATAGTGAGAAATTTTATCATTTGAAAATAATTTAGGTGATTTGGGGTTTTTTAGGAGTAATAAATTATTCGGTACTTATCAGTTCGTCTCACGTTGAAGGGTCATCATGGGTAGGCGTGTAGTTTTCGAATTTGGGCTGGTTGTAGGCTTCCAGCATCTTCTTCAAACTGGTCTGGGTTTTTTCTTTAATTAGTTTGTTTAATTTCATTCCTGGTCATCATTAATTCGGTACAGATCGACGTCTCTTCACATTGGATCATTTTGGTTCACTATTCGACTTGTTGTAATTGTTTAAATTAAAGTTTTAGTTGTCCAATTTCTTGCGTGGCGTACCCACGCTTCGTTTCTTCAGCGTCTTTTATTTTTTTTAACGGAAAAATAAGCCTCAAATGACTCGTTGTCATAGTAACTAATAATTCGATGCTAGTTTAATTACTCTTTGCTTACATTGTTAGAGATATTTGAATTTTTATTCAAATTTATTAAGTAATTTCCTAATGATTTTATTCCCTTATAATTCCTTTGGGATAAATAATGACATCACTATTATTTTTCTTTCCTTTCAAAGTTTACAATGATACCTCATAAGGTCATATTTTGTTACACTTTAATTATAGTCTAATTAGTTGACATTTAATAAATAACATATCTTTCTTGAATTAAATTATTACAATAATATTTCTGTGTAGAAATAACTGATATACAATCATTGTCCATTCACTGTTCTTAGATTAGTAAGATTTTTTGTGAAATTGATACAATTTGCATTTGAAATGTTCTTGGCAGTTAACTGTTTTCCTAGTTACAAACAGCCATGATTGTTTTCTAGTGTATTTCCCTTTTAAATTACATTCTGAATTCAGCCTGATGGGCTTCGTTTATTTGTTTGTGTTTTAATTATTATTTAACATACATTTTCATTGCTTTTCATTTAAAATATAATAGTTAGGTTTATGGACTGTAAGTCCCCCTTCAGTCATATTCCTTGTTTAACATTGAATCAATTATTCTTTATAAGTCATAAATTATTCTTAGTATTAACATTGATTTCTTTCTTGTCTTATAAACTAGGGTGATAAACATTGTCACTTTCTCTAATAATATGAAGGTTAATTCCCCTTTCAACATGGGGTGTTGTATTCTTTATAATTTTAATCTTTAATAACAAATTTTACTTCTATCCTATCATGCCATGTTAACACAAGTTATAGTACTGGGCTTTCTCCCTGATATGTCACATGCTTCCCTTATATTAATTTTAAATACTATTTTTAATTACATCTAGGTATACAACTAATTATAGTTCCACTCCAATCATTGGTAATTTATCAATGTTTTCAAGAGTGTCTATTTCCTTAGCATTCTAACTTGAATGTTTCACATTCACCTTCACTATTTTTTATTTAGGGCATTCACTTCACTAAAACACTTCACTTTGGTTCACTGTTTTGTAATTAGTGTTATTTAATGGGTAACCCCTATACCTACTCCTACCATTTCTCACTATTTTTGTTTTAGTATTATTTTTACTATAAACAATATTAGGCTAGTTGAGTTTTGGGTTGAATCTAACCTTTCTGACCGGGTTAGTGTACCCTTCCTATACTACATTGTTTTACAATTGTATTGTCTTAAAAATTGGATACATATGTTAAATTAATGCTAATAATAACATTGGTTTTATCAATATATAATTATTTAAGGTTTATTGACCGTATTCTATCTTTAACATACAATCTCTCCCTTTTATATATGTGTTAGTTTCCCTTTGGTTTTATCTGTCTCCTCTTCATTCTTCCTCTTCTTCTTCTTCAATAATCTTCATCTTCATTCTTCATCTTGGTTTGGTTCTCCTTTAGTTCTGTGTCCATCATTGTTTTGTTAATCACATTTTCTTAAGTATGTTTGGGTTGTCGGCTTAATCATGTCAAAATATTTACATTTTAATAAGTATGTTACGTGGTTCCCTTCTTTATGTTTATGTTTTTTGGCTCAGTCACTTGGGTTGGGTAATATCGTTGTACGTCATGTCAAAGTATTTACATTTTTATCATTTTTTACACATTTTATTTCATATGAAGTAACTTTTGTATTAAGAATTATCTTTTTTATTACTGGTACAAGATTTGGCTTAATTGTATCGTTACATAATGCCTCTCCTCTAAAATTGATCATTTTAATAAAATACTAGCATAGTGTTTTATGAAATTATCAGTTATAGATAACTTTTTCCTTCTCTTCCTTGTTTGTTTCTCCATTCTCCATTTCTCTTCTTACTTAATTCACTCCATTTTATCTGGATCTGTTTTTATTTATTTCCATTGGTGCATATTCCCTCATAACTTTATATAGTAGCTGGTTTCTCCCATTACTACTCATTTTTCTGAGACTAGAGGCACATCTTCTCTACTCAGTTCACATAGATTGCTGGACTTTTCAACAGTCAATCTTAAATCTTTGTCAACTTGTGACTTAATAATATAATAATATAATTGGGATTATCCACCTTGTGGTTTGTCTTTAGATCACTTTATCATTACTACTCATTCTTCCTTCCGCTATACCTTAACTATACACTATCATCTACTCATATTCTATATTGAAAATTTTATCTTTATTCATATGTTAATTTCATCATATCTCACCTTTCATTATTTTGTTTTCAATGCTCGTTGTGATCATTTTAATTGTTTTAGACATTTTTTTTTTCTTAGTCATTTAGCAGGATTCTGCTTTAGCCATATTTGTATATTTGTTTTATATTACAATTTCTCTCTCTCTCCTTGTACCAGGTAAAGTTTTATTTATTTTTTCTGATAATACTTTTGATTCAGTATAATTTCAAGTATTTATCTCAGTAATTTGAACTTGATTTTATTTCTGTTTATTTTACTCTGTATTCAGCATCATTTTTGATAATTCTTTGGTAAGTTAATGGTCTTACCGTAAAGGAATGTTTGTAGCGTATTCCTTTTTAGCTATTTTTTGTTTTTAATTATAATTGTAAGTTTGTGCTTCTTACATTTTTATTACATAGGAATGTGTGTAACTTATTCCT
This sequence comes from Magicicada septendecula, assembly GCA_034769895.1. Taxonomy (NCBI): domain Eukaryota; kingdom Metazoa; phylum Arthropoda; class Insecta; order Hemiptera; family Cicadidae; genus Magicicada; species Magicicada septendecula. The sequence goes on along the minus strand of CM068373.1, from coordinate 159,382,147 downwards.
GATTATCTCACTTTTTACTTCATACTTCATATTTCAATTTTTTGTTATATTTTAAACTGATTTAAATTGAAAGGAATTTGTGTAACTGTTTCTTTGTTTTTCTTTTTCATTAAAACTTTTTATTGTTCCGCATACATCATCTAAATATTTGAGTAAGCTGCTCTTACAATCTCTTTTAGAATTTTGAAATTTGTTTCATTTCACAATGGTTTTATTCTTCCTCGTAAAACTTTTTTTATTGAAGTTTGATTGTAAACTCCCTTGATTTTCCTTGTATTGATATTACTGATTTGGTAAGTGTTATTACCATTGTCTCTTGTGATGATATACGGCCCCGTGTATAACAATAATAATTTCTTTGCTATACCTTCCATTGTACTTGGCAGTTCACGATTTTTGATTAGTATTTTTTCTCCCTCTTTATATTTGATTATTTTGGGTTGGTTCTTTGCATATTTGGCCTTTTGTTTCTCAATTTTTTGTACTATCAGGCTGTACCATTTATTTTTGTCATACGGGTCTTCTGGGTCTTTTGGGAATTCTATTATCTCTTGTATCTCTCTGTTTGGCTTCCTCTCGAACATCATCAAGTAAGGCGTACTTTCAGTGAATTGATGGTAACTGATGTTTAAAAAACACTTCGGTTGAAGGTAAATATTTGTACCATTCTCTCTGGTTGTTATGACAATAGGTTCTCAAAATGCGTCCCACCTCCCTCAACATTCTTTCTGCGGGATTGCTGCTAGGGTGGTAGACTGATGTTTTATAAGTTTTTAATATTTAATTTTAATAACTCTTCTCGCCATTTTCTTCCTTTAAATTGCGTTCCGTGGTCTGTTATTAACATGCACGGTCTTCCAATTTCTATAATGTATTTATTTTTGATAATGTCTAATATTTTCCTTGTTGTGGCTCTGTTTATAGCATATAATTTGGTGTACTTGGTGTAATGGTCAAGTATGATAACAATGAATTTGTAGCCGTGTCGTCCTCCGCTACGTGGGAATGGTCCACATATGTCGAGGAACGCCTTCTCTAATTTGGCACTTGATGTGATGGGTATCATCGTTCCATCCTTCCTTTCGTTATTGGTTTTGACCATCTGACACAATGTGCAGGTTTTTATGTTTTTACTTACTTTTCTTGCAATATTTTTTATAAACAAATCCTCTTCTAATGCTTTTACCATTTTAATTGTTCCCATGTGGCCGTATCTCACATGATAATCTTTGATGATTTGATTTTCTAATGATTGTGGTATTACCAGTTTCCAAGTATCTTGGTTCTTTTTTGTTTTCATAAATAGAATATTGTTGTACACACAGTAAAATTGGTTAATAATGGCTTCAGACTCCATCAGTCTTCCTCTGATGTTGGATATTTTTGTATCTTGCTCTTGTTGCAACACTATTTGGTTCATAATATCTTCCAGGTCTTTTCTATCCTTCAACATATAATACACTTTTGCTATCTTCCCCTTTTCTCCTTCAAATGTCTGATTTACTACATTTATTCTGGACAAAATTATTTTAAGTTGGTTTATTATAGTTTAATTTTTCTCATTTAATTCGTCTAATTTAACCTTCCTTCTGTTCCATTGGGTTGCTGGGTCAGTAACTTGAAGATCAGTCCCTTTTCTTGGTTTGTGGTATCTTCACTTAGTTTACCCATGGTCCATCAGTTCCTCTGCCCTTATGGTTCGGATAACTCTGGTGTGTAGAACTGTTTTCTTACTGGTGAAATAGGTCTCCTCCATCTTGTACCATAATTCGTTTAATACCATGTGTTCCGTAGTATTTATTTCTACCTCCATCATTTGCTTAGTTTGTTGATTAATCAGAGAAGTTATTTGTGCCTCTCTCATTAATATTATTTTTGCCTTTTTATTTGGTATCTCCATTTCTGTGTGCTCCAGTATTTTATTGACCTTCTTGTTTTGTTGTCAGTCATTTCTATTTCTGGCATCTTCCATCTAAGCACAGATTTGCTGAAATTTTCATCCACTGGTTGGTTGTGGAATCCTTTTAATTTGGGTATTCTCCATTCAGGTCTTGCTTCTCTCCAGTTTCTTCTCGCTGGTTGGTATTTTACTCCTTCTAAAATTTCTTTTAGAGTTCTCCTGCACTCCATAAAATTCATCCTTTCAGCATGGTTGGTCATTGGTACGCTGAACACATTGGTTAGTCCGTTTTTCATCATCTCCACTTCTTCTCGTGTTTTGATGAGTTTCCTCTTATATACCTTTCTCAGTTCCTCTGTTTTCTTAATCTTCTTAACGATTTGATTCTTTTTCATACGACTGTTTCCATCTATTTGTGGTTCTTTGTGCCTCTCCTCTAGTTCCTTGACCATCTCCTTCTGTGTTATTTTCTGATTCCCCGGTTCCATGTTCTCATTTAACGTTTCTTTGATACTTTCAGGAGTGCTGTCTAGTGTTTCATTCCTTGGTTTGAAATTACTACGTAATGAGTCCAATTTTTTAAACAATTCTTCCTTGTTTGATTCCAATTTTTTAAACAATTCTTCCTTGTCTCGTCTTCTCTCTTCCTTGTCTGCTTCCTTGTCTCGTCTTCTCTCTTCCTTGTCTGACTCCAATTTTTGATTCATTTGTCCAAATTGTTCCATCATGAAGTTCAGCATGCGATCTAATTTTGTTTCTTCTGTTGGTTTTATTGGTTGGTTGTTTATCATGACTTCTGCTTCTATTTCCGGTTCAGGTTCAGGTTCAGGTGGATTTGAATTTTCCACTTGGTCCTCCTGTGGGTTTTCTTCTGACAATTCTACAGTCGTTTCCTCCATTTCTACTTCCTCTACTTCCATTTCTTCTGGGTTTCCTTCTTGGTTTGATGATTCCTTCCCTTTGCGTCTCGTAACCATCCTGTGTCTATTCATGATCGCCGCTAGTTATTCTTTCTAGCCACACGTTGCTGGTCGCCAATATGTAACAATAAAACGAGGTGTGTGTTGACTTCCTTAAAGCCCCTCGTTGGGTTCGTCAATATGTAACAATAAATAGGAGTCGTACCTGTTAAAATGTATCACACTTGTTTATATGGTGTATTAGTGTGAATGTAGTGTGTTTGCCTCACACTGGTTGTTACATAAATCGACGTCACTACTGGAGTCCGTAGCGTTGTCAATGTCACCAGTACAACCTACCTGCTAATTCATATGGATTTCGATTCCCGGGTGGCGCCAAATTGTTTTTGTTAAAACAATTAAAAAATTTAATTTTTAAAAGTAATATGTGGTATTAGCATGGACAGCTGTGGCGTTCGAATTATTCCCGCTGCTACACAGGTTGTCGACTCGGCCAATCGTGACAAGCGCTAGTTGGCTATGACTTAAACTTCGCTAACACACATATATTTACAAAAAAAATCCTATGAAATAACAAGATAGTAATGTTCTGTACTGCGTTTTTTAATACACATTTAATTATTAATAAACATGACAATTGAATCATAAACAAATTTATGATATTATGCTCCGGCTTAGAGCTTGAAACACAAAACACCTCAGGTTGGCAAAATTGATTCAAAACACTATCATTCAGTTACTTCTAACAAATTAATATGTTTTTAAAATCTGGAGTTCTTTTGATCATGAAAATAGACATAAACGTTGATTACATGAAAAGAAATTACACTATTATACCTTATAGGTACTTAGGATTTATAATGTGTTTGTACAATTTGTTCTGTAGTGTCGTATTTCTGTTACAGTAGTTATGTTCACAAATAAGGTTATCTTTATAAATGTTTTTTAATATAAGTAAGTAAATTATGCCTTTACCTTTGAAAGAAAATACTATTTTTTAAATAGTGAGAAATTTTATCATTTGAAAATAATTTAGGTGATTTGGGGTTTTTTAGGAGTAATAAATTATTCGGTACTTATCAGTTCGTCTCACGTTGAAGGGTCATCATGGGTAGGCGTGTAGTTTTCGAATTTGGGCTGGTTGTAGGCTTCCAGCATCTTCTTCAAACTGGTCTGGGTTTTTTCTTTAATTAGTTTGTTTAATTTCATTCCTGGTCATCATTAATTCGGTACAGATCGACGTCTCTTCACATTGGATCATTTTGGTTCACTATTCGACTTGTTGTAATTGTTTAAATTAAAGTTTTAGTTGTCCAATTTCTTGCGTGGCGTACCCACGCTTCGTTTCTTCAGCGTCTCTTATTTTTTTTAACGGAAAAATAAGCCTCAAATGACTCGTTGTCATAGTAACTAATAATTCGATGCTAGTTTAATTACTCTTTGCTTACATTGTTAGAGATATTTGAATTTTTATTCAAATTTATTAAGTAATTTCCTAATGATTTTATTCCCTTATAATTCCTTTGGGATAAATAATGACATCACTATTATTTTTCTTTCCTTTCAAAGTTTACAATGATACCTCATAAGGTCATATTTTGTTACACTTTAATTATAGTCTAATTAGTTGACATTTAATAAATAACATATCTTTCTTGAATTAAATTATTACAATAATATTTCTGTGTAGAAATAACTGATATACAATCATTGTCCATTCACTGTTCTTAGATTAGTAAGATTTTTTGTGAAATTGATACAATTTGCATTTGAAATGTTCTTGGCAGTTAACTGTTTTCCTAGTTACAAACAGCCATGATTGTTTTCTAGTGTATTTCCCTTTTAAATTACATTCTGAATTCAGCCTGATGGGCTTCGTTTATTTGTTTGTGTTTTAATTATTATTTAACATACATTTTCATTGCTTTTCATTTAAAATATAATAGTTAGGTTTATGGACTGTAAGTCCCCCTTCAGTCATATTCCTTGTTTAACATTGAATCAATTATTCTTTATAAGTCATAAATTATTCTTAGTATTAACATTGATTTCTTTCTTGTCTTATAAACTAGGGTGATAAACATTGTCACTTTCTCTAATAATATGAAGGTTAATTCCCCTTTCAACATGGGGTGTTGTATTCTTTATAATTTTAATCTTTAATAACAAATTTTACTTCTATCCTATCATGCCATGTTAACACAAGTTATAGTACTGGGCTTTCTCCCTGATATGTCACATGCTTCCCTTATATTAATTTTAAATACTATTTTTAATTACATCTAGGTATACAACTAATTATAGTTCCACTCCAATCATTGGTAATTTATCAATGTTTTCAAGAGTGTCTATTTCCTTAGCATTCTAACTTGAATGTTTCACATTCACCTTCACTATTTTTTATTTAGGGCATTCACTTCACTAAAACACTTCACTTTGGTTCACTGTTTTGTAATTAGTGTTATTTAATGGGTAACCCCTATACCTACTCCTACCATTTCTCACTATTTTTGTTTTAGTATTATTTTTACTATAAACAATATTAGGCTAGTTGAGTTTTGGGTTGAATCTAACCTTTCTGACCGGGTTAGTGTACCCTTCCTATACTACATTGTTTTACAATTGTATTGTCTTAAAAATTGGATACATATGTTAAATTAATGCTAATAATAACATTGGTTTTATCAATATATAATTATTTAAGGTTTATTGACCGTATTCTATCTTTAACATACAATCTCTCCCTTTTATATATGTGTTAGTTTCCCTTTGGTTTTATCTGTCTCCTCTTCATTCTTCCTCTTCTTCTTCTTCAATAATCTTCATCTTCATTCTTCATCTTGGTTTGGTTCTCCTTTAGTTCTGTGTCCATCATTGTTTTGTTAATCACATTTTCTTAAGTATGTTTGGGTTGTCGGCTTAATCATGTCAAAATATTTACATTTTAATAAGTATGTTACGTGGTTCCCTTCTTTATGTTTATGTTTTTTGGCTCAGTCACTTGGGTTGGGTAATATCGTTGTACGTCATGTCAAAGTATTTACATTTTAATCATTTTTTACACATTTTATTTCATATGAAGTAACTTTTGTATTAAGAATTATCTTTTTTATTACTGGTACGAGATTTGGCTTAATTGTATCGTTACATAATGCCTCTCCTCTAAAATTGATCATTTTAATAAAATACTAGCATAGTGTTTTATGAAATTATCAGTTATAGATAACTTTTTCCTTCTCTTCCTTGTTTGTTTCTCCATTCTCCATTTCTCTTCTTACTTAATTCACTCCATTTTATCTGGATCTGTTTTTATTTATTTCCATTGGTGCATATTCCCTCATAACTTTATATAGTAGCTGGTTTCTCCCATTACTACTCATTTTTCTGAGACTAGAGGCACATCTTCTCTACTCAGTTCACATAGATTGCTGGACTTTTCAACAGTCAATCTTAAATCTTTGTCAACTTGTGACTTAATAATATAATAATATAATTGGGATTATCCACCTTGTGGTTTGTCTTTAGATCACTTTATCATTACTACTCATTCTTCCTTCCGCTATACCTTAACTATACACTATCATCTACTCATATTCTATATTGAGAAATTTTATCTTTATTCATATGTTAATTTCATCATATCTCACCTTTCATTATTTTGTTTTCAATGCTCGTTGTGATCATTTTAATTGTTTTAGACATTTTTTTTTTCTTAGTCATTTAGCAGGATTCTGCTTTAGCCATATTTGTATATTTGTTTTATATACAATTTCTCTCTCTCTCCTTGTACCAGGTAAAGTTTTATTTATTTTTTCTGATAATACTTTTGATTCAGTATAATTTCAAGTATTTATCTCAGTAATTTGAACTTGATTTTATTTCTGTTTATTTTACTCTGTATTCAGCATCATTTTTGATAATTCTTTGGTAAGTTAATGGTCTTACCGTAAAGGAATGTTTGTAGCGTATTCCTTTTTAGCTATTTTTTGTTTTTAATTATAATTGTAAGTTTGTGCTTCTTACATTTTTATTACATAGGAATGTGTGTAACTTATTCCTGATTATCTCACTTTTTACTTCATACTTCATATTTCAATTTTTTGTTATATTTTAAACTGATTTAAATTGAAAGGAATTTGTGTAACTGTTTCCTTTGTTTTTCTTTTTTCATTAAAACTTTTTATTGTTCCGCATACATCATCTAAATATTTGAGTAAGCTGCTCTTACAATCTCTTTTAGAATTTTGAAATTTGTTTCATTTCACAATGGTTTTATTCTTCCTCGTAAAACTTTTTTTATTGAAGTTTGATTGTAAACTCCCTTGATTTTCCTTGTATTGATATTACTGATTTGGTAAGTGTTATTACCATTGTCTCTTGTGATGATATACGGCCCCGTGTATAACAATAATAATTTCTTTGCTATACCTTCCATTGTACTTGGCAGTTCACGATTTTTGATTAGTATTTTTTCTCCCTCTTTATATTTGATTATTTTGGGTTGGTTCTTTGCATATTTGGCCTTTTGTTTCTCAATTTTTTGTACTATCAGGCTGTACCATTTATTTTTGTCATACGGGTCTTCTGGGTCTTTTGGGAATTCTATTATCTCTTGTATCTCTCTGTTTGGCTTCCTCTCGAACATCATCAAGTAAGGCGTACTTTCAGTGAATTGATGGTAACTGATGTTTAAAAACACTTCGGTTGAAGGTAAATATTTGTACCATTCTCTCTGGTTGTTATGACAATAGGTTCTCAAAATGCGTCCCACCTCCCTCAACATTCTTTCTGCGGGATTGCTGCTAGGGTGGTAGACTGATGTTTTATAAGTTTTAATATTTAATTTTAATAACTCTTCTCGCCATTTTCTTCCTTTAAATTGCGTTCCGTGGTCTGTTATTAACATGCACGGTCTTCCAATTTCTATAATGTATTTATTTTTGATAATGTCTAATATTTTCCTTGTTGTGGCTCTGTTTATAGCATATAATTTGGTGTACTTGGTGTAATGGTCAAGTATGATAACAATGAATTTGTAGCCGTGTCGTCCTCCGCTACGTGGGAATGGTCCACATATGTCGAGGAACGCCTTCTCTAATTTGGCACTTGATGTGATGGGTATCATCGTTCCATCCTTCCTTTCGTTATTGGTTTTGACCATCTGACACAATGTGCAGGTTTTTATGTTTTTACTTACTTTTCTTGCAATATTTTTTATAAACAAATCCTCTTCTAATGCTTTTACCATTTTAATTGTTCCCATGTGGCCGTATCTCACATGATAATCTTTGATGATTTGATTTTCTAATGATTGTGGTATTACCAGTTTCCAAGTATCTTGGTTCTTTTTTGTTTTCATAAATAGAATATTGTTGTACACACAGTAAAATTGGTTAATAATGGCTTCAGACTCCATCAGTCTTCCTCTGATGTTGGATATTTTTGTATCTTGCTCTTGTTGCAACACTATTTGGTTCATAATATCTTCCAGGTCTTTTCTATCCTTCAACATATAATACACTTTTGCTATCTTCCCCTTTTCTCCTTCAAATGTCTGATTTACTACATTTATTCTGGACAAAATTATTTTAAGTTGGTTTATTATAGTTTAATTTTTCTCATTTAATTCGTCTAATTTAACCTTCCTTCTGTTCCATTGGGTTGCTGGGTCAGTAACTTGAAGATCAGTCCCTTTTCTTGGTTTGTGGTATCTTCACTTAGTTTACCCATGGTCCATCAGTTCCTCTGCCCTTATGGTTCGGATAACTCTGGTGTGTAGAACTGTTTTCTTACTGGTGAAATAGGTCTCCTCCATCTTGTACCATAATTCGTTTAATACCATGTGTTCCGTAGTATTTATTTCTACCTCCATCATTTGCTTAGTTTGTTGATTAATCAGAGAAGTTATTTGTGCCTCTCTCATTAATATTATTTTTGCCTTTTTATTTGGTATCTCCATTTCTGTGTGCTCCAGTATTTTATTGACCTTCTTGTTTTGTTGTCAGTCATTTCTATTTCTGGCATCTTCCATCTAAGCACAGATTTGCTGAAATTTTCATCCACTGGTTGGTTGTGGAATCCTTTTAATTTGGGTATTCTCCATTCAGGTCTTGCTTCTCTCCAGTTTCTTCTCGCTGGTTGGTATTTTACTCCTTCTAAAATTTCTTTTAGAGTTCTCCTGCACTCCATAAAATTCATCCTTTCAGCATGGTTGGTCATTGGTACGCTGAACACATTGGTTAGTCCGTTTTTCATCATCTCCACTTCTTCTCGTGTTTTGATGAGTTTCCTCTTATATACCTTTCTCAGTTCCTCTGTTTTCTTAATCTTCTTAACGATTTGATTCTTTTTCATACGACTGTTTCCATCTATTTGTGGTTCTTTGTGCCTCTCCTCTAGTTCCTTGACCATCTCCTTCTGTGTTATTTTCTGATTCCCCGGTTCCATGTTCTCATTTAACGTTTCTTTGATACTTTCAGGAGTGCTGTCTAGTGTTTCATTCCTTGGTTTGAAATTACTACGTAATGAGTCCAATTTTTTAAACAATTCTTCCTTGTTTGATTCCAATGTTTTAAACAATTCTTCCTTGTCTCGTCTTCTCTCTTCCTTGTCTGCTTCCTTGTCTCGTCTTCTCTCTTCCTTGTCTGACTCCAATTTTTGATTCATTTGTCCAAATTGTTCCATCATGAAGTTCAGCATGCGATCTAATTTGGTTTCTTCTGTTGGTTTTATTGGTTGGTTGTTTATCATGACTTCTGCTTCTATTTCCGGTTCAGGTTCAGGTTCAGGTGGATTTGAATTTTCCACTTGGTCCTCCTGTGGGTTTTCTTCTGACAATTCTACAGTCGTTTCCTCCATTTCTACTTCCTCTACTTCCATTTCTTCTGGGTTTCCTTCTTGGTTTGATGATTCCTTCCCTTTGCGTCTCGTAACCATCCTGTGTCTATTCATGATCGCCGCTAGTTATTCTTTCTAGCCACACGTTGCTGGTCGCCAATATGTAACAATAAAACGAGGTGTGTGTTGACTTCCTTAAAGCCCCTCGTTGGGTTCGTCAATATGTAACAATAAATAGGAGTCGTACCTGTTAAAATGTATCACACTTGTTTATATGGTGTATTAGTGTGAATGTAGTGTGTTTGCCTCACACTGGTTGTTACATAAATCGACGTCACTACTGGAGTCCGTAGCGTTGTCAATGTCACCAGTACAACCTACCTGCTAATTCATATGGATTTCGATTCCCGGGTGGCGCCAAATTGTTTTTGTTAAAACAATTAAAAAATTTAATTTTTAAAAGTAATATGTGGTATTAGCATGGACAGCTGTGGCGTTCGAATTATTCCCGCTGCTACACAGGTTGTCGACTCGGCCAATCGTGACAAGCGCTAGTTGGCTATGACTTAAACTTCGCTAACACACATATATTTACAAAAAAAATCCTATGAAATAACAAGATAGTAATGTTCTGTACTGCGTTTTTTAATACACATTTAATTATTAATAAACATGACAATTGAATCATAAACAAATTTATGATATTATGCTCCGGCTTAGAGCTTGAAACACAAAACACCTCAGGTTGGCAAAATTGATTCAAAACACTATCATTCAGTTACTTCTAACAAATTAATATGTTTTTAAAATCTGGAGTTCTTTTGATCATGAAAATAGACATAAACGTTGATTACATGAAAAGAAATTACACTATTATACCTTATAGGTACTTAGGATTTATAATGTGTTTGTACAATTTGTTCTGTAGTGTCGTATTTCTGTTACAGTAGTTATGTTCACAAATAAGGTTATCTTTATAAATGTTTTTTAATATAAGTAAGTAAATTATGCCTTTACCTTTGAAAGAAAATACTATTTTTTAAATAGTGAGAAATTTTATCATTTGAAAATAATTTAGGTGATTTGGGGTTTTTTAGGAGTAATAAATTATTCGGTACTTATCAGTTCGTCTCACGTTGAAGGGTCATCATGGGTAGGCGTGTAGTTTTCGAATTTGGGCTGGTTGTAGGCTTCCAGCATCTTCTTCAAACTGGTCTGGGTTTTTTCTTTAATTAGTTTGTTTAATTTCATTCCTGGTCATCATTAATTCGGTACAGATCGACGTCTCTTCACATTGGATCATTTTGGTTCACTATTCGACTTGTTGTAATTGTTTAAATTAAAGTTTTAGTTGTCCAATTTCTTGCGTGGCGTACCCACGCTTCGTTTCTTCAGCGTCTCTTATTTTTTTTAACGGAAAAATAAGCCTCAAATGACTCGTTGTCATAGTAACTAATAATTCGATGCTAGTTTAATTACTCTTTGCTTACATTGTTAGAGATATTTGAATTTTTATTCAAATTTATTAAGTAATTTCCTAATGATTTTATTCCCTTATAATTCCTTTGGGATAAATAATGACATCACTATTATTTTTCTTTCCTTTCAAAGTTTACAATGATACCTCATAAGGTCATATTTTGTTACACTTTAATTATAGTCTAATTAGTTGACATTTAATAAATAACATATCTTTCTTGAATTAAATTATTACAATAATATTTCTGTGTAGAAATAACTGATATACAATCATTGTCCATTCACTGTTCTTAGATTAGTAAGATTTTTTGTGAAATTGATACAATTTGCATTTGAAATGTTCTTGGCAGTTAACTGTTTTCCTAGTTACAAACAGCCATGATTGTTTTCTAGTGTATTTCCCTTTTAAATTACATTCTGAATTCAGCCTGATGGGCTTCGTTTATTTGTTTGTGTTTTAATTATTATTTAACATACATTTTCATTGCTTTTCATTTAAAATATAATAGTTAGGTTTATGGACTGTAAGTCCCCCTTCAGTCATATTCCTTGTTTAACATTGAATCAATTATTCTTTATAAGTCATAAATTATTCTTAGTATTAACATTGATTTCTTTCTTGTCTTATAAACTAGGGTGATAAACATTGTCACTTTCTCTAATAATATGAAGGTTAATTCCCCTTTCAACATGGGGTGTTGTATTCTTTATAATTTTAATCTTTAATAACAAATTTTACTTCTATCCTATCATGCCATGTTAACACAAGTTATAGTACTGGGCTTTCTCCCTGATATGTCACATGCTTCCCTTATATTAATTTTAAATACTATTTTTAATTACATCTAGGTATACAACTAATTATAGTTCCACTCCAATCATTGGTAATTTATCAATGTTTTCAAGAGTGTCTATTTCCTTAGCATTCTAACTTGAATGTTTCACATTCACCTTCACTATTTTTTATTTAGGGCATTCACTTCACTAAAACACTTCACTTTGGTTCACTGTTTTGTAATTAGTGTTATTTAATGGGTAACCCCTATACCTACTCCTACCATTTCTCACTATTTTTGTTTTAGTATTATTTTTACTATAAACAATATTAGGCTAGTTGAGTTTTGGGTTGAATCTAACCTTTCTGACCGGGTTAGTGTACCCTTCCTATACTACATTGTTTTACAATTGTATTGTCTTAAAAATTGGATACATATGTTAAATTAATGCTAATAATAACATTGGTTTTATCAATATATAATTATTTAAGGTTTATTGACCGTATTCTATCTTTAACATACAATCTCTCCCTTTTATATATGTGTTAGTTTCCCTTTGGTTTTATCTGTCTCCTCTTCATTCTTCCTCTTCTTCTTCTTGAATAATCTTCATCTTCATTCTTCATCTTGGTTTGGTTCTCCTTTAGTTCTGTGTCCATCATTGTTTTGTTAATCACATTTTCTTAAGTATGTTTGGGTTGTCGGCTTAATCATGTCAAAATATTTACATTTTAATAAGTATGTTACGTGGTTCCCTTCTTTATGTTTATGTTTTTTGGCTCAGTCACTTGGGTTGGGTAATATCGTTGTACGTCATGTCAAAGTATTTACATTTTAATCATTTTTTACACATTTTATTTCATATGAAGTAACTTTTGTATTAAGAATTATCTTTTTTATTACTGGTACGAGATTTGGCTTAATTGTATCGTTACATAATGCCTCTCCTCTAAAATTGATCATTTTAATAAAATACTAGCATAGTGTTTTATGAAATTATCAGTTATAGATAACTTTTTCCTTCTCTTCCTTGTTTGTTTCTCCATTCTCCATTTCTCTTCTTACTTAATTCACTCCATTTTATCTGGATCTGTTTTTATTTATTTCCATTGGTGCATATTCCCTCATAACTTTATATAGTAGCTGGTTTCTCCCATTACTACTCATTTTTCTGAGACTAGAGGCACATCTTCTCTACTCAGTTCACATAGATTGCTGGACTTTTCAACAGTCAATCTTAAATCTTTGTCAACTTGTGACTTAATAATATAATAATATAATTGGGATTATCCACCTTGTGGTTTGTCTTTAGATCACTTTATCATTACTACTCATTCTTCCTTCCGCTATACCTTAACTATACACTATCATCTACTCATATTCTATATTGAGAAATTTTATCTTTATTCATATGTTAATTTCATCATATCTCACCTTTCATTATTTTGTTTTCAATGCTCGTTGTGATCATTTTAATTGTTTTAGACATTTTTTTTTTCTTAGTCATTTAGCAGGATTCTGCTTTAGCCATATTTGTATATTTGTTTTATATACAATTTCTCTCTCTCTCCTTGTACCAGGTAAAGTTTTATTTATTTTTTCTGATAATACTTTTGATTCAGTATAATTTCAAGTATTTATCTCAGTAATTTGAACTTGATTTTATTTCTGTTTATTTTACTCTGTATTCAGCATCATTTTTGATAATTCTTTGGTAAGTTAATGGTCTTACCGTAAAGGAATGTTTGTAGCGTATTCCTTTTTAGCTATTTTTTGTTTTTAATTATAATTGTAAGTTTGTGCTTCTTACATTTTTATTACATAGGAATGTGTGTAACTTATTCCTGATTATCTCACTTTTTACTTCATACTTCATATTTCAATTTTTTGTTATATTTTAAACTGATTTAAATTGAAAGGAATTTGTGTAACTGTTTCCTTTGTTTTTCTTTTTTCATTAAAACTTTTTATTGTTCCGCATACATCATCTAAATATTTGAGTAAGCTGCTCTTACAATCTCTTTTAGAATTTTGAAATTTGTTTCATTTCACAATGGTTTTATTCTTCCTCGTAAAACTTTTTTTATTGAAGTTTGATTGTAAACTCCCTTGATTTTCCTTGTATTGATATTACTGATTTGGTAAGTGTTATTACCATTGTCTCTTGTGATGATATACGGCCCCGTGTATAACAATAATAATTTCTTTGCTATACCTTCCATTGTACTTGGCAGTTCACGATTTTTGATTAGTATTTTTTCTCCCTCTTTATATTTGATTATTTTGGGTTGGTTCTTTGCATATTTGGCCTTTTGTTTCTCAATTTTTTGTACTATCAGGCTGTACCATTTATTTTTGTCATACGGGTCTTCTGGGTCTTTTGGGAATTCTATTATCTCTTGTATCTCTCTGTTTGGCTTCCTCTCGAACATCATCAAGTAAGGCGTACTTTCAGTGAATTGATGGTAACTGATGTTTAAAAACACTTCGGTTGAAGGTAAATATTTGTACCATTCTCTCTGGTTGTTATGACAATAGGTTCTCAAAATGCGTCCCACCTCCCTCAACATTCTTTCTGCGGGATTGCTGCTAGGGTGGTAGACTGATGTTTTATAAGTTTTAATATTTAATTTTAATAACTCTTCTCGCCATTTTCTTCCTTTAAATTGCGTTCCGTGGTCTGTTATTAACATGCACGGTCTTCCAATTTCTATAATGTATTTATTTTTGATAATGTCTAATATTTTCCTTGTTGTGGCTCTGTTTATAGCATATAATTTGGTGTACTTGGTGTAATGGTCAAGTATGATAACAATGAATTTGTAGCCGTGTCGTCCTCCGCTACGTGGGAATGGTCCACATATGTCGAGGAACGCCTTCTCTAATTTGGCACTTGATGTGATGGGTATCATCGTTCCATCCTTCCTTTCGTTATTGGTTTTGACCATCTGACACAATGTGCAGGTTTTTATGTTTTTACTTACTTTTCTTGCAATATTTTTTATAAACAAATCCTCTTCTAATGCTTTTACCATTTTAATTGTTCCCATGTGGCCGTATCTCACATGATAATCTTTGATGATTTGATTTTCTAATGATTGTGGTATTACCAGTTTCCAAGTATCTTGGTTCTTTTTTGTTTTCATAAATAGAATATTGTTGTACACACAGTAAAATTGGTTAATAATGGCTTCAGACTCCATCAGTCTTCCTCTGATGTTGGATATTTTTGTATCTTGCTCTTGTTGCAACACTATTTGGTTCATAATATCTTCCAGGTCTTTTCTATCCTTCAACATATAATACACTTTTGCTATCTTCCCCTTTTCTCCTTCAAATGTCTGATTTACTACATTTATTCTGGACAAAATTATTTTAAGTTGGTTTATTATAGTTTAATTTTTCTCATTTAATTCGTCTAATTTAACCTTCCTTCTGTTCCATTGGGTTGCTGGGTCAGTAACTTGAAGATCAGTCCCTTTTCTTGGTTTGTGGTATCTTCACTTAGTTTACCCATGGTCCATCAGTTCCTCTGCCCTTATGGTTCGGATAACTCTGGTGTGTAGAACTGTTTTCTTACTGGTGAAATAGGTCTCCTCCATCTTGTACCATAATTCGTTTAATACCATGTGTTCCGTAGTATTTATTTCTACCTCCATCATTTGCTTAGTTTGTTGATTAATCAGAGAAGTTATTTGTGCCTCTCTCATTAATATTATTTTTGCCTTTTTATTTGGTATCTCCATTTCTGTGTGCTCCAGTATTTTATTGACCTTCTTGTTTTGTTGTCAGTCATTTCTATTTCTGGCATCTTCCATCTAAGCACAGATTTGCTGAAATTTTCATCCACTGGTTGGTTGTGGAATCCTTTTAATTTGGGTATTCTCCATTCAGGTCTTGCTTCTCTCCAGTTTCTTCTCGCTGGTTGGTATTTTACTCCTTCTAAAATTTCTTTTAGAGTTCTCCTGCACTCCATAAAATTCATCCTTTCAGCATGGTTGGTCATTGGTACGCTGAACACATTGGTTAGTCCGTTTTTCATCATCTCCACTTCTTCTCGTGTTTTGATGAGTTTCCTCTTATATACCTTTCTCAGTTCCTCTGTTTTCTTAATCTTCTTAACGATTTGATTCTTTTTCATACGACTGTTTCCATCTATTTGTGGTTCTTTGTGCCTCTCCTCTAGTTCCTTGACCATCTCCTTCTGTGTTATTTTCTGATTCCCCGGTTCCATGTTCTCATTTAACGTTTCTTTGATACTTTCAGGAGTGCTGTCTAGTGTTTCATTCCTTGGTTTGAAATTACTACGTAATGAGTCCAATTTTTTAAACAATTCTTCCTTGTTTGATTCCAATTTTTTAAACAATTCTTCCTTGTCTCGTCTTCTCTCTTCCTTGTCTGCTTCCTTGTCTCGTCTTCTCTCTTCCTTGTCTGACTCCAATTTTTGATTCATTTGTCCAAATTGTTCCATCATGAAGTTCAGCATGCGATCTAATTTGGTTTCTTCTGTTGGTTTTATTGGTTGGTTGTTTATCATGACTTCTGCTTCTATTTCCGGTTCAGGTTCAGGTTCAGGTGGATTTGAATTTTCCACTTGGTCCTCCTGTGGGTTTTCTTCTGACAATTCTACAGTCGTTTCCTCCATTTCTACTTCCTCTACTTCCATTTCTTCTGGGTTTCCTTCTTGGTTTGATGATTCCTTCCCTTTGCGTCTCGTAACCATCCTGTGTCTATTCATGATCGCCGCTAGTTATTCTTTCTAGCCACACGTTGCTGGTCGCCAATATGTAACAATAAAACGAGGTGTGTGTTGACTTCCTTAAAGCCCCTCGTTGGGTTCGTCAATATGTAACAATAAATAGGAGTCGTACATGTTAAAATGTATCACACTTGTTTATATGGTGTATTAGTGTGAATGTAGTGTGTTTGCCTCACACTGGTTGTTACATAAATCGACGTCACTACTGGAGTCCGTAGCGTTGTCAATGTCACCAGTACAACCTACCTGCTAATTCATATGGATTTCGATTCCCGGGTGGCGCCAAATTGTTTTTGTTAAAACAATTAAAAAATTTAATTTTTAAAAGTAATATGTGGTATTAGCATGGACAGCTGTGGCGTTCGAATTATTCCCGCTGCTACACAGGTTGTCGACTCGGCCAATCGTGACAAGCGCTAGTTGGCTATGACTTAAACTTCGCTAACACACATATATTTACAAAAAAAATCCTATGAAATAACAAGATAGTAATGTTCTGTACTGCGTTTTTTAATACACATTTAATTATTAATAAACATGACAATTGAATCATAAACAAATTTATGATATTATGCTCCGGCTTAGAGCTTGAAACACAAAACACCTCAGGTTGGCAAAATTGATTCAAAACACTATCATTCAGTTACTTCTAACAAATTAATATGTTTTTAAAATCTGGAGTTCTTTTGATCATGAAAATAGACATAAACGTTGATTACATGAAAAGAAATTACACTATTATACCTTATAGGTACTTAGGATTTATAATGTGTTTGTACAATTTGTTCTGTAGTGTCGTATTTCTGTTACAGTAGTTATGTTCACAAATAAGGTTATCTTTATAAATGTTTTTTAATATAAGTAAGTAAATTATGCCTTTACCTTTGAAAGAAAATACTATTTTTTAAATAGTGAGAAATTTTATCATTTGAAAATAATTTAGGTGATTTGGGGTTTTTTAGGAGTAATAAATTATTCGGTACTTATCAGTTCGTCTCACGTTGAAGGGTCATCATGGGTAGGCGTGTAGTTTTCGAATTTGGGCTGGTTGTAGGCTTCCAGCATCTTCTTCAAACTGGTCTGGGTTTTTTCTTTAATTAGTTTGTTTAATTTCATTCCTGGTCATCATTAATTCGGTACAGATCGACGTCTCTTCACATTGGATCATTTTGGTTCACTATTCGACTTGTTGTAATTGTTTAAATTAAAGTTTTAGTTGTCCAATTTCTTGCGTGGCGTACCCACGCTTCGTTTCTTCAGCGTCTCTTATTTTTTTTAACGGAAAAATAAGCCTCAAATGACTCGTTGTCATAGTAACTAATAATTCGATGCTAGTTTAATTACTCTTTGCTTACATTGTTAGAGATATTTGAATTTTTATTCAAATTTATTAAGTAATTTCCTAATGATTTTATTCCCTTATAATTCCTTTGGGATAAATAATGACATCACTATTATTTTTCTTTCCTTTCAAAGTTTACAATGATACCTCATAAGGTCATATTTTGTTACACTTTAATTATAGTCTAATTAGTTGACATTTAATAAATAACATATCTTTCTTGAATTAAATTATTACAATAATATTTCTGTGTAGAAATAACTGATATACAATCATTGTCCATTCACTGTTCTTAGATTAGTAAGATTTTTTGTGAAATTGATACAATTTGCATTTGAAATGTTCTTGGCAGTTAACTGTTTTCCTAGTTACAAACAGCCATGATTGTTTTCTAGTGTATTTCCCTTTTAAATTACATTCTGAATTCAGCCTGATGGGCTTCGTTTATTTGTTTGTGTTTTAATTATTATTTAACATACATTTTCATTGCTTTTCATTTAAAATATAATAGTTAGGTTTATGGACTGTAAGTCCCCCTTCAGTCATATTCCTTGTTTAACATTGAATCAATTATTCTTTATAAGTCATAAATTATTCTTAGTATTAACATTGATTTCTTTCTTGTCTTATAAACTAGGGTGATAAACATTGTCACTTTCTCTAATAATATGAAGGTTAATTCCCCTTTCAACATGGGGTGTTGTATTCTTTATAATTTTAATCTTTAATAACAAATTTTACTTCTATCCTATCATGCCATGTTAACACAAGTTATAGTACTGGGCTTTCTCCCTGATATGTCACATGCTTCCCTTATATTAATTTTAAATACGATTTTTAATTACATCTAGGTATACAACTAATTATAGTTCCACTCCAATCATTGGTAATTTATCAATGTTTTCAAGAGTGTCTATTTCCTTAGCATTCTAACTTGAATGTTTCACATTCACCTTCACTATTTTTTATTTAGGGCATTCACTTCACTAAAACACTTCACTTTGGTTCACTGTTTTGTAATTAGTGTTATTTAATGGGTAACCCCTATACCTACTCCTACCATTTCTCACTATTTTTGTTTTAGTATTATTTTTACTATAAACAATATTAGGCTAGTTGAGTTTTGGGTTGAATCTAACCTTTCTGACCGGGTTAGTGTACCCTTCCTATACTACATTGTTTTACAATTGTATTGTCTTAAAAATTGGATACATATGTTAAATTAATGCTAATAATAACATTGGTTTTATCAATATATAATTATTTAAGGTTTATTGACCGTATTCTATCTTTAACATACAATCTCTCCCTTTTATATATGTGTTAGTTTCCCTTTGGTTTTATCTGTCTCCTCTTCATTCTTCCTCTTCTTCTTCTTCAATAATCTTCATCTTCATTCTTCATCTTGGTTTGGTTCTCCTTTAGTTCTGTGTCCATCATTGTTTTGTTAATCACATTTTCTTAAGTATGTTTGGGTTGTCGGCTTAATCATGTCAAAATATTTACATTTTAATAAGTATGTTACGTGGTTCCCTTCTTTATGTTTATGTTTTTTGGCTCAGTCACTTGGGTTGGGTAATATCGTTGTACGTCATGTCAAAGTATTTACATTTTAATCATTTTTTACACATTTTATTTCATATGAAGTAACTTTTGTATTAAGAATTATCTTTTTTATTACTGGTACGAGATTTGGCTTAATTGTATCGTTACATAATGCCTCTCCTCTAAAATTGATCATTTTAATAAAATACTAGCATAGTGTTTTATGAAATTATCAGTTATAGATAACTTTTTCCTTCTCTTCCTTGTTTGTTTCTCCATTCTCCATTTCTCTTCTTACTTAATTCACTCCATTTTATCTGGATCTGTTTTTATTTATTTCCATTGGTGCATATTCCCTCATAACTTTATATAGTAGCTGGTTTCTCCCATTACTACTCATTTTTCTGAGACTAGAGGCACATCTTCTCTACTCAGTTCACATAGATTGCTGGACTTTTCAACAGTCAATCTTAAATCTTTGTCAACTTGTGACTTAATAATATAATAATATAATTGGGATTATCCACCTTGTGGTTTGTCTTTAGATCACTTTATCATTACTACTCATTCTTCCTTCCGCTATACCTTAACTATACACTATCATCTACTCATATTCTATATTGAGAAATTTTATCTTTATTCATATGTTAATTTCATCATATCTCACCTTTCATTATTTTGTTTTCAATGCTCGTTGTGATCATTTTAATTGTTTTAGACATTTTTTTTTTCTTAGTCATTTAGCAGGATTCTGCTTTAGCCATATTTGTATATTTGTTTTATATATAATTTCTCTCTCTCTCCTTGTACCAGGTAAAGTTTTATGTATTTTTTCTGATAATACTTTTGATTCAGTATAATTTCAAGTATTTATCTCAGTAATTTGAACTTGATTTTATTTCTGTTTATTTTACTCTGTATTCAGCATCATTTTTGATAATTCTTTGGTAAGTTAATGGTCTTACCGTAAAGGAATGTTTGTAGCGTATTCCTTTTTAGCTATTTTTTGTTTTTAATTATAATTGTAAGTTTGTGCTTCTTACATTTTTATTACATAGGAATGTGTGTAACTTATTCCTGATTATCTCACTTTTTACTTCATACTTCATATTTCAATTTTTTGTTATATTTTAAACTGATTTAAATTGAAAGGAATTTGTGTAACTGTTTCCTTTGTTTTTCTTTTTTCATTAAAACTTTTTATTGTTCCGCATACATCATCTAAATATTTGAGTAAGCTGCTCTTACAATCTCTTTTAGAATTTTGAAATTTGTTTCATTTCACAATGGTTTTATTCTTCCTCGTAAAACTTTTTTATTGAAGTTTGATTGTAAACTCCCTTGATTTTCCTTGTATTGATATTACTGATTTGGTAAGTGTTATTACCATTGTCTCTTGTGATGATATACGGCCCCGTGTATAACAATAATAATTTCTTTGCTATACCTTCCATTGTACTTGGCAGTTCACGATTTTTGATTAGTATTTTTTCTCCCTCTTTATATTTGATTATTTTGGGTTGGTTCTTTGCATATTTGGCCTTTTGTTTCTCAATTTTTTGTACTATCAGGCTGTACCATTTATTTTTGTCATACGGGTCTTCTGGGTCTTTTGGGAATTCTATTATCTCTTGTATCTCTCTGTTTGGCTTCCTCTCGAACATCATCAAGTAAGGCGTACTTTCAGTGAATTGATGGTAACTGATGTTTAAAAACACTTCGGTTGAAGGTAAATATTTGTACCATTCTCTCTGGTTGTTATGACAATAGGTTCTCAAAATGCGTCCCACCTCCCTCAACATTCTTTCTGCGGGATTGCTGCTAGGGTGGTAGACTGATGTTTTATAAGTTTTAATATTTAATTTTAATAACTCTTCTCGCCATTTTCTTCCTTTAAATTGCGTTCCGTGGTCTGTTATTAACATGCACGGTCTTCCAATTTCTATAATGTATTTATTTTTGATAATGTCTAATATTTTCCTTGTTGTGGCTCTGTTTATAGCATATAATTTGGTGTACTTGGTGTAATGGTCAAGTATGATAACAATGAATTTGTAGCCGTGTCGTCCTCCGCTACGTGGGAATGGTCCACATATGTCGAGGAACGCCTTCTCTAATTTGGCACTTGATGTGATGGGTATCATCGTTCCATCCTTCCTTTCGTTATTGGTTTTGACCATCTGACACAATGTGCAGGTTTTTATGTTTTTACTTACTTTTCTTGCAATATTTTTTATAAACAAATCCTCTTCTAATGCTTTTACCATTTTAATTGTTCCCATGTGGCCGTATCTCACATGATAATCTTTGATGATTTGATTTTCTAATGATTGTGGTATTACCAGTTTCCAAGTATCTTGGTTCTTTTTTGTTTTCATAAATAGAATATTGTTGTACACACAGTAAAATTGGTTAATAATGGCTTCAGACTCCATCAGTCTTCCTCTGATGTTGGATATTTTTGTATCTTGCTCTTGTTGCAACACTATTTGGTTCATAATATCTTCCAGGTCTTTTCTATCCTTCAACATATAATACACTTTTGCTATCTTCCCCTTTTCTCCTTCAAATGTCTGATTTACTACATTTATTCTGGACAAAATTATTTTAAGTTGGTTTATTATAGTTTAATTTTTCTCATTTAATTCGTCTAATTTAACCTTCCTTCTGTTCCATTGGGTTGCTGGGTCAGTAACTTGAAGATCAGTCCCTTTTCTTGGTTTGTGGTATCTTCACTTAGTTTACCCATGGTCCATCAGTTCCTCTGCCCTTATGGTTCGGATAACTCTGGTGTGTAGAACTGTTTTCTTACTGGTGAAATAGGTCTCCTCCATCTTGTACCATAATTCGTTTAATACCATGTGTTCCGTAGTATTTATTTCTACCTCCATCATTTGCTTAGTTTGTTGATTAATCAGAGAAATTATTTGTGCCTCTCTCATTAATATTATTTTTGCCTTTTTATTTGGTATCTCCATTTCTGGTGTGCTCCAGTATTTTATTGACCTTCTTGTTTTGTTGTCAGTCATTTCTATTTCTGGCATCTTCCATCTAAGCATAGATTTGCTGAAATTTTCATCCACTGGTTGGTTGTGGAATCCTTTTAATTTGGGTATTCTCCATTCAGGTCTTGCTTCTCTCCAGTTTCTTCTCGCTGGTTGGTATTTTACTCCTTCTAAAATTTCTTTTAGAGTTCTCCTGCACTCCATAAAATTCATCCTTTCAGCATGGTTGGTCATTGGTACACTGAACACATTGGTTAGTCCGTTTTTCATCATCTCCACTTCTTCTCGTGTTTTGATGAGTTTCCTCTTATATACCTTTCTCAGTTCCTCTGTTTTCTTAATCTTCTTAACGATTTGATTCTTTTTCATACGACTGTTTCCATCTATTTGTGGTTCTTTGTGCCTCTCCTCTAGTTCCTTGACCATCTCCTTCTGTGTTATTTTCTGATTCCCCGGTTCCATGTTCTCATTTAACGTTTCTTTGATACTTTCAGGAGTGCTGTCTAGTGTTTCATTCCTTGGTTTGAAATTACTACGTAATGAGTCCAATTTTTTAAACAATTCTTCCTTGTTTGATTCCAATTTTTTAAACAATTCTTCCTTGTCTCGTCTTCTCTCTTCCTTGTCTGACTCCAATTTTTGATTCATTTGTCCAAATTGTTCCATCATGAAGTTCAGCATGCGATCTAATTTGGTTTCTTCTGTTGGTTTTATTGGTTGGTTGTTTATCATGACTTCTGCTTCTATTTCCGGTTCAGGTTCAGGTTCAGGTGGATTTGAATTTTCCACTTGGTCCTCCTGTGGGTTTTCTTCTGACAATTCTACAGTCGTTTCCTCCATTTCTACTTCCTCGACTTCCTCCATTTCTTCTGGGTTTCCTTCTTGGTTTGATGATTCCTTCCCTTTGCGTCTCGTAACCATCCCGTGTCTATTCATGATCGCCGCTAGTTATTCTTTCTAGCCACACGTTGCTGGTCGCCAATATGTAACAATAAAACGAGGTGTGTGTTGACTTCCTTAAAGCCCCTCGTTGGGTTCGTCAATATGTAACAATAAATAGGAGTCATACCTGTTAAAATGTATCA
Organism: Magicicada septendecula; assembly: GCA_034769895.1. NCBI lineage: Eukaryota > Metazoa > Arthropoda > Insecta > Hemiptera > Cicadidae > Magicicada > Magicicada septendecula. Next base: position 159,358,499 of record CM068373.1, on the reverse strand, counting down.
CACTTGTTTATATGGTGTATTAGTGTGAATGTAGTGTGTTTGCCTCACACTGGTTGTTACATAAATCGACGTCACTACTGGAGTCCGTAGCGTTGTCAATGTCACCAGTACAACCTACCTGCTAATTCATATGGATTTCGATTCCCAGGTGGCGCCAAATTGTTTTTGTTAAAACAATTAAAACATTTAATTTTTAAAAGTAATATGTGGTATTAGCATGGACAGCTGTGGCGTTCGAATTATTCCCGCTGCTACACAGGTTGTCGACTCGGCCAATCGTGACAAGCGCTAGTTGGCTATGACTTAAACTTCGCTAACACACATATATTTACAAAAAAAATCCTATGAAATAACAAGATAGTAATGTTCTGTACTGCGTTTTTTAATACACATTTAATTATTAATAAACATGACAATTGAATCATAAACAAATTTATGATATTATGCTCCGGCTTAGAGCTTGAAACACAAAACACCTCAGGTTGGCAAAATTGATTCAAAACACTATCATTCAGTTACTTCTAACAAATTAATATGTTTTTAAAATCTGGAGTTCTTTTGATCATGAAAATAGACATAAACGTTGATTACATGAAAAGAAATTACACTATTATACCTTATAGGTACTTAGGATTTATAATGTGTTTGTACAATTTGTTCTGTAGTGTCGTATTTCTGTTACAGTAGTTATGTTCACAAATAAGGTTATCTTTATAAATGTTTTTTAATATAAGTAAGTAAATTATGCCTTTACCTTTGAAAGAAAATACTATTTTTTAAATAGTGAGAAATTTTATCATTTGAAAATAATTTAGGTGATTTGGGGTTTTTTAGGAGTAATAAATTATTCGGTACTTATCAGTTCGTCTCACGTTGAAGGGTCATCATGGGTAGGCGTGTAGTTTTCGAATTTGGGCTGGTTGTAGGCTTCCAGCATCTTCTTCAAACTGGTCTGGGTTTTTTCTTTAATTAGTTTGTTTAATTTCATTCCTGGTCATCATTAATTCGGTACAGATCGACGTCTCTTCACATTGGATCATTTTGGTTCACTATTCGACTTGTTGTAATTGTTTAAATTAAAGTTTTAGTTGTCCAATTTCTTGCGTGGCGTACCCACGCTTCGTTTCTTCAGCGTCTCTTATTTTTTTTAACGGAAAAATAAGCCTCAAATGACTCGTTGTCATAGTAACTAATAATTCGATGCTAGTTTAATTACTCTTTGCTTACATTGTTAGAGATATTTGAATTTTTATTCAAATTTATTAAGTAATTTCCTAATGATTTTATTCCCTTATAATTCCTTTGGGATAAATAATGACATCACTATTATTTTTCTTTCCTTTCAAAGTTTACAATGATACCTCATAAGGTCATATTTTGTTACACTTTAATTATAGTCTAATTAGTTGACATTTAATAAATAACATATCTTTCTTGAATTAAATTATTACAATAATATTTCTGTGTAGAAATAACTGATATACAATCATTGTCCATTCACTGTTCTTAGATTAGTAAGATTTTTTGTGAAATTGATACAATTTGCATTTGAAATGTTCTTGGCAGTTAACTGTTTTCCTAGTTACAAACAGCCATGATTGTTTTCTAGTGTATTTCCCTTTTAAATTACATTCTGAATTCAGCCTGATGGGCTTCGTTTATTTGTTTGTGTTTCAATTATTATTTAACATACATTTTCATTGCTTTTCATTTAAAATATAATAGTTAGGTTTATGGACTGTAAGTCCCCCTTCAGTCATATTCCTTGTTTAACATTGAATCAATTATTCTTTATAAGTCATAAATTATTCTTAGTATTAACATTGATTTCTTTCTTGTCTTATAAACTAGGGTGATAAACATTGTCACTTTCTCTAATAATATGAAGGTTAATTCCCCTTTCAACATGGGGTGTTGTATTCTTTATAATTTTAATCTTTAATAACAAATTTTACTTCTATCCTATCATGCCATGTTAACACAAGTTATAGTACTGGGCTTTCTCCCTGATATGTCACATGCTTCCCTTATATTAATTTTAAATACTATTTTTAATTACATCTAGGTATACAACTAATTATAGTTCCACTCCAATCATTGGTAATTTATCAATGTTTTCAAGAGTGTCTATTTCCTTAGCATTCTAACTTGAATGTTTCACATTCACCTTCACTATTTTTTATTTAGGGCATTCACTTCACTAAAACACTTCACTTTGGTTCACTGTTTTGTAATTAGTGTTATTTAATGGGTAACCCCTATACCTACTCCTACCATTTCTCACTATTTTTGTTTTAGTATTATTTTTACTATAAACAATATTAGGCTCGTTGAGTTTTGGGTTGAATCTAACCTTTCTGACCGGGTTAGTGTACCCTTCCTATACTACATTGTTTTACAATTGTATTGTCTTAAAAATTGGATACATATGTTAAATTAATGCTAATAATAACATTGGTTTTATCAATATATAATTATTTAAGGTTTATTGACCGTATTCTATCTTTAACATACAATCTCTCCCTTTTATATATGTGTGTTAGTTTCCCTTGGGTTTTATCTGTCTCCTCTTCATTCTTCCTCTTCTTCTTCTTCAATAATCTTCATCTTCATTCTTCATCTTGGTTTGGTTCTCCTTTAGTTCTGTGTCCATCATTGTTTTGTTAATCACATTTTCTTAAGTATGTTTGGGTTGTCGGCTTAATCATGTCAAAATATTTACATTTTAATAAGTATGTTACGTGGTTCCCTTCTTTATGTTTATGTTTTTTGGCTCAGTCACTTGGGTTGGGTAATATCGTTGTACGTCATGTCAAAGTATTTACATTTTAATCATTTTTTACACATTTTATTTCATATGAAGTAACTTTTGTATTAAGAATTATCTTTTTTATTACTGGTACGAGATTTGGCTTAATTGTATCGTTACATAATGCCTCTCCTCTAAAATTGATTATTTTAATAAAATACTAGCATAGTGTTTTATGAAATTATCAGTTATAGATAACTTTTTCCTTCTCTTCCTTGTTTGTTTCTCCATTCTCCATTTCTCTTCTTACTTAATTCACTCCATTTTATCTGGATCTGTTTTTATTTATTTCCATTGGTGCATATTCCCTCATAACTTTATATAGTAGCTGGTTTCTCCCATTACTACTCATTTTTCTGAGACTAGAGGCACATCTTCTCTACTCAGTTCACATAGATTGCTGGACTTTTCAACAGTCAATCTTAAATCTTTGTCAACTTGTGACTTAATAATATAATAATATAATTGGGATTATCCACCTTGTGGTTTGTCTTTAGATCACTTTATCATTACTACTCATTCTTCCTTCCGCTATACCTTAACTATACACTATCATCTACTCATATTCTATATTGAGAAATTTTATCTTTATTCATATGTTAATTTCATCATATCTCACCTTCCATTATTTTGTTTTCAATGCTCGTTGTGATCATTTTAATTGTTTTAGACATTTTTTTTTTCTTAGTCATTTAGCAGGATTCTGCTTTAGCCATATTTGTATATTTGTTTTATATACAATTTCTCTCTCTCTCCTTGTACCAGGTAAAGTTTTATTTATTTTTTCTGATAATACTTTTGATTCAGTATAATTTCAAGTATTTATCTCAGTAATTTGAACTTGATTTTATTTCTGTTTATTTTACTCTGTATTCAGCATCATTTTTGATAATTCTTTGGTAAGTTAATGGTCTTACCGTAAAGGAATGTTTGTAGCGTATTCCTTTTTAGCTATTTTTTGTTTTTAATTATAATTGTAAGTTTGTGCTTCTTACATTTTTATTACATAGGAATGTGTGTAACTTATTCCTGATTATCTCACTTTTTACTTCATACTTCATATTTCAATTTTTTGTTATATTTTAAACTGATTTAAATTGAAAGGAATTTGTGTAACTGTTTCCTTTGTTTTTCTTTTTTCATTAAAACTTTTTATTGTTCCGCATACATCATCTAAATATTTGAGTAAGCTGCTCTTACAATCTCTTTTAGAATTTTGAAATTTGTTTCATTTCACAATGGTTTTATTCTTCCTCGTAAAACTTTTTTATTGAAGTTTGATTGTAAACTCCCTTGATTTTCCTTGTATTGATATTACTGATTTGGTAAGTGTTATTACCATTGTCTCTTGTGATGATATACGGCCCCGTGTATAACAATAATAATTTCTTTGCTATACCTTCCATTGTACTTGGCAGTTCACGATTTTTGATTAGTATTTTTTCTCCCTCTTTATATTTGATTATTTTGGGTTGGTTCTTTGCATATTTGGCCTTTTGTTTCTCAATTTTTTGTACTATCAGGCTGTACCATTTATTTTTGTCATACGGGTCTTCTGGGTCTTTTGGGAATTCTATTATCTCTTGTATCTCTCTGTTTGGCTTCCTCTCGAACATCATCAAGTAAGGCGTACTTTCAGTGAATTGATGGTAACTGATGTTTAAAAACACTTCGGTTGAAGGTAAATATTTGTACCATTCTCTCTGGTTGTTATGACAATAGGTTCTCAAAATGCGTCCCACCTCCCTCAACATTCTTTCTGCGGGATTGCTGCTAGGGTGGTAGACTGATGTTTTATAAGTTTTAATATTTAATTTTAATAACTCTTCTCGCCATTTTCTTCCTTTAAATTGCGTTCCGTGGTCTGTTATTAACATGCACGGTCTTCCAATTTCTATAATGTATTTATTTTTGATAATGTCTAATATTTTCCTTGTTGTGGCTCTGTTTATAGCATATAATTTGGTGTACTTGGTGTAATGGTCAAGTATGATAACAATGAATTTGTAGCCGTGTCGTCCTCCGCTACGTGGGAATGGTCCACATATGTCGAGGAACGCCTTCTCTAATTTGGCACTTGATGTGATGGGTATCATCGTTCCATCCTTCCTTTCGTTATTGGTTTTGACCATCTGACACAATGTGCAAGTTTTTGTGTTTTTACTTACTTTTCTTGCAATATTTTTTATAAACAAATCCTCTTCTAATGCTTTTACGATTTTAATTGTTCCCATGTGGCCGTATCTCACATGATAATCTTTGATGATTTGATTTTCTAATGATTGTGGTATTACCAGTTTCCAAGTATCTTGGTTCTTTTTTGTTTTCATAAATAGAATATTGTTGTACACACAGTAAAATTGGTTAATAATGGCTTCAGACTCCATCAGTCTTCCTCTGATGTTGGATATTTTTGTATCTTGCTCTTGTTACAACACTATTTGGTTCATAATATCTTCCAGGTCTTTTCTATCCTTCAACATATAATACACTTTTGCTATCTTCCCCTTTTCTCCTTCAAATGTCTGATTTACTACATTTATTCTGGACAAAATTATTTTAAGTTGGTTTATTATAGTTTAATTTTTCTCATTTAATTCGTCTAATTTAACCTTCCTTCTGTTCCATTGGGTTGCTGGGTCAGTAACTTGAAGATCAGTCCCTTTTCTTGGTTTGTGGTATCTTCACTTAGTTTACCCATGGTCCATCAGTTCCTCTGCCCTTATGGTTCGGATAACTCTGGTGTGTAGAACTGTTTTCTTACTGGTGAAATAGATCTCCTCCATCTTGTACCATAATTCGTTTCATACCATGTGTTCCGTAGTATTTATTTCTACCTCCATCATTTGCTTAGTTTGTTGATTAATCAGAGAAGTTATTTGTGCCTCTCTCATTAATATTATTTTTGCCTTTTTATTTGGTATCTCCATTTCTGGTGTGCTCCAGTATTTTATTGACCTTCTTGTTTTGTTGTCAGTCATTTCTATTTCTGGCATCTTCCATCTAAGCATAGATTTGCTGAAATTTTCATCCACTGGTTGGTTGTGGAATCCTTTTAATTTGGGTATTCTCCATTCAGGTCTTGCTTCTCTCCAGTTTCTTCTCGCTGGTTGGTATTTTACTCCTTCTAAAATTTCTTTTAGAGTTCTCCTGCACTCCATAAAATTCATCCTTTCAGCATGGTTGGTCATTGGTACGCTGAACACATTGGTTAGTCCGTTTTTCATCATCTCCACTTCTTCTCGTGTTTTGATGAGTTTCCTCTTATATACCTTTCTCAGTTCCTCTGTTTTCTTAATCTTCTTAACGATTTGATTCTTTTTCATACGACTGTTTCCATCTATTTGTGGTTCTTTGTGCCTCTCCTCTAGTTCCTTGACCATCTCCTTCTGTGTTATTTTCTGATTCCCCGGTTCCATGTTCTCATTTAACGTTTCTTTGATACTTTCAGGAGTGCTGTCTAGTGTTTCATTCCTTGGTTTGAAATTACTACGTAATGAGTCCAATTTTTTAAACAATTCTTCCTTGTTTGATTCCAATTTTTTAAACAATTCTTCCTTGTCTCGTCTTCTCTCTTCCTTGTCTGCTTCCTTGTCTCGTCTTCTCTCTTCCTTGTCTGACTCCAATTTTTGATTCATTTGTCCAAATTGTTCCATCATGAAGTTCAGCATGCGATCTAATTTGGTTTCTTCTGTTGGTTTTATTGGTTGGTTGTTTATCATGACTTCTGCTTCTATTTCCGGTTCAGGTTCAGGTTCAGGTGGATTTGAATTTTCCACTTGGTCCTCCTGTGGGTTTTCTTCTGACAATTCTCCAGTCGTTTCCTCCATTTCTACTTCCTCGACTTCCTCCATTTCTTCTGGGTTTCCTTCTTGGTTTGATGATTCCTTCCCTTTGCGTGTCGTAACCATCCCGTGTCTATTCATGATCGCCGCTAGTTATTCTTTCTAGCCACACGTTGCTGGTCGCCAATATGTAACAATAAAATGAGGTGTGTGTTGACTTCCTTAAAGCCCCTCGTTGGGTTCGTCAATATTTAACAATAAATAGGAGTCGTACCTGTTAAAATGTATCACACTTGTTTATATGGTGTATTAGTGTGAATGTAGTGTGTTTGCCTCACACTGGTTGTTACATAAATCGACGTCACTACTGGAGTCCGTAGCGTTGTCAATGTCACCAGTACAACCTACCTGCTAATTCATATGGATTTCGATTCCCAGGTGGCGCCAAATTGTTTTTGTTAAAACAATTAAAACATTTAATTTTTAAAAGTAATATGTGGTATTAGCATGGACAGCTGTGGCGTTCGAATTATTCCCGCTGCTACACAGGTTGTCGACTCGGCCAATCGTGACAAGCGCTAGTTGGCTATGACTTAAACTTCGCTAACACACATATATTTACAAAAAAAATCCTATGAAATAACAAGATAGTAATGTTCTGTACTGCGTTTTTTAATACACATTTAATTATTAATAAACATGACAATTGAATCATAAACAAATTTATGATATTATGCTCCGGCTTAGAGCTTGAAACACAAAACACCTCAGGTTGGCAAAATTGATTCAAAACACTATCATTCAGTTACTTCTAACAAATTAATATGTTTTTAAAATCAGGAGTTCTTTTGATCATGAAAATAGACATAAACGTTGATTACATGAAAAGAAATTACACTATTATACCTTATAGGTACTTAGGATTTATAATGTGTTTGTACAATTTGTTCTGTAGTGTCGTATTTCTGTTACAGTAGTTATGTTCACAAATAAGGTTATCTTTATAAATGTTTTTTAATATAAGTAAGTAAATTATGCCTTTACCTATGAAAGAAAATACTATTTTTTAAATAGTGAGAAATTTTATCATTTGAAAATAATTTAGGTGATTTGGGGTTTTTTAGGAGTAATAAATTATTCGGTACTTATCAGTTTGTCTCACGTTGAAGGGTCATCATGGGTAGGCGTGTAGTTTTCGAATTTGGGCTGGTTGTAGGCTTCCAGCATCTTCTTCAAACTGGTCTGGGTTTTTTCTTTAATTAGTTTGTTTAATTTCATTCCTGGTCATCATTAATTCGGTACAGATCGACGTCTCTTCACATTGGATCATTTTGGTTCACTATTCGACTTGTTGTAATTGTTTAAATTAAAGTTTTAGTTGTCCAATTTCTTGCGTGGCGTACCCACGCTTCGTTTCTTCAGCGTCTCTTATTTTTTTTAACGGAAAAATAAGCCTCAAATGACTCGTTGTCATAGTAACTAATAATTCGATGCTAGTTTAATTACTCTTTGCTTACATTGTTAGAGATATTTGAATTTTTATTCAAATTTATTAAGTAATTTCCTAATGATTTTATTCCCTTATAATTCCTTTGGGATAATAAATGACATCACTATTATTTTTCTTTCCTTTCAAAGTTTACAATGATACCTCATAAGGTCATATTTTGTTACACTTTAATTATAGTATAATTAGTTGACATTTAATAAATAACATATCTTTCTTGAATTAAATTATTACAATAACATTTCTGTGTAGAAATAACTGATATACAATCATTGTCCATTCACTGTTCTTAGATTAGTAAGATTTTTTGTGAAATTGATACAATTTGCATTTGAAATGTTCTTGGCAGTTAACTGTTTTCCTAGTTACAAACAGCCATGATTGTTTTCTAGTGTATTTCCCTTTTAAATTACATTCTGAATTCAGCCTGATGGGCTTCGTTTATTTGTTTGTGTTTTAATTATTATTTAACATACATTTTCATTGCTTTTCATTTAAAATATAATAGTTAGGTTTACGGACTGTAAGTCCCCCTTCAGTCATATTCCTTCTTTAACATTGAATCAATTATTCTTTATAAGTCATAAATTATTCTTAGTATTAACATTGATTTCTTTCTTGTCTTATAAACTAGGGTGATAAACATTGTCACTTTCTCTAATAATATGAAGGTTAATTCCCCTTTCAACATGGGGTGTTGTATTCTTTATAATTTTAATCTTTAATAACAAATTTTACTTCTATCCTATCATGCCATGTTAACACAAGTTATGGTACTGGGCTTTCTCCCTGATATGTCACATGCTTCCCTTATATTAATTTTAAATACTATTTTTAATTACATCTAGGTATACAACTAATTATAGTTCCACTCCAATCATTGGTAATTTATCAATGTTTTCAAGAGTGTCTATTTCCTTAGCATTCTAACTTGAATGTTTCACATTCACCTTCACTATTTTTTATTTAGGGCATTCACTTCACTAAAACACTTCACTTTGGTTCACTGTTTTGTAATTAGTGTTATTTAATGGGTAACCCCTATACCTACTCCTACCATTTCTCACTATTTTTGTTTTAGTATTATTTTTACTATAAACAATATTAGGCTAGTTGAGTTTTGGGTTGAATCTAACCTTTCTGACCGGGTTAGTGTACCCTTCCTATACTACATTGTTTTACAATTGTATTGTCTTAAAAATTGGATACATATGTTAAATTAATGCTAATAATAACATTGGTTTTATCAATATATAATTATTTAAGGTTTATTGACCGTATTCTATCTTTAACATACAATCTCTCCCTTTTATATATGTGTGTTAGTTTCCCTTGGGTTTTATCTGTCTCCTCTTCATTCTTCCTCCTCTTCTTCTTCTTCTTCTTCTTCAATAATCTTCATCTTCATTCTTCATCTTGGTTTGGTTCTCCTTTAGTTCTGTGTCCATCATTGTTTTGTTAATCACATTTTCTTAAGTATGTTTGGGTTGTCGGCTTAATCATGTCAAAATATTTACATTTTAATAAGTATGTTACGTGGTTCCCTTCTTTATGTTTATGTTTTTTGGCTCAATCACTTGGGTTGGGTAATATCGTTGTACGTCATGTCAAAGTATTTACATTTTAATCATTTTTTACACATTTTATTTCATATGAAGTAACTTTTATATTAAGAATTATCTTTTTTATTACTGGTACGAGATTTGGCTTAATTGTATCGTTACAATATATATATATATATGTATATATATTATAATGACTCGTCTGTTAGGTGGATGTTCTAATTGAGCCCCACTTTGGGATCGTCACTTTATAATGTACCACGTGCGTACCTCGTAGTTGATTATCTTTTATTTTTAAATAATTATCTGTTTATTAAATAATTTTAAATGTTATTTAATTTATTGAATTTGTATTTTTTCTGTTTAATTAATTTGTATTATTTAATTAATTAATTATTGCAATCTCAGTTAATTAAATGTTGTTCACTTCGGAATCCTCTTGAAGTTCCGTAGCACTTCCGTAGACCTAAATTGTCTTTGTACAGTAAAGTGTTGTTTTGACAATATTATAAAGTAATTATAACTCTCACGTACCTTTGGTGTAGCACTGGTAGTTTAGGTCTGTCTGTACTAGTTGTTCAGATGGTCTCAGTACGTTATAAAACTGTGAAGTTGTCAAAACAGTATAACTCCACTGTTTGTAAGTAAGTGAGCTAAATTTATGTTACTTGGGCGCCATATGGAGTCTCTGGTTCTTATTCCATAAAATAATTTATTCAAAGAATAAAATAAATAAATGTAATTGATGTTGTTAAATTATTTCTTTGATTGAATGATTAAAATAATTTAATTAATTAATTTTCTTCTGTCTTGTTTATGTATTTAAACGGTTGGCGCTTCACACGTCCAAGCCGCCAACTTAACTGTTTAAGAGTGCCTTGAAATTGCAGCTCTTTTAAATAAGAAAAATAACTAATAATTGCTTCAATAATTTCTTACAACGTTTGTTAATTAATAATTTACTGGTTTATTGCTCACAGCGTGCTTACTTTAACTCTATACATTCAATTTAACAATGATTTATGGATTACAATCTACCTGGCTGAATTCTCTCCTAACCAAGAAGGTTGGCAATGATGACTCTAATTATCGGTTTGTTTATTTACAAATTTTTTATACCTCAAAGGTGAATCCTTTAGAACTACAGAATAAAATAACTATGCCTCGAGTTACGATGCTTTACATACATTTAATTTGATAGGTTAGACACATTTAAAATTTCAGATTGATTAACGAAATGTGCGTCTGACCTCTACAAGTTTTGAGGTTAACTATGGTTAGCCTAGATCGTTACTTATTATATTGGAATCATATAATTCCTCTTGAAAAAGTATAGACAATGCTAATTTCTTATAGTATTAATGTTTTGTGTTAGTACATAAGTGTATTATTTCTTATACTAGCAACATAATATTCATACACTGTTATTATATATGGTACTGTACTCCCTGTTTGATAATCACTTTGGGATTATTTTTTAATTCACTTTACGATCTTATACACTGATCGTACACTACACTTTTTTGCGAATGAATGATTATAACTTCTTGAGATTAAATTTTTGGTTAGATAATTCACCTAACCTCGTTCTTTTTGTTTCGCACAACTAGTTAAGGGAACACTGCTTGTTGTGATGCACTTTAATAAGTATGTAACTTCTTCACTGCTGTGGTTTAATAATATTTGATGAAAATGTTGATCTGGAGTCCTGTAGTATCTGCCGGAATGGAATTCGAAAAAATGTCTTTTTGTTCACTCATACATCTGTATATATAGTCCGCTGAAAACTCCGCTAGACAGCGACAGTTAATTTCTCAAGTAATGTCCTGATTGGTTAAAAATGACGTCATGATGCGGTCATTCTATTTTTAGCTCTTACATAATTGTTTTAAGCGTGGGTTTATTATTGTTGTTGGTATTCTTCTGTACCCTTCCAAAATTCACAAAATTTATCATATTTATGTTTGTTTTTCAGTTATACTGATTACAAATTTGGTTCTATTAGTAGCATCATATTGCTCGTTCCTTTTGATATGAATAGCGGCCAGTTTGGATACATTTTTCATTAATAAACTCTATCTTAAATATTGTGTTGTTTCAAGTGTCTTCTGCTACACTTTGCAGATTCTATTTTTGTATTTTTCAACATTTATTAAACCATCATTTTTCTCTATTTTGAACACAATTATCTTATTGAAATTAACATATTATTATCTAAATTTGCTGTATCCAGCTGAACATTAACAATCCTTATAACATATTTGTTTCTTATTATTTAATGGCTTCCTTAATTCATTATTAATGATTCAAAATTATTCTTACTTCCTACACTTATTATACTTGACATCGTTTGGTGGCTTACTCCTTTTACATCATTGTTATATCTCTATTTTCCTATACTCTGTATGGTCTCTTTATTATACATGATTATTATTTTTCATAATTTGTTTTGTCATCATTTGTTTGTCTATTATTTCAAGTTTAGAATTACTCTACTTCCTTCAGTATAGGCTCCACATAAGTTGTTGTGAGTCATTATTTTGAGCTTTTATTATATTATTTATAATTCATTCAGTCATCTTAACTCATCTTATGCCATTCTCTTAGTCTACACAATTCATAATAAGGTTTTGTTCACCTTAACTGCTAATACATCTTTCTACAAAATTTACCATCTTATAACATTTTTAAATACATATAGGTTTTACATTGTTGATTACATTGAGATCATTTATTATTAGAACATATACTATTTGTTCTTTCATTAATTATTCTATCATCATTATTCATTATGCCTTAGCATACCTTTCTTTCAAGGTTGATCTAACATTGTGATTATACTTTTAATCTTATTTTAATGGTTCATTTATTATAATGCATCTATAATTCATGATTATCTACAATATATTTCCTTTTATTTGTTATGCAAATTATTACTTTTCAATTACTCAGCTAATGTGCTGTTTATACTACTTTAATACATTTTGTAAATATCAGTTCCTTCACCTTTAATTCTATTTATGGTGTTTGACTTTGTTTAATGGTTTCTTATGCTCACTTAACTAATCTATTTGGGAACTAGTCTTTGTCAATGTCTCAGTCACATCGTCTGGTTATGTTGTGTTGTCCTTGAATGCTGATAGTAGATTTACTACTGGTTATCATCACTTCTGGTTACTTAGTTAGTTGATTTTTATGGGACAGTTTGTACTGTTACAATATGTATATATACAGGGTGATTCACGAAGAAACGGAAATACTTCGGGAGATGAATCTACATCGAAAAATAAGAAAAAAAGTTCATATAAACATAGGTCCGGAAATGCTTCGTTAGCGAGTTACGGCTAGCGAAAGATTTCGCCCGGGTTTTGGTTCCCCCAGGTAAATGAAGACTTTCTGAAATTCTGGGAAGGGGCGAAGTCTGTTGTTTCTTATGGTTTTTGACCTGAAAAATCGAATAAAACAGGTCGCAGAACTGTATCTCCCATAAGTTTCATGATATCCAACGTAAAACAGAAAAATCTTTGCCTAAAAACAAATTTTGGAAAATTGGAAACAATTGGAATTTTTTTGTTGATTTTTATTGACTTTATTTATACCATTTTTCTCAGAATTAAATTCTTTACAAGTTTTGTTTTTAACTTTGATGCATTTATTAGTCATTTAACAAAGTTATTGTACTTCTAACCTAAAAACACGTTTTGTTAGGTTTTAGTATATATATTATAACGAATTTAATTTTGTAATTTAAATTTGTGGAGCCCCACGATCTTGGAGCGCCAAAATTATATAACGTTACATATACATACATATACATGTGGGCATGTCAGGCCTCACGTTCAAGGGATACAAAAGTGTACAACGAATTTATATGTAAATTCAATATACAGTAATTCATGCAGGTTGTATAATTATACCAGGTGTATTTATAATAAGAGTATATTTATTTATCAATATTTAAAACTCATATTTATTATTTATTCATTATTATAAATATTCGTAAACATCATTAATAATTGTCGGTCACGCTATTGCTCATTATTAAATGTTTATATCTTATGATATGCAACATTACACATATTTAAAAAAAAATCTCTTATATGTAAACAATCTTATATCTAGACATGTTAAATAATTGGTTTATTAATTTATTATAAAATTAAAATATTTTTATATTGAAATAACTTGTCTTATCTCAGATCTGACCTCTACTCGCTCAGTCTATACAGTAACATGTCTAAAATTGGGTTATTTTATTCATTACAGTATGGGGTATTGGCATTTTTTATTTATTTCATTTTGTGTGGGATTTTATAAATTTATTGTGAAATTTTATTTCCCGGCGAACGTTATTTCCATTACAACAGAACCCGTGTTGAGAAACAGTGGTGTAACAAAACAGAGACGCATTTTGTGTTGAGTAACTCTGTAAGGAATTCGCGCCTCCCCGAATTTCTCAGAAATGTGCATATGTGTGATCACGCCCGCACGTAACAATCAGGACGGGGGCGCTGTTAGTGACGCCGTGAAAAATCCGACGAAGCTGTAAAACATGGCGATGGAACGAACAGTGTGTAGCAGCAACCAGCCAACTACAGGAAATGTCGTTAAGCCACGCCTACTACTAGTGACATCAGTGTAGCCTAGGCAAATATCGTCCCCGGTGACCACACAAATAACGACCATGTGCCATGTATAGAAGGAATACGCAACAACAAATTAAGCATGAACGGCGACTAAAACCTGGTGGCAGTGAACCGCCGCTTCCTCCCGCTCAACAAAGCACATTGCCCAGTTACGCCATAGGTGCCGGCCGGCACGGAGCTCAGTAGGCTCCCTACCAAGTTTTTCTTAATTTTCCAGTAAAAGGGTGTAACAACAATAAATTTTCATGTGACCGCGGTCGAGTTGCAGAAGTAGAAGAGACAATTTGATATTTCGGACAGTAACCAACCAGTAATTTACAGAAACGATGAGTGCACGCGCGAACACGTGGCCGGCAGTTCAAGTGTAGGGGCTGGGGATTTTGTTATAAAATGTTAAGGGGTGTGTTTGAGTGAGTGTACAAAATATGCAGGCTGGGCAGTTTTGAGTGTGTGTATGTAAAAAATTAAGGTAAGCTGTAGTATAAGTTAGATTAAGTACGATTATCGTATGCTGATTATGTAACCAAGCAATAGGTTTCCACAAAATTACATCAGATGCAGTAAAGTGTATAAAGAAATTGTAAATGAGTCAAAATTAAAGGAAAAGTTAAATTCTCTTCATTCAAAATGTGTATTCATACTTATTTCGTAACCTCACACTGTTTCTGATCTCGCTTATAGGAGAACTCTGGGGGGACCCTTAGGGAAACGGTAAGTACGAACAAGTGAAATAAAAGTATAAATAAGTGTGTTTTTATACAATACCAATGTTTAAAATTCAATTTAAATTAATATTATTTGCTTGTAGACTGGCCTTTGTTGTAATATTCAACTTTTAATTAATCTTTCTATACTTCAAATATCTAATCACTTTGCTATCTATTTTGATAATAAACTCTACTCTCTTTACTTTAAATTCTCTTTCATTTATTAATGCTTGTATATATATGCGATCTCTCATTCTCACGACTAAACATTTATTTACATTTTAACATATTATTACTAAGTATAAACTTTTCTTTGTTTTAATTTACTGTCTTTTGAAATCGTCTTTATGAGCTCTTTTTTTTTTTACAAATCATTTAAAATGCATTACGCATGTTACCTCGATTTCTGATGATCTTACGACTGTTGTCCGGGGTCCAGCGTTGTCCAGAGTTAGTTTTCCATTCCTCTTGTCCTGGCATGGTCCTGGATACGTCTAGAGCCCAGCGTCATTCTACGGCAGCATGTTCCTGGATACGTCTAGAGTCCAGCGTCGCTCTACAGCAGCATGTTCCTGGATACGTCTAGAGTCCAGCGTCGCTCTTACAGCAGCTTTCCCGTATATACTCTTGGTAGACTTACTATGGCGGTATTTACTTTTTCCGTAATATTGTCGTGAATTTAATGAACGTTATTTCGTTTGTTACTGCGACTTGTAATAGAATAAAAGTAAACGGTTTGCCGACGGACAGCATGTCCGCCTGCAACTGTGTCTTGAAATAAAGAGAAGGGTTTTTTGGTCGAACCCTTAATTTATACCCTCTCGAGATTCCGCGCCAGTCGGCTCCAAAATCGTCCTGTTGATACCTGCATATCTCGTGACAGCCCCCACTCCCGAACCTTTTCATCTGTTTGCACTTATTAGCAAATAGCAAAGTTTTGCACGGAATCGAGATAGCACAAATCATAGCTAATTCGATTAAGCACTCACTATATTAATTTGAGCGTCTTAGGGTAATTTGCATATTTTTTAGCACGTTTATTTTGCACTGTCTTCACATAACGTGTTCTGTTAACGTCATCTTTTCACTGGGGATAACTATAAATTTTACACACACTTTGGTACCTTTGGTTTGATCATACATTAATTAGTTTTCGCACAGTGATTTAAAATAATTATTTTATTAATTACTTGGGGCGGGTTGCTGAGATTCCTGTTTTTGCCTGCATCACTAACACACACAAGATACATGTGTAACACACATACAATTGAGCAGGTGTTCACCGCATGTCGGAACAGGTTAATCTCTCCCCTAATCTAACAATGAAATATTTTTGCAATCTCAGACCTGTCCATTTACCCGTAACTTATACAAATTATACAAAATTTATATTTATTTAAATTAATGCCTAATACAGCGTATGGCTGTATCGTTGCATTATTCCTCTGCCTGAGAAAGAAAAAAATTAATAAATATTTATTTATTAAATTTTTGTCTATTTGTTCTAGACAAATATAATCATGTTATATTAACTTAACTTAAGTTTATACATCGGTAAAACAAACACATAATAATGAGTAAGTCAGTCTAACGTTCACCGTGGTGGTATGCAATATTCACCCCCCATTATAACAGCTAATCGGTGCGTTGACCTTGTACTGATTCAGTGGCATTGTTCCACTCTTACTCTCTCGTCTCATTATTCATACGTAGAAATTTTTTTCTAACGTTCTCCTTTAATCTAGTCCCATCGACCTATTTATATATATATATATATATATTTACGTGTAGGACTTCCTATACGAGTTTGCATTCTTGCACTGGTAAACATTTTGCATCTTAACATATTATGTCATTCTTCAATCTGAAATTTTACCATATGCAGGATTATATTTCTACTACAACTTTAGTTGTGGATCGCCTAATTGTATACAGATGGATGGCTTTGGAACATACATCTATACAAACAAGTATGTTTTTCACACCCCGACTTTATCTCTGAAGTGGTCTAAGAAAATCCACTGCAATTAGCTTACATTATGGTCCTCTGCATTTCCACATAGGTATGTAGATTCGCTCTGTACTTTTACATTTCCTTACTCATACATTCTTACCTTCGCTTCTTAACTCTTTTCTTAACATGAACATTACCTTATCTTTCTTAACTTTTCTTATATTACTTATACAATACATTAACATTTCTTACCTTAATATTATACAATACATTAACCTTCATTACCTTCTATTATTACATTTCTTTACTATTAACTTTCTGATTGCTAATAATTTTCTTCATCTTCCCATTACTTTCTGAAATACACCTTTTTCGTTAGCTTCGTAGTGAGTCCTTATCTGCTACAGATGACTACCTTAGAAACACGTCTATATCCAGACTTTATGTGCTTAACTCTACTCGATGTTTTAATCGTAGTATTTGGAGCTCTAAATAATCTCTGCCCTTGACTTTCACTATCGCTATCTTCTGTGTCCTTCCCTTTCCACATAGGTATGAAGATTTCGCTTGATCAGCCATTCTGACAATTATAGCATTGATTTCTCCTCTCTAATCCTTTCTTCATATTACTAACACATCAATAATAACCAGGCTTCGGATAATTATGCACTTAAAAATGCCAAAATATTCATGCAAATATGCACTAAAAAGTGTCAAAATATGCACTAAAAATTTTGAAATATGCGTTAAAAACAAACAAATATCTGTTATCAATTAGCGGTTTATTATAAGAAATGAATGTTACACTTTAAACATCGCCAAAATAAAAAAGAATTACATACCTTACCACAATAAAATGCTCCAGTTTGTCAATGAAATTCACAAGTCTTGATTACACTTAATCACTGCATGATGTAATAGGTTTTCAAACACAAACTTGCGCCTATTTTCACTTAAAATGACTTTGTACTCAGAAAACACTCTCTCCACATCACATGCCACAATTGGAGCATACTCCAACTTAACGAAATCAGAGACTTCTAGTATCGATGCACTGTCAATTTTGTCTTTGCCTTGGATAACACCAGAAATGCTTTTAAGTTTGAGGAGACTGGAGTTTTCTAGCACTACACTCTGCAATTTTTCCGAGAAAACTTGATTAGTTAGGTTCATTAGGGATCGTTCGAATTCTTCAACAATTCCAATACTAATGTGAAGAGGCAGTCCTTTTTCTTGCAATTTCTTGATGGCTGAAGGTATGCAAAGCAAATTGGAACGAATGAATATAAGTTGCTCACGAACACCATCTTTGCTCAAGACTTCTTGAGCTTCTTTAAAAGAAGCAGCTTCTTCAGAATCGAGGTCTTGAACTAGCTTTTTTACTACCTCAAAATAATCGGCATAATAAACAGCAGCTTCGAGTCACGTTCCCCATCTTGTATGAACTGGTGAAGGTGGGAGCGGCACATCATGAACTGTATCCAAAAACAATTTCTTGCAACTTGGAGCCTTCAGGAACACTCTTTTCACTGTAGAGATCAACGCGTTTACTTCAGGAAAGGAAGCCCGGACTGTTTCAGCGACTCGATGAAGTCCATGTGCTACACATGTGACGTGTATCATCTTGGGATATAATATCCCAAGACCTTCCATGGCTTTACACATGTAAGGTGCAGCATCAGTGCAGGCCACGAGAACATGATCATAAAGAATGCCTGATGGCCACAAACAAGAAAGAGCATCATTGAAAAATGCACCAACTGTTGAATGATTCACCTTAGGTAACACAGCCATATTTAGTAGATATGATTTCTCTCTCTCTTCTTCCTCTCCTAAAATTCCAAACACGAAATTAGCTACATATCTTTGATCCACGTCCGTTGTTTCGTCTAGTGAGACCCAAATATATTTTCCATCAGCTTTTTCCCTTAGTTTACCTAACATTACTTTATAAAGCTCAGGAACGTAATTCTTCCTAATTGTTGATTCATCTGGGATTGGTTGTTTCATATACTCCTGCAGAAACTGAACTAAGTTCTTATTGTTTAGCTTAGCCAATGGGATGTTTGCCGAGACAAACGCTTTACACAGATCTTCATTGAATTTACTTCGTGTTGGTCCAGGTTTAACTAAAGCAGTGGTTATAAGAGGCTGGTGTTTTTGTTTCAAGTTTACCTCTTTCAATTTACTGTGTTTCGTTGTTCGAAGATGTTGTTGAATTTGATACTTTTTAGTTGCGGTTACGACTGTGCTACAGTATTTGCAAAACAACACACTTCCGTCAGTTGAAAAGTCTTGAAACTCGTGTACATACGCTTTCAATACTTCACTAACAGTTCTCTTCTCCTTAGGCATTATAAATTAAGTAGCAAGAATACAGCTATTTAACGTACTATGAACCACAACCTGTTTCAACTCAACCAAAGTAAGACTAACAAGAACTAATTGGGCATGAAAGGTAACTATTTACGAAATGAGGAAAAGACAGCCCTGCTGTAAGGGAAATTCCAAGAATCAGTACCCACCTAATTGCATTGCAGGTAGACAAAGCCATGGCCGGATGTAGGGCTGGTGTTGCTAAATTTAAACACGCTGCCGACCTGTCAAACAGCCTACCTGAGGATAACCAGCACAGCTTAACACTTCAGTTATCTCAAATATATGTCAGATTTTCCAATAGTGTCCTGCAGAAGCTGATGTCTACACTCAAGACGAAAAATACTTTTGAAATATGCCCTAACAGGAGGAAAACCCAAAATATGCACTGTTAAGATAAAACTGCTCCAAATATGCAATTGCATATGCAATATGCAAATGCATAATTATCCGGAGCCTGATAATAACATTCCTCACCATTTCTTACAACATAACATTCTTTCTATTATTAATTCTTTAATCTTTTTACACATATTATTCTTATTAATTAACTCCTTTTCTTATTAATAATAATTAACAATAATATTTTTCTTTTAAAAATAATTATTCATTTCTATAGAGCATTGAGTACGGTGTCATTTGATTTCCACCCCGCACTATTATAACAATTGCATTGGGTCTGTCAACAGGAAATTCATTGTATTTTAACGTGTAGTCGCCGTTGTCGTATATTAGCCGACATGTACAGTTATTTCCGTCTCGCACCCTCATTGTGTTAACGTCCCATTGTAACATAGCGACTGTGAGCTCATCTGACGTCATTGCGTAACTCACCTGTTTGTATGGCATGAATTTGTTTCTTAGCTGCTACGAATAACCTCTCTCTCCTCTCTCAGTACGTTCCATAATTCTCTCGTCACTAATGCATTGTGTAAGGTCAGTCCGTTTGAAGCCTATATAAACAGCTGTCGACTGTTTTTTCATTCGCCGTTTATGATAACCTCTGTAGTTTTTATATTTATTGTGATTATCAGTATGATTATCGTTCAATCGATACTTACTGTGCGTACCCTTGTCGCGTGTGATTTGTTTCAATCGTGTTACCTTTTTAACTTGTTTTATTTGTGTGTGAGTGTAACCACTACTTTGGATACTTCCGCTAGCATGGTACGTTTGTTTAATTAAATGTATTTTACATTCTTCCTTAGAGTTAATTATTGTTTTAGAATTATCCTCAGTAATTATGCAAGTCTGTCCTCTCTTACTTTCAATTACAATTGTTTGTTCAGAAACCATCATTTCACATATTTGTTCCGTTTGCTTAACAATTCTTTCACATACATTTTCTGTGATAGTCTCAATATGTGAGTTGGTATCACCAACCTTTTCTGTTAATTCTTTTTTAGACTCTTCGTGATTTTTGTGGTGTCCTGTTTAAAATTTTCAGTCTGTTGTTCTAATTTATTATTAATATTTTCAGTCTGTTGTTCTAATTTGTTCTCTAAACTTTCTGTTTGTTCTTTAAGTTTAGCATTCAAATTTTCTGTCTGTTTTGTAACTACTTCGTCCATCATGGCCCACATCATTTTTCGAAAGGCCTCCTTATCTAAGTTTCCTGGAGTCGTCATGTTGAATTATTTTGCATTTAAATATTTATTTATAATTTATTATTATTAGTGAACCGTATGCAAGCTTTTATTTATTTATTGTTGAACTGTAATTATTTATTTATTTTTATTTACTCATGTTACAATTACACCTGTTTATTTTGTTGAGCACCAGTTGTGTTTTAGTATACAACAATTAACATAACATACAGTTAATGTTTAATATAAATAATTATTACATATAATATATTTTTAATTTAACACACCTTTATTTTTAGAGCAACCATTTAACTACAAAATTTCTAATAGTTAAATGGTGGGGATCCAGCCACACGTTCATGTGCGCCAAAATTATACAACGAATTTAATTTTGTAATTTAAATTTGTGGAGCCCCACGAACTTGGAGCGCCAAAATTATACAACGTTACATATACATACATATACATGTGGGCATGTCAGGCTTCACGTTCAAGAGATACAAAATTGTACAACGAATTTATATGTAAATTCAATATACAGTAATTCATGCAGGTTGTATAATTATACCAGGTGTATTTATAATAAGAGTATTTTTATTTATCAATATTTAAAACTCATATTTATTATTTATTCATTATTATAAATATTCGTAAATATCATTAATAATTGTCGGTCACACTATTGCTCATTATTAAATGTTTATATCTTATGA
The DNA here is from genome assembly GCA_034769895.1 of Magicicada septendecula. Classification (NCBI taxonomy): domain Eukaryota; kingdom Metazoa; phylum Arthropoda; class Insecta; order Hemiptera; family Cicadidae; genus Magicicada; species Magicicada septendecula. The sequence continues at coordinate 159,336,854 of CM068373.1, read as the reverse complement.
TATGCAACATTACACATATTTAAAAAAAATCTCTTATATCTAAACATGTAAATAATCTTATATCTAGACATGTTAAATAATTGGTTTATTAATTTATTATAAAATTAAAATATTTTTATATTGAAATAACTTGTCTTATCTCAGATCTGACCTCTACTCGCTCAGTCTATACCAATGTTTAAAATTCAATTTAAATTTATATTAATTGCTTGTAGACTGGCCTTTGTTTTAATATTCAACTTTTAATTAATCTTTCTATACTTCAAATATCTAATCACTTTACTATCTATTTTGATAATAAACTCTACTCTCTTTACTTTAAATTCTCTTTCATTTATTAATGCTTTTATATATATATATATATGCGATCGCTCATTCTTACGACTAAACATTTATTTACATTTTAACGTATTATTACTAAGTATAAACTTTTTCTTTGTTTTAATTTACTGTCTTGAAATCGTCTTTATGAGTCTTTTTTTTTTACAAATCAATGCATTATGCATGTCACCTCGATTTCTGATGATCTTACGACTGTTGTCCGGGGTCCAGCGTTGTCCAGAGTTAGTTTTCCATTCCTCTTGTCCTGGCATGGTCCTGGATACGTCTAGAGTCCAGCGCCGTTCTACGGCAGCATGTTCCTGGATACGTCTAGAGTCCAGCGTCGTTCTACGGCAGCATGTTCCTGGATACGTCTAAGAGTCCAGCGTCGCTCTACAGCAGCATGTGTTCCTGGATACGTCTAGAGTCCAGCGTCGTTCTACAGCAGCATGTTCCTGGATACGTCTAGAGTCCAGCGTCGCTCTACAGCAGCATGTGTTCCTGGATACATCTAGAGTCCAGCATCGTTCTTACAGCAGCTTTCCCGTATATACTCTTGGTAGACTTATTATTGCGGTATTTACTTTTTCCGTAATATTGTCGTGAATTTAATGAACGTTATTTCGTTTGTTACTGCGACTTGTAATAGAATAAAAATAAACTGTTTTGCCGACGGACAGCATGTCCGCCTCCAACTGTGTCTTGAAATGAAGAGAAGGGTTTTTTGGTCGAACCCTTAATTTATACCCTCTCGAGATTCCGCGCCAGTCGGCTCCAAAATCGTCCTGTCGATACCTGCATATCTCGTGACAGCCCCCACTCCCGAACCTTTTCATCTATTTGCACTTATTAGCAAATAGCAATGTTTTGCATGGAATTGAGATAGCACAAATCATAGCTAATTCGATTAAGCACTCACTATATTAATTTGAGCGTCTTAGGATAATTTGCGTATTTTTTAGCACGTTTATTTTGCACTGTCTTCGCATAACGTGTTCTATTAACGTCATCTTTTCACTGGGGATAACTATAAATTTTACACACACTTTGGTGCCTTTGGTTTGATCATACACTAATTAGTTTTCGCACAGTGAATTAAAATAATTATTTTATTAATTACTTGGGACGGGTTGCTGAGATTCCTGTCTTTGCCTGCATCACTAACACACACAAGATACACGTGTAACACACATACAATTGAGCAGGTGTTCACCGCGTGTCGGAACAGGTTAATCTCTCCCCTAATCTAACAATGAAATATTTTTGCAATCTCAGACCTGTCCATTTACCCGTAACTTATACAAATTATACAAAATTTATATTTATTTAAATTAATGCCTAATACAGCGTATGGCTGTATCGTTGCAATATATATATATATATATATATATATATATATATTGCAATGAATCACAGGATCCTGATAAGCGGGGCAAGCTCATATAATACACAGACTATGAACATTCATGTTTAAATTGGTAGTTTGTTAGATTTGGTTATGATATCAGTTGTATTTTAGTAAGGATAAGGATTTAAGTTTAGTAAAACTGTGTATTATTTGTTTATTGTTTATTCATGTACTGTGTTTATGGAAATGTGCGTGCGTGCGCGAGTGCTAAACGTTTCCCTGGCTGTGCGTGAATAAATTATCGTTGTGTTATGACACTGAACTGAACATAGACAAATGTATTCGCTACCATCCCTGTATATTGCTGGCTATTATTTGACATTCATATATGATATTATTAAAGTATGCAGTTATGCATGAGATAAGGGTATTCTGTGTTTACCAGCTATGCATGCTCTTACAAAGTTAATGCACTTTACAGCATGAAAAGTTGCTTGTCATGTTAGATGTAACCATGTGACTTCCTTCCACCAATTAAACGCTGGAAGGTAGTCGGAAATTTTCTTAAGCCTGTTGTTACACAGGCAGTTCTTCTCAGCCAGCTATCGCGATCGGGACGTACAATTCTTGTTCAAGATTCTGCTGCTTGCAAGAATTTGTAAAGACTATTCGTCGGTAGTAACGCTTGTGAAGACTCAGAACTGTGCATGTACTACATCTACACACAGTATTGTTATTAAGCATTGTGTGCAAAATTACGAGAGTTCTTCTCTACCAGCTATCACGATCGGGTCGCGCAGTTCTTGTTCAAGAATTTTCCGCTTGCAAGAATCTGTAAAGACTATTCGGCGATAGTAACGCGTGTGAAGACTCAGAACAGTTGAATATTACCTCTTTATACACGGCATTATTACTAAAGCATTACGTGTGTAATAAATGAGTGTGAACTGTATCACTGTGTGAAATTTTCTGCAGTGTCAGTAAAATTTAATAATTACACAATAGTAAGTTATATCCTCAAGAAGTTTCCGCGTTAGTGGAAGATTTCCGCATAGGGTGGTCTGCTGATCGCGGTAGACCCTGTGATTCGCGTGAACACTTGAAGAGTCCGGAGTGGTATAAGTTCAATATACCATTGTTATATAAAACTCACTGTTACCTGAAATACTTGTTAGTTATAAACTCTATATTAATTTAACGAATAGTAAGATCCATAGAACCGTTGTGGTGTGCAAAGCGTCAGAGTCATCGTGGGAATTACAGGACACCAGCCCAGCTGAAAGCGTTTCCAGGGTGAACCGTCTATCATCTATAAGCCACGCCTGACGACTCAACAACGCAGCAAAGCCCCCCCTTCTCTTCAGCAACATCATCGTGGGAATCATCACTTATGTAACGTATCACATCACGTGTATGAACAGTATTTAACATTTTAAAAGACTATATCAAACACTACCATTATTATACTTATCAAATATACCATATAAACAATTACATATGTCTTGTGCAATAAATAATCTTAAACCCTCCAATATAGACTTTTAATTTAAGATACACATACTACCATATCCTATGCGCCAATAGTTTAGTAATTTGTGTTGTCGCATAGTGATATTTGGCGCTTAGCAACGTAGGGCACGTAAAATAGCGGTAATTTTACGCTATTCTATATTTGTGTAAGAGTATAAAATTTGTTGGTAACATCCGACGTAAAATTATAATGAATGTAATATTTGTATGTGTATGGTTCATATGAAAATCTGAGGATATAATTTATCAATTGTGCATATTCTCTTGTGTGTCATATATGAACAAATTTTATCAGTATATTGTAGGTAGAGTTGTTGTGTGTGTTAGATAAGGTTTATTTAAATTTTGATATTTTGAACTGCTTTCTGTGTGCGTATAAACTGGTTACACTACGTTAATAACCTTGTAGTAATAATAATTTCCTTAGCGTATAAATCAGTAAATTTAAATTTGTTAAATTAATTTTGATCACTATGGTGGAGTCAGCAGGGATAGAGTATACTTTAGCGGACATATTAGCTAGTCTAAAAGCCATGTCCGAAGAAATTAAAGCTGATAGAGAAGAGATGATAGCGGATATGCAGAGAATTTCAGAAGAGCAGAAAGCCAGGGATGAGGAGATGATAGCCATTAGGCAGAAATTTTGGGAAGAAATGGACGCCGATAGAGAGGAGTGGATGGCGAAACTACAGGAAATGTCATCTGATATTGAAGTAGACTTAACTGTTGAGAATGTTGTACCTTGTGATAAATTTGAAGTACCAAATGTTCTTGGAGAACATACTCTCAAAGAAAGTAATATGGAAGTTAACCAAGATGTTACATCTGAAGGATTAACGGAGAACAGTAGCGTAGTAGGTGAAATTGAAAGTGATTATACAGAAACAACCCACTTAGGGTCTAGTAGTTCATCTCTCGGTAAGGTCGAGTATCTAGAGTCTGCATCAAATGGTAGTGAAGATAAAGGAAGTGAAATTAGTAGTAACAACACTATTAGTCCAGAACATACTTCAGGTAAGTGCAGTGATGAAGTGATAGTTTATAATGTAACAGATATAGCATGCAAGAGCCGTGAATGGGTCATAGAATCTGAAGCTATTATGGATTCGGACAGTGTATGCACAACACATAAAAATCCCGAACCAGTAGTAGAGCCTGGAACTAGTATGGATACTGACGGTGCAGGTATTTATGACACATGTCGTAATGATGAGGTGTTAGATGAGTCTATATCAGATACTGAGGTGTTTATGGAGGAGGGAGAGGTGAACGATACTGATCACAATAAGGTGACAACAATTATGGTAAATAATAATGAACCACTGCGTAATCAGTTTCAAGTTCAACCACCACAATATCAGCCACAATCACAACAACATAAAAATACAACTCAGCAAATTAATACCAACTTATTAGCGACTGTTACTGAAAGTGATTCAGTTAAAAAGCAGTTCAATCGATTGAATGTGAGTAATGTTAGTTCTAAGAATAAAATTGTTGTGTCTGGCCTATATCCTGCAGAAATTAGGGATAGTTTAATGTGTAGTAATGATAATAGTAATAAATATGAGGGACATATTAGTATGAATGGCACCGACCTTGTTGTCGAAGCAAAAATCTGTGGTTATGTTGACGAGATATTATTCGACAGCGGCGCAGAAATATCGCTGATGGACGAGCGGTTACTAATGAGGCATAAAAACCACTTTATACAAACTCCGGTTCCGCCGGTAAGTCACAATAGGATAAAATCAGCAACGTGTGAGTCGCAGATAGTTGAAAAACAGGCACTTATAACAAGATACGTACAGGGAACGGAAATAGAGGTGACTGTACTTGGAGTTAGAAAACTCGGACATAATAGTATTTTGGAAGTCGATAAATTGAATAAACTGCACGCTACAATTGAATTTTTGAACGAAACATTGCAAGGTAAAGTTGATAGTGGACCGCACATTATCAGACTGGGACGCTCGAAAGATAAGATAACGGATAACTCACTGACCCCCAAGGTTCAGTTAATGGGTTGCGAGATAAAGCAAATACAGCGTATATTAGATAAATTCAAATTTATATTTCCAAGTAAACGTGTGCGTTTCAAAACTGAGAGAAATTTATACAAAAAACTCAGAAATAAATGTCAGGATATAGGGTGTAAGAGTGTGTAGCTATTTAAATATGTCAGTTCAGGTTTAAATGTTATATGTAAGATGACTCTGTGAATGAGCGATAATCTAGTTAAGATAAGGAATGCAGTCTGTTGTACTTTGTGACCCTGCGTAATTTAGTTATCTGCTTGTCAAGAACATGTGTATTTGTTTTGGTTTTAAGGTTACCACGTGTCTTTGTTTGTTGTTCCTGTCAAGTTGACAGTTACGAAATGTTAGTACTGCTATGAGGATGTTTATTTGATTTTTGGTTTGAGGGTATTAGTATTATTGTTTCAGGATTAGGAAATTGTTTTGGTATATCAAGAAAAAAAAATTTTATTTTTTTGCTAGTCAATTAAAAAAAAAAAAAAAAAATTTTTTTATGCGGGAAGGGGTTAATCCTGCAATGAATCACAGGATCCTGATAAGCGGGGCAAGCTCATATAATACACAGACTATGAACATTCATGTTTAAATTGGTAGTTTGTTAGATTTGGTTATGATATCAGTTGTATTTTAGTAAGGATAAGGATTTAAGTTTAGTAAAACTGTGTATTATTTATTTATTGTTTATTCATGTACTGTGTTTGTGGAAATGTGCGCGCGTGCGCGAGTGGTAAACGTTTCCCTGGCTGTGCGTGAATAAATTATCGTTGTGTTATGACACTGAACTGAACATAGACAAATGTATTCGCTACCATCCCTGTATATTGCTGGCTATTATTTGACATTCATATATGATATTATTAAAGTATGCAGTTATGCATGAGATAAGGGTATTCTGTGTTTACCAGCTATGCATGCTCTTACAAAGTTAATGCACTTTACAGCATGAAAAGTTGCTTGTCATGTTAGATGTAACCATGTGACTTCCTTCCACCAATTAAACGCTGGAAGGTAGTCGGAAATTTTCTTAAGCCTGTTGTTACACAGGCAGTTCTTCTCAGCCAGCTATCGTGATCGGGACGTACAATTCTTGTTCAAGATTCAGCTGCTTGCAAGAATTTGTAAAGACTATTCGTCGGTAGTAACGCGTGTGAAGACTCAGAACAGTTGAATATTACCTCTTTACACACGGCATTATTACTAAAGCATTACGTGTGTAATAAATGAGTGTGAACTGTATCACTGTGTGAGATTTTCTGCAGTGTCAGTAAAATTTAATAATTACGCAATAGTAAGTTATATCCTCAAGAAGTTTCCGCGTTAGTGGAAGATTTCCGCATAGGGTGGTCTGCTGATCGCGGTAGACCCTGTGATTCGCGTGAACACTTGAAGAGTCCGGAGTGGTATAAGTTCAATATACCGTTGTTATATAAAACTCACTGTTACCTGAAATACTTGTTAGTTATAAACTCTATATTAATTTAACGAATAGTAAGATCCATAGAACCGTTGTGGTGTGCGAAGCGTCAGAGTCATCGTGGGAATTACAGGACACCAGCCCAGCTGAAAGCGTTTCCAGGGTGAACCGTCTATCATCTATAAGCCACGCCTGACGACTCAACAACGCAGCAAAGCCCCCCCCTTGTCTTCAGCAACATCATCGTGGGAATCATCACTTATGTAACGTATCACATCACGTGTATGAACAGTATTTAACATTTTAAAAGACTCTATATCAAACACTACCATTATTATACTTATCAAATATACCATATAAACAATTACATATGTCTTGTGCAATAAATAATCTTAAACCCTCCAATATAGACTTTTAATTTAAGATACACATACTACCATATCCTATGCGCCAATAGTTTAGTAATTTGTGTTGTCGCAATATATATATATATATTGTAACTTTTCTTTAATAATAAATTTTTGAAAAAATAAAAAAAACAGCTTCCAATATTTAATTTTAGTTCTTACCTTTACGTTAGTCCAGGATTCTCTTACTAAAGTTATGGGTAACGTACCCCCCTAGTCGCGGTGGCTGCGGATGCACCTGCGTGACCTTACTGGGCTTCCCTTGTCGAGATCCCAACATCATAAAGTCAGACAGGCACGCCACCACAGTATCACAAGACTCTATAACATTCAATAACAAATATCAATAACTGGCTTTTCACAAAACCATATCCTTAACTGACTTGTTTCCTCTTAGTCGTACCGGTTTGCCTTTAGCAAAGTACTGGTTTTTATCTCAATTATATATATGAACAAACAATGTTGCTTAACACATATATCCTTAACATAAACGTATTACATTTTTTATATTACATATTCCATATTATCTTTACCTCTGTAACCTACACAACAGACATTGACCATTTATGTTAGAAACAACAAACAGATTTGAATTCCAAAAATAACTCAAATTCACCTACCAACTCCAATCACAAAAAAGGATTACCCCATTCCATTATTAATTCAATTAACAATATTCCCTTTCCATTAAAATCTACATTTACTCTTTCAATGTCCTTATTACAAGACATACTACTTCCGTTAACTTTATACAATGCAAAACAGGATTAATACCATACAGCAAATTATTTAAAACCACAGCTACCTAGATCATCAGAACACTCAAATTCAACTTCACTGTGATTATGATCACATCATAATCCATAACTGACTATTCAGTTACACTCCTCCTTCCACATCATATATATTTTTTTATAACTCCCCCCAACCCCGTTACAATTTGGTAAATAACCTTACGGGTAAACCATTCAAGGTATTTATACATTTGCATAAATGCTATATTTATGCCCCTGGCTTGTAACAGCCAGCTCCTTTCCACACACTCTATTGACTTTTATGTTGGACTGTAGCACCCATTTGCTTCCACAAGAACTGAAATGTTTATGGTGTAAATGCTGCTTACACCGTTCTTGTTTCAGCGTTATAAAACATTCAGCCTTACTGGTATATAAGATACCAGTAATCCTACTAAAAATTAGTCACATGCCCTTAAACGGTCTACCATCCCATTCGATGGATAGCCGCTGTTCCAAAGTGTATGATTGATTCCCCTGATTCACCCCCCGGTTAATTTCTAAAGTTTTTTTTTTTTTTTTTTTTTTTTTTTTTTTTTTTTTTTTTTTTTTTTTTCGGCAGGGCAGGTGAAAATCTCTATAGACACACTGGAGCCCCGTAGCTCCAGGTAGTGTGGGACTCTAACCCACTAAAAACACCTCCCTTTGCAACAACTGAGCGAGCCCAACAAGTTGCTTTTCTTTAATATTACGTCACGGTTTATGGGGTAGAAGCCCACTGGCTGTTCCCCGGGTTGAGATTATTGTCTTTCTCTCTTTTAGAGTTTTACAGATTTAAATGCACTAATGTGTCACCAAATCTTGGGGCTTCAATCTTTTAAGCCTTCTTAGCGTGTGCGGAGCTTCTTCCACCACGCAACGCATTTCAGGATTTATATGAGTCTGAATTCTCATGTCATGGTTAACTGCATATTTTGTTACGATTTCACTGACATATTCTACTTTGAGATCTTTGTGCAGATTGTCATTCCTAATATACCAGGGGGCATCAACGATACTCCTAAGTACTTTGTTTTGAAAAGTTTGTATCATTTGAATGTTAGATTTCTTGGTGCATCCCCAGAGTTGTACACCATAAGTCCACACAGGTCTCAGCACTTGTTTATACAACAGCAATTTGTTTTCAACTGTTAGTTGTGAATTCCTACCTAACAGCCAGTACAATTTCCTGAATTTTATGTTGAGTTCCTCTTTCTTTTTTTTTACATGCTCCCTCCATTTAAGTTTTGCGTCCAGAGTCATACCCAAATACTTAGCAGTGTTAGAGTATGGCACTTCTTGTTCATTGATGTAGATCCTTTGTATTTCTATTTTTCTGTTGGTAAAATTGGTGTGTATTGATTTCGTTTCATTGAGTTTGATCCTCCAGCGTCGAGTCCAATCCCATACCTCTGCGATTGAAGTTTGCAGTTTATTGGCCGCTGTCTCGGCATCATTACCTACCGCCAGAACAGCAGTATCATCCGCAAAAGTCGCAACGGTTGTTTCCTCACTGTTTGGTAAATCTCTCGTGTATAACAAATACAAAATTGGACCCAATACGCTCCCTTGGGGAACTCCCGCGGATATTTTCTTTAAAGTTGAATATTCATCCTCATGCTTCACCCTAAAGTATCTTTCTGAGATGTAAGACTTTAGTATCAGATAGAATTCCTCTGGGAGATCCCTATGTAACTTGTACTCAAGCCCATGATGCCAGACCTTATCAAAAGCTTGCGCTACATCCAGGAAGACGGCTGAGCAAATGTTCTTCCCTTCAAGAGCCTTTTCAATAACATGGGTGATTCTTTGTACCTGGTCAATAGTGGAGTGCTTTTCTCTGAATCCGAATTGATGATCCGGCAACAGGGTTCTTTCCTCTAACAAAGGCTTTAATCTCTTCAAAAACAGTTTTTCAAATAGTTTTGAGATCACCGGTAGCAGGGAGATTGGCCTGTAAGACTTTTTATCTGTTGGTGCTTTGTCAGGTTTTAGAATCATGATAACCTCAGCCACCTTCCACAGACTAGGCACATACTTCAGCCTGAAGGCAGCATTGATCAAATGGAGTAGTTTTCTCATGGCTTTTCCAGGCAGTTCCTTTAGTATTTGGCCTGTTATCAGGTCAAAACCCGGGGATTTTTTTGCGCTTAGATTGCTCTTAATTTCTTCTCTCAATTCCTGTAGCGTTACTTTCTGTATGTTTTTCCTATCTACTTTCGGCTCAAAGTTAGTGTTTTCCTCTGCTGTTTGTCTAGGTAACGGCTGAAAGATTTCCTCAAGGTGTCTGGCAAAGAGAACGGCTTTCTCCGCCGCACTTTTCGCCCATGTCCCGTCTTCCCGGCTGATGGGCGACTGGTGGGTTTTCGGCCTTTTCAGTCCTTTAGTACTCTTCCAAAGTGAATAGTCTGTATCCTTCTGAGCTGTTAGCTTGCTTAAATATTTTCCAATCCCCTCATTTTTAACCTTTTTTATCAGTTCCTTCAGCTCATTACAGAGCAAGTTCAAGGCTCTTTTATTTTCTGGTGTACGAACTCGCTGCCAGGTTTTCCTGGCCTTCCTCTTTTTCCTGACAAGTTCATTCACCTCTGGAGGAGGGCAGATTATTCTCTGTTTCAGTTTTCTGTTGATCTGGGGAGTGCTTTCCCATGCTGCTTTCTGAATATTAGTATTAAATCTCTTGACTTCTTCATCTAACTGGTAAATATCATTCAAAGGGACATGAAGGTCTATGCTTTCATCCAGTAGTTGCCTGAATAGGGTCCAATTCGTTTTGTTACTCGAAAGCTGGCACGGGTATGACCGAGAAATAACCTCATCATTTATTGTCATGACAACTGGTGAGTGATCCGATGAGAGATCCTCACAGTTTTTAACATCTATGTACCTGCTGGATAATCCTTTAACAACGTAAAAGTCAATCAAATCAGGTAATTTCTAAAGTGTCACAAATTTTGAAAATAATAACAAGTATGGTCAGGGTACAATAAGCCTGCCCACATCTTGTTACCAATAATCCAAATCCACTGTCAGGGTTCGGTGAAGCCGTGACCTCCCGAAAATGGGGAATCACATTTAAAATACACAATACATGTTACGCATCAGTACACAATTACATACTACTCAATTAGACACTTTATCTCATAATCAACATAATAAACACTCAAAATAAACATTACTAACCTCAGGTTAACATAAAACATTTCATCTCTGAATTTGAATAAAATTTACTAACATCACACAACTTTTAATTTCAATTTCTATTGATTAAACATTTTAATTGTTTATCTTGCATTATTACTTCAATTTTGACTTTCTATTAAACATTTTAATCATTTAATTTTAATTGTCTACTATTTATTATCCATTTCAAATCACAAATAAATTATTCAAATTTATTACACATATTTCCATCTTTTAAGTTAATTAACCCATCTCAAATTAATTTAATTCCATAATTTTTCAAAATACTGTAAGTTACTTCAATTACATTATTCAAAACAATTTTAATTCATGTAATTTCATCTTGCATTTATTTACTTTTAAATTTATTACCCAGATTTCGGTCTTTTAAACAGTTTACATCAATTTAATTTCCTTATAAAATTCATAATTACATACTGGTAATTATTAATTCCAAACAAAATATTACTGTCGTGACCTCAGTTAAACCCGTAAATTGACTACACATAACCTCACTACATGAGTACATTTAACACATGTAAACCACATACAAAATTATATACAACCCGTATCATTAAATGTCATTGTTTACCAAAATCATTACCTTATTCAGTCCAGTAATTGCAACCACTACTTTCACATAATTAAATGTTCATTAGTAATAACTCTCTAACCACCATCATCGAAATTTAGTCTTATGTTGAACATACACAATTCATTTTTATTTAAATTTATTTTGTTATTATTATTATTATTATTATTATAACTATCATAATAAATTTTATCCATTGTATCAAAATAGTACTTAACAAAATCATTACCTACTATTAATTCATAAAACCTGTCGACATTCGGTATGGTCAATTCTCCTTTGGTATTATCTGTTACAATTAAATCCGTTATCATTTCATCATCAATACCTTCAACATTATCAGCACCATCTGCTGCACTTGTTTCATCACAAGGTAAGAACTCAACATCATCAACTTTCTCTATATCTAACATCCCTACTAATTCTTTATAACCTCTAGTAACTTTAAAAATCTCTATTTCCCTCTCTCACCAACTCTCATCACAATACCTATCACAACTCCATCTCACTTTCTCTCTATCATTCCACGCAGAGGGCACTACAAAATTACCATAACACTTCCTGGCCTTACCAAGAACACCACAAAAACTCAAGGGACCATTTTGATACCTTCCGTCTCCGATTGAGGAACACTCATCCTCCCTAAACATATTGAAACCTTTCTTTCACATTTTACCCGGGGAAAATTTACCCTCTGCCCCACTTCCACAAAATAACTCTCTTCGAATTCTCTCTCAAGCACATCTATACTAATCATTACTCTCTCACTACCCCCTACTAACTTTATAGTCTCATCATCACTATTATTTAACGTATCTCCCTTAGATACTCCATTTTCAACTACTTTACCACTATTACTCTCATTTAACATTATCTCACTATCATTTTTATGGTTATTATTATTACTTACCTTGTCACTTATAACCTCGTTATTATTCATCATATCACCATTATAATTATCACCTGTATTGACATCTATCACTTCATTAATTGTATTCCCATTACACTTACCTGTATCTATTTTCCATACTTTCATTTTCTCAATACTTTGTTTTAACTCATTAAAATTACTTTCACTTCTAGTGCTTAGTTCATTAAACTTTTCGTCACTATTATCCAAACTGTAATGGTACATAAGTCCGTGTAAGGATTTATCGGTACATGAAAAATAATTTTATTGTGATGTAATGTTTTAAAAGTGGTGAGGTTAAAATTTCCCAATATATTTCATACAACGCAGTTTACCAGAGCAACTTGACGCCAAGGTCACAGGTGTACGTGCAAAACGACACATATTCAGACAAAGCACTGATCAAACTATGCTAAAACATCATAATAAATACGACGGACGTAACAACTGAGACGTAAAACAATACCGTCATCAGCTTATAACAAAAGAGTGATGACGAATAATCCCTTCCACTTGGGTAATTTGCACTAAGATGTCTCTCTCAGTCTTCAACCTACATTCAGAGCGTTAGCACGCTACAAAATTTGCTGGCCAAGTATTGCCAGCCAAAGTGTTTGAACAGTAAAAATGTAATTAACAGGTAGCAATACCATTATGTAACAAGTAAAGGACAATGTAGATTAAATTCAGTGCAGCGAAAGGACAGACGCAAACCGTAAAGTTCGCCGACCACCTGCTTGAGATGGAGAACGTCTGAAGGGAAACTGCGACAGCAAATTCAGGAAAGTTAAAAATTTATAATCATATCAATTAGATAATCTGAGCTCAAAATTCCAATAAAAATATGTACCAATAATTAATGTATGGGGAGAGAGAGAGAGAATGTGTGCGTGCGAGAGAATGCCGGCATTTATAAGGTATACAATGAGGCATTGGTTTATGTAGTAATATGATCTCAAACATAATACGTAAATACAAAGATAACTGCAGTTTAATAAAAAATGCTCTTGTTGCAAATTAAATACAAGAAATGAATAATTAAAATTGATGTGTAATTAGTTGGGGCGGAAGTACATAGCTGCCATTTTGTTTTTATGTGTATACGACTCCATTTTGGGTTTTGTAAATGATAATAATGTCAATTCAGAAATATTAAACCAAAAGTTTTATTTCACCATAATGTTGTTAGACTTATTATTTCGAACTCCCAAACTGTTTCTGTGCTCACTTAACAACGAACCTTGGACCCGAGTAAGCAAAGTAATGGTGGTCATAACGCCATGTGTGCAGACCGGATGTTTGTATTCAATTACACGGTAAGTACAAATAAAAATAATATTATAAAATAAAAGTAAATTTAAGTTACAAAACGATTATTTATTTCAGTAAATTTTACATCCGTACTCTTTAATGAATTACTCAATTCCCCCTTTAATTCATTAAAATGACTCACATTTAACATTTACTGTATTGATATCATTTTTGAGTTCATTAAACTTAACATCATTTATGTCAAAATTTAAGTCGTTAAATTTAACATTCTGTTCATCGAATTTAATACACAACATTGCATTCATGCCACACAAATACCTCATCATATCACTATTGTCAGATTGATTATTTTTATTAGTTGAGGTTGGGGTTAACTGAATCCCAGAGTCATTTATAACAGCTGACTCGTTTAATTTACTGTCTTTAACTACAATTGGAGTCGAATGAACCTCCAGCCCGCTCATAACAACTGACTCGGTCATTGACTGAATTTCTGACTCATTCATGACCATTTGTCACTTACATTTACCTCAATTTCATTATTTTCTTCCATCTTTTACAAATTTACTTATTTTCAATTGAATGATTCTCTAATTTGCATATACAATAAAAAATCTCGCACTTAACTCAATATTATTTTACTAATCAATCAAACACATAACCTCTCATCACGTACTTATTCGTAAAATGCACTCATGCCAAGTAACCTCCTTCTACATCCACAAGTAGGTACAGCCTGTACAAAATAAATTTATACAGACCGTCCCTGTTCGCGGCGCCATTTGTAACTTTTTCTTTAATAATAAATTTTTGAAAAAATAAAAAAACAACTTCCAATATTTAATTTTAGTTCTTACCTTTACGTTAGTCCAGGATTCTATATACGAACTCGTGACCTGTAGAAGTGGTTACTGGGTTTTGCTGCGTAATAATTACTAACATATTTTTCTGTTAAACCAAGCTTATTTTATTTTGTTTTCAAATTTTAACTTCTTTATGTTGTTCTAACTTTCTGTTTTCTAATTATTTTATAAACGATTGGGCAACATGATGTTGCATCACTCTAAACCTTTAAACTTACAATTTTTTCATCTATCAATAGTTATAAATACAATCTTACATAACTAGTTTTTAGGTATTTTCTTTTTATAGACAAACCAGTGCTTTCATGACACACACGCTCTCATACACCTCTACTGATTTACATTCTAATAACCACCTTTTATAGAGCTCTCTGAACAAATTTATTGATCTTATTGATCACCCATTTAAAGTTGTAAATGCCGTGAAAGTTAGTTAATTTATTATCTTAGGTACTCATCCCTGTTGTAGTCGTCCCCATGATGGGATTCGCCACTACTGTTGATTCACTTTCTCTTTTCACTTAACGTTCTGAACAATCGTTTTTAAAACTGTATTAATCTTCAATATTGAGGGAGATTGTTCCGATTACATGTTTGATATGGTTTCACACTAAGAAAGTAACATTTTGTCGGCCGACCTTACAATTTGCTCACGAGCCCTATTTACACAACCGTGTATTAACACACCCGTGCGGTTGCGAGATCTTTTGTCGACTGACGCATCCAAAATGGCTAAGCGTCTCTGCCAGTACACGTGCTCCCGTTTTCCACAGGAAACAGGTCCATACTCAATTGTGATTGGTTGTAAAATTTCATAATTAGCATGACGTAACGGAAATCAGTCCAGCACCATCGCCTCTTGGTAATTTCTACGTCGCAAAAGGTGGCACACACGCACGCTCGTACACACAAATACGCACTCTGCTGATAATGAACATTCCGGTACCGGTCCGTACCTCACACGGCGCTACAGTCAGTGACCAAAAGTACACACTGGGTAAATAAAAAGGGTTACCTCAAAGGTCGTCTACAGATTTTAAATATAAGGAATAAAACCTACCCCTGTTGTACCGTCACAATATATATACACTGTTAACAAACTTATTGTGAAATGTCCCTGTTTGGGTCGTCATTTGTTAACAAACTTACCTTTTGAATTTTTTAATCGTTAACATTTTAAAACTCTGTATTTTCTCTGCGCAGTCCAGTCTCCATGTTGTTGCCAACATAATATATTTTACGTTCGGGTCCCAGGGTTCTATAACGAGCTAGAAACGGAATGGTTGTATAGAAATAATATACTCTGATTTCATTGAGTAAAACTTGTGTTTTAATTGTCTGAATTTGTAAATATTTTAATAACAAAGCAAAAAAACAAGATGGAGGCTTCCTCCTTTGCCAAATCCAAATACAAGATGGCTGCAAAACATTTTCGCTACATCAGCCTTACGTATGATACATTTACACCATATATTTTTCTGTCTCCAGTTTACTCTGGTTACCTATTTAAATGAATTTAGAACGTTACTCCAGTATATTAATTTAAGTTGTTACGTTGTATGAATCACATAACGTGAACCAATGCTTGTGATTTTATATAGTACCGGTACCCACGCACACATGCTCCCACACAAACTAATTTAAACGGTACATTTGCAATTATTTGAGCTCAATTAATGTTAAAAAGTGTTGATGGTTTAAAATGTGAAAGGTTTACTTTCCTGCTGTTATGGATCAAGATCGAGTCAGGTGTTACTCATGTTCATGCTGGTGTTCTGCCGAACTATTACACTGTTTCTTTTTATTAACTGCACTCACTGTCTCTACATTTTATATTGATTGATTTTAAATAGATTTAATTCACTTTTGTTACATTTTGTTGTTCTTTTAAAGACTTGCTGGCCAGCAATTTAGACAATGTGCTGTTCGCACGGAAGATGTTCGTCGACTGAGAGCGACAATATGGCGCTCATTTCCCAAGTGGAAAGGGTTATCGCGTCATCAATTCTATTGTGTTTGCTGATGACGTCTTTGTTTTTTAATGTGCAGCCATTACGTATGACATTCTCTAGATGACGTTTACATAGGATCGGTCATTTGTTTTGGCAGAAAAGCTGTAGTTTCTCACGTACGCCACTGACCTTGACGCCGACCCTTCACTGATTTCTGCGTTGTTTCACATGTTTGGAAAACTTTACTCTCACACATACAAAATTTTAATTCACAATAAAATTATATGTGTTGCTTACCCAAAATCCCTACATGGACCTATTTGTACCGTTACAATACCCCCTCAATGAGAGGTTTTATGACGAAGCATAAAAACTCTCATTGACTCATTCATACTTCCTAAAGGGATCAGCTAGGATATGTCGCCACAACCCCCTGTATTGTTTACATAAAAGAATGTAGATAACTTACCCCTTGGTCCAGTGATTGTGACAGTACCTGCATGACCTTACTGGACTTCTCTTTCGAGATCCCAACACCGCAAGGCCAGTCAGGCACTTGACGTTCCTGCTCTGACGCACTGGCCAGCTCAGGACCGCTGCCACAGCATCACCAAACTCTGAAACATCGAATAAAAAAATCAAATAGTGGCCTTGTATAATGCCATATCCCCAACTGATCTGTTTCCCCTTAGCTACATTGGTTTACGTTAGTAAGCATTGGTTTTTTCTTAACTCATAATATCTCTAATACATAGATGAAAACAAGATTTATTATAGATGTATCCTTCTCTTTTTTCACTCCAAAATATTTACTAAAATTTCGATTCCAATCGATAATATTTTAACTCTTTTCCATTTCACAAGAAGAAATATAATATAAATTTTTACCCTAATGCAATACTATTTAAAACAACTAATCAAGTTTAATAGAATCAACAAAACAATCTATCTATATAATTCTTACATGTAACAAAACACGAGTTGTAACTAGACCCTGTATGCAGTCGTTACAAATAAAGATAAGAAAGAAAAAATTTTATTAAAAAAAAATTTTCAAAAAAAAAAATTTATGTTTGTTTATAATGTCAATGACTGAGAATAAATTCAGTTTTATTGTTTTAATGGAAATTCTAAAATTTAATAAGGTAATTATTAATTATTTTGCACTTCTTGAAGATCTTAACAAAGTCCAGAGTTAATCAGATTAACTCCGGTCAGCAATCGATTTATGATTTTTCGTGCTGGTCCAATATCTCCCTTTCTATAAATATTTTCTTCTTCAGGAAGTCTCGTTGCAATAATAAAACCTTAAACTAGCATGTGAAATAAGTTATAGATCCAAACAATTGAAATAAATTGATTTATTAACAAAATTAAAGAATGATCGATGTTTAATCGATTTTGATCAATTGTCGACTCCATCTCAGGAAATAATCGATTTGTTCATACAGGTTAAAAATTATTACAAGTATTAGAAAAAGGTTCTTGGAGCGATTATATTATCAATAGTCAGAGAAGGGTAAACGAGAAAGTATAACATTTACAAATAAAGTGTTTTCAATAACTATTATCTAACAAAATGTGAATAAATTTTATAAAATATGTAATATAGTTGAGTTGTCAAACCAATTCTGCAAGCTCTGTAGTCAGGCGATGTTGGAGGCACTGCTTGGCATTTCCAATATGGCCGCTCAAAAAGATGATGAGGTTAACTGCAATGTCGTCTCGTTAAAATCTCACAGCAAAATTACCTTCATATATGTTTTAAATGTCCCCGAACTGGTGTAACCTGTCTAATATGTTGTTTGGTGTAATCTGGAAGAATGTTCTGTGTTCACTGGTGTTAATTATGTTGTATTATTTGTGTCACTTCTATATGTTCGCTATGCAAAAAAAAAACGGTTATACTGTTGAAGATTGAATTATCACAAATATGTCGTTTTACTGTTTTTATGCACTGGTATTATGTAGTGTTGGTGTTGTTTTCACTGTTGTGGTCAAAGTTTTCTGTGGTTTTAATTGGAAAAGTGTTTAATTTACGTAACTCTCGTTTCACTGAATTTATTAGGTAACCTTAGTACTCCATTTTTCTCGGTTTCAAGGAACGCAATCTTACTTAAACTGTTCAGCTTGATCATTAACAAAGAACTAACTAACTTCCTTCACGTTAGTCAAAATCTGGCCCAGTTAATATTTGAAAAGTATTGTTAAAATAATTTCGACTTCCCATATACATGATACAAAAATACATTATATATGGAATTAATTTAGCTTATTATTCACTTTCATGAATTATTAACCTTATCATTGGTTTAACCATCTCATTCCATTTAAATTGGTATATTATAGTCCATATCTGTTGACATTTTTGTGGAAATTACCAAATTTCTTTCTTTTTGGAAATCTAGGCTCAAAAACTGGTTTCCGCCTTCATATATTTTTTCTGCCATTTTAAGTGCTATTAATACCATTATATTAAATTTCAAATAGTCATAATTCCCTTCCTTTCCTTAATTACATATAAATTGAACATTTGAACTGGTTTTTAGTGATAATGTCTGAATTTAACACTCCTCTTTTAAAATAATTAATTTATACATTTCAAAAATTTACAATAATTTAAGGTATATTTCCATATTATCATTTTAACTCATAGGTTCATTCACAGTAGTTGTTAACTGATTTACCTTACCTAAATCTTGCCAGCTTACAGGATTTATAAGTGAATTAACTGGTTTATAGTGAGTTTCTGTGAATTCATTATTTGGCCTAGAGTTTAGAATTTTACATGTCTGGTTTTTTTCTAATAATTTAATCCTACTCCTCCTCTGACTTTGAACAGTTATTATGACATAAAAATAAAATGGTTCATAAACTTATTGTGATGTGTAGCATCTAATTCATACTACTGTTACATAAAAATAATAATGAAATTACTCAGCATTCTAAAAATTTGAACATATTGCTGACATTGTTTGAAAACATACATTTAACTCTTTTTTTAATTAACACAGCATACCTACTGAAACATTTTAAATGGTATGTATGCTGTTATTTAACAAATATAATAAATTCTAAACACATATAAATCTTATTGACTAAGAACTCCTTCACACATATGGGGTTCATGGCTGTGAATAAATAGCCATTTTAAACATTTTAAACCTATGAACACTTAAATTAATTCCAGTCCTTTCTGGTCAAAACCATTATTATTGATTATCCCCTTATTGAGTAAACAATTCCACCCATACTTTAGTTATGGTCATTTCTACAAATGTCTTGTAATAACAAAGTGACATTAAAATAATAAAATATTGGAAATCTTCCATTTTATTATTTTATGATTTGTGAATTATTAAATATAAAAGTTGTTATCTAGCATATAGTTAAGTCATAGTATCACTACAACCTTAAGTTTATTATATTTCCAAAAACACTCACACTAGTTCACTTTCACTGGTGGTTCTGATATATTGAGTCTTATTATCTCAGACCAGACCTTTAGTCATCATGGACTGTGAAGACTTGTTTATTTTTTTTATCACACAATAACTTTAGTTGGTGCACCTCTTATCATGCTATACAACACTTTTGGTTTATTAATAATTACAATTTTATAGGGTTTTGGGATGTTATACTTTCTTTAATTGTCTCTATGGGTTTGGGGTTTATGGCAGTTAATAATAGGTTTTATAATGGTGTTTCTTCCATACTATTTCTTCCTTTCTTCTTGTCTTGTCTTCACTCTTGTCCTTCTTCTTGTCTTCATTTTTGTCTTTCTTCTTGTCTTCTTTCTTGTCTTTCTTCTTGTCTTCACTCTTGGGTAAACCAAGGTACTTCGTGTCATCTTGACTGATGTTTGGTTTGGAGTATCTAATTTATTTTCTGATACTGACTTTGCTCTTCGCTAAAGGTTTCAGGGTATTGTTTACTTCCTGATAATAAACTCTACTCTTCTTTCTTCTTGTGTTTGGGGTATTTTGTTGTTTCACCACTCCTAAACTGATTCTTTCTTCTTGATTTTGTGGTATCTAGTTTGTTTACTGCTCCTAACTTCCTGGGTAAATTCCTGATTTTATAATATGAGTTACTCTTAATTATTTCTTTAATTTTTTATAGTGGTTTTTATATAATGTAATGATGGTCTTTAATTTATTGTGGTTTTTTCCTTTGAATTCATTAAATTTCATTCGATATTATATTAGTATATGTAATGTAATTATTGTTTATTATCTTAATTGAATTAATAAGTAGTGGATTTTCTGTCACGCTACAGAATGCCCTTCTCCAGAAGTGATTTTTTCAGACTATACTTGCTTTGTCTGAAACAATTGCTTATGATAACTATTCTAGGTTTGTTATTATTCTTGACTTCCTTCCATTTTAAAAAATTTTTCTTATTTATATTTGAGCTTATATTCTTCTCATTCTCACTTGATCTTCCTTGATAGTAATAGTCATCTGAGTTTCATATTTATTATTTTATTTTCATATTTCTTCTTAGTATTTTCTCCTTGGGATATTTCCTCCCTATCGTTCCCTACTTTGTGAGCTGGTTCAGTTCAGAGAGGCACTGTACGCTACTTCCTCTGCTGTCCAATACTTCACACATATTTGAGTACAGAGGCAAATCATCTCTGCTCAAAAAACATATTAGTACTGCTGGAATTATCTACAGACAGATTAAAAAATTATTCAGAATAGTACACATTTGTTACTATTTAAAAAATATCTTTGGGATACTTCACTTATTACTTATTATATTGCTCAGAGATTTTAATATTCCTATCTCAGTTGTTCTTCTGACTCTTTAACTTGATGGTTCATTCATTTGATATTATGGTAGGAAGCTCTTCTATTAGTACATTTTTCAACCTTTCTTATCATATAAAGTTTTTGGTTACTAAAGCTTTATTACTTTCTGGTTTTTTATTACAATCTGCATTGGTTTATAGTAGCATATTTTTATGACATTTTTGGTTTGTTACTCTGTTTTTATTAGTTCCACTTGTTCTATGTTCTAGAGCTTTCTTATAACTGTCGTTATTACAATTGACATTTAATTCATTATCATTTCATATTAATTTGTTTAATTACATCATATCTTTGATATTATTCTCACATTACTCCTGTCATGTTATTATTCCTTCGAATGAATGTTTTAATTAATTTGATAATGAGGTCATAATTTCTCCTCATACCACTTCAAAGTTTTATTACTTCATAATTCCACACAAATGTCTGTATTTTATTATATTTAATCACTCAAATCGTATCACAGATTTTTATTCCCTTTCGTATCATTTTATGGAAGGTTTTTTTTACACTTTATAATAATATTAGACATGAGCATACTTCTTCAGAATTATTTGTTTTAATTCTAAATTCTGTTTCCTTTATTTATCTCATTATGATCCTTTATAAACATGGTAAATATATTTTCTGATTACCATAAATATGGTATTAATTCTCTTCTGTTTATTTCACCAAAGTGTTTTATAATTAAATGGTTGGTAAGTTGTACTTACTCTTGGTTTGGAGTTTTGATGGTTATTCAAAATTCATTCTTTTGTTTTTGTTCCATAAATAGTTCATAAATCACTGGTAGTAAGTTGTGCTTACACTTTATTTTTAATTTTTGATGATTAAGTCAAAATTCATTCTTCTTATATTTCTATGAAGTTTTCACCAATAATTGGCTTGTAAGGTGTGTTTACAATATTTTTAGAATTTAGGCGGTTTCATTCTAAATTCTGTTTTATATTATTGCCAAATAGTTTTTCAAATAATTGTATGTAAGGTGGTCTTACTTTGTTTTGGAATTTTGTCGGTTAAGTCAAAATTCTCTTTTATATTGTTCCATAAAGTTTTTCAAATCCTTGGTTAGTAATGGTCCTTACTTTATTTTTAGAATTTAGATGATTTATTCAAAATATTTCTTCATGGATGCCTGGTTATAGACACCCTAAATTTTATTGGAACCCATCTCCTTAATTTCGTACGTGTTGTTATTATTGTTTTTGGAGATTATATAGGGTCCAGTGTATAGAAGCAATAATTTTTTAGTTATCCCTTCTAAAGAACTGGGTAACTCCCTATTCTTCAACAAAACCTTCTCTCCAATGGTATAGGTAATGAGCTTACCTTTACTTTTATTATATTTAATCCGCCGTTTCTCCTGATCTTCGGCCACCTTATTATAAAATTGGACTTTATTAAAGATATATTTATTCTCTCTTGGGAACTCCAATATTTCCTCGATCTCCCTTGGGGGTTGTCTTTCGTACATGGCGGAGTATGGGGTTATTCCTATGGCTGGGTGGTATGCCAGGTTGAGGAATTCTTCTGTGGCCTCTAGGTATTCTTGCCACCTCCTCTGTTGATCGTGGCAATACGTCCGTAATAGGCGCCCCACCTCTCGCAATACTCTTTCTGCCGGGTTACTGCTCGGGTGGTATACCGATGTTTTATAGGTATGAACCCCCATTGACAGTAGTATCCCGCCATTTTCTCCCCTTGAACTGTGTTCCGTGATCGGTGATGATCGAAACTGGTTTCCCGACGTTTGGGAAGTACTGGTTGGTTAAGATGTCGAGAATTTTATTTGTAGTCGCCCGATTCGCTGGGTATAGCTTGACGAACTTTGTGAAATGGTCCATCACGATGACTAGATATTTGTATCGGTGACGGCCCCCACTGTGGGGAAATGGCCCACAGATGTCCAGGAATACTTTCTCTAGTTTCGATTGAGAGGTTATCGGAATCATTTGCCCTTCTTTTTTCTCGTTGTTGATCTTCACGAGTTGGCAAATGCGGCAATTCTTTATGTACTTTCGTACCTTCCAATTGATATCCTTTATGTGGCAGCTCTCTTCCAGGGCTTTTACCACCTTTAAGGCGCCCATATGCCCATATCGAACATGATAATTATACACTATCTCCTTTTCGATATGGGTTGGAATAACAACCTTCCATTCTTCCTTATATAAAGATGGTCGTAAAAACAGGATTCCTTTATGTACTTTATAATATTGGGCAATTGTTTCGTCCCCTGTTTCCAATCTTGTTATAATAGAGATTAACTTCGGGTCAGCCTGTTGGTGTGTGCTCAGGTGTTCAAATATTTATTGTAGACCGGCACTGTTGCTTAGAATATGGTATACCTTAAGTATACTTTCCTTTTCCCCCTCGAACGTCTGTTTATCAATCTCTACTCTAGACAACACGTCCGCGACGACATTCTTCTTTCCGGGGATATACTCCCACTTAAGGTCATACTCTTGCAGCAATAGTATCCACCGTGTCAACCTTCCGTGGCTTAACTTACATCTCTTTAGGAACGATATAGACTTATGGTCTGTCCGGACGGTAACGGAGTAACCAAGGATATAAGCGCGGAATTTTCCACACGCGAACACTACACTTAACAATTCCTTTTCCGTAATGTGGTAGTTCTTCTCACACTGATTCAATGCTCTACTGGCAAAGCAGATCGCGAGATGTTCGCCCTCCTCATCCTCCTGATACAATGTAGTGCCGAGACTGATGTCATTGGCATCGCAATTAAGATAAAACGGTTTGCTGAAATCCGGATGGCGAAGTATGATAGGTTCAAGGAATTTTTGTTTAATTAAAGATAATATATTGTTTTGTTCTGTACCCCATATCCATTTATTTTTGGATGACAATTGCGGCTGAAATCTGGCGGTCAGTTCAGAGTACTTTTCCTGGAACTTGCGGTAGTAATTACAGAGTCCCAGGAATGACTGTAATTGCCTCCGATTCTTAGGTGTGGGAAAGTTTTGAATCGCTTCGACTTTTTCAGCCGATGGTGAGATTCCCTGGTCATTCAAGATAAAACCCAAGAATTGAATTTCCTTGGTGATAAAATGAGATTTTGCTAATTTTAGCCTAATATTATTCGCCGCTAATTTCTTTAGTACGTGTTCCACACGGTAGCAGTGTTCCTCCCAAGTTTCTGAGGACACTAGCTAGTCATCAACGTATACGGTGGTGAACTGTAGTGCTTCTTGGCCAAGTATCTGGTCCATGCAGTGCACAAAGACTGCGACTGAATTTACCATCATTTGTTTTATTTCAGCTCTTACTGCTTCCTTTCGTGATTGCGCGATGGGGTAAGACTTCCGGTTAAAGTCCACTGTGTCTCGGAACTGTAGAGTACACTGGAAGTTTTTTACTTTACCGGGCTCATCAGAAAAGACTGATTTATATTTTTTATAGATTTCGATTAATTTGTTCGCTTGGTTTGGGTTTAATTTTTCTCCGGTTATACCGCTCCGGAAATCCCTGATCTCCTGGATTTTTTGGGACCATAAGTCTTCATTGGAGGTGTCGTCTATCCTTTGTTCAATTATAGATGTGGGATTGATATAGTTAATTTTGCGAATTTGTTGGTGGATACTATCGGGAATGACTTGGTCACTACCCACCAAGTTAGCCGTCCAAGTATGTCCGTTGGTAAATAAAGACAATTTCTCGGTTCTCAAATCAATTATGGCGGAATTCCGCCTGAGCACATCACACCCGACCAGTATATTAAACAGCAGCCCGCTCGCCACCAAGAATTCCATATCTATTGCTATACCGCAGCTCATCACACTGGCGGAGACTTGCCTTCGTATTGTTTTATTTTGTCGGCCGGTTGCACCCAACAAAATAATATTGTTCAATGGCAACGTTGGTAAAGTTCTTCCGCACTCTCGCTGTATTCTCTCCAACTCAGTCGTACTGATAATTGATACGTTTGAACCAGTATCGATCATTAACTTGGCGGGGATGCCTTCTACCTCTGCGTTGACATGTATGATCTCATTATTAAAGTTATTGGTGGG
Source organism: Magicicada septendecula (assembly GCA_034769895.1). Lineage (NCBI taxonomy): Eukaryota > Metazoa > Arthropoda > Insecta > Hemiptera > Cicadidae > Magicicada > Magicicada septendecula. The sequence continues at coordinate 159,311,395 of CM068373.1, read as the reverse complement.
ATTATTGTCGTCCTCTTCCAATAAATCATGTCGGATGTTCTTGAGGTAGTTACACCCTATGACCGTGATACGATTATTATTATTTGTTCTATTAAACTCATTATTATGATACCCAGTATTTAGGAGCAGTAACGGGTTCTGGCGATTTATTACTGCCTGCGCCGTTTAAAGGCTCGACATCATTGTTCCGTTGTGTCATACTTGTTGAAGCATCATTTGGGATGCTTAGAGTGGGCCCCTGTCGATCTGTCCTGTGGTCTTCCGGTCGTTCGTTGTTGGTCCTCCGTTCAGTATCGTCTAAACTAGTACTCCTTCTCGCCGGATAGTACCTTGGTTGGTCTCACTCCAGGCTCCTCCGCCTATCTTCATATTCACGGTAGCTATTTCTTCTATTGTTGTAGTATCTTCGCTGGCGACCATCTACTGCTCGTATGAAATTCACTCATGGCCGGGAAAACCTATTATTACTGGGATTACCATTAGGGGGACTTCCACGATTGTTATTATTATGGTAACGATCGTTACCATAATTGGGGCTTCTCTGACTATTAGGGTTAGGAGGGTAGGGATTTCGGTTACCCTGATAACCATTAGTGGGTCGACTCGGGTTCGAATGGTTTGGACCCGTATTATTATTATTATTATTATTATTAGTATTGCTAAAGTTATTATTTTGCGGGTATGCACGGCCTCCTTGGTACCCAGTGTTGGTGTTGTTCGTACCCAGGTTGTTGTTCGGATACGTCCTAGGTTTGGGCCTATCGTTTCTTCTCCGGCTTTGTCGGTAGTATTCCTCGTTCTCGTAGTTTTCGAGGAGTTCGGTCATTGCCTGAATTGTTTTGATTTGGCTGCCTCTCCTCGCTCGAATTACTTCTTCGTCATAATGGTATGACAGCTTATTTATCAGGCATTCCTCAGGTATGGCCGGTTCTAAATGCTTGGCCATACATACCTTGCTGAGGAAATATGCTGTCATTGAACTACCGACTTGTGGTTTGTAATGGCCGTGGCATATGTTATCCCTTATTAAGTTTTGTGTCGTTTCCGACCAATACTTAGCCTTGAATAGGCTTTTAAATTGTTGGTAACTTTCAATGTCGCTTCGGTTGGCCATCCACCAATGGTCATTCACCTCCCGAAACGACTCGTCCAGGATTTCCCGGTTCTGGACCCATCGGTTCCCTCTATGCTTTTCCAGGTATTCCTCTATGCGAGCCAAGAACTCCATTGGCTTCCGCTTATACTGCCGGAAATTAAGCCATTCTCTATTCTCAGATATGGGGAAATTATTATAGCCAGTTGGTCAGTTTCTTATCGTTTCTATTTCCTCCTGACTCTGTCGCACTTGTCCCGTGATGTTCATCATAGCGGCTTCCACGCCGTCGCACCTTTCGGTGACATGTGTCTGCACTTTATTTATTTCTTCCAGTGCCAAATTTTTGTTTTCCTCCAGTTTAGTCCTCTGGTGTTCCTTAACTTGGGTAATCTCTTTATTTATTACCTCCCGGACTTCCAGTACTTCATTTTCTGTCTGACGACATCTTTCGTCCACTTCCCTGATCTGCTGGTTTACAACCACGACTTCCTGTTCTAACTTTTTGACTATGGATTTCTTCGTGTCCATTATCTTTTTATTCAACTCTTCTTTCGCTAACTCGATCCTCTCGTCTAACTTGTTCGTGTTCTCTTGGTTGACTTCCCTTAGTTCTTCTCTTAACCTTTGATTATTCTCGTCCATTTTCTCCTCCATTTTCTGATTATTTTCCTCCAACTTTTCCCTCAGTTGCTGATTGTCGCTTTCCATATTCCTACTCGTTTCCTCCATTTTCTCTTCCATCTTCTTACTCAGATTCTTACTGGTTTCCTCAATCCTTTTGTTGGTATTCTCTATCTTACGGCCCAATTCTTCCTTTGTGGATCGGTTGTCCTCCTTCAATTCCTCTATGTTTTTGTTTATTCCATTCAAATTTTCCTTAGTGGACTGGTTGTTGTCATCCATCTTCTTGTTAGTGGAATCCATTTTCTTCTCCATCTTCTTACTAGTTTCTTCCATTTGCTGACTTATTTTTAGGAACATTTCCATCATTTCTCTTCCATTGTTTTAGACTTCTCCTTTTCCTTCTCTGGGACAGTGACTTCCCCTGTCTGTGTTGGTACTTCGGGTTGTTGCTCTGGTGGTGCGGGTTGTTTCGGTTCCACCTGGGTTAGTAACCCTTCCAGATCCTCCACGGGTGTTGCCTCCTTATCCCCCATGTCAACTTCCTTTTCAGCCTCTGCCGCCCTCTTCTTCGAAGTAGCTCGTCTTTGCATTTTTCCTTCTGTTTCTATTATAAAATCGCTGCCAGGCTTAAATTATTAAGCCCCACGTTGGGCGCCAATTTGTAACTAGACCCTGTATGCAGTCGTTACAAATAAAGATAAGAAAGAAAAAATTTTATTAAAAAAAAATGTTCAAAAAAAATTTTATGTTTGTTTATAATGTCAATGACTGAGAATAAATTCAGTTTTATTGTTTTGATGGAAATTCTAAAATTTAATAAGGTAATTATTAATTATTTTGCACTTCTTGAAGATCTTAACAAAGTCCGGAGTTAATCAGATTAACTCCGGTCAGCAATCGATTTATGATTTTTCGTGCTGGTCCAATATCTCCCTTTCTATAAATATTTTCTTCTTCAGGAAGTCTCGTTGCAATAATAAAACCTTAAAGTAGCATGTGAAATAAGTTATAGATCCAAACAATTGAAATACATTGATTTATTAACAAAATTAAAGAATGATCGATGTTTAATCGATTTTGATCAATTGTCGACTCCATCTCAGGAAATAATCGATTTGTTCATACAGGTTAAAAATTATTACAAGTATTAGAAAAAGGTTCTTGGAGCGATTATATTATCAATAGTCAGAGAAGGGTAAACGAGAAGAATAAATTTTATAAAATATGTAATATAGTTGAGTTGTCAAACCAATTCTGCAAGCTCTGTAGTCAGGCGATGTTGGAGGCACTGCTTAGCATTTCCAATATGGCTGCTCAAAAAGATGACGAGGTTAACTGCAATGTCGTCGCGTTAAAATCTCAGCAAAATTACCTTCATATATGTTTTAAATGTCCCCGAACTGGTGTAACCTGTCTAATATGTTGTTTGGTGTAATCTTTAAGAATGTTCTGTGTTCACTGGTGTTAATTATGTTGTATTATTTGTGTCACTTCTATATGTTCGCTACGCAAAAAAAAACGGTTATACTGTTGAAGATTGAATTATCACAAATATGTCGTTTTACTGTTTTTATGCACTGGTATTATGTAGTGTTGGTGTTGTTTTCACTGTTGTGGTCAAAGTTTTCTGTGGTTTTAATTGGAAAAGTGTTTAATTTACGTAACTCTCGTTTCACTGAATTTATTAGGTAACCTTAGTACTCCATTTTTCTCGGTTTCAAGGAACGCAATCTTACTTAAACTGTTCAGCTTGATCATTAACAAAGAACTAACTAACTTCCTTCACGTTAGTCAAAATCTGGCCCAGTTAATATTTGAAAAGTATTGTTAAAATAATTTCGACTTCCCATATACATGATACAAAAATACATTATATATGGAATTAATTTAGCTTATTATTCACTTTCATGAATTATTAACCTTATCATTGGTTTAACCATCTCATTCCATTTAAATTGGTATATTATAGTCCATATCTGTTGACATTTTTGTGGAAATTACCAAATTTCTTTCTTTTTAGAAATCTAGGCTCAAAAACTGGTTTCCGCCTTCATATATTTTTTCTGCCATTTTAAGTGCTATTAATACCATTATATTAAATTTCAAATAGTCATAATTCCCTTCCTTTCCTTAATTACATATAAATTGAACATTTGAACTGGTTTTTAGTGATAATGTCTGAATTTAACACTCCTCTTTTAAAATAATTAATTTATACATTTCAAAAATTTACAATAATTTAAGGTATATTTCCATATTATCATTTTAACTCATAGGTTCATTCACAGTAGTTGTTAACTGCTGTTAACCTAGTGTTGTTAGTGTGTAGTTGTGGTTGTTAACCTTACCTAAATCTTGCCAGCTTACAGGATTTGTAAGTGAATTAACTGGTTTATAGTGAGTTTCTGTGAATTCATTATTTGGCCTAGAGTTTAGATTTTACATGTCTGTTTTTTTTCTAATAATTTAATCCTACTCCTCCTCTGACTTTGAACAGTTATTATGACATAAAAATAAAATGGTTCATAAACTTATTGTGATGTGTAGCATCTAATTCATACTACTGTTACATAAAAATAATAATGAACATTACTCAGCATTCTAAAAATTTGAACATATTGCTGACATTGTTTGAAAACATACATTTAACTCTTTTTTTAATTAACACAGCATACCTACTGAAACATTTTAAATGGTATGTATGCTGTTATTTAACAAATATAGTAAATTCTAAACACATATAAATCTTATTGACTAAGAACTCCTTCACACATATGGAGTTCATGGCTGTGAATAAATAGCCATTTTAAACATTTTAAACCTATGAACACTTAAATTAATTCCAGTCCTTTCTGGTCGAAACCATTATTATTGATTATCCCCTTATTGAGTAAACAATTCCACCCATACTTTAGTTATGGTCATTTCTACAAATGTCTTGTAATAACAAAGTGACATTAAAATAATAAAATATTGGAAATCTTCCATTTTATTATTTTATGATTTGTGAATTATTAAATATAAAAGTTGTTATCTAGCATATAGTTAAGTCATAGTATCACTACAACCTTAAGTTTATTATATTTCCAAAAACACTCACACTAGTTCACTTTCACTGGTGGTTCTGATATATTGAGTCTTATTATCTCAGACCAGACCTTTAGTCATCATGGACTGTGAAGACTTGTTTATTTTTTTTATCACACAATAACTTTAGTTGGTGCACCTCTTATCATGCTATACAACACTTTTGGTTTATTAATAATTACAATTTTATAGGGTTTTGGGATGTTATACTTTCTTTAATTGTCTCTATGGGTTTGGGGTTTATGGCAGTTAATAATAGGTTTTATAATGGTGTTTCTTCCATACTATTTCTTCCTTTCTTCTTGTCTTGTCTTCACTCTTGTCCTTCTTCTTGTCTTCATTTTTGTCTTTCTTCTTGTCTTCTTTCTTGTCTTTCTTCTTGTCTTCACTCTTGGGTAAACCAAGGTACTTCGTGTCATCTTGACTGATGTTTGGTTTGGAGTATCTAATTTATTTTCTGATACTGACTTTGCTCTTCGCTAAAGGTTTCAGGGTATTGTTTACTTCCTGATAATAAACTCTACTCTTCTTTCTTCTTGTGTTTGGGGTATTTTGTTGTTTCACCACTCCTAAACTGATTCTTTCTTCTTGATTTTGTGGTATCTAGTTTGTTTATTGCTCCTAACTTCCTGGGTAAATTCCTGTTTTTATAATATGAGTTACTCTTAATTATTTCTTTAATTTTTTATAGTGGTTTTTATATAATGTAATGATGGTCTTTAATTTATTGTGGTTTTTTTCCTTTGAATTCATTAAATTTCATTCGATATTATATTAGTATATGTAATGTAATTATTGTTTATTATCTTAATTGAATTAATAAGTAGTGGATTTTCTGTCACGCTACAGAGTTCACTCCTTCAGAACACTCTATCTATTTGAAAATGACTAATCATCTTTCATGATCCTAATACTTTAATACAACATCATAATTAGCTTTTATGATTAATATCATCAACGTTATAGGTTTAATATTTCTTAAAACGTTACTACCCAACTAGTAACCTCCTTCCGCACACACTATGGCCCCTCTTGGACTGTAGCGTCCAGTTGCTTCCACAAGGACTGAATTTGGGGAGGAATTTTGGCATCTCCTGTCCTTGCTTCGGCCTTACATTTAAACTGCCGTATATCATAATATCTGATTTTTATATTTATAACCTTAAAACGGGTCTATCACCTTTTTTGCTGTTCCTACTCGAACAAGGTGATAGCCGCTGTTCCATAGTTCCGGGGATTTCCCCTAAGTTGCCCCCCGTTAATTTCAATTTTCACCAATTTCAAGGGCAACCAACCATGGTCAGTTTTACAATTTCTGCCCACAGCTGGTTGTCGTCCAAAACCACGATTAGTGCTGGTAAAACAGTAATCGCCCAAAAAGGCGGGGAAATCTTCTCTCATTCGCATGTTTTCACTTCATCAATATTAACACTGCACGGTATCAATTAACATAATATAAAATTATATAAGTGGTTGTGCAGTGTATATACGCCCTCTTGAGGCCTCCGATGATGGTAACGTACCTTGACGCTACCACCAACACTCACCGCTATCTGCAGTGGCACATGCCGCCACTGCAATAGCGTAACTAAATTCTAAACTTATGTCCTTCTACATGTACTGTCACTACATTCCACAATTGATTTTCTCTTCTATTAACACCAAGCAACCACCTAAAATCACCCATTAATCTTGCATAATAACAAGTTCTTTTTATTTTTATAAAATTTTCATATAGACACATTTTGCAAGTTCCAGCTTTCACTTCTCACTAATACCCTCTTTATAACAGGATAATAAGTACAACAATGGATCATCTTACAAGTTTATATTACATGAATTACATTTCTGTTTTCTGAAGGAAAATAACTCATTGAAAAGTTAATTAATTAAGTTACAAAATTTTGGTCGTTTTATTTCACAATTCAAAAAAAAATAAAACTACTGTTGTTCATGGAAAAATACTACCACCAAGTTTCTCTCTTTTTTTTTATATAACTCTACCTTACCTTTCCACGAAACTAGGGGTCCCCCTCCCCGTTCTTGTAAGAAAAGAATTTCTGCTGACACCGATTTGTGGAGTAAGACCATCGTTGCTTTCACCCCTTTGTTGAGGCTACCGCCAACCATGGTCCGCCTCCAGATTGCCAAAATCCACAATCAGAGGTGGTGAGTCTGTGATCGCCCGAAAATGGGGGAGAGTCCCTTCTGGAAACATATAAAATCAAATTAAATTTTATACATACATTAATATTTATAACAAGCATTGTTAAAACTCCTACGATGACCAATAAAATTTCAAATTTGTTGCATTGTGTGTCCCTACTATCTCCCTTGTCTCTCTGTTCTGTAATACATATGAATTCTTCATCTTAACTTCTATTACCTCATAAGGTCCTTCGTCGTAGAGTAAGAAAAACTTCTTGATCTCCTTTTCCTGAGCACTGGACAAGTTGTGTCTCCTCACCAATACCAACTGTCCTACTTCATACTTCATCCACTTACCTTTTGCGTCGTGTCTACGTTTACGTCGTTCACCTTTACGTAATAAATTTTCATTAGCCAACCTGATTTGAATACTCACATCCGTTTGCTCGCTCTCAGGTGGGTAGTCAAACAACTGTTCTAATATCCTCGGGGGGCGTGTTCCCTTAATTAACTAGTGAGGTGTATATCATGTGGACTCATGGGTGGTACTGTTCAGCCAATTTTCTACCCTTTTTACATATAACGCCCACTCGCTGTGTTTGGCGTGACAATAGGCTCTAAAAATCCTGCCTGTCTCTCTCATGACGCGCTCCGCCTGGTTGGATTGAGGATGGTAGACTGCCGTGTGCTTCGGGATGATTCCTTCCCATCCTAGGGTCTGGCGCCATCTTCCACTGATGAACTGTGGCCCATGTTCCGATAAAATCACCTTTGGCTTACCCACATTTATCATATAGTCTTTTGTCACCTTCTCACTCAGCACGTGACTGGTAGCTCTCTTCACACTATATAACTTTACATATTTAGAAAAAGTGTCTAACATCCCAAAAATATACATAACTCCGCCTCTACCCTTCAGCAACGGTCCATACAAATCTACCGCAACTAAATCAAATGGCCTTTCTACCTTTATAAAATTCATCTCCCCTTCAACCCTATAGTTCACTACTTTAGACTTCTGACACAAATCACAACCCCTTAACAACTTCCTAACCCGCCTTTCCATATTCTTAAAAACACAAGACTCTTTCAAAACATTAACACACTTTTTCACCCCAAAATGACCATATCTCAAATGACAATCCCAAATGATTTTATCTGCTAACCCATCTGGCACAACTAACCTCCAATCACGCTCACCCCCTTCTACTTTCTTAAATAGCAACCCTTGATAGATTTGAAAATGTTGATTGTACTCTGACCCCGCTAATTCAGTCTCTAAACTATCTATGATTTTACTGGATTTACCATCTGCTCTTTGCATGGTTCTAATGTCTCGCAACTCTTCCCCAAAAATTCTATCTTCACGGCTTATTTGAAAAATCTCAATTTCTTTTAAGTCTCTACTCATTTTATTATTTAACATATCTACCCTTGAAAGAGTGTCAGGTATTTTATTATCTGTTCCCTTGATATATTCCCACGCAAAATTGTACTCTTGTAATACAAGTACCCACCTGGTTAGACGGCTGTGAGCAAGCTTGCATGTATTCAAAAAGGATAATGCCTTGTGGTCTGTTCATATTACAGTTTTGTTTCCCAGGATGTATGTCCTGAACTTCCCCACGGTGAACACAATGCTTAAAAGTTCTTTCTCTGTGGTTGTGTAATTTTTCTCAGCAGACAAGTGACCTACTGGCGAAGGCGATAGTCAGATGCTCCTTATCACTGTCTTCCTGGTAGAGCTCCACCCCTAACGCTACGTTGCTCGCATCTGTCTGTAAATAAAAGGTTTTATTAAAATCAGGGTGATTCATCATAATCATGTGGCTAAACTTCCTCTTAATTTCATTGAATGCATTTTGTTCCACTTCTCCCCATCTCCACTGTTTATTCTTCTGGAGTACTGCACTTAGTTTCGCTGTTGTGTGCTCATAATTCTCTGGAACTTATGGTAGAAATTACAAAGTCCTAGAAAGCTCTGTAGTTGCTTTATATTCCTTGGCTCAGGGAAGCACATAATGGAGTCCACCTTGTCTTGGAGATTCCTTCTTGTGTAAAAAAAAATCGTAGAAAATTGATTTTTAAAATTCCTTAATATAAGATAAAAAAAATTTAATGTAATAGTAATAAGTAAATATAATAGAGTCAGTCATATATCAATAGTCTGTAAGCGAAATTTGTAAACAATAAGTAGTAGTTAGGGTAGTAAGATGTGAATGACCGACCATCGGCAAATAAAGAGGGGAAAGTGAAAGTCGACAATGAGGGGGACCTTCAAACCGATCTATGAAAGTGGGTCAGTGCGGTAAAATAAACAAACCCTCGTTTAAATGACTATATATATAAATCTATATGTAGAGGCATACAAAATGATTTTCCCAAATTTTGTTGTACAATTGTGGATAAATCATATAACGTTTTGGAGATTGTGCTCCACGTTTGGATGCGCCAAATATAACGTTTGCTAACAACTGCACCACGTTGACGGCGACAAATATAACGTTTTTGTGGAGTCCCCTTCTTTTCGGGGTTTTTTATATACAGAGTTTTAATTTCACTTTTGTGCTAAATATAAAAATTCTTAATTCTACAGTGTGATTGCGTCTAATAAATAAGTATATCTGCTCGTTTAATTTGTGAAATCAATAATTACTGTTGAGCGCCAGAGCAGAGAACCTCAGGGAGATCAAATAAGGACACTTTCTCGTTCAGATTCTAATAATACTTATATTGATTCTTTCATAATACAGACATGTGAATTAAAATTCTAATACTCCATACTACACATTCTTTATATTGTATCAATTGACTTATCAATTGTCAAGCTGATAATTACTTATTAAAACAAAAGGTTACTTGATTCACTAATCTTTAGAATTACAATTGCTCACCATATAAATTGAATTACTAGTTTGCAAAATTACATTTACTCACACAACATAAATATTTAATCGGTATCATTTTAAGGCACATCATAATATTCTATCAACCATTATGAATTTCTTAACATACTAACATTTGCATGTAAATTAACCTCTTACTTACTTCCAATGGTTACTATGTCTTAATTTATTTATTACATTTTGTTATATAAAGACTTAGCTATATCTACACATCTACTTATTATTCTTCTTGACATGTCATAATACATAAATTACTTTGCTTAGGATCTGAACGAACTGTGGGGTCTTTTAGAATGAGATGAGTTAAGTTCGGTAGACATTAATTACTATGTTTGAAAATAATTGGTTATAAATTGTTATTATAGAATTGTGTTACTTGTTTTGCAGGATTCCACTGATATGACTGGTGTTTCCACTTTGATCAATACACTTCACTCCACTAATAAGCACCTTTGATTTATCACGTTTGTAACATACGTTCGCGTTATACAATCGACGCGCACATAGATATAAATATCTTCTTGTTTCGTACTTACGCGCACATAATAAATGTGTTGTTTTCCTTTCATGGTACTATTTATTCTTCCGACTCTTTATCATAACAATTTAGATATTATGTATAAGTTTAGAGTACGTTGCCGTTATAATTACATTAACAGAGTTATTTACTGAGTGACTTAGACTCCTACCCATTAGACTTTGATAGACTCCTTCAACTAGCGACTAATAGTAGTAATGGTAGTGGTAGCAGTACTAGTATTGATTTTTTTTTACCATGTTCTCTTTTTATAGTTTACTTGGAGGTGCCCTGTCTTCCGTCATAGCTAATTCCTTTCCCATTGGTTCTATTTTGAAAATTTCCCCGGTTTGTTTGAATATACCCATTCAGACATCATAATTCTTTCGCGCTACATAGTGACGCTACGGCTTATTGGTCAATGTGTTCAGGCACGAAGTTTTACCGCGTGGCCGCTTAAATTGCTAAAAACGATGCTACTTCCTAACTTTCACACTTTATGTTGGGGTGAATCCCATTGTGTTTTGAAGGACATCGCCTCGCCTTTCTAACGGGACTTACGCATTTTTTGCTGTTTCGATCATACAAAGCACTTTTATGTTTTTATGACATGCAAGGTACAGGCTCTATTATATTTCTATTTGGCTGGCGACAGACTGTCGGCGCACTTGGCCTCACCCTGTCTCTTCTTATACTACATATTTTCTTTTTACATACATAATAATTTCTTACTTACTATTACTGTTCAGAATTCAATCATACATTATTAATAATTGTATATCATATTTGCTTAATTGAGAACTTGTAAAGTTATGTTACATCCAATTGTGGATAAATCATTTTGGGGGACAATGTAACATAACTTTACAAGTTCTCAATTAAGCAAATATGATATACAATTATTAATAATGTATGATTGAATTCTGAACAGTAATAGGAAGTAAGAAATTGTTATGTATGTAAAAAGAAAATATGTAGTATAAGAAGAGACAGGGTGAGGCCAAGTGCGCCGACAGTCTGTCGCCAGCCAAATAGAAATATAATAGAGCCTGTACCTTGCATGTCATAAAAACATAAAAGTGCTTTGTATGATCGAAACTGCAAAAAATGCGTAAGTCCCGTTAGAAAGGCGAGTCGATGTCCTTCAAAACACAATGGGATTCACCCCAACATAAAGTGTGAAAGTTAGGAAGTAGCGTCGTTTTTAGCAATTTAAGCGGCCACGCGGTAAAACTTCGTGCCCGAACACATTGACCAATAAGCCGTAGCGTCACTATGTAGTGCGAAAGAATTATGATGTCTGAATGGGTATATTTAAACAAACCGGGGAAATTTTCAAAATAGAACCAATGGGAAAGGAATTAGCTATGACGGAAGAGAGGGCACCTCCAAGTAAACTATAAAAAGAGAACATAGTAAAAAAAATCACTACTAGTACTGCTACCACTACCATTACTACTATTAGTCGCTAGTCGAAGGAGTCTATCAAAGTCTAATGGGTAGGAGTCTAAGTCACTCAGTAAATAACTCTATTAATGTAATTATAACGGCAACGTACTCTAAACTTATACATAATATCTAAATTGTTATGATAAAGAGTCGGAAGAATAAATAGTACCGTGAAAGGAAAACAACATATTTATTAACCTCCTCTAAAACTTCATCAACACTATTTTTAATTATATCATCGTAATTCTGAACACCACTTACCTTATCGTCTTCATATGTTAACTGACCGTCTTTATTTTCATTTAATTTATCGGTCTCTTTACTACCTTCTACCCCCATTTTAATCTCATAACTATCATCAACCTTATTCATTTTAAAGTTATTAATAATGTAGTCTACTCATGCATTTTGTTTATCAGACTTCTGACTGACTACTTCTACTATCTTTTCTTGCATATTCTCACAACGTTCATGAATTTAATTCATTTGGTTATTAAAATTTTGTTGTTTAATCTCCCCTCTCATCAACTTTATCTCATTATTTTGCATCTCAAATTTATCATTCATTTTAGTATCACTAACGTCAAAACGACTGTTTACTTCATCAAACTTTACATCGAATTTATTTAACAGTAACTGCATCATGGCAGTTATCTCATCTGTTTTCTTTTCAGACCGAGTTGAGATGGGTGTTACTTGTATTGTATCTAACTCTACAGATTCGGTGGTGCTAGACTCGCCAATTTGACTTATTGGTGTTGAACAAACTCCCATCTCACTCGTAAACATTTTGTCAGTTACGCTGACATCTACTCTTTTATCTGCCATCTCAAAAAAATTTTAAATATATTTCTTTTCAAAATATTACCATATATCTAACATATACTTATTATCTAACAAGATATCTGTTTTACTACTATTACATATGGTTATAAACTAACCTTACTATTTACGTATGTTATTTACATACCCATTCTCAACAACCATCCTGTTTCTGTATGCAGGTCAATTTTATATAAATTTGATTTATATAATGTCCCTCCGTAAGGGCGCCATATGTTAACAAACTTATTATGAAATGTCCCTGTTTGGGTCGTCATTTGTTAACAAACTTACCTTTTGTAGGTAAAAAACATCCTAGACGCTGAAACAGCCATACAACACACACTAAACCAAGACCATGATACAATACGTTATGAAATAAAGCGTAAATTACAACACACACAACAATACGAAAATAAACAACACAATAATGAAATCCAAACACTAAAAAACATAAAACACAAATTACACGAACACAACCTAACAATACTTAAAGCAGACAAAGGTAATATTAATGTCATAATAGAAAAACAGGCTTTAAATAACAAAATTGAAACATTTTTTAAGGAAAACAACATCACTAAATTAAATAAAGACCCCACCCCTAAATATCACAAACAAATAAACAAAACCCTAAATAACACAAAACACATAGTATCACCTGACAACATCAAATATCTAAAACAAATTAAACCAAAAGCCCCTACACTAAATGCACTACCGAAATTACACAAACCCAACATTCCCATCAGACCACTTATAAACAACACACAAGCACCTGCACACAAAATAGCTAGACATTTAGATAAATTGATCAGAAATAGCATAAATTTAACAAACAACACCACTGTCAAAAATAATATAGATCTAGTGAATAAAACTCAACATGTACACATTCCCCACAATTCCACACTCGCTTCATTCGACATAACAAACCTATACACCAATGTTCCCATAAAAGAAACCATAATTACATTAGAACAATTACTAAAAATAAATAACACACCCGAAACACACATAAACGAGATCATCCATCTAACTAAAATTATCACAGATCAAAATTATTTCGCACACAATAACATATATTACACGCAAACAGATGGACTACCCATGGGCTCCCCTATATCAGGTATACTAGCAGAAATATTCATACACACCATAGAACAGAAACACATACTGAACAACAACAAATACACCGATAAAATAATATATTGGCACAGGTATGTCGACGACATTTTACTCCTTTACAACGGCAACAAAAGACAAATAGAAAATTTCCATAAATACATTAACACTTTACACCATAAATTAAAATTCACACTTGAAATAGAATTAAACAACAGCATAAACTTTTTAGACCTTACAATCACCAAAACAAACAACACACACACATACAAAATATACAGAAAACCCACCACATCAGACATGGTCATACACAACACATCCAACCGCCCAACTCAACACAAACATGCAGCTTTCAACTACATGCTCCATAGGCTCACGTCAATACCCCTAAACACACATGACCACCAAGATGAATTAAACACAATTAAATACATAGCAGTCAAAAACGGATACAACCCTGAATTAATAAATAAACTACATAAACGAATCCTCAACACAAAAAGTAAAACACATCTGACCAACAGCACACAACCCAGTAAATACATAACACTTACATACTACAATTCCAATACACATAAAATTGCAAACACATTTAGGAAACAAAATTATAAAGTAGCTTACAGAACCAACAACACCATTAGAAAACACATAAACAATACTAACAAAGACATTGACACATACAGCAAAACAGGGGTTTACAAATTAAATTGCAATGATTGTCAACAATTCTACATCGGCCAGACGGGAAGATCTTTTTCTTCCAGGTTTTCTGAACATTTAAAAGCCCTCACCACAAACTACATACATTCCACATTTGCCACACATTTACATAACGAAAACCACAGCTACACAAACATAGAACACAACATGGAAATATTACACTACTTACCAAAAAGTAGAAAACTAAACACAGGTGAACAATTTGAAATATACAGATATCACACACTACAACCAAACAACATATTAAATGAACAGATACATTACAAATCACATACACTATTTGACACACTGATCCACACACATAATTCGAACCTCAGCGCCAACCCCTTCCCACCATCAACCCCCACCACACACTCCATTCCGTAACGGTTATTCTGTAATCGACAGTTAGTACTCAACCCACTGAAGAAGAGAAACAACATCTTGAAACGTTTGGGAAGTGACAATAGTAAGTTCATAAGTGAAAGTATATATATATTATTAAATATATTTTATGTTCGGGTCCCAGGGTTCTATAACGAGCTAGAAACGGAATGGTTGTATAGAAATAATATACTCTGATTTCATTGAGTAAAACTTGTGTTTTAATTGTCTGAACTTTTAAATATTTTAATAACAAAGCAAAAAAACAAGATGGAGGCTTCCTCCTTTGCCAAATCCAAATACAAGATGGCTGCGAAATATTTTCGCTACATCAGCCTTATGTATGATACATTTACATCATATATTTTTCTATCTCCAATTTACCCTGGTTACCTATTTAAATGAATTTAGAACATTACTGCAGTATATTAATTTAAGTTGTTACGTTGTATGAATCACGTAACGTGAACCAATGCTTGTGATTTTATATAGTACCGGTACCCACGCACTCATGCTCCCACACAAACTAATTTAAACGGTACATTTGCAATTATTTGAGCTCAATTAATGTTAAAAAGTGTTGATGGTTTAAAATGTGAAAGGTTTACTTTCCTGCTGTTATGGATCAAGATCGAGTCAGGTGTTACTCATGTTCATGCTGGTGTTCTGCCGAACTATTACACTGTTTCTTTTTATTAATTGCACTCACTGTCTCTACATTTTATATTGATTGATTTTAAATAGATTTAATTCACTTTTGTTACATTTTGTTGTTCTTTTAAAGACTTGCTGGCCAGCAATTTAGACAACGTGCAGTTCGCACGGAAGATGTTCGTCAATTGAGAGCGACAATATAGCGCTCATTTCCCAAGTGGAAAGGGTTGTCGCGTCATCAATTCTATTGTGTTTGGTGATGACGTCTTTGTTTTTTAAGGTGCAGCCATTACGTATGACATTCTCTATATGACGTTTACATAGGATCGGTCATTTGTTTTGGCAGAAAAGCTGTAGTTTCTCACGTACGCCACTGACCTTGACGCCGACCATTCACTGATTTCTGCGTTGTTTCACATGTTTGGAAAACTTTACTCTCACACATACAAAATTTTAATTCACAATAAAATTATATCTGTTGCTTACCCAAAATCCCTACATGGACCTATTTGTACGTTACAAAACACATTAACACTTTCATTTTACATGCTTTTATTTACTTTTTAAAATTATACATTAATACCCACAATTCACACCTGTACATAGACATCACCATCAGAAAGAAAATCACATGTTCACTAGACATTACTGATGCTCAGCTAAGTATTTTACTATTCACAATCAAATACATTTCCACGTTAAAAATGTGGACAGATATTTTTTTTATGGTTAATGTTATTTATCACAGCATATGTTGAATAAAAGACTTGAAAATGTCTTTTTTTTCCCAGGCTTGTAGCTGCAAAACTTGTCTCAATCTTTAGGCATGCCAGTTCGCACACAGACTGTAACCATTCAAACTGTTAATTCATACAATGAACAATTTGCAAACACAAGCATAAACACAATGGGATGATGTTAATAAAAAAGAAATGACACAAGACAACTACTGGCAGAGTTTGCAGTAAACACCAACTCAGACATGCAAATGGAAAGAAATTTCTGTTTATATATTCTAATCACAGTTGTAGCACATTACCAGGTGTAATACTGACCAGATTATATACAGCTTGGTATAAATGTATATATTCTCAGAAAGAAATTCATTGGATCATACAAGCTGAATAACTTTGTTATTATAAACATAACTGTTTTAACTACATAGTGATTTTTTACTTTGTCATCTGCTTTCTTCATGATAGAAATACAGAAAAAAATACAAAAATTAATAATCTTGAATTTTTCTGTTAATACTTCAAATCTATATCTTGTATTGATTACGTATAAGAGGTCATTCTTTTGCATATCTGTTTCCTTTCCAAACTGGAGTCTTCAGTGTTAGCGTGCTGATAAGAAAACTGAACAAGGTAGTTTTGCTAAACTTAAGTGTATGATCCTATACTTGAGTTTTGCTAATCATAACGTTGTAGTTTCATGTCAATTTTTTAGTAAATTCAGATTCAGCATACAATATTTAAATATCAGTATGGAGAACCATACATGACTTCCATGTTCTAACATTGATATTTAAAATCATTTTCGAAATGAAATATTTCCATAGAAACTACTTCCTTCTACTTACTGCTTCAGCCTTAACCACAGTACTGTGGTCACTAACGTATACCGCCTCACGTTATCGCACTCGATTTTCACTGATGATGGAAGTCGATGGCACTGCTGAAACGTCTGGTTTTGCAGAAAACTTTGGTCTACGGCCAAACAGGACGGGAAGGAATTTTAACAACAAACTACTTCTTTGTTGCCGATAACGTAGTACATATATAAAAAATTATCCCCTCCCCCTTCAACTATAATTTTCATTTATAGAAAATTACCCCCACCCCGTTCAACTAGCCTCTTCATTTATAGATATTTCATCTACGTTTCTACAGTGGATTATTAAGATCTGCTTATCAGGATACTTTATTTATCAAAATTAATTACTTTCTCTTGTTACAACAAAAAATGTTTCCGGTAAACTACCCTTTCCCCCTAACCGATCTTCACCAAAATCAATAGGCCTTGAGTCCTCTACAACTCAGGAACATATGTAAAAAATTATTTGATTCTGTTTGAATTTACAGCAGTTATCGTTCGTCATGAAAAAATTTCTCTTGTTACAACATAAAATGTTGCAGGTAAACTACCCCTTTCCCTTAACCGATCTTCACCAAAATCAACAGGCCTTGAGTTCTCTACAATATAGCAATGCATGCAAAATATTATTTGATTCTGTGTGAATGTGCGGCAGTTATCGTTTGTCATAGAAACAATTACTCTTACTAAAACATTAAAAGTGGCAGGTAAACTACCCCTTTCCCTTAACCGATTTTCACCAAAAACAATAGGTCTTGAGTACTCTACAAATCAGGGCTGTATGCAACAAATTATTTGATTCTGTTTGAATTTGCGGCTGTTATCGTTTGCCATAGAAAAAAATCTTTAGACAGGCAGACACAGACACTTTTCGGAAAATGACTTTTTTCATGTTTTGAGGGTAGTACAATCAGAATCTGCAATAATCTTGACCACGATTTTTTTGCCATCACCATACTTCCATTTCCTTATGGAACATGGAAGTAAAAAAATAATATTAATTAAAAAGGAGTATGTTAAAAAAGAACATGAGAATATAAAAAAAGATACAGTACCGTTTACCAAATGGTAAAAGCTTAAGGGCATGATAATGTCTTTCAGCCACCAGCTAAACGCAACATTATTATAGTTACTAACTGACTGATTGTTTCTTTTGCGCAAATGTCGCAAATCTCTCTCGAACCATAAGCGATCGCAGACGGGCCAGGCGTAACCAAACTCGTCGTCGAATCGTTTCGTGAATTCCACATCTGCTGCTATCTCTTCAGTTTTCAAGCGTTTTGTCGATACCGCACCGATTGCCTGTTCGAATTCACCTGCTTCGTTCGCTCGTTTAGTTGCCATCTCAATTTTCTTATTCAATCTACAACGTTTTACTCATTACTGGCTTCTCTGCCAATTTCATGTTGTAGAATGCATCGATTTTCTCCTGCTCAGTCATCGTCAACGCGAACTGATTTATTAAGTACTCGTTCAATTCTTCGCGCATCAAGTCGTCTTCCTATCGTTTTTGTTGCGATGGGGCCGCTGGTACCGAAGCTTCACCGCCGACAGCAGCTGCTCGTTGCTGTTCCTTCTGGAGCGTCTTTCGTTCCCGACACTTTCTTACTCGCTCGGCATTTTGTCGTTTCTTGATCTGAGCCTTCTCGTCGCTGCTATCCATTGTCAAACGCTGTTTTAGTCAGTCGCCACGTTTGGTTACTATATATCAGCAGCAGTGTATTTCACCACAATACAAAAACCTTCATTTACATATTGCGACGTATCAAAACAAACCTTTATTTACAACAACCCAATGATGTCATGCAATGATGACGTCATACAGCGTTACATGTTACAGAACGTTTCAAACGATGCAGTACAGACAAAAGAGCATGTAAAACTAAATTTATTCTCACTAAAACGTTTGCTAAACTCAATGTCAGCAGCGATTATTTCTGTCTTGATGCGTTTACATATCAAATTTCTAGACTGTGGGGAATCGAAAGTGTGGAAGCGTCACGCAATGATGACGTCATACAACATTACATGTTACAGAAAGTTTCAAACGATGTCAAGCTAAAAGACATTATCATGTCAAAAATATGAAATTTGTTCCTTGCATTATCCCCCCTCTGTCTGCCAAAATATTTGTGCCTTTATTTTGTGCACAGTATAAGTTACCGAAAACGTTTGAAAGAATCTCTGAAACAGAACACACACACATCTATTTCTTAGTAAGCACAGGCCTTGTGCAATCTCACCTGTCACACACCCCTAAGGGGGGCACTTTGACCTTTGACTATTGTAGAACAAAATGGGTAAAGCATTAATATGCAGCTTCTTTGTAATATTATCAAGCTTACATTTGTATAACTCCAATTGTTTAAATGTTAGTGTGTAGTATGCTACTGATGATTAAGTATTGTTATGAATTGCATTTTATAAAGTAGTGTTGAAGTGAAAATTGTAGAGTAACTTGTCCTTAAACCAGCTGAGAGATAGACTGCAATACAATTTGATGATGGTGTGAGCAGTAGTTTATTTCAAATTGTTCGCCAGCATTCTGTATTACTATTCAATGTAATGTTCTGATAATTAAAAAAAATTTTAACTCCATGGTTGAATAATTTAGTCAGACTACAACCATAATACTGAAATAATTAGAATTATCATGTACAATGGAGCCCTGAGTGTTTATTATTTTTTATGTACTGTAACGTAATATCAAAGATGCAACTATGTATTTTAATATGAAAAGTATATTAGGCATCAAAGCCAAGACAACACAAGTTTCTGTTTACAAATAAAAAATATAGTATTAAAAATACTGATTTGGATGCTTTAAATGTGGTTGCTATTTGTAATTCATGTTGATACAAATTGTGATTTATAATAGTTTATGTAATGTGTAAAAGTGGTTGCATTTTTAAAATACTGTTTCCATTTGTATAATTGTTTAATAATTTTAATACAAATTTGTTACAGTTTTGTGTTTGACTTATTATTGTAGGAATTAGAACTGCAAAAAATAATTGAACATCATAAACAAACAAAAGATTGTGGCACAGATGCAATGGACGGTTTAAACTCTGAAGAAATCAGAACACTTGAAGAAACTCTTAAAAATGATTACGAGCAGAAACTGAAAGATCTTGAAGAGCAACACAAACTTGAAATGATAAAATTCAAACAAGAGTATAATGAGAAAATAGAGTTATTAGAAAAAAACCATCAAGGTGCTTTAGAAATGGCTGTTCAAAGGCATAAAGAGGAAATTAAAAAATTGGAGGAAAGAAATACAAATATAACAGGTAATGCATAATTTATAATTAAAATTTGTATTGGACTTTATTGTCCATGACATGTCCAAATGTTAATGATGATGCACACACACTTTTCTGACATAGAACCTAATGTTTTACATAATTTTTATGTAAAATATTAGTGTTCCATGTCAGCAAAAAATTGTACATATTATTACAAATTTGTATTATATTATTATAAAAATGACAACTGAAAATACAATATTAAAAGTAACTTCTCATTGACTTGTTTGTATTTATTATTACAAATATAGTTTTTTATATAAAATATTTTATTGTTTTATTTCTGTGCTTGGATTTTGATTATTTCTAATTATTGGTATCTTTAAATCTGTGTAGAATTTTGTTTGGTGTGCATACCATGAAGCATTATTTGTAATAATTTTAAGGATTTTATTATGTTATCTTTAAAAAGTTTTAATGTCAAAGCTGAGCCTCAAAGGGATATGCTTCAAAATAATTTATAGGGTTTTGCCTCGTACTCTGTTGATATTTCATAAAATTCATTTGTTGAAATTGTGTATTGTGTGTATAATTGTCAAATTATTATTATTATTTTTTGTACCAAGGTGGGCAGAAATCATACTCTTGCTATTGTTTTTTATTTTGTTAATAATCTTAAGATCTTATTGGTTACAGTACATAATGGTAGTTTTGGTATGCCTATACATCTGTATTGCTATATCTAACAATGCAATTTTTCCAGTGTGCAAGAAAAAATGTTGATTTTTTTGTGTCCACACCTTGGTTGTGTCATTGTAGTACACATAAAAATGCAGAAATGTGGTGTGAATTTTTCAACTTGCATACTGCTGGGAGCCCAATAGTGACATTGAACTCTTAAACATAACCTGTATTTTGACATTGCAGTTTATAACAGATGATGCTAGTGCTGTTACAGTCACAAAACCAATATTTTTTTTTTTAATTGTATGTTGCAATGAGTATAAATTTAGTTTGAGTTCTCTGCTCATAAACCTGTGGCCATCATTGGTTAATTTTTTAGTAATTAAAAAGTTGTATATAATATTTTTTTTAAACACTATTTTACATTAACCATAGGAGAACTTCAACATGATGTGTGTGGTAATACTGTGTTCACTATTATTTCATCCAATACACATCCCAGATTAAAAAGTAATACTTAAATGTAAAAAGAAAAATGCTTCTAATAAATTATTGAGTGTAATAAGTGGTCTTGAGACTTTTTCTGTTGTGACTATGTAAATAGTCTTCTGATCTGTACATCTGTTGTTGTATAGTCTGTAAAGTAATATCATGTAGCAACAGATATCATAAAAATCATGAGATCTCTGGATGTAACAACATGACAGTAATAAAACACATACCAAAGTCACTGTTATAGATGAAAGAAAATGTACGTATACAAAAAAAATAAAAGCGGTTAATATCAAAACAAATTTAAAGCCTAGTTTAGACAGTTCACTTAGATGCGTAGTCAAAAACGTAAACAAAATGAGTGGTGGACGTAAAAAATTGGAGAGAATTAGTAAAATTTTCAAGGATTATGCCAGTTGTATTATTCCTACATTGATAGAACTATTGGAAAATGAGTTAGCGAATAAAAAGAAGTGGATGTGGGCTAAAACATGGATATTAAGAAGAGGTACTATCAGTTGGACTTCTTAGAGAACAGAATATAGAATGTTCAGTGGAATGAATACTGAACATCAATGTTCATGAGAATGAACTTTGAGTTGTCAATTTTCTTCATTTCTTGGGCATACATAGAACGTAAATTTTTTATTTTGTTGTGACATCTTGAACTTCAAAACCATCGTTAATCATTGCAGTTGCAATGCACTTATAAGTGGCGTCACACATTGCCTTGTTTTTATGTAACTTTGACTTGAAGCTCCAAAAGAATTAATGTGCGTTGTACTCCTGTATGAAGGGAACTGTGGTTGCACAGTCCTACTTTTGATACCATTTTAAGCACACAATTTGAAAAATATGAAACTTTGCACGAGAACACTTCATATTGCATATGTACTCAGCAGTCGTCAAGAACCAACTGTTCAGACAGACCAAATATGCCAACGAGTTCAGTTCTGTAGGTTGTGGGAGTCTTCACTCGCCCAAGAAAATAGAAACGGTTTCACTAGTCACAGATCACATGGCCAAGTACTGTACTTAGCATTCACTTTGGTTAACTGCTCAGCCGAGTTCACTGTCTTGGCCAAATACTTATCAGGTGTAAACTAGGCTTAAGACTGTGCAAAACATTACTGTACTTTTAGAAGCACTGAACACTGGAAACAGTCAAGAAACAAAAGTACTCACTACATCCACAACAGTTTAACCAACATGCAGTCCTTAGCATTATTATTACCAGTCAACCTATAAATAGAGTAGCAGGCTCTACAAAATGGCCAATGATAAGCATGTAGTTTAATGCCTGAAACGTGATCTCAAGTAACTCTTAACCAATAAAATTAACTCGGCAGGCATTTTCACTTGTAACATTTTGAGTACCATGGCATTTATACATAGGCATCCCCTGTCACCAATGGTAAACCACGGTATTGGAATGCTCATAAATATTTACTACAATTTATTACAAAAAAATAATTTTACCAAAATTCTTATCACTATATTCTTTATAGTTTTATTATCTTTTTTTATATATCAGAAGTGAAAGTGTATAAAAATAAGATGTTTTATGGAATTTGAGGCAAAAAAATTATTTAAAAACATTTGAACTAAAACATCTATATCAGACCAGAGTTTATTCATATTGTTTTATGTAACTCAGTTATTGTGTTAAATTGAAGTACTCTTAGAACATGCAAAACTCTTAGAACAGTAGAAACTATTGGGCCAGAATTTATATCAAAACATAATTATTTATTTTTCAGAATATCAGTGTTAACGAATGTCTATAATTAGTTTAAATGAAAACAAAATTTTCAGAAAAAATATTGGAAATGAGTAAAGGAAAGTTGAGATAGTATGTGTAATACACTACATAATGACCAAGTATAGTTATTTCTGAGTGATCATTGAGTTGAGAATGTAATGAGTTATAATATATCAATTTTGTAATAAATAATATGCTAAATACTACACTCACAGATATACAATAACATAACTTCAAAATGCGTGTAAACAAAAAGCATAACTTAAATGTTAACAGACTCACAGCACTTGTCAACTGTTTATATTATTCATAAAAACCATTTTCTTCAGTAAGTGCTGCAATCTGAAGGCAGAAACATGAACCAAAATGCTTGATAAACGTTCTGCATTTATTCTGTGGCGTAAATGTATGCCACCTCTCAAAATATCAAGTCCACTGGTGGCATAATATTACATCATTGGTCCGCAAAGTGTTAAAACGTAAATGAGTAGTTTCTTGATACAAATTGTAACGCATCCATAGACATTTTATCTGGAACATTAGTAATAAACAAACACTCATGTTAAGTGGTATTCCTTTGGTTACTAGGACACCACTGTGTATTGTATGTAAGATTCATGTGAAAGTGTTTGGGTTTTAAGAAAATTTACATTACTTGGCAATTTAAACTTGCACAATCCCTTTTGTTGGTATATAAAGTTGTTGACACTTCTTAAAACCAACGACTATGGCAGGTATGCCTGCTTCTTGTCCCTCAAGGACTGCTTCTTGTTCCTGTAAGGACCACAGCGGGTGTCTATGACTCTCCACAGACAACCGCTTCTTGGCCAGTTTCTTTGATGCAAAAAATGTCTTGGCTATAATCACTGTGAACACAAAATGTATTTGTGCTCAGATTTTCGATCTTTACAAATTTTTTATTCTAGTTGTTTTTTGGTAACAGGTTATTTTTCAGAAGTTTGTGTTTGTGGTTATAATCACAATTTATTAAAAAATGTGAAACAGTATTTGATAAGATAAGGAATAAAAATATAGAAAAAATCCCAGTTTTACAGAGAAGCGGAGTTTATAAATTAAAATGTAAAGACTGCAACAAAGTGTACCTAGGTGAGACAGGACGGAAATTCGTATGCAGGTTGTCTGACCACAAATATAGAGAAGGTAATAGAACAAAGAATTCGTTATATGCAAGACATTTCATAGAAGAGAACCATAAGTTTGTTAATCCTTTGGAAGACTATGAAATTTTAAAAGTAGTAAATAACACAGTTGAAAGGAAGCTTTGGGAGGAGTTAGAAATATTGAAAGAAAGAGAAAAAGGGTTAGACAATTTAATGAATATTAAAACTAAATTTGATAATGAAGAAATATTTTATAATATAATTAAAAAGTAAAAGATAGAGGACGGATAGATAACATTAAGAATTAAATTGCATAGGCCTATATGGATGTTTTTGAAATAAGGGTGAGTGACCACGCGCACAAGTGTGAATGAGAAAGGCGTTATAACGTTAGTTTTTAAAAAGAATGCGCACACACACACACACAACACAAACACAAGGAATGTGCTAGAAAAATATGTAACTGTACAGTTGGGGGGGGGGGGTGACAGGGCTTGGAGGTTGGGAAGGGTCATTTGAATTATAGCTCATTTGTGAGTGGACAGTGGGGCGGGTGGGGGTGTAAAGGGTTTGGTTTTATCCTCTGTTATTTCCGATCTGACGATGAGCTGAGAAGCTTGAAAGTGCTAATCGGAATAATTTTTCTATAGTGGTGTGCAACAGTGATAATTCTGTTTGAGGTTATTTTTCATTTCTGAATACAGTATTGTTTTCTTTGTCTCTCATTATAAGTATCTTTAAGTATAATGGTTGTGTCTTTATATCTTCAAGTATAATGATCAAGTCATACCTTTATAATTTTTAAAAGTCATAAATAACGTAATAGCTTCACCTATAATTGAAGGTAATTTCCTTTTCTCAGTGCCAGATATATCAGCCTGTGAGTACGAGAATATAAATTTGTCAGTTTGATTTATAAAAACGAAACTTGAGAAATGGTGAACTATAATGAAGAAAACTGTTTGAAATGTTATACTACGATCTAATAACTGAAATGATATGCATTCCACAACTAAGTGAACACTTTCTTTTTGCACAACAAAGTGAAAACGGCAACATTCAAAAAACGAAAGATAAAAACGTTGGAAATTATATTTTTATACTGAAAGGAAACATAAATGTAAGGAAGAGGAAATGTCTGTACTATTTTTTCTTTTTTACCGCAATATGAATCAGTGTGTTGCCAATAGACTTGCATGTTACTGATATTACGTAGCAGTATCGGGCAGCATCTGCCACTTATTGTTTTTCAAAATGCTATCCGTAAGGAAAGTATCAAACACACACAGATATAGGAAGCTATTCGTAATCAAATACCATTCATCACATGTTCCTTCAGTAGATTCCCACAACTGAGCAAGAGGTAGAGTAGGATGGGGAGCCATTAGACGTTGACACAAACAAAGCAGTGTATACGCCCGTCACAGTCCACAAACGGCAAGAGATATCAACCTGTTACGAGGGACCACAGTCAGTATATATGACTGCTTCACATTTCCTTGTTTTATTAGACTCAAAAAGGAAAATGAGAGACTGATTACAATTTTTTATTTGATTACAAGGTTAATGCAGTTGAAAAATAGACATGGTCCCCCAGGAAGAAAAATTAATTTTACTGTGGTCATTAAAGTGTTAAAATATATGCTAGTAAATATCTTTGTGCTTGTTATGATGCCATTTCCCTCTTTCACTTGCTAAAAGACATTTGCACTTCCATCTCGTTTTCATTAATTCTTGTCCTTTTTATTTCCCTTCTTTCATATTTATGAACCACAGAGCCAACACGAACTGTATATATGTGCAGTGAATGTAATAATGTCATTCTTTGCAATTGGCTTTTTGTTGCAGAACAAGAGGAAATACTTAAGTTGAAACATCAGGCAGAACTAAAAGCTGTTGAAGAAGCAGCCAAACAGGCTACAGTGAAATATTTCACGGATGAAATTGACAAATTAGAAGCTCTCTATAAGAAACAACTTGAAGAACTACAGAGTAGGCTTAAGTTGAATTTAATTGAAAGTCTTGAAAAAGCATTGCTAGATAAGACTAAAGAGGTAGGATTTGCAAGTCTTAAGGTTTATCTCATAAGACAAGTTGATTTATATTATACTTTGTCAGCTAGAAGAGGGTTGTGAACTTAAAAATATGGTAACTGTAATTACTCTGTGAAAACGTTCAAGTAGTGTATATCATGATTATGGTAGATAAGAATTAAGATGTCTACGATCTGCTTCATCTTTGTCACACTCACCAAATACAATTATTACAATCACGTGTCAATATATTTTAATGATGTTCTGTAAAATCTTTCTAATTACATAATGAAGAGAAGGCAAGATATATAAGATGATTCTATATTATATGGCAACGTTCTAAGAGCATTTTCTAAGGTCTAAATAAGAAAAACCATAAAATAACATTTGTTTCAAAATTATTTTTATTACAGAGATATATATGGTCAAAAATAAATTGTTTGATACGGTTCATTCAAAATAATTGTGTGATGTGGCTGTCATTTTGTTAGAAATAAGACACTTTTTGAACATACCTTGTGGCGTTAGGTATATTCTTGATAGTTGTTGCAGCTTCAATGATGCAATTTTTTAGTTGTTTTCATGGGGCAGTACAATTAGAATAAATGAACAATTCATTCCTTTGAATCTTAAAGGAAATAGTCTAATGACATTAGATCAAGTGATCATGGTGGTTCATTTCGACCAGACCACCGATACTGTTATATTATTTAAATAATCACTTAACACTGAGAGAGAAGTGATAGATAACACCATTGTGCATGAACCATACGCCCAGGCTAACTGTAACTGGGGTACTTTGATACAATATTTTTTCTGTTCATTATTTTTGTGTATTCAGTAAATATAAATGTTCTTGTTTGAAACTGGTATTTTCCAGTTATTAAAATTTAACTAATGTTCACAATCTCAATGTATCTAGAAGTTTTATGGCATCTGAAAAGTTGAAAAATTCCATAAATGTTTCAACTAAACACTTATTACATTGTGATGCCAACTTGTTATTGGATTCAAACTCTTGTTTTCTGAGATCAGATTTTAAGATTATATGTTGTCTTATAATTTGGGTCAGTGTATACAATGTCACCTTCTAAAAATATAACTACAGCCAACTATCAACATCCATGCTAATGATAGGAGAGGATAAAATAAAACTTTGCGCTGAATACAAAAATCTGTGTTTTTGCATTAAACTAAAAACCAAAATAATCCATACAGAAAGAATTTTTATCTTAATATACTGAAATCCTGGTGGTTAGTGTGTTATAATAATAATAATGGCTGTCATGTATACCACCGAAGTACCTTAGGAGTAGGCAGGGTAGGCTGCCTAATGTGAGCTGTACAGCATACAAGGAAGGCAGTGTGGCCAGCACTATGCTTCAGCCGCCCATTATTATGCCCAGGATGTTATCCCAGGTACTCATTTTCAACAGGCTGAGTCGACCTGGGGGCTAAAAAATGCACCTTGATTTTTTTATGGTGCAGGCCTGGGAATCGAACCCGGGACCTCTAGATTAGTAGCCAGGTGCCATACCCACTGGTCTACTGAGCTGCCAGGTGTTGTAATATGTTTGTAATTATACATTTAAAAATATTGAGTCAATGACAAAACAGATTTGATTTGTTTCTCTAATTTTAGTATAAAGTGATTGTTCTTTGTTTTTTAGCAACAAAGACTTTTTAAAATGAAGATTGTAATTTGCGTAGGATTGTTATATCACACAACACTCTGTCATACTGACTTTCTAAGTAGTTGTACGATGTTTATATCCAAGTCCAGCACCAGATTCTTTAATGTAGTAACTTTGATTCTCACATCGCTGCAAGCTTACCAAAAGTAGATATGTAAAGTCATCACCAATACTTCAAGAATGATACTTAGTGACATTTTAGAAATGCATTGCTATTAAGCCTAAAAGTGGGTAATGTACTCGTGATTAATCTAAAATTGACTGTATTACCACGTAACTGTCAGCAAGTAAATAAATACACATGCCTAAATGTAAACTGTGCTATCGTAATTGAAATCTTTCACCATATTTGTTAATTGATCTGAGACATATTTTTGTGTATAATTGAACGAGCAAAGTGAGTTCTCAGTTTTGACTCGACTATTTGGCATTTATCTGTCTCACTGCTTTCTGTTTGGGGTGTCTCATGGTAACTTTTGTATGCATCAACTGATTTTTGTAAAACTTGACATGCCTGTTCGTGCTTTTACCATACAGAATCCTATTGTCTTTTAGATTATTCTTCTTTAACTTCTTTGTTATGTCCTGTTCTATAACAACAGTCTTACATGCTGTCACACCACCTCTTCCTTGACCGGCCAATGCTCCTCTTGGTGTTTGGTTGCCTTTTTACTAGCCATGTGTTAATTCCACATCCTTCTTCTTTCTGCAATCCAAGAAGTAATATCTGTTACATTACACATTTCTCGTATACTACTGTTTGGCAACCTATCGTACCTTGTCTTTCCTAGTACCCTCTGTAATATAGTCATTTCTATAGTTTGTCATTTTGTCTTTTAGATTGATAACTCTAAAAATATGCGTTGGGAGGCAAAAATATGGGGGTTAAAATTGTAAAAAAAATTCGAAAGTCCATGTGGGATATCAGATTAAAGGAAATTTAAACCACAATCTGAATATAGTGTTCATTTTTGAAAATTTCACAATTTTTGCTCATCAAGACCCAAAATGTGGGTAAAAATATTTATAAAATTGCAAAAATTCATGTAGGGTATAAAATTACGAGACAATTTTAACTTAATGTAGTGTTAAGTTTTGGAAATTTCAAAATTTTGGGACCTTAGGGCAAAAAAAAAATCAAAAATTTGAAAAAATTGTGAAAATGCAGCAGGGTGTCAGAGCAAATTGAATTGTAACCCAGGTCTGAAATTTTAGTGTTTATTGTATGATTGTGTGCTCTATGATTGTTATATTATTAAAGAAATAGTAGATAAATAGCAAATTTTTAAATTTTTGTTCTATAATTGAAAGTTATCTAATATCAAAATGTATATAATAATAAATCTACTTTGTTCGAAATAGTAATTTGTACAGCTGAGGGAGCATACTAGTTTTATGTAAGCTAGAACTACTGTTTTATATCTGTAATTTTGAATTTTGCTATTTATCAAAGTTATTTGTATGTTTTCATGTACTTTAAGGTTCAAACCTTAGGTTGGCTTCATTTTTAGCACAATTAGTTGATGATTATCGGAAAAAAATGTCAGTGGATGAGAAGTAGTGCTCTAAAGGGGGGGGGGTTTAAATGTTTTGGAATTATTAAACCTATATTTGTAAGTAATATAATATTTATCATATATTCCTTCATTTAAATTTTTATTAAAAAGTCTGTGTGTGTGTGTGTTGTGCACGCGCATGTGTGATATTAACTTCAATTAACAGTACAGCACAACATAAATCATTATGTGCAAACTGATATTCTTAAAGCAAATCTTATTGTAAAATAGATCAGATTTGAAGGTGACAATTTTTTTTGCTTCACACATTTATTAGAAATAAGTTTTAATTTTTGGAAACACATTTTTCTTCCAATCTAAAGACTACCAGAACTTTTAACACTATTTATGAAAACATTACCAGCTTTTAACATCCATATGTGATTTGTACATAGGTTGAAATATTCAAAGAAACTTTGTCAAGGACACATAGAGAGGCAGAATATAAGATCAAAATGATGGAAACAGAAATTGAAAACGACAGGACAAAAGCATCTCAGATAATGGTAGGATGGGCTGAAGAGGTATGTGTGAGTTTTTGAACAGTTGTG
Organism: Magicicada septendecula; assembly: GCA_034769895.1. Classification (NCBI taxonomy): domain Eukaryota; kingdom Metazoa; phylum Arthropoda; class Insecta; order Hemiptera; family Cicadidae; genus Magicicada; species Magicicada septendecula. The sequence goes on along the minus strand of CM068373.1, from coordinate 159,281,147 downwards.
AAGCATGTTTTTGCAAACCGTTTTGAGTTGATGTGTCACATTACTGCAGTGGATGTCTTGGTCTGCATGAACTGATAGCAAAATTATTATAAACAATAGTATTAATAGAAGCTGGTACTATTTAAGACACAAGTCATTTTTTTACAAGCAATGTGATGTTGAAATGTTTATTGTTCTCTTTTTCAGGTGAAGCAAATACAGGCCGAATTAGAAAAAAAAGAAAAAACAATTATAGAGTTGAAAAGCAAAATTAAAAAAGTAAGAGCAACAGCACGTAAATATAAGAGTAAACTCAATGAAGGACATGAACAGTTGGTGCAGCGGTACAAGGAAACACTTATGGAAATACAAAAAAGAATGGAAATTGACATTTTAGAAAAAGAGAAGGAAGTGAATCTGAAAATAGAACAGATGCAGCAAGAGTATGAAGCGAAAGAGAAACATTATCGAGATAAACTGTTACGTAAAAAAATAATTTCATGACATTTGATCTGTAAGTTGATCAAACATTATTCTTGAGTACAAACAACATGGATTGAGTCTCGACTTCCCTCCATGTAAACACTTGTATATATGTGTATAATGTAAAGACTACTCGAATTATATAATCTCTGTTGTTAACATGTACAGCTGACTTTATATTTTTATAATTTCTTTGTGTGTTACAGTATTATTAATACTAGTATGTTTTATTATTATTATTATTATTTAAGCTGCATTATTTATTTGTTATTTTGTATGAATTAGGAAAGAGATGATTTTTTTTTATATATTCGTATTTTATTTTTCTTCTTCCTGGCTGCAAATGTATCCATATTGTAACTATATAATTGAGACGTCCTCGTCTTCGTTTAAGCCTCACCTTGGAGTCGTCAATACGTAATGTAGTAATATAAGACGTACCTGCAAAATGTGTACATAAAAAATAATGTGTTTTGGATGATTAGCGCGTTCGCCTCGCACTGGGTCGTTACAGTAATAATGTGGCTAGCGATGTTCGTAGCGTTGATGTGATCACCTGTGTATTACGGCAGTAACCTTACCTGTTATTCTTAAGGGGTGTAATAATCCCGGGTGGCGCCAAGTCGTTTTACAAAACAACTAAAAATTGTGTTTGAACAAGTTATCAGCGTAGCGTGTTGGTGTATTCGAATAGTTCCCGCTCGCACAGCTGTCTCGATCGTCGCTTCTGACGTATGACTGGCAACTTGCTTACTGCTACAAATTATTCTTCAATACAAGTAATTATTATATAGCACTCCCTATGAAATGATAACGCTGGTTACTCCCTGTAATAAATATTTTTTAATGGGTGATAACTGAAAACATTTACAATTACAACAAAATAATTATCGACTGGTTACATGAGATCTTGTTTTCAGGGTGGCGAATTAATTTAGAAACCATTTAACCTAGCGTCACTGTTTACGTTAGGCTTATTACAATGTTTTGGTTTCAAATCCGTGGATTCTTTTGGCTATGAGTTAGAGAACTACAATGGTTACAATAAAAATATAAATTACCTTAATCTAAGTGTACAAGAAATATAAAGTGTGCTGTTACAATCTGTTGTGTTGTGTTGTAAAAGTGTTCTGTAAGTTCGTGTTCAATTCTTAGGTTATTCTATGTTAACAAAGTTTCATTACGTTTTAATTTGCTTAAATACTCTATGAAAGAGAAATATTGTTTCTATAGTGTGGTAATTTTACCTTTCAAAATTATTTAAAGTGATTAGGGTTGGTGGAAATTAAATAATTGGATTGTACTTAACAACTCGACGTGTCTAGGCCTTTGTAGTTGGTTCGAGATAGGAGTTGGCTGCATAAAATCAGTTTTCTTGGATTTTGGGCTTCACTAAATGTGGCGTCCTTTTCGTCTTGGGTTTTGACGTTATTTTTATGGATAATTTCCGTTTATTCAGGTCTTGGGTCTTGTAATATCGGTTGTAGTGGTCATCTGCTTCTTTGATGATCGGTTTTAGCAACTTTGTACTATTATTTTCATTATTTACACTGAAAAAACTTTCTGCTGAACTCTTGCATCTATCTTGGCTTGGTGACGCTTCACTTTTTTTTTTCTACTTTCCAACGGTATTTTCTGTCAACAACCGCTGTTTCCACAGTAACGGTATTTTTCGAATAGGCTTATTTTGAGTTGATGTATTGTTATCGAAACTTCGAATCCTTCGTATTGCAACGAATCACAGGATCATGATAGGCGGGGCAAGTTCATATATTACACAGACAATGGACATTCATATTATATTGGTAGATGGTTAAGTTTGGTTGTTATCAATTGTATTTAGTAAGGTTAAGGGTTTAGTTTAAAAAAACTGTGCATTATTATTTATGGTTATTCATGTACTGTGTTAGTGGAAATGTGCGCGCGTGCGCGAGTGGGAAACGTTTCCCGGGCGGTGCGTGAAGTATTATCGTTGTTTTGACATTAGCTGAACTGAGACATGTGTATCGCTACAATCCCTATACCTGTCGGACTATTGTTTACGTTCATGTATATTATTAGTATGTAGGCAGTCATGCATGAGATACGAATAGTCTGATTACCGCTATGCATGCTGTTACAAAGTAAATGCACTCTACTGCATGAAAAGTGCATGGTCATTTATACTAACCATGTGACTTCCATCCACCAATAGAATGCGGACTGGTGGTTGGAAATTTTCTTAAGCCTGTCGTTACACAGGCAGTTCTTCTACGCCATCTACCGCGAACGGAACGTGCACTCCTTGTACAAGATTCTACCGCTTGCAAGGTGTTGTAAAAACTATTCGTCGTTAGTGAAACGGGAAGACTCAGAACTGTGTGTGTAGTACATTTGCACACATCAGTGTTTTAACGCATTGTGCGAAAATTTACAAGCAGTTCTTCACTGCTGCTACCGCGAACGGTACATACAATCCTTGTACAAGACTCTACCGCTTGCAAGGATCTGTTAAGACTTTTCGGGGATAGTAACGCGTGTGACGCATAACAATTGATTTTATATCTTTACACACTATATTAATATTGTAGTATTACGTGTGTAAGAAGTGAGTGTAACTGTATCACTGTGCGAGAGTTTCCGCAGTGACAGTATCATTAATTGTTACGCAATTGTTCCATCAAGACGTTTCCGTGCTAGTGCAAGATTTCCTCATAGGGTGGTCTGCTGATCGTGGTAGACCTTGGTATTCGCGAGAACACTTGAAGAAGCCGGAGAGGTATAAGCTCAATATACCGTTATTAGATTAAACTCACTGTCACCTGAGGTATTACTTGGTCTTAAACTCTATATAAGTTTGGCGAGTAATAAAATCCGTAGTACCGTTGTGTGCGAAGTGTCGGATTCATCGTGGGAATTGCAGGACATCAGCCCAGCTGTTACAGGACATCAGCCCAACTGTTATAGGACATCAGCCCAGCTGTTATAGGCATCAGCCCAGCTGTTATAGGACACCAGCCCAGCTGTTATAGGACCAGCCCAGCTGTTACAGGACGCCAGCCCAGCTGTAAACGTTTCTGGTGAAACGTCTGTCATTTGTAAGCCACACCTGACGAACCAACTATACCGCAAAGACCGGCTCTTCTCTTCAACAACATCATCGTGGGAGTCTTCTTATGTAACGTATCACGTCTTGCGTATGAACATTATTTAACATTTTAAAAGAAAGACTCTATATCAAACATTACATTCTGTACATTTCAAATATACCATATAAACTATAACTTGTGTTTGTACAATAAATAATCTTAAACCCTCCAATATAGACTTGTAATTTGAAATACACATACTATCATATCCTATGCGCCAATAGTTTAGTAATTTGTGTTGTCGCATAGAGATATTTTGGCGCTTAGCAACGTAGGGCTCGTTAAATAGCGGTAAATTTACGCTATTACATATTTGTCTATGAATATAAAATTTGTTGGAAAAATCCGACGTATAAATATAATTAACGTAATAATTGTATGTGTATTGTTCATGTGAAAAGCTGAGGATATAATTTTTCAAGTGTGCATATTCTCTTGTATATCATATATGAACAGATTTTATCAGTATATTGGAGGTAGATTATTGGTTGTTGTATGTTAGATAAGGTATTTACATGTTGATATTTTGAACTGCTTTTTCTGTGTCCATATAAACTGGTTACCATATGTTCTAATCTTGTTGTGATAATAATAACTTGCTTTGCGTATAAATCAATAAATTTAAATTTACTAAATTTTAATTTAAATTTTAATCATTATGGCGGAGTCAAAAGGGGTAGAGAATGCTTTAGCGGCCATATTAGCTAATATGAAAACTATGGAAGAAAAGATGGAAGTGAATATACAGAAGCTTTCAGCAGAAGCCGGGAAACAAAACAAATCACTCCATGAGGAGAACAAGAAATTATACGCGGCCGTGCAGGAGCAATCTAAACAAAGCAAACAAATGATAGAAGCGGCAGAAAAGCGTATTAGCGAGACCGTGGAAACTATGAAAGCTAATATAGAGGCGAATTTGGAAGTAAATAAGTCACGACTTAGTGAATGTGAAGCAAAACTCTCTGGTATGGAAGAGCAAGTAATACAACACAGATCCACGGTGAGTGAATTAATGGCCGAGCAAGACGTGCGGATTCAAGAGCTGCAACAGCAAGTGTCACGATTGCAAAGTACCTCGTCACCACTAAACTGTACTACGTATGTATATAAGACTTTGGATGATGTTAATTCACAGCAAAAATTTTATGGACGGGAGAATGAAAACCCCATGGATTTCATTCAAATTTGCCAGCGGGATCTGGAGCAAATTGGTGATACCTTAAGTGAAGCTGATAGAATTAATTTCATAGTGCGGCGACTTAAGGGTACCGCTGCGGAGTGGTTTAGTATCGTCCAGGATAAAATCAACACGTTGGAAGACCTGGTAAGACATTTCAGAGCTAGATACTGGAATGAGGAGATCCAGCGGAAGATACGTACGCAGCTGGAGTTTGGAAAATATTCCAATACCAGAGGTCCTAAAGATGCATATGTGATGCAGTTGATATCCAGAGCTAGATATCTTGAGCCTAGCTTAACCGAACCTGACATGGTAAGTAAACTTGCGCACCACTTTGGACGCGGGATACAGGTGGCCGTCCTTACGCAAGGAGTTAAGTCGTGGGACGAGCTACTCACATTACTTGCAAAATGGGAAGGTATCGACAACCCGAATATCAATGGTAACAGTAATGAAACACCGCATAAAAGTTTTCAATATCAAAATCAAACCAAGCAAACACAGTCGCAACAACAACAACGACCTAAGATGTCTAATAGAAATACCAATCAAAAATTTAATGCCAATAAAGTAGCAGTAGTAGCGGAAGAGGATTCCGATATAGAACAGTCAAAAAACGTGTAAGGCTGCACGGCGTGAGTCCGTGCAACAAAATAACTAGTACACGTAAAGGTAGGAATGAAGTTTCAAAAGCCCGGTGTAACTATAAAAAGCAGTTCAATAAATCAAATGTGAAAGATGTTAATTATAAGAAAAAATTTGTAGTGTCCGGCCTATATCCTGCCGTAATTAGGGATAATTTAATGTATAATAATGATAATAGTAGTAGATATGAGGGTAATATTAATATTGAAAATGGCACCGATCTTGTAGTCGAAGCAAAAATTAGGGGTTATGTTGGCGAGATATTGTTTGACAGCGGCACAGGAATATCGCTGTTGGACGAGCAGTTGCTAAAGAGGTGTAAAACCCACTTTATACAAAGGCCGATTCTGCCGGTGTGTCACACAGGGATAAAATCAGGAGCGTGTGGGTCGCAGGTAATTAAAAAACAAGCAATTAAAGCAACATACGAGCAGGATACGGAAGTAGATGCGACCGTCCTTGGAGTTAAAAAACTCGGACATAATATGATTTGGGAAGTTGATAAATTGAATAAACGGCATGCTGCATTGGCAGTTCAGAAAGAATTATTGCCAGCTAAAGTTGATTGTCGACCTCACGTTATCAGACTGGGACGCTCGAAAGATAAGATAACGAGTAACTCACCGACCCCCAAGGTTCAGTTAATGAGTTGCGAGATAAGGCAATTACGGCGTATATTAAACAAATTCAAATCTGTATTTCCAAGTAAACGTGTGCGTTTCAAAACTGAGGAAGTATTATACAAAGGATCCATAAACTCAGAAATAAATGTCAGGATATAGGGGTAAGAATATGTAGTGATTTAAATATGTCAATTCAGGTTTAAATGTTGTATGTAAGATGGCTCTGTGAATGAACAATAATCTAGTTTTGTTAAGGAATGTTGTCTGTGTACCCTATGACCCTGCATAAGATTTCATTATCTGTGTGTCAAGAACATGTGTGTTTGTTTTGGTTTGAAGGTTACCACGTGTCTTTTGATTTGATGCTTCTGTCAAAGTGACAGTTGGAATTGTTAGTATTAATTGAGGATGTTTATTTGATTTTAGTTCGAGGGTTTTATTATTATTTCAGGATTAGGAAGTTGTTTTGGGTATATTAAAAAAAAAAATTTTTTATTTTTTGTTAGTTAACTAAAGAAAAAAAATTTTTTTTTTTATGCGGGAAGGAGTTAATCCTGCAACGAATCACAGGATCATGATAGGCGGGGCAAGTTCATATATTACACAGACAATGGACATTCATATTATATTGGTAGATGGTTAAGTTTGGTTGTTATCAATTGTATTTAGTAAGGTTAAGGGTTTAGTTTAAAAAAACTGTGCATTATTATTTATGGTTATTCATGTACTGTGTTAGTGGAAATGTGCGCGAGTGGGAAACGTTTCCCGGGCGGTGCGTGAAGTATTATCGTTGTTTTGACATTAGCTGAACTGAGACATGTGTATCGCTACAATCCCTATACCTGTCGGACTATTGTTTACGTTCATGTATATTATTAGTATGTAGGCAGTCATGCATGAGATACGAGTAGTCTGATTACCGCTATGCATGCTGTTACAAAGTAAATGCACTCTACTGCATGAAAAGTGCATGGTCATTTATACTAACCATGTGACTTCCATCCACCTATAGAATGCGGACTGGTGGTTGGAAATTTTCTTAAGCCTGTCGTTACACAGGCAGTTCTTCTACGCCATCTACCGCGAACGGAACGTGCACTCCTTGTACAAGATTCTACCGCTTGCAAGGTGTTGTAAAAACTATTCGTCGTTAGTGAAACGGGAAGACTCAGAACTGTGTGTGTAGTACATTTGCACACATCAGTGTTTTAACGCATTGTGCGAAAATTTACAAGCAGTTCTTCACTGCTGCTACCGCGAACGGTACATACAATCCTTGTACAAGACTCTACCGCTTGCAAGGATCTGTTAAGACTTTTCGGGGATAGTAACGCGTGTGACGCATAACAATTGATTTTATATCTTTACACACGATATTAATATTGTAGTATTACGTGTGTAAGAAGTGAGTGTAACTGTATCACTGTGCGAGAGTTTCCGCAGTGACAGTATCATTAATTGTTACGCAATTGTTCCATCAAGACGTTTCCGTGCTAGTGCAAGATTTCCTCATAGGGTGGTCTGCTGATCGTGGTAGACCTTGATATTCGCGAGAACACTTGAAGAAGCCGGAGAGGTATAAGCTCAATATACCGTTATTAGATTAAACTCACTGTCACCTGAGGTATTACTTGGTCTTAAACTCTATATAAGTTTGGCGAGTAATAAAATCCGTAGTACCGTTGTGTGCGAAGTGTCGGATTCATCGTGGGAATTGCAGGACATCAGCCCAGCTGTTACAGGACATCAGCCCAACTGTTATAGGACATCAGCCCAGCTGTTATAGGCATCAGCCCAGCTGTTATAGGACACCAGCCCAGCTGTTATAGGACACCAGCCCAGCTGTTATAGGACCAGCCCAGCTGTTACAGGACGCCAGCCCAGCTGTAAACGTTTCTGGTGAAACGTCTGTCATTTGTAAGCCACACCTGACGAACCAACTATACCGCAAAGACCGGCTCTTCTCTTCAACAACATCATCGTGGGAGTCTTCTTATGTAACGTATCACGTCTTGCGTATGAACATTATTTAATATTTTAAAAGAAAGACTCTATATCAAACATTACATTCTGTACATTTCAAATATACCATATAAACTATAACTTGTGTTTGTACAATAAATAATCTTAAACCCTCCAATATAGACTTGTAATTTGAAATACACATACTATCATATCCTATGCGCCAATAGTTTAGTAATTTGTGTTGTCGCAGTATATCTTCTGATTACTGTTATTCCTCCATCTTCCTTCCTGGTTAATAAATATTGTCACTATAGTATTTATTCTCGTTCATAGATTATTTTGATACCCCACAAGCTTGGGTATTTTCAGATTTTAAGTTTTTACAATTATGTTAATGCTTGTTAATTACATTTCTTTTTATATAATAATGCCTATTACAATATTTTGTGTTATAAATGATCTACAATTTATTCTTGGTGATTCCTTCACCTCAGATTTTCTAAATTCTGATTCAGTTTGTTATAATTTTTGGTTGTTTGGTTCTAACAGTTATGTTTTTTCTAGGCCTAGGTAGCCATTATAATAATTTACTTATTTCGTTCAAATCACATTTTGGTTCAGCCTATTGGGCCTTACTTTGTTATTTTTATTAGTTGTGTTGTGTTTTGAGTCTGTAGGTGTGTTGTTTATTGTTCAATATTGCTTTCTCTATTTCAATCTTTAAAACATAATATTAGGCTTATGGACTGCACATTTCATTCAGCCATATCCTCTTCATAACATTAACATGAACACAATTTTTGTTTATAAGTTATTAGAGTTATTGTTTTGATTAAAGAACATTATCACTCCCTTCTAACTTATCCTTATTTGCTAATTTTTTTTGTTCATAACACATATTATTTGTGTTGTGATAAACAACCTCATTTGCTATGAAATTAATAACAATTCTTTATAATTTTAGGTATCTTTGTTAGTTTTTGACTTCTTAATCTCTAAACAATTTTTATATTCCCTCCATGGTAACACCTTCAATTTATTCTATTCTGGAATCCTCCCTTTTTACTTACTACTGACTATAATTAAACTTAGCTCTATTGAACATCTTTTTTAAATAAAAAGTCATCATCACTTCTAGTGTTTACTATACCTTATACTATAATTCACTCTTAATACTATTTATTCATCAGCTATTTATTCACTGTTAACTTCCAATCTTTCTCTTACCTTCACTTGTAAATTATTTATTGTTAATTATAACTTCACTAGTGTCACACTTCACTTTGGGGTTCTTACACCTACACTATTGCACTATATCACTGTTTATATCATTTGTTTTATAGTGGGTGACCCCTATACTTATTTCTCTTTCGTGACTTAATCCTAATGACAATTAATACTTAATAACTAATACTTACTAACTAATAACAATTCTTATTGGTGGTTTAGGTTGCCTTTTTATTGGGTAGTAACCGTTATCTCTCCTTCCTCCTGATAACCATTGTTTTGGTTTCAATGTTCTTGTTGAGTGCTTTTTTACTTGTTTTGGTGAACCATTCTTGGTTTTCACTTTTGCTTGTCTCCCTCCTTCTTCATTTTCCTTGTTCGTTTAATATATTAGATTTTTTCATCCGTTTCTTTGGGCATTTTGGGGTCATTTAAACCCATAAACTTGTTTCCTTGTGGTTTAGGTTTATTATTTTCTTATTCTCGTTGTTTATTTGTGTGGTTCCCTTCTAGTTCGTTTCTTGATGTTGGGTCAATCACTTGGGTTAGGTTAAAGTCGTCGTATTGTCGTGTCATATTCCTGATATTTTAATTAAAATCAATCAGTTTATTTGATAAGAAGTATTTTTACGATTATAAATATATTTTTTATCCCTGGTACTGGGTTGGCTATTTGTGTCGTGACATAATGCCTCTCCTTTAAAATTGATCATTTTGATAAAACACTAGTATAGTTTTTTATGAAATTATCAGTTATAGATAATCTTTTTCCTTTTCTTTCTTGGTTGTTTCTCCATTCTTTATTTCTCTTCTTACTGAATTCATTCCATTTTATTTGGATCTGTTTTTCATTTTATTTCCATTGGTGTGTTCTCCCTTATACACAATTTTTTCCCTAACTTTAGTAGCTGGTTTCTCCCATTACTACTCATTTTTCTGAGACCAGAGGCACGTCATCTCTGCTCAGTTTATTTGATTGCTGGACTTTTCAGCAGTCAATCATAAATACCTTTTTTGTCAACGTGTGACTTAAATTAATAATAATATACTTTGGGATTGTCCACCTTGTGGTTTGTTTTTAGATCACTTTGGCTTTTTACTCATTCTTCCTTCCGCTGTACCTTTGCTATATACTATCATTTGCTCGTACAATTGATTGTTTTTTTCTTGGATTTCGTTTTTTTCCCCATCTCTGAAACAATCACCATCCTACAAAACAAACTCAAACAGAACAACACACCAGACGAACTTATCAATGAAATAACAGAAACTCTGAACATTATCACAAAACAAAACTACTTTACTTATAACAATAAATACTACACACAGAACGACGGCCTACCCATGGGCTCCCCCATATCCAGCATTCTAGCAGAAGTCTTCCTCCAACACTTAGAAAAAACAAAAATACTCACAAACAATGACAGACACTCACATAAAATACTATATTGGCACAGATACGTTGATGACATTCTAATACTATACAGGGGAAACAAAAGACAATGTGAACAGTTACTAACGCACATAAACAAAATACATAAAAATATAACCTTCACTGCCGAATACGAACACAACAATACCATAAACTTCTTAGACCTCTCCATCACAAAACTAGAACACAGGCACAAATTCAGTATATACAGAAAACCAACTACAACTGACACACTAATACACAACACCTCCAATCACCCAATACAACACAAACTAGCTGCTTTTAGAACCATGATACATAGACTTAACAACATCCCCTTAGATGAAATAGACTACAAAGACGAACTAAACACGATAAAATATCTAGCAGAATCTAACGGTTATGACAGAACAATAGTCAGTAAACTCCTACACAAAACACAAAACAAACACCAGACAAAGACAGAAAACAACAAATTCATAACACTAACATACATCAACAAACAAACAGAAAAAATTGCCCACAAATTCAAAAAAGCAGGATACAGAATCGCTTACAAAACTACTAACAAAACAGAACACACACTATCAAAACGCATGCCCAAAGCACAAAACAAATTCGATCTACCCGGTGTATATAAACTAAATTGTTCAAATTGCAGTAAATTCTACATAGGCCAGACAGGACGTAGCTTCAAACAGAGATACATTGAACACACAAAAGCACTCCACACCACTACAGAATCTACCTTCGCAAACCACCTCATTGAAGCAAACCACACATATAAAAACATCGACAATAACATGAACATACTACACGTACACACAAAAGGCCGAAAACTAGACACTCTAGAACAATTAGAAATATACAAACACACAAAAACAAATAAAAACGACATCCTAAACGAACAGACACAATTCAAATCGCACGCATTATTCGAACACATCTCACCACACACACACAGCTTCAATCTTTCGAAACACTTTCTCGTCGCCAACAACAAGACGAGCAGCGCTACTAACGACAGCCTCTGATGAAGCCTTCTATAGGTGAAAGCCGGTTTAGGCTGTAAGGTAAAACTTTACGTTTTTACTTATAAAAAACTTTGTGTTCCGAGTCGTCAATATTATAGTGATATTTAGTGATTGTTTTTTATTTATTTATATGTTAATTTCATCATTAACTTTTCATTATTCGGTTTTCAGTTCTCATGGTGATCATTTTAATTATCTTAGACATTGGTATATTTTTCTCAGTTATTCAGCAACATTTTGCTTTAGCCATAGCTTGTATATTTGATTCATACATAATCTCCCTCTTTCTTTGTACCAGTTTAGATTTTTTATATTTTATATTTGAATACCCTTGATTCATTATAATTTCAGGTATTTATCTTATCAGTTTTTTGGTCTGATTTTATTTTTGTATATTTCCATTTGTATTAAAAATCATTCTTGATAATTCTTTGTAAGTTAATTTTCTTACACTATAGGAATTTGTGTAGCGTATTCCTATTTTGGTACATTTTGTTTAATTATTTCATATACTTCACACATCAACTTTTTAATATATTGTAAGTTGATTTCACTTAGTAGGAATTTATGTAACTCATTCCTTTGTTTTGATATTTTTTATTTTAGGCCTCAGAAGTCATCGAAATGTTATTGCAAGTTGTTCTCACATAATTTTTGAATTTTGGTATCTGTATTTTATTTACAGTTACTTGTCCTTCGTGATGACATATGGCCGTACATTTTATTATATATAATTTTATTTTGGTATCAATTCAATTCTCACGGTTGTGGATTTATTATATTATCATTTCCATTCCATATTATAGCCTTCTCCTTTTTGTTCGACACTTCGTTATTATGCACCTCTTCTCCTTCAAGTGTATGATAGTCACACTTATTCTGGATGAACGTATTCCAGTTATTTAGTTTTCTTCATAGAACTTCTTTATGGAAGCTTGGTTGTACACTCCTTTTATTTTTTTGGTGGTTATATTGCTTATCTCATGAGTGTTGTTTCCATTGTCCTTGGTGATGACATATGGTCGTACATATTGTTATACATAAGTTTACGCTATTACTATATATAGGACCATGTTATTATATTTTTGTAAGTCGACTTCTCCTTTTCTTTCCTTCACTATTGCCTTCTCTTTCTTATTACACTCTTTGTTGTCTTTCTCCTCTACTCCTTCAAATGTCTGATCGGTGACATTTATTCTGGATAATATCATTTTAAGTCTGTTATAGTTTAATTTTTTCTTCTATTCCATTGGGTTGCTTGGCTGGTAACTTGAAGATCCGTCCCTTTTCTTGGTTTGTGGTATCTTCACTTAGTTTACCCATGGTCCATCAGTTCCTCTGCCCTTATGGTTCGGATAACTCTGGAGTGTAGAACTGTTTTCTTACTGGTGAAATAGGTCTCCTCCGTCTTGTACCATAATTCCTCTAATACCATATGTTCTGTAGTCTTTATGTTTACCGCAAACATTTGATTATTTTGTCCATTAATCAGAGAAGTTAATTGTGCATCTCTCATTAATATTATCTTTGCTTTTTTATTTGGTATTTCCATTTCTGGTGTGCTCCAGTATTTTATTGACCTTCTTGATCTGTTATACTCTGTTTTGTTGTCAGTCATTTCTATTTCTGGCATCTTCCATCCAAGTATTGATTTGTTGAATTTTTCATCCGCTGTTTGGTTCTGAATTCCTTTTATAATTTCCCTCAGAGTCCTCCTACAATCTTTGTACTTTATTAATTTGCTTTGGTAGGTAATGGGCAAATTAAACACATCGATCAGTCCGTTCTTCATCATCTCCACTTCTTCTCGTGTTTTGATGAGTTTCCTCTTATATACCTTTCTTAATTCCTCTGTTTTCTTAATTATTCGGTTCTTCTTTCTTCCTCTTCTGTGGTTGGTTTTTATGTGTTTGATTTTCTTGGTGTCATTGTTATCTGTATGTTCAGAAAACAATATATTTGTTTCTTCTACAATTTCCATCTCCTTCTGTGTTATTTTCTGATTCCCTGGTTCCATGTTCTCATCCAACGTTTCTTTGATGCTTCCAGGAGTGCTGTCTAGTGTTTCACTCAATTGGTTGAAATCACTATCTAAAGTTTCTTGAAGGTGATTTACTGGGTAATTTGTTTCTTCCCATCTCTTATTCATCCCCGTTTTTGCCGGTTTAACTTCTTCACAAAACTCTACTAGCATGAATCTTAATTCTTCTCTGTTCTTCTCACCATCTTCCTTTATTTGCTGTAGGAGTGTCTCACAATTATTTTCAATCTTGTTATTCAACACTTCAAGATCCTTTTTTATTTGTCTCTTCAACTCCTCACTCTTCTTTTCTAACGCCTCTCGGTTGTTTTCCATTTTGTTATTCAGGATCTCTAAGTCCTCCTTGAATTGCTTCTTCAATTCTTCCTTATTTTGGTCCAGTTTGTTATTCAATTCTTCATTGTTTTGGTCTAGTTTTTCTAACTTTTTATTCAAGAACTCTCTATCTTGTTTCCTTCCCTCTTGCAGTGACTCTAATTTTGTATTGTTTGACTCTAATTTTTTATTCAAGAATTCTCTGTCTTGTTTCCTTCCCTCTTGCAGTGATTCATTAATTTTTTCTTCTTGTTTCTTTGACGTTTCTGCTATAAAATTCATGATATCTTGCAGGCTCAAGTTCTCTTTCTGAGTGGGTTTACTGGGTTGATCCCCGACCATTACTTCCACTTCCGGTTCTGGTTGAACTGGATTTTCCATTTGGTCCTCCTGTGGGTTTTCTTCTGACAATTCTCCAGTCGTTTCCTCCACTTCTACTTCCTCCATTTCTTCTGGGTTTCCTTCTTGGTTTGGTGCTTCCTTCCCTTTGCTCCTCGTAACCATATCGTGTCTATTCATAGCCGCCGTTGACCTTCTTTTACGGCCCCACGTTGGGCGCCAATTCTGTAACTATATAATTGAGACGTCCTTGTCTTCGTTTAAGCCTCACCTTGGAGTCGTCAATACGTAACGTAGTAATATAAGACGTACCTGCAAAATGTGTACATAAAAAATAATGTGTTTTGGATGATTAGCGCGTTCGCCTCGCACTGGGTCGTTACAGTAATAATGTGGCTAGCGATGTTCATAGCGTTGATGTGATCACCTGTGTATTACGGCAGTAACCTTACCTGTTATTCTTAAGGGGTGTAATAATCCCGGGTGGCGCCAAGTCGTTTTACAAAACAACTAAAAATTGTGTTTGAACAAGTTATCAGCGTAGCGGGTTGGTGTATTCGAATAGTTCCCGCTCGCACAGCCGTCTCGATCGTCGCTTCTGACGTATGACTGGCAACTTGCTTACTGCTACAAATTATTCTTCAATACAAGTAATTATTATATAGCACTCCCTATGAAATGATAACGCTGGTTACTCCCTGTAATAAATATTTTTTAATTGGTGATAACTGAAAACTTACAATTACAACAAAATAATTATCGACTGGTTACATGAGATCTTGTTTTCAGGGCGGCGAATTAATTTAGAAACCATTTAACCTAGCGTCACTGTTTACGTTAGGCTTATTACAATGTTTTGGTTTCAAAATCCGTGGATTCTTTTGGCTATGAGTTAGAGAACTACCATGGTTACAATAACAATATAAATTACCTTAATCTAAGTGTACAAGAAATATAAAGTGTGCTGTTACAATCTGTTGTGTTGTGTTGTAAAAGTGTTCTGTAAGTTCGTGTTCAATTCTTAGGTTATTCTATGTTAACAAAGTTTCATTACGTTTTAATTTGCTTAAATACTCTATGAAAGAGAAATATTGTTTCTATAGTGTGGTAATTTTACCTTTCAAAATTATTTAAAGTGATTAGGGTTGGTGGAAATTAAATAATTGGATTGTACTTAACAACTCGACGTGTCTAGGCCTTTGTAGTTGGTTCGAGATAGGAGTTGGCTGCATAAAATCAGTTTTCTTGGATTTTGGGCTTCACTAAATGTGGCGTCCTTTTCGTCTTGGGTTTTGACGTTATTTTTATGGATAATTTCCGTTTATTCAGGTCTTGGGTCTTGTAATATCGGTTGTAGTGGTCATCTGCTTCTTTGATGATCGGTTTTAGCAACTTTGTACTATTATTTTCATTATTTACACTGAAAAAACTTTCTGCTGAACTCTTGCATCTATCTTGGCTTGGTGACGCTTCACTTTTTTTTTCTACTTTCCAACGGTATTTTCTGTCAACAACCGCTGTTTCCATAGTAACGGTATTTAACATTAACATGAACACAATTTTTGTTTATAAGTTATTAGAGTTATTGTTTTGATTAAAGAACATTATCACTCCCTTCTAACTTATCCTTATTTGCTAATTTTTTTGTTCATAACACATATTATTTGTGTTGTGATAAACAACCTCATTTGCTATGAAATTAATAACAATTCTTTATAATTTTAGGTATCTTTGTTAGTTTTTTGACTTCTTAATCTCTAAACAATTTTTATATTCCCTCCATGGTAACACCTTCAATTTATTCTATTCTGGAATCCTCCCTTTTTACTTACTACTGACTATAATTAAACTTAGCTCTATTGAACATCTTTTTTAAATAAAAAGTCATCATCACTTCTAGTGTTTACTATACCTTATACTATAATTCACTCTTAATACTATTTATTCATCAGCTATTTATTCACTGTTAATTTCCAATCTTTCTCTTACCTTCACTTGTAAATTATTTATTGTTAATTATAACTTCACTAGTGTCACACTTCACTTTGGGGTTCTTACACCTACACTATTGCACTATATCACTGTTTATATCATTTGTTTTATAGTGGTGACCCCTATACTTATTTCTCTTTCGTGACTTAATCCTAATGACAATTAATACTTAATAACTAATACTTACTAACTAATAACAATTCTTATTGGTGGTTTAGGTTGCCTTTTTATTGGGTAGTAACCGTTATCTCTCCTTCCTCCTGATAACCATTGTTTTGGTTTCAATGTTCTTGTTGAGTGCTTTTTTACTTGTTTTGGTGAACCATTCTTGGTTTTCACTTTTGCTTGTCTCCCTCCTTCTTCATTTTCCTTGTTCGTTTAATATATTAGATTTTTTCATCCGTTTCTTTGGGCATTTTGGGGTCATTTAAACCCATAAACTTGTTTCCTTGTGGTTTAGGTTTATTATTTTCTTATTCTCGTTGTTTATTTGTGTGGTTCCCTTCTAGTTCGTTTCTTGATGTTGGGTCAATCACTTGGGTTAGGTTAAAGTCGTCGTATTGTCGTGTCATATTCCTGATATTTTAATTAAAATCAATCAGTTTATTTGATAAGAAGTATTTTTACGATTATAAATATATTTTTTATCCATGGTACTGGGTTGGCTATTTGTGTCGTGACAATATTAATACAAAATGTATTCATTTGTGTTTCTACAAAACTGTTGTGAAATTTGTTAATGCTTATAATCTGCTTAAAATCAACTATAAATATTGTTTCTTGATGCATTGGCTGAAAGTTTTTGTTGACTTATTACAGCAAAGGTGACTCAGTTTCACAATTATTGTTCATCAAATGATGGTTCTTTTCTTTAATAATTAATATGTCTTTGTAAACACAAATTATTAAGTTAGAAGAGACCAAAAAGCAAATGTTGCAAAAGCTCGTTATGTCAGTTCGAACTGTATAGAGTAATATGGGAGAGAGATTTTTGGGGAAATATCCACAGATTATGAAAAGGCGTCATATCTGTTTAAAGAAATTAATAAATCATCATCTCAGCAAAAAATCATAATCGGCCATTTAATTATAAAACATTTGCTGTGTTAGGAATACTGGTATTTCTTTTTTCAGTTTCTCCTTCCAAAAGGCTCAGACAGAGTTTTTGATTACTTTAAAGAACATTTTCAAATATTTTAAAAATAAAACTGAGCTTACAAAATAAAATAAAATAATTTTCTGTCAATTTTATAAAAGATTTTGAAAAATATTTTAGAAGTTTTAATGGGATATTTCCTGTATAACCTCCCCCCTGTTGAGCAGCCCTTAGTATGAAAAGTTATTCCTTCTAGCTCCAGGCCAGCTAGTTGAGCTTTTATTGATAAGCGGGGTTAAGTCCAGTGCAGTAGAGGAGGTGGTCAGATCAATGGTAGAATTTGGGGCACGGCAGTCATGCCCGGTTGTTAATCTGAAAGTTGCCACAGCTTCCTTCCTGAGTTTTCCCTTATTGATTTTTCCATTCTTCACAAATGTTTTCCCATTTTTTACCTTTTGCACTGCCCTTAGTATAATATTAGTTTTATATCCTTAAGAAATAATATGACTAAAAAACTAATGAAAATGAAAGCCCAAGATTTTTGTGTACTGTTTTATATAATTAATCATTAATTGTGTAATAACTACTCGGACTTTGTGACTTGGGAAATTCATTTGTAATATAAATGAACTGCATTGAAACACAGCAATATCTACATGTAATAAACCTGTACTACAACAGTGCATGTTACCGCTGATGAATCCACCAATTGATTAAGGGACAGTTTTTAAAAATGTCATGTAATACTGTATAAATGTACTATAAAGATTGTTATTGGTTATTTGAGGTATGTTGCAGGCATTAAGCAGCATCTATGTTGGTTTGTTGTTTTGTGATAGTACAAGACAAACTGTCCAAAACATGGCAACAGTCCTATATGGCTGGCTGATGATGAGTATACTGCTTAATATTGAAACATGTCCCAAAAAAATATTGATTGTATGTTTATATAATTATAAATTGTCCATACTTCAAGCAAAGAACTACAATGATAGGAATTGTATAAAAACACAGACAAGACATGATCCAATCCTCTTGATATCTGGGTTACTGAACTTTAGTTTTATGGGTGTTTAGCTTTTGCTATGTAGATAACTTTTTTCCTTGTGGTGTTCTTTGTATTTCATTTGCTATCTGTATTCTCATATTAAAAATCGGTATGGAGAACCATACATGACTTCCATGTTCTCAGATTATATATAAAATCATTTGGTACTGCCTTTATGCGTACCCGCAGTTATTTCGATAATGCAATTTGTAAATTGTAAATTTATTGGGCTTAGATATGTAGTGAAAGAATTTTACAAATTTTAATTTTGTATGTTGCAAAATAGTTGGCTGGTGATTGCAATTGATTTCGTTTGTCATTTTTTAATGGTAAATGACTGTAGTAGTAATTTATCACCGGGTCGTGGCTGTGACACCAAAAATTGATTATGTTAGGTTAACATGAAAACTGAAATTATACATGGAAACCAATACGTGTGTAATGTAAAACTATTTTTTTGTAAAACCACGAAAAACCCAACTCGAAGTAAGGCGGGAGTGGCCCAAGGGTCAACCCCTTGCCTATTATTATACGCCTACATGTCACTTTTTTGTGGCAGAACTTGTTTTTTTGATAAAATTTGTTTTCCGACAAGTACTCGTTTTGTGATTAACAAAAAACAAACATCCATTATGTACAATTTGTAGAGCATATGTTGTCATTCCTTAATACAGTGTTTTTTGTTTTTTCATTAACCATAGATATTTGTATTTTTCATTTTGTATTTGCTGTTGTTTTTTCCAATTTGTAAACTTAAAAACGTTAGGTTCTTTATTTTAAGTGTTACTCTGTTATACGCATTGTATTACACGTTTAATGTTACGTTTTCTCAACCACAGCTTTATTTATTTTAGTAGTAAACTAAAAACCCAAAACCATTATTACCTAACTACCAAATGAAAACAACACGTATTTTTGCTTTACATTAAGAAATAGGGCAATTTACAATTAGTATGGAGTGGTTGTATTTTATTGTATTCCCGGTTAGCTGGACGCTTCTCCTTTTCAAATACTACAAGAAGGCACTGTTCTCGTGAATTCTTCCGAACCTCAAGTCAGATTTTCTTCTCCAACCAATTTATGAAAATAGGTCCTTGTATAGCACAACACCTGACAGATCGCAGTATTTCCCTTCTTTGTCTCCATCGTCCACTATACGAAACAACGGCTCAAACGTAACTCAGTAACAAATTTAAGCTGATGTTCTTCGAAGTTAAATGATTTTTCCTCTTGTCATGCTTAGACCTGACAAATCCTACTTAATATCTCACCAGAACTCCGCCCATCGCTCGAGATTTCACTTCCTAAACAGTTAAATACTTTTACTTCTTGTAGGACATCATTCTCAGCTTGCGTTTTGTCCTGTTCTCTTGAGACCCATTGTCTTGTGTTTATTATTTCCGTGTTGTATCCCCTGACCGAGCCAGTAACAATTATTAATAGTAATATAATAACAATATTTTCTTTTGGATTAGGCCTGTCTGTGTGTAAAAATTTTTCTATGGCAAACGATAACAGCCGCAAATTCAAACAGAATCAAATAATGTTTTGCATACAGCCCTGAATTGTAGAGTTCTCAAGACCTATTGTTTTTTGTGAAGATCCGTTAAGGGAAAGGGGTGGTTTACCTGCAACCTTTTATGTTTTAACAAGGTTATTTTCTTATATTATATCTTATCCTACATCATGTTGTTATTATCTCACTCTCCTAATCTAGTTGGGTATGTGTCAATTTAAGTCTAAGTCATTTTATTCAGTATGTCTAGTTTGTTATTGGGTACTTATTTTCTGTACATTGAACTCATAGTCTTCTCTTTCTTTATTCTATATTTCACCTAATTCTTCATAATAGTGATTGAGTTGGTTTAAGGTATGCTAACAATTAATTGATTCTGTTTGAACTTACAGCAGTTATCGTTCGTCATAGAAAAACATAAAACGTTGCAGGTTACATACCCCTTTCCCTTAACCGATCTTCACCAAAATCAATAGGCCTTCAGTCCTTTACAATTCAGGAACGTATGCAAACAAATATTTGATTCTGTTTGAATGTGCGGCAGTTATCGTTCGTCATAGAAAAAATTACCATTGTTAAAACATAAAATGTTGCAGGTAAACTACCCCTTTCCCTTAACTGATCTTTACCAACATCAACAGACCTTGAGTACTTAAAAATTCAGTACCCAATGTATGCAAAAAATTATTTGATTTTCTTTTAATATGCGGCAGTTATCATACGTCATAAAAAAATTACCCTTTTAAAACATAAAACGTTGCAGGTAAACTACCATTTTCTCTTAACCGATCTTCACAAAAATCAACAGACCTTGAGTTCTCTATAATTCAGGAAGGTATGCAAAAATATTATTTGATTCTGTTTGAATTTACGGCAGTTATCGTTCGTCATAGAAAAAATTACCCTTGTTAAAACAAAACGTTGCAGGTAAACTACCCCTTTCCCTTAACCGATCTTCACCAAAAACAGTAGGTATTGAGAACTCTACAATTCAGGGCTGTATGCAAAACATTATTTGATTCTGTTTGAATTTGCGGCTGTTATCGTTTCCCATAGAAAAAATTCTACATACAGACACTTTTCAAAAAATGACTTTTTTCATGTTTTGATGGTAGTATAATCAGAATCTGCCGTTATCTCGAACACGATTTTTTTCGCCATCACCATACTTCCATTTCCTTATGGAACATGGAAGTAAAATGACTGTTTTCCTTTGCCCTGACTTGTTGCATAATGCACTTTACCTTCTCTAATCTGTTGTTCAACTCAATCTTATTTTCATGTTTCTTCTGACACAGCCCTACTATTGGAAGCTACTAACAAGTTTTATCAATTCTGCATTTCATTTGCAGTCCAATTACACTTAGCTGTGCTGTGTGTAGTACTATGAATATACATTTTATCCAAACCACCAACTTCCGTATACTTAATAATTATCTTTTTTTAAACTTCCTTCCATTTATTTTTGAAACTGTGATGTTTGTACATGCAATGCCAAAATATTTAGTATGAAGATATTAGATAATGTAGCCATAATGTTCAATAGGATAGATGTTCTATCCTATAGTTCCGAGTTCTGAAACATTGCATTGTAACCAATGTGTTCCTTCATCTCTTGGATTGATCATATAATGTCTTCAGCCTCTCTCTACTTTCATTCTAACTTGAGTATCTTTGTACTGATAATACTTCCCATGTCCACGCTACATTAGATCTCAACTTCATACCTCTACAATATGTCTTCGGCTTCACGTTTCTTATCTCACTATAAACCTTTTCACTCCCAAATACTACAACTCCTCCTTCACCCTTTATTTGTGTAGCCGATAATTGTTATGTTTAATTTGTTTTTAAATTATCAGTGCACTTGTGTCCCATACAAAGAATTATGATATACCTCCCTCACAACCAAGGACTAAAAACAGAGTTTGCTGTCTCACAGACACACTAACTTTCTCTAACACACACTGTCACTTCACAACAAAACTTCATGATTTGGATGTTCTCGCCGTGTTTACTACACTCATTACTTCGCTCATTTATTTTGAAAACAAAAGTCTGTTAAATTCATAACGTTTTCACTTTTTATCACTGAAGTTGTTCTTGATCTGTACTTCTTATTTTCTTGACTTTTTTTAGTATGGTTTCTGCAGTGTTGACTCAAGTATATCTGTGGGTTGGTGAAGGTACCTTTATTTGGTAGATTGTCTGATGCTTTATTCCCTGATAGTCCAAGATGTAAAGGGATTGTAGAGTTGAATCCATTGTAGGATTTTCACAGTGTCCAGTCAGACTATGGTGGAGTTGTATTTAGTTCATCCTTAGTAAATAAATTGATATTTCTTTCACTCCTACTTTTGAGCTGCTCTTTGCATCCCCTAATCTGTAGAGAATTATGGTTTTAGCCCAATTCAAAGGTAAAAAAAACACTCCATTGAATTCTTGTGAAATAACGAATTTTCCTAGTTCATAAAGTTTATGACAAATTCCAAAGGGTAAAAAAGTCTTAAAATGGCATGACTTATCTGAAAATACCATAAAAATCATGGGCATTGTATTTAAAAAATTGAAGTTGACCATCGTATTGGTAAATGGTGGGGAAATTTTGAAAGTTGTAAATCATATCTTTTACAGTTTACAAGATCCCAAACCTGTAAATTGGGAAGCCTGTGTTGAATACTATACAGCAGTCTCAGTAAAATATTTTCCAAGCTGTTGGGCCATGGTCCACTTGTTATGAAGCCAGACATTTTCAGTGGGTCTTCTGTTCACCATCCTGCTGCACTGGTCAAAGTGCCCAGAACCAGGGCCCAGTAGCCCAGAAAATAATTTAACTGAAGTTGACTCCGGCCGTGAAAATTTTTATGTTACTATATTAATAGTGATTACATGGTATTCTATAATATTGCACTTGGCATAGACCTGGGAGGATCAAATGTATATTTAAAAATAATATTAGTAATAATAAATTTATTCTTCTTATATGACAATATTTCACAAAAGAATTACACATATATATATATATTTATATATGTAATATAATTATATTTGTCAATTTCAAAATGTTAACAATTTTTTTATCAGCTTATTAACAAAATAACAATAAGAGAACAGTATATAGGATTCCCCAAGAAAATTCTGACAAACATTTCTATAGTGTATACATTACTTGTATAAAATTATAATTCAGCTATGATAAAATTATCGAAGTAAATCGCAAAGCTACAAAAATATAATAAACTTAAACTATGTGTTTAGTGCCTCATCAGTACACTCATCTGTATAATGAGGTGAAATTATGTTGTTTATAATAGTACTTGAAAATGACCGGGTTAAAAAGACAAAATTACTCAGTCTTACTAATAAAGACTATTGTCAATACTTAACCAGTTTTTTGTTTACTTTCTTTTTTTCATTTGGCTTATGTCTTATGGTGAGGCATTGTCAGAATCTGATGTAGAACAGAAATTTTCTTTTTGTTTTTGGTTAGGATGGACTTATACTAAAGGCCCACAGATTTCTACAGGTATAGGTGGGTTAATATTAACAACCCCAATTTAAGGATTTCATGTTGTTGCCGTTCCTCTGCATAGTCGCAGATACTTCGACTGCTGTAGCTAAATCAATGATTTTGCTTGTGTATAATTATTGCTCAGGATTATGGTCTATTATCTGCATGGCTGAGGCGACTGTAGAGCAGGTGAAGCTGTGTGTATTATCTCAGTATCGGGGCAGTTTTTGCAGTTTTTTACTTGTCCTTGTGCTGTCCTTATTAATATTCAATCGTGCGTTTAGTTGATAGAAATTAGTAGGTTTGAGTTTGGGGGAGAAAATAATAGGGTGGGGGTAGAGGTGAGGTGGGGATAGAATTGCTGTTTTGGAAGGCATCTTCGTTTATTATATAGGCTACTGATTTTGTATCAGATATAACTAAAGTGCCCAGTTTTTGTCTTCTCAACAATGCAAGTACAGTCTGTGTTCTGTTTTGTGTTTGATTGTAGAGGTGTTTATGTTTTCCCAACGTTTATTTATAGAGATCAGATTTTTTTCCATGTAATACATGTTTTATCAGCTAACATCTTTGTAAATTTTGACTAATATTTCTTCCTTTGTTTTAGCTCCGTGGTTTACATACAGCCACGAAAAACATCTGAAAACAAAATGAGAACAAGCTTCAGATGATGTTATATACTAATAAATATAAACATCAAAAAATAAATAAATACTAAACATTAATGCTGTAAGTGTGTGTGTAGTAAACCGAGGTGTAAGCAAGTAAGTGTACCACTTCAGTAGCAGCACACCAGCAATACAAATGCAAACATGCATATTAAGTACTGCATTAGATACAGTACTGCTAACGTATAATATGCCATTTCCACGTATATGTACAGTTTTACATTTTTAATATAATTTTTACAATAATTTTCTTTAATCCTCCTCCTATGGCGCTACAGCCCAAGTTGGGCCCTGGCCTCTGCCTCCAATCTACTCTATCCATTGCAGCCCTCCTGCAGTTTCTTATCCCCATGTCCCTCGTGTCCTCTGCAACGCCATCTTCCCACCTCTTCCTCGATCTGCCTCTAGGTCTCGTTCCCTCTCATGTACCAGCAGAGCCCTTTCGGGGTTCCTGCCATCCTCCATTCTCATAACAGGTCCGGGCCAACGCAATCTTTGCATTCTTATAAATTTTGAGACTGGTATTTCTTTATATATTTGATACAGTTCATTGTTGTATCTCAGTCTCCATGAGCCATTTTCTTGTATTGGGCCTATAATGCGTCTGAAGATTTTCCTTTCAAAGGTGTATACTATGTCGGCTGTTTTCTGTGTGATTGTCCATGCTTCACACCCATAGCATAACACCGGTCTGATGACAGTCCTATATATTTTCATTTTTGTTTCCCTGTGCACATCCCCAGACCTAAATGATGGCAGCAATGCGAAGTATGCCTTGTTAGCCATGGTGGTCCGTCTTTGGATCTCTGGCTCCTCTGATCCAGTCTTTGCTAGGTTCACTCTGAGATACGTGAAATTGTCCACCACTTCAGTTGTGTCCTCCTCTATCTCAATGTTGTTATGAACCTAGTCCCTTCTTGTTTGGATAAGCATTTTTGTTTTATCTTTATTTATGGCTAGCCCAACTTCCTTGGCTTTGTTTTTAAGATCCAAAAATATTTCTGTAGCTGCCGTGATCCGTCTTGACATGATGTTAATGTCATCTGCATATGTGGCTATCTGTACAGTTTTATTTGTTAACAGATTGGAGCTATTTATTGATAAGCCTGTAATTACATATTCGAATGCAATATTAAATAGTGTTGGGGCTAACCCATCTCCTTGCTTTAGTCCTCGTGTGATATTTATGAGTTCAGTTAGTTGGCTATCCACTTTTACTTGGGCTTCAGTCTGCTGCATGGTCACTTGCGTTAATCTTACCAGCTTACCTGGTATTCCAAACTCATGCATTATGGTGTAGAGTTTTTCTCTATTAATAGAATCATACGCTTGCCTGAAGTCCACAAAAATTTGGTACACATCAATATCACGTTCCCATCCGCATCTTAGTATCTGTTTTACCGAGAAGAGTTGGTCAATTGTAGACCGTCCAGGTCGGAATCCAGCTTGGTATTCCTGTATTATATTTTCTGTGAGGGGTCTCAGCCTTTGGTTCAAGATATATGTAAAAACCTTGTAGGAGGTGCACAGCAACGAAATGCCTCTGTAATTTTTACATTGAAGTTTGTCGCCTTTTTTATAAATAGGGCATATAATGCATTTATTCCATTCCATGCGCATTTGTTCCGTTTGCCATATGTCCATAATTAAGGAGTGCAGTGCGACTGCCACATCAGTACCTCCAGCTTTAAGTAATTTTTTATTATAATTTTCTTTAATAATTACAATAAATATTTATCAATACGGCATAAAATCACAAAGTTTAAGTATTTTATTTTGCAAATATTAAAATTATAATGCCCGACATGTATGTTTCACGAGAACTTGTGTCTTCAGTGGCTCAGATGTTGAAACAAATAATTGTTGTAATGTTTTTTTATCTTGACTAAAATAGGAATCCAGATCAATTGAGTTACTGAAGGGACAGGACAGTTCTACTATGTACATCTGAGGCTATAACTTATAACAGAATAAAATATTTATTATAATATTGTGTAAGAATCTCAGAAGTTAAAATAACACGTAACACACAGTGTTGTGTGTGTGTGTTTAATATGGTATACATGAATATAAAATCATGTTTTTGAGTACTTAAGAAAAGTGTTTCAAGGACCGTACAGTACGATCGTTATTAGCCATGTCGATTTGCTGTTGGTGTTGATAGAGTTTTTGATTTCATTGTACAGTGGAACCCCGCTAGTCCGAAAACCCGCTTAATCCGAACCGGTAGTTTGAAAAAAGGGTCTAAAAATTGGACAAAGAAATACAAAAGTACGACAAAATAACTGGAACATATCAATATAATTTTTACGTAAAAAGCTTAGATAAATACACACTAATGCATTTTTAGTGAAATTTTTTCAAAACTAAGTACTTTAGATTGTTTTAAATATATAGCAAAATAAAGTTTTGAATTACGTTATCAAGAAATTAGCGTCTGTAAAATGAATGGAAAAACATATTGGTACTTACAGTTTAGTGCCAGTAAAAGTACATAAAACACAAAAAACTATAATAAATACACACTACATAACTAGACACTACTTAAGGTGTTGCACAAAATCAGTCATTTTTCTCTGATGCAAAGCTGTAAATGCAGCAGACACCACGATTTTCCGCCAGTGCCTCAAAAATAAGACATCTCCCGGTATAGCATTGGTGTGCTGCTCTACATAGGCTAACGATAGTTCAAAAGCTCTCGCTGCTTCAGTGTGTGAGATCTGTGGCACAGGATCATCTGCTTCTTCATTTTCATCGGAATCGTGAGTAATCTTTTTGTGACATACTCGGCGCCTGCCCGTCACTGTTTTCTATAGTTGTTCAGTGTCGTTCATTGAAGCGAGTCACGTATTGTATCGGAATTAAAGTAGCCAATGGAATATTTAACTGGCTTTCACTGTATTTTTATAGTATAAAAGAGAGATTGCAAGATCAAAAAGTAGTACAGTACTTTGATTGTAGGCACGAATTTGGTAATTTATACATGTTATACAATGTATATTTATAATATACACTACTGTATAACCTATAACCCGGCTAATCCGAATTTACGCCAATCCGAACAGGACTTGGTCCCAATTAGTTCGGACCAGCGGGGTTCCACTGTAATTAGTTGTGATGAATAATTTTGTTTTTAGTGCATCAAAATTTTTGTCATGTTTTGCATTTGTTCCAAATGTTCTTATAATGCTTGTATGGTACATGTTTTTAATCATTTGCTTTTGCGTTCTTTAACCTGGTTCTAGTAAATTTTGCTCAGTTCACTACACCTCAGTATACGAGATCTTTTGTGACCATCTGTCATCTGCCACTGTCCATATTCTTACTTCCATGTTCCATAAGGAAATGGAAGTAGGTGATGGCGAAAAAAATCGTGTTCGAGATAAGGGCTGATTCTGATTATACTACCCTCAAAACGTAAAGAAAAGTCGTTTTTTGAAAAAAGTGTGTGTGTGTCTGTGTCTGTGTAGAATTTATTTGGCAAACAATAACTGCCGCAAATTCAAACATAATCTTATAATTTTTTGCATACAAGCCTGAATTGTGGAGGACTCTAGGCTTATTGATTTTGGTGAAGATCGGTTAAGGAAAAGGGGTAGTTTACCTGCAACGTTTTATGTTTTAACATGAGTAATTTTTTCTATGACGATAACTGCCGTAAATTCAAACAAACAAATAATTTTTTGCTTATGTGCCTGAGTTGTAGATGACTCAAGACGTATTGATTTTGGTTAAGGAGAAGGGGTAGTTTACCTGCAACATTTTATGTTTTATTAATTTTGATAAATAAAGTATTCTGAAAAGAAGATCATGATAATCCACTGTAGATGAAATATCTATAAACGAAAAGGGTAGTTAAAGGGGGAGGGGGTAATTTTCTATAAATGAAAATGAGTTGAAGGGTCAAGGGATAATTTTTTATATGTGTAGGCCTACTACGTTACCGCCAACAAAGAAGTAGTTTGTTGTTAAAATTCCTTCCCGGGTTGTTTGGCCGTGGTCCAATGTTTTCTACAAAACCAGACATTTCTGCAGTGTCATCGACTGCCATCATCAGTGAAAATCAAGTGCGCTGACGTGAGTTGGTATATGTTAGTGACCACAGTACTGTGGTTAAGGCTGAAGCAAGAAGTAGTTTCTATGGAAATATTTCATTTCGAAAATGATTTTAAATATAAATCTTAGAACATGGAAGTCATGTATGGTTCTCCATACCGATATTCCCAACCTAGTGCATTCGCATGGCCTCGGTGTAGTCTTGGCAATATCATTCTTGTAATCATTTTCTGTGATTCATAAATCATTAAAGGAAGCACACAGTTATTAAAAACGATTAAACAAAAGAGTTAGTTTCCTGTTCATGATATTACTCACCTTTCCTTATTTGACTCATCAGTTTTCAATATTACATCTCTATTGTTACACCTACTTTACCCCAATTTCACTTCATGGCTGGCATATCCTTACCACCAACTTGTATTCCACTCAGCTGATGCAGCCATATGAATCAGTAATTTGTCTTCATATATCCTGTTTTTACCTAGATATCCCAGTCACAAAGGATATTTCACAATCAAGTAAAAGTTTTACTTTAAATTCACTCAAGTACACTATACTGAAATCCACTTTTTTGGAGAACTCTGTAGATTATACGTATAGTTCAAAAGCTGTCATAATTGTGAAACTTATTTCAACCAAACTTGAAAACAGTGGCATATCTAGAATTTGGCCTGGGAGGGGGGTCTGGTTGAGTTGACTATACAAAAGAAATATCGGTATGGAGAACCATACATGACTTCCATATTCTAAGATTTATATTTAAAATCATTTTCGAAATGAAATATTACCATAGAAACTACTTCTTTCTACTTACTGCTTCAGCCTTAACCACAGTACTATGGTCACTAACGTATACCACCTCACGTTATCGCACTCGATTTTCACTGGTGATGGAAGTCGATGGCATTGCCGAAACTCCTGTTTTTGTAGAAAACGTTGGACTACGGCCAAATATCCCGGGAAGGAATTTTAACAAAAACTACTTCTTTGTTGCCGATAACGTTGTACACATATATATAAAAAATATGCATAAAATTAATGGCTTGTATAAGTTAATGATTGATCTCCATTAAGTAGTGCTCAAGTTTCCAAAGTTTTAATATTATGATGTCCGTAATTAAAACATCAGAGCAGGTATAGTGTGAATGAGGGTACACCGTGGACAAAAATTTTCAACATTTCCTATTCAGCGTTGCTTAGAGTAAAGCTGCGAATCTACAGTGTATGTTTCACAGAACAAACACGTGGAAAAGAAGGAGCGCTCCGAAGTCACTGATGGACCCTCAGCATCTTGCAGAGGGTTCATTCCCTAATGACGAAAAGTCTGTCTATGAATCGTTCCTCTATAAACACGTGCAGTTACACTGCCCAGCAATCCACAGGAAGCAAATTGATGTCCATTTTTTCGGCTTGCACGCGTTATGTTGGTGTGGGTTTCGGCACTTTCCATTTAAAAAGCGTGCAAATGTAAGAAAATAAACATGAGTGAGGCCAGAAATAACACGAATTGTGTGTGTGTGTGTGTGTGTCTTCCCTGCCTTTTTATTGCTGTAGTCATAATAATAAAATGGAAACGTAAACATTACATAACAGATATGCTTACCTGCCACGAACGATATATTATTTTGTACATGTATATTAACTCATACATAATTTACATTAAAATGAAAAAATTATAATTTTATTGCCTGGCAACAAAATTATTTTATTTTTAACAATTACCATTGTTTGAAAAAGTTTAAATGAATTTTCAAGTACTTTACTGTTGTTAAAACGTAAAAGGTTGCAGGTAAACTACCCCTTTTCCTTAACCGATCTTCACCAAAATCGAAAGTCTATAAGATCTCTACAATTCAGGGACGTATGCAAAAAATTATTTGATTCTGTTTGAATTTGCGGCTGTTATCGTTTGCCATAGAAAATACCCTTGATAAAAAAACGTTGCTGGTAAACTACCCCTTCCCCTTAACCGATCTTCACCAAAAACAACAGGCCTTGAGTACTCTACAAATCAGGGCTGTATGCAAAAACGTATTTGATTCTGTTTGAATTTGTGGCTGTTATCGTTTGCCATAGAAAATACCCTTGTTAAAAAAACGTTGCAGGTAAACTACCCCTTTTCCTTAACCGATCTTCACCAAAAACAAAAGGTCTTGAGAACTCTACAATTTAGGGCTGTATGCAAATAATCTTTTGATTCTGTTTGAATTTGTGGCTGTTATCGTTTGCCATAGGAAAAAAATCTACAGACAGACAGACACACACACAGACACTTTTTGAAAAACGACTTTTTTTCATGTTTTGAGTGTAGTACAATCAGAATCTGCAATAATCTCGAACACGATTTTTTTTGCCATCACCATACTTCCATTTCCTTAAGGAATATGGAAGTAAAAACAAGTTAAGGTTAATCGACATTACTGTCTTTAAAGTGGCTGAAAAACATGTCATAACATCCTGAAATCAATCTCATTAAAGTAAACAATAGTAACACAATCAGAATGATCACTGTTGCACACCACTATATAAAAATTATTCCGATTAGCGCTTTCAAGCTTCACAGCCCATCGTCAGATCGAAATAGCCAAATTTCTTCATTAAATAATAACACAATAAAAATACACAATATTGAAACATTGTTTGGAAGATACTTATTGCCTGATTTTCCTGTATTTCAAAAATATTGTTACGACGGTCTACTCGATCGTCGTAGGTACAGTGGAAACAAAATAAGTACAAGACACCAATTAAGTCACTAATCACACCTTTAATTGTTACAGTAAAACAGTTCGTAATTAACAACACAGTCTCTACAACAAATCAAATGAAAATTGTACACACGCAATAAAATGTCCACAAATATTAAAACTCAATTGTATTACAATTATACCGTCCGAATATAAAACGCAACACTTCACTACTAACTACTTGCACGTACACAGTAATAACCCGAACCGCTCTGTAAATATATCGCACTAATACTCTCGAACCGCACTGTCCAAAATCTCGCATGGAACTGAAAACTAAGGCCGCTACCCGATGTATTTATAGTCACGCTCACACACCAGAAGCTTCCAAACTGCGTCTTATCTCTCGTGAACTACATAATTACTACGGCCTTGACACAGTCCGAGCGCCCGAGCGAAGCCCGGCACAGTCGAGAAAATTCTCGCAAAATGCGTCTAGTAGCACATACACCACACGCTTACATCGAGATCCTTCTGGCATATTCGATAAACGCGTAGATTGTTCTGTGCTGTCGTAGCACTGCCCCCTCCTTAAGCCTGTTCGTCCCGAACTGGCAAAGCGTCTCTAAATTTGTACTTAGCCAGGCGATCTAGGTGGATGACCTTGAACTTTTGCTGTCCTTCCTGTTGAATCCGATAACATCGTTAATTCTTTTTTTCACAGTGTAGGGTCCTTCCCAGTTAGACTGAAGCTTAGGTGAGCGACCACAACGGCGCTTTGGATTGAACAACCAGACCTGATCTCCTTCTTGGAAACCCACACTGTTGCTGCGAATGTCATACCGAGTTTTCATTTTATCACTGGCAATCTTCAGCCATCCTCTTACCAAGCGATTCATTTCTCGCAGTTGGTTTTCTAATTGCGAGGAATAGTTCTTTGGCTCTTGGGACTGAGTCTCAAGTGATCCAAACATCAAGTCCCCAGGAAGACGAATCTCCCGCCCAAACACCAATTTTGCTGGAGTCATGCCGGTTGTGTCATGTACTGATGACCTATATGCCATAAGGAATAGTGGTATACGTTGGTCCCAGTCTGTTTGGTTCTCGTCAACAACTTTCGAAAGATGCTGCTCAAGTGTCCTGTTGAATCTCTCAACCATCCCGTCCGACTGAGGATGCAGAGGCGTTGTCCTGGTCTTTCGAATTCCGAGTAGACGGCATAATTCTTTAAACACTCCTGATTCGAAATTTCTCCCTTGATCCGTATGGATTTCCATAGGGGCTCCATAACGGCAACAGAAGTTGTGAACTAACTGCTTTGCCACAGTGGTAACCTCCTGATTTGGAATTGTGTAGGCTTCCACCCACTTAGTAAAGTAGTCACCTACAACCATGATGTACCGGTTTCCATCGTCAGTAACTGGGAATGGTCCAGCAATGTCTATGGCAATTCTCTCGAAAGGTTGTCCAACGTTATACTGTCTCATTTTTCCCCTGCTTCTGGTTTGTGGGCCCTTGCTTGCAGCACATATTTCACATGTCCGAACCCATTCCTCTACGTCGTGGTGAAGATGAAGCCAATAGAATCGCTTCCGTATTTTGTCAAGGGTTTTGTTAACGCCAAGATGGCCTCCAGATGTTCCATCATGCATCTCCTTCAAAACAGACTGCACTTTCCCAAGCCCTTTTCAGCAATCCATTTTCTAAGGTGAGAGATTCCCATTGTGCCCAGTAGCCCTTCAGCACTTCGGAACCATGGCAGATATCTTGCCAATCCGGGCGGCGACCTTCCTCTTTTGCTGTCAAGATCGGTCCAATGTCTTCATCAGTCATCTGTTCTTGTCGACAGTCTTGTGTTGTCCAGCCATCAGCCAGGAAATCTACAGTGATGGCTTGAACATGTTCGCTTGGGTTTTGTTCTTCCTTTCTGTGGCAATGTCGGCAGTCTTCCGGGCATGGTCTTCGTGATAAGCCATCTGCATTACCGTGCAGGTGCCCCCGCCGATGTTGTACCTTGAAGTTGTACTCTTGCAGACGTTCGAGCCACCTTGCCAACTGTCCTTCCGGATTTTTAAATCTCAAGAGCCATGCAAGTGCAGCATGGTCGGTACGTAGTGAAAACTCTCTCCCATAGAGGTATTTATGGAAGTGCTCCAAAGTTCTGACAATTGCCAACAACTCTCTTCTTGTAACACAATAATTTCTCTCTGGTTTAGAAAGCGTCTTTCTGTAATACGCTATTACTCGTTCTTCACCGTTCTGCACTGGAGACAAAACTGCTCCTAGACCAGTATTGCTTGCGTCTGTGTCTACGATGTACTTCCCTTCGGAAGCTGGAAAAGCGAGAATTGGCTGCGAACATAATGCAATCTTCAACGTTCTAAATGCTTGTTCACACTCTCTCGACCATTGGAAGTTTCGTTTATTTTCCGTTAGCTCATGTAGTGGTTTAGCAATAGTAGCGAAGACTTTCACAAAACGTCGGTAATATGAGCATAGCCCCAGGAAACTCCGAACTTCGTGTTTATTCTTCGGAACTGGCCAGTCTCTTACGGTGTCTACTTTATTAGGATCCATGCTAACGCCCGCTGCCGAAACCAGATGGCCCAAATACTGTACTTTCTTCTGGAATAGAGAACACTTCTTCGGGCTCAGCTTCAGTTGTGCACCGTGAATTCTAGTTAGAACTTCCTTAAGGTTTTCCAAATGATCTTCAAAAGTCTTCCCGATCACTATCACATCGTCTAAGTAAACAAGCCAAGTTTTCCACGTCAGGCCTCAGAGTATCAGGTCCATCAATCTCTCAAATGTTGCCGGTGCATTACAGAGTCCAAATGGCATGACGTTAAATTGGAATAAGCCACTTGGGGTCGAGAAAGCGGTCTTTTCCTTGTCTTCTTGATGAAGACCCACTTGCCAATATCCACTCTTCAGGTCCAATGTGGAAAACCACTGTGCTCCGGACAACGTGTCGAGTGTATCGTCAATGCGAGGTAATGGATAGCAGTCTTTCTTTGTAACGTCATTTAACCTCCGGTAGTCTACGCAGAAACGCAATCCACCATCCTTCTTCGCTACCAGCACTACAGGGGAAGACCAAGCACTTATAAAATAGGTTATTTACCTTCTGTCGACGTTTCTTAAAATCCTTTTAGGATGACTCGAGTTTCGACACCATTTGGTGTCATCATCAGATCGGAATATGAGTTAGGTTAAAACATTTTGATGCATATGCATCTCGTCAGATATTTAAAAAATTAAAAACAACACATAACATTATATAAAACAATAAATAAACTATATCACAATAAAATAACATTAACAAAAGAATATAAAAACAACGCGGCAGCAAACGAACCTGTACAGGAACGCCCCCACGGTAAGACTAATCAATGCCGGTTTGACCTCGGTTCAATTTTATCGATCTGATATAGCCAATCTCTCGTTCCATAAGATCGATTCTATTAAATAAAACATTATTATTATGTATTGCTTTTTCATTTAGGACACGATTGTGATCCTTCTTTATGGCTTTGTATATCTCGAATCTTTCAAGGGTGTCCAGCTTTAGTGACTTTTTACATTTATGTAGGATATCTAAATTATCATTGATACTTTTTATATTATGGTTATATGAGCTCAAATGTTCTGCAAATGTAGATCTTGTTACATTTGACTTGGAGCTTGGGATATGTTCTTTATAGCGTAATTTGAAAGAACGACCTGTTTGTCCTATATAGAACTGTGTGCAATCAGAACAATTAAGTCTATATACACCAGTACCATCAAATATATCGGAGGGTATATTTTTGTTAGTAAAAGTAAGTTTTTTCTCAAGTTTATTACTTGCCTTTGAGGCCAATGTAATATTATGCTTTTTTAATAGGTTTTTTAAAGTATGGTATAGATTTTCACCATACTCTATAGCAATGTATTTGTTTTCTTTGGATACATCAATATTTATTGGTTTATTTTGTTTTTTATTAATTAATCTATCTACTATATGACTTTTGTATCCATTGGCCAATGCTATGTGCTTGATAATGTTTAGTTCACTGTTATAATCATCTGTAGATAAGGGCAATGCCAGCAATCTATGAATCATACAGTTAAAAAAAGCCATTTTATGTGACATAGGGTGATACGATGAGGCGTGAATAGCATGATCTGTGATTGTTGGTTTTCTGTAAATATTATAGCTAATATTATTATTTATTTTAGTTAAAGTTAAATCTAAAAAATTAATTTTATTATTCATTTCAGTTTCTAATGTGAATTGTAAATTATTTGTAATAGTATTCATATATTTTTTAAGCATTTCTAATTGTCTGCAGTTGCCATTGTAAATCATTTATTGTGTCATCCACATATCGTCGGTAAAATAAAATTTTTGTATAATGTTTGTTTTTAGTCGATAAAATTTCGTTTGTTTCAATATGATTTAGGTAAATTTCAGCCAGGATGCCTGACAATGGGGATCCCATAGCTAAACCATCCCGTTGTAAATAATATTTGTTTTCGAAAGTAAAGTAATTTTGTTCTAATACTACTTTTGTCAAATTGATTAACTCATCAACTGTTTCATAATTTAATGTGGATTTAGATAGTAATAAATTTTTAGCTATTTCTAACGTTTCGGTAATAGGTATGTTCGTGTATAGATTTACTATGTCGAATGAGGCGAGAGTGTGTCTCGGCTCGATTGTAATAGTTTTTGTAAGTTCGACCAGTTCTAAGCTGTTTTTCAAGCTATAATTTTTATTAAACGTTATGTGTTGTTTAAAAAATTTTTCAAGTTTTTTGGCAATTTTATATGAAGGTGCAGACATAAAATTAACTAAAGGACGGATAGGCATATTATTTTTATGTATTTTTGGAAGGCCCTTAAGTCTAGGGGCCTTGGGGTCTATCATTTTTAGGTATTTTTTCTCATCGTGCGTAATAACATATTTTGATTTATTCAATATTGATTTCACTTTATTGTTAAATGTAAGAGTGGGATCGCTATGAATCTCAATAATGTTATTGTTTTTAATGAAGTCCAGTATCTTATTTTTATAATCATCATAAGTTAAAATTACGAGAGTTTGACCTTTGTCCGCTTTGGTGACGATTGCGTTATGGTCTATTAATTTCGTCTTTATCTCGTTAAACACCCTTGTTTTGCTATGGTAAATAGTTTTTGTATTCTTTATGTTTTCGGCTTTTAAAACGTTTTTTATTTTATTGTCAATTGCATGCCTTATTACTGTTTTCGTTTCTTCATCGGATATGGAATTTATTGCGGTTTCAGCATTCAATATTTCATTACAGAGTGATTGTTTGGAACTATTGTTTTTAAGATTGTATTTTAAGCCTTTATTCAGTAAGTTGGTTTCTTCGTTGTTGAACTGTATTCCAGTAAGATTAACAATACGTGGGTAAAACTGGTGATTTATTACATTGTTCTCTTGTGTGTCGTTCTGTTTTTTCAATAAGTTACGAATTTTTTTATTTTGTGTCTTCTTTTTCTTTATAATGGTACTATTTATTTGTCTTTCAATCAAATATGTTACGTTGTGGACTTGTGAGGCATGTAGGTTTTGTAAAAGTTCGAGATGTTTTTTCAAGAGCATCGTATTGAGTAAGTTCTTTTTACTATGTAAATGTTTTATTTCATTCTTGATCCATAATTTAGTGGCCATTTCTTTAGTTTTTTTAGCGCTATAAGAACTAGATGTTATTTTTATTTGGACATAACTCGGCACGATTTGCAAACTTAAACATGTTTTGTTATACCTAATATTTAGTGCCGTTTTTAGTAGTTTTAACCTTAAATTCATATATTGAAAGGCAATTTTTACCTGACTGGCATTCAATTTAAACATTTTTCTTGCCTCCAGAAACGATTAAGACTATAAAATAGGTTATTTACCTTCTGTCGACGTTTCTTAAAATCCTTTTAGGATGACTCGAGTTTCGACACCATTTGGTGTCATCATCAGATCGGAATATGAGTTAGGTTAAAACATTTTGATGCATATGCATCTCGTCAGATATTTAAAAAATTAAAAACAACACATAACATTATATAAAACAATAAATAAACTATATCACAATAAAATAACATTAACAAAAGAATATAAAAACAACGCGGCAGCAAACGAACCTGTACAGGAACGCCCCCACGGTAAGACTAATCAATGCCGGTTTGACCTCGGTTCAATTTTATCGATCTGATATAGCCAATCTCTCGTTCCATAAGATCGATTCTATTAAATAAAACATTATTATTATGTATTGCTTTTTCATTTAGGACACGATTGTGATCCTTCTTTATGGCTTTGTATATCTCGAATCTTTCAAGGGTGTCCAGCTTTAGTGACTTTTTACATTTATGTAGGATATCTAAATTATCATTGATACTTTTTATATTATGGTTATATGAGCTCAAATGTTCTGCAAATGTAGATCTTGTTACATTTGACTTGGAGCTTGGGATATGTTCTTTATAGCGTAATTTGAAAGAACGACCTGTTTGTCCTATATAGAACTGTGTGCAATCAGAACAATTAAGTCTATATACACCAGTACCATCAAATATATCGGAGGGTATATTTTTGTTAGTAAAAGTAAGTTTTTTCTCAAGTTTATTACTTGCCTTTGAGGCCAATGTAATATTATGCTTTTTTAATAGGTTTTTTAAAGTATGGTATAGATTTTCACCATACTCTATAGCAATGTATTTGTTTTCTTTGGATACATCAATATTTATTGGTTTATTTTGTTTTTTATTAATTAATCTATCTACTATATGACTTTTGTATCCATTGGCCAATGCTATGTGCTTGATAATGTTTAGTTCACTGTTATAATCATCTGTAGATAAGGGCAATGCCAGCAATCTATGAATCATACAGTTAAAAAAAGCCATTTTATGTGACATAGGGTGATACGATGAGGCGTGAATAGCATGATCTGTGATTGTTGGTTTTCTGTAAATATTATAGCTAATATTATTATTTATTTTAGTTAAAGTTAAATCTAAAAAATTAATTTTATTATTCATTTCAGTTTCTAATGTGAATTGTAAATTATTTGTAATAGTATTCATATATTTTTTAAGCATTTCTAATTGTCTGCAGTTGCCATTGTAAATCATTTATTGTGTCATCCACATATCGTCGGTAAAATAAAATTTTTGTATAATGTTTGTTTTTAGTCGATAAAATTTCGTTTGTTTCAATATGATTTAGGTAAATTTCAGCCAGGATGCCTGACAATGGGGATCCCATAGCTAAACCATCCCGTTGTAAATAATATTTGTTTTATGCTTTTTTAATAGGTTTTTTAAAGTATGGTATAGATTTTCACCATACTCTATAGCAATGTATTTGTTTTCTTTGGATACATCAATATTTATTGGTTTATTTTGTTTTTTATTAATTAATCTATCTACTATATGACTTTTGTATCCATTGGCCAATGCTATGTTTGCCATTGAGTTTTCTACTGCAGATATTTTATTTGAAACAGATTCTTCTATAACAGATATTTTTGTAGACATCGATTCTTCAACAGTCAAGACAGATTTTTCTACTTCAGCTATTTTTAATGTCATTGATTGTTGTACCTCCGATATTTTAGTAACTTGTTTATTAAGCTCACCTCGTAGGATACCCAATTCTGCGGTACTGTGTTCTTGCAACTGTTTCTGCATAACTTCAAAAAGAGCTTCAGTTTTATCGGCTTCTTGCTTACGTTTTTCATCCTGT
The DNA here is from genome assembly GCA_034769895.1 of Magicicada septendecula. Lineage (NCBI taxonomy): Eukaryota > Metazoa > Arthropoda > Insecta > Hemiptera > Cicadidae > Magicicada > Magicicada septendecula. The sequence continues at coordinate 159,242,446 of CM068373.1, read as the reverse complement.
CGTTTTTCTGCTTCTTCTCTTTCTTGTCTTCTTTCTTCTTTTTGTCTTTCTTCTGTTTCTAGCATTAGTGCTTTCTGACGTTCCTCAGCTTCTTCTCTTTCTTGTATTCGTTCTTCTTTTTGTCGTCTTCTGCTTCTTCTTGTGTCTGCCGCAGCAGTGTTTGTAAAGCTTCCATCATCTGACTGGGATCCATGTTTACTGATTAATTACGAATCACACTCGTCTTGTACAAAGCGTCCACTTTTCCCACTGTTAACCGTTCTATCCCAGTTCTGACACCACTGTTACGATGGTCTACTCGATCGTCGTAGGTACAGTGGAAACAAAATAAGTACAAGACACCAATTAAGTCACTAATCACACCTTTAATTGTTACAGTAAAACAGTTCGTAATTAACAACACAGTCTCTACAACAAATCAAATGAAAATTGTACACACGCAATAAAATGTCCACAAATATTAAAACTCAATTGTATTACAATTATACCGTCCGAATATAAAACGCAACACTTCACTACTAACTACTTGCACGTACACAGTAATAACCCGAACCGCTCTGTAAATATATCGCACTAATACTCTCGAACCGCACTATCCAAAATCTCGCATGGAACTGAAAACTAAGGCCGCTGCCCGATGTATTTATAGTCACGCTCACACACCAGAAGCTTCCAAACTGCGTCTTATCTCTCGTGAACTACGTAATTACTACGGCCTTGACACAGTCCGAGCGCCCGAGCGAAGCCCGGCACAGTCGAGAAAATTCTCGCAAAATGCGTCTAGTAGCACGTACACCACACGCTTACATCGAGATCCTTCTGGCATATTCGATAAACGCGTAGATTGTTCTGTGCTGTCGTAGCAATATACAGTGGAACTTGGTTATAACGTCATTGAAGGGACCAAAAAAATAATGACGTTATGTCCGAGTGACGTTATAAAAGAGTCGTTATAAAAGACCCTTTTTAATCACTAGTAAGGAAGGAAATAAATAAAAAGATCTTTGCATTATTAACATTATTCGTGATATTTATTCTAAAGTTTACAAACTGCATTTCATTTATACAAACAGCATGAAGAATATTTTAAAAGATCAAAAAGAAAGTACATGTAACTTACATTTAGGCTTACTGTCGAAAGTAATCCGTAATTTTCTTTTGAACGCTCCTTTCTGAAAAATAAATTCTTTCTGTTGTGCTGTGGAGATGCTGCGCTGCATTGAACGTGTCGTCAGACGTCTCTCTAAAGCAGTAAAATCGTGAAAGAGTTTCGGCGGCTCTCATTGCTTCCTGTACTGTCGGACAAACGATGCCGGCATCCTCCTCTTGCTCAGCATCTTCTTCAACACTATCTTCTGCTTCTATGTTTTTTACTTCCGCGATAATTTCTGCGTCACTCAACACTTGGAATGTTTCTACTTGGTCATCCACTGATGCATAGGAATCAAGTTCATTTCCAAATTCATTTACGTCGAATTTCTTAATCCACTCCGAGAGCGGCAAGTCGTGTCTTCGTCATCATCGGGTAAATTTCATGTACGAGTTGTGCTTTACTAAAGCATTTTGCTATCGTCTTCTGTGTTACACTCTTCCAAGAGTCGTCTAGGAATTGTATTGCATCTAAGAGTGAAATTGTGGCAGGTTGCGCCGTGTCCATACAGAAAATAATTTTTTTTTAAAGTTGCTTGCGGTAGTGACACTTTAGGCTTCTAATGACGCCTTGGTCCATAGGTTGCAGGACACTCGTACAGTTGGCCGGTAAGAAGACCTGATTAATGTTTGTCAAATTTAATTTTGGATGGGCTGCACAGTTGTCAACTAGAAGTAGAATTTTTCTGTTTTTCGATGACAATTCTTTATCCCACTTTCTTAGTTCATCTTCAAAAATACTAGAAGTCATCCACGCTTTTTTGTTGGCAGTGTAACGTACAGGAAGTTTTTGATGTTTTTAAAACATCTAGGATGCAAAATTTTCCCGATAACTAAAAGTTTCCTTTTTTCGGTTCCCGTCATGTTCGCACAAACAAAAACTGTAACTCTTTGTTTAGAGAGCTTCCCACCAACGCACTTTTCATTTTTAAATTTGAAAGTCTTATCTGGAGTTAATTTATAAAAAATTCCGGCTTCATCTCCATTAAAGATGTCTTCATATTTATATGATCGTCTAATTTCTGGCCAAGTGTTACGCGCCCAATCGCCTGTAACGTTCAGATCTACGCATTTTGCCTCACCACAAATTTTTGCAAAGGAAATCGAGTGTCGGGCCTTAAATCGATCTAGCCATCCGTTGGAGCACGTAAAATCGATACCAAACAATTTTCTGAATTCTGTAGTTTTCTCTTTCAGAATTGGTCCACTCACAGGAATATCTGAACATCGACACTGTTTGAACCATTTCAATAATGCTGCATCCACATCACCATGTTCACATTTCCTAATTTATTTAATTTTCTCCATCTTCCTCAAATTTTTTTAAAATTTTGTCCTTGTTTTTTAAAATTGAACCTACAGTAGAATTCACTAAACCAAACTCACGGCATGCATCAGCTATTTTACGTCCACTTTCATATGATCTAATTACACGTACTTTCTCTTGAATAGACAGAACCTTTCTTTTTGTACTAGAACTTGCCATGATTACTGTATAAAAATGTAGACCTACGTATAAAATTCTATAAACAGTGGCTACCGAAACTTAAGTTATAAAACACAAAAGAAACTGTCACAGTACGAGCAGATACAGAAACAATAACAACCAAAAACAGAGACGAGACTACAAGTAAACAATACTGTACAGTAAATACCGTAACAGCGTGGCGTGAACAATAGCCTCGAGATGCGCAGTGCTACTGACCCGGTGAGAGTGGTGGGGAGACATGTCAGTCGCCAGACACCGGCTGGCGCCGGCGGTCCTGTTACAGTGCTTATCGCTTGCATACAATGTATGTCTGTAGCCATGGGCGTAGCGCGCGCACACACATATATACGTTGATATGAAATTTAGAGTAAAATATCTGAGAAATTTTTGACGCTATAACAGAGTAGTACAATATTTAGTGACGTTAAAACCGGGAATATTTATAATGTTAAAGATATCAGTTTGACCGGACTTATGACAAAATAACGCTACATCCGAGTTGACGTAACAGCCGAGGCCGTAATAACCATGTTCCACTGTATACAAATTCTGTGTAGTAACCCTGTTTGTATATTTAAAATAGAGTTAATACAATATTAGCGTACACAGCTGAAAAATAATAAAGTAGTCTAAAAATTAAAGAGATTAACAAAATTCATAATTTTTTTTCGACCCTCTGGGGGGGGGGGGTCCTGTATGCCTCTGCTTATAAGCACCAGTAATTTTATTGTTGGTTACCATTAACTAAAGAACTGTTTGAATCAGTTTATTGGTTAAATAAATAAGTAATTAAATTTCATTATTTAACCTGTGAAGTGAATAAAGGAATTTTATAATTTGCATAATTCAGATGCTGGTATATTTTTAACTGAATTATAATTATCAATGTGGGAAAATGTTTAATTTTTTCCAAGAAAAATGTTTTTTCGTTTTATAAATTTTTAGAATAAATTTTATGTGTTAAAAGACATTTCATTTTGTAGTTATAGTATTAATTCTATAGAAAACTAAAGCTAAATTTTATACAAAAGAGGAAAAATTACCTAATGTGGCCTCCATCGGTAGGACAAAATGTAAAGAAAAAATGTTGATAATTTTATGAATCACTAGCAGTAACTTTAATATTACTAAATTGAATAGACATGTCACGTCCCTATAATTGAAGCTAGTAAATATAAAACTCAGGAATACATATACTCAAAAAAAACTTCGAATAAAATTTATTTTAGAAATTATTGGACCCCCTCCTTTATTCATCACCATAATCTATGTCTACCTCTTACAGTGTTCTTCAAGAATTTTGTTTAAAAACGTTCTTGACAAGTCTGATATCTCTAACATGGCATAAACTACCTCTGACCAGCCCCCCCAGTGAACAGGATTGGACCCCCCAGAGGGTCTAAAAGTTGACTTAATCACTTCATTTTTAGGCTGTTTTTTAATAATTATTTTTTATCTGTGTACGCTAATATAGTAGTATCTCGTTTTTAAATTACAAACAGATTTATTACACAGCATTGTATATGTTTGAAATACGAACTATAGGAAAATCAATTCAGTCGATAAGTATCATCTAAACAATATTTAAAAAACTTGTATTTTTATTGTGTTATTAATTTTTACTTTAATGGGATTGAATTCAGGGCATTATCACTTGTTTTTCTTTTGTATAACGCTGACATGACCGGACCCACCCTCCAGCCCAAATTCTAGATACACCACTGCCTTGGACTTTCCAAGATGAACAACAAAGTTCAAGAAAGTCTTCCATATCATACAGCCACCACTATTTCTGGACTCTGCAACACTTGAGAATTGAGAAGAAAACTCGTAGAGATAGAGTGAGAAACATTAACATCCACAAGAATTTGAAGATATTCTCTTTATTAAATAAAATTGAAAGCTCACAACTGCGTTGGTTTGGCCATGTCTGTAGGATGAATGAGGAAAGGTACCTGAGACGAGCATGGGAGGTAAAACCAGAAGGCAGAAGAGGAAGACAATGGCCCAGAATGAAATGGAAGGGTAATATTAAGAAGAGTGTAGAAGGCAGAGGAGCAGTTTGATCCCATGCCAGGGTTTGGTACCGGACAGGACGAGATGGAGAGCTCTCTCAAAAACCTTGACACCCAATGGGTAGAAGAGAATGACTAGGAAGAAGAAACTCTTGACTCATGAGTATCATTTGGGTATTCTAGTCTCCTCCATGTCTCTGCTATCTTATGATCAAAGACTTTATGCATCTTCCTTAAGTTCCCTGTTTTTCTTCGACTACTGTACCCAGTACAGTTTGGGTTATTCCCATCATACATTAGTTCTTGAATTCTTTGAGTATCTTGCTTCCAAAGTATAAAAGAATTTAAATGTTGCTCAGGATAACCAGAGTTAAATATTGTCCAGGATTGTTGAGGGCAACCGAGGCTTAACTCTGTGAACTACTACTAGGCATGACACAAGGAAAATGTTTCCTATATATAAAATAAGGTCTACGTACTGCTGTGACTATGTTCTGACATTTTTTCCCATTTATTCTGTTACACTTATGCACAATAACGCCCAAACATTATAAACTACATGATATAATGTTTTTGCCTTTTTCTTTTTTATCAATTTAAAAGGTATTCTGTCCATTTTTCTTTGTATCAAAGTTTCTGCTGCCTTCAGCAGGCCCTTGTCCTTCCCAAGAGCGATCCTTCCAGTTCATTAAACAAAGTATGCCAGACAATATTACAGCCATCCTAACATCTAAATCCATCCATTACAAGAAGTGAAAAATGCTTAAGCATATAGGGAAACCCATACTTTTATCAATCTCACCGTTATTTCTCTATGGAGGCATTAAGCATGGCTGCCAATAGTTCTAAGGTTAGCTAGGTTCATCCCTAGACCACAGCTTTAAGTAACAGTACCAGCATTTTAAAATTGTATGGCAGTGTTAGAATTGGAAAAACTATGTTTTTTTTCATATGAAATCATTATAGGACATGTGTAAACACATATAAGTAAGTGTGCAACCTTTGTACTTCAAAGATTTTCTTGTGTCACTGTTCAGCCACAAACTTGTTTTTTTATTCTTGTAATATTTATAAAACAGTATTCTCAAACTGAAATCAAGACTTACATAGTCAAACTTTCAGTTTTTATTAGTTTAAAGTATTGTAAAACGTTTACATGTCTGTTAGTTTTGGTTTTCTGAAATCAAACATTGACTACTCAGAATTTGATGTTTTTTTAATGGCCATAAGTGGACAGTGATGACTTATATAAAAATTCTTTTTTATTTGCCCTAAACATACATTACATTTTCAGTCCGAGCCTTCTTCAGTGGTATAAGTGTGTGGGGGTGGGGTCAATGCCCTCCCAGAGCTATCAGAAATTTCAGCAAACTTTCACAATCACTTAATGTGTGCCTATACTTCTAAGTCACTCGTTTGTTAAACTAAGGATTTTAAATAGTTGTAGAAATAAGATAAATTACAGTGTGTGTAAATTAATAAAATAAAGGGGCATGTTCAGCCAGCAAGCTAGTTGTTGACTAGTTCACCCCCCCCCCCCCCCAGAAGCTGCTCCTAGTTGACCACTGGCTTTCTTCATATTATGGACTAATTTGGAATTAGAATTGTAACTTGGAGGACAAAGGGTTCATGTCTCCCAACCTCAGAGAAACTTCCGAATAATAAATAAGTAAAAAAAAATTAACGTGAAATTCAGTTTTGTATGTGAATGCACATCCCATTCTACAGAATAAACGTACTTAACAAAATGAAGGAACGTAAGTTCGAATTAGCATAGGTGTGTCCAACGAAGGTGCCACCGGTGCCGTGGCACCACCACTAGATTGAGAATTTTTTGTTTTTTTTACGTGCAGTATTTGTTTTTACGTAGAAACTGCATAATTTCCGTGACAGCACTCCTATTAAACCGATAAATATATGAATCTAATCAACCTTAATTTCGTATAGCTTTTGTCACATAATCTGGCGTCGGCCGTCGCATCGGGAAGCGGCTGCATGAATAGTGTAGTTGCCGTCGTTGCTGTGTTTTTAGGCCTTACTCAGCGCCAGGGTGGCGGCGCCAGCTATCGCGGTGCTGGTGCCAGCACCGTGATAGCTGGCGCCAGTCAGACTGAGACGAGAGACTCAGTCGGCCAGTGGCGTTCAGTTTGGACACAAGACAGTACTGTTCATTATGTTATTTAATTGTTGAATAAGCTTATTTTTATGATGTATAAATGGCTGATTAAAAAACCTGAGCCCACCAAGGATTTGTACACTCAACCACAAACCGGTAAGTTATTTTCACTAAATTTTGTAATATACTTCTTACAGCCATGTCTGTCTTGTAATGTGTTACTTTCTTCTTGCTTAAATATTTCGATTATTAATTTTGTTTTTGCTAAATTAATTAAAATTAAATTTACTAACTTTTTTCAATGTGAGTGAATAATAGTGTACAATATATTGCACACTATTACTCACGTGCCCCTAACATGCAATTTTGTTTATATTTACAATAAATGGCCATCCACATATTACGAAGCGTCAAGAGGGAAAAACATTTGTAGTCTATAGTAAATTGTACAGCGTAGTATAATTTAAAGCGATAAAAATAGGCCTAAGCCTAAGTGTATGTTCCCTTTTCAGATGCTGTTGCTGGTCCCAGTTCGGAAATTATTTATAATGATGATGATGAAAAAAAGGATGATGTCGGTGAGCCAGTGAAGAGAGCAGCTGAGCTCGATGATCCTTGTCAAGGCTTCCCAAAGAACAGGCAAGAAAAGTCAGCTAGGATTTCTTGTGGACCATACCAACCACGAATTTCAAACTACCCTACAAAAGAAGTTGGTAAGGGGAAAAATTCTAGGAAAAGATCGTTTAAACCCAAATGGTTCGAAAATTACAAATGGCTGGAGTACAGCGTGGCAAAAGATGCTGCTTATTGTTTTGCCTGTCGTTGTTTTGCTTTAAATGACAGTTCACTTCCTGGGTTAGTTGAAAATGCGTTTACAACAACAGGGTTTAGTTTTTGTCATAAAGCTAATGAAATGTTCAGAGCCCATGAAAAAAGTAGATGCCATGTATCGAGTATGGTTGGCTGGGAAAATTATATTACTAGCAAACCAGTTGATGTAATGTTGGATGATGCTAAGGAAGCTGAACTAAAAGAGGAGAAAAAACGCATAGAAAATCGTGAGTACATGTCGCGGCTTTTCGATATTGTCCGTTTGTTGGCTAAAGGCGGAAAACCTCTTAGGGGACATGACGAGAGCGAGGATAGTACAGAGAAAGGTCTTTTCCTGGAAATTGTTGCTATCTTGCAAAAATATGACCCTTTTTTTCAAAACTACTTAAAAAATGCTCCTAAGAACTGTACTTATCTTAGCAACTCATTCAAAATGGCATCTTATCGTCACTTAGAGCAGTGATACTGAAAACTATAAGTGATGAAATCAAGGGACAGCCCTTTGCAGTTATTGGCGATGAAACATCTGACGTGAGCCATCACGAGCAATTAGCACTCGTGTTCGCTACATACCGAAAGGAAATGCATATCCTGTCGAGAGATTGGTGTCCTTACAGCGATTGAAGTCTACTGATGCGGAAAGCATATTTAAGGCAATAAACTGTGTGCTGTCTGAAGTAGGTGTGCTGTGGAGAGATGTAGTTTGTGTGTGTTTTGACGGGGCTTCGGCAATGGCCGGTGAATTTACCGGAATACAGGCCAGATGTAAAGAAGTCAATCCATCCATAATGTACGTGCACTGTTATGCACATTGAACCTTGCCTTGGTAAGTGCCTGCACAAGTCACAAGGAAAATCCAATTATTTTCGACTTCTTTGGAATAGTCCAGCTAGTTTTTAACTTAATCGAAGGTAGTCCAAAGAGGCACGCAGTCTTTGAGGATATTGTCAAACAAACTACAATGAAACTAAAGACTCTAAAATCCCTTTCAGACACTAGATGGGCCTGCCGTTCAGAAGTGGTGTCTGTTATTTATGTTCAATTAAACGAAATTGTAAAAGCCATTGAAGAGTGTACGGAATCTACTTCCAATTCAAAAGTTCGGGCCCAAGGTAAAGGTATTTTGCTACAAGTAAAATCTTTTAATTTTATTGCGTCTTTGCAAATTATGCATCCCGTACTTCAGCTTGTGGTGAAAGTGAGCAAAGCTCTGCAAAGTCCTAAAATAGACCTTTGCCAAGCAGTTGAAGATGTTGAAAGCCTAGCTCTTGCTTTGGTAGAAATGAGAAATAGTGAAGAAGAGTTTGAGGATATTTTTATCAAAACAAAGGAAATGTGTAGTACATTAGATGTTCAAATCCCTAATGTTCGGAAAAGGAAAGTATCAGTCCTCTTAGAAGACACTAGTTGCCCTTCTTCTGCTTTCTACGCAGACACAAAAAAAGAGGAATTGAAACTGTTCACTTACAATCCTGTTTTGGACCGCCTTGTGGAAAATCTAAATTCTCGATTTTCTCAAGAAACAAAAAACGTTATCTCTGCCACAGGGAAACTGATGGGATTGAATCTTAATGATTGTTACAAGTGTGAAAATAAGAACTTCGAAATTCTCGCAAAACAATTCAATGTCAATGCTGGAGAACTAGAGGCAGAATTTAAGCTGTTGAAATCAAAGAAGCGTGGAGAAACTGATTCAAACTTTCCGCCTAAAAGTGTTCCGGACTGGATTAACTGGTTATCGAAGTTCCAGCGAAGTTCAACCTTTGAAAACTTTAGTGCTGTTATTAGTAAATTTTCCACGATGCCTGTAACTAGCTGTACAAGTGAAAGAACCTTCTCAAAGCTGAGTATCATAAAATCCAAGCTCAGATCTAGGATGTGTCAAGATCGTTTGGAAAACTTGATGATTCTGTTTGTGGAACAAGAACTGGCTGCTAACGCAAGAACATGTGATGTAATTGACAACTTCAAAAACAGTGTTGCATTTGACCGTCGGATGACCCTGTAATGTAATGTAAAATATTTCCTTACTTTTATATTTTGTTCTGGACACTACTAACTATTAAATACTAAACTTGAACCTGTTGCAGCTTTATTTGTCTACAGTACAAATTAATCAATTTTTCAATTCTGTGTTTTTTTTTCACTAATATTGTACATTGGATATAAATAAATTTCTAAAAATGAAAGTTGTTTCCGTTTTGTTATACAAATTAACCAGATAGGCTAATTGGATCATTCATTAAAAGACAAAATTCGTCTAAATTGATATTTCTAAAGCTACTTTGTTAAACGTGTGTGTGTTGTCAACTTTTGATCCGTCCGGTAAGTGCATAGAGTTGAGTCCCTTAAAAAAGTAAAAATTTATTTGAAGGCCCTCAAAAAACCTCGCTTTTCAAAATGTTTTTTATGGCCTCCAGATAGCATTAAAACACGTTTTTAAGCAATAAATTTTCAAAAACCTTCCGGGGGAGGACCCCAGACCCCCCCCCCGGAAGCCATTCTTGGCACCACCACTACTGAAGTCCTGCACACGCCTATGCGAATTAGGCCTATATAAACTCAAAGCTGCTACTATATTTGCTTACACATTTACTCAGTTGTTTCTCAACATAGCTTTCATTTTAAAATAAATATAATAAACATTGTTGCAATAAAAATACCTCACCATAAAATATAAAAATTTCTCCGATAGAAGAGCCTCACTAAAGTTATTTAACCCTTTCCTAAATGAGGGTTCGGGAACTGTGATATACTTTTCTGAATTTGGCGTTTCCCGTGGTTCTGATACTCAACACCCGCTTCAGTTTGCTTGCTTTAATGTAAACAAAACGGCCATTGACATCGTAAAAGCGATCCAGATGCGTTCTCGTAATTAGGCACGCACAGACCCTAATTTATCCTAGTTTCAACGCGTTCATTCTGAACGTTAACAGTTTAAGCGGTAACATTATTTACTGCTGAACATGTAATAATTTTGCTTCTTGCAATTTTTTCGATAGTAATCCCCCCCCCCCTACCGCACGCACTACGGTATCTGATAAAACCTTGGAACTGATAACTGATAATCAGTTGGGAAATTGATTAAACAACGGACTTGCCACGATTTGTGAAAGAATCTCTGGCAAATAAATGCGATATATAGAGAAAACATTTTAAGTAGTATAAAAAATGACTGCAAGACTCTTTTCCTTGCATAATATACAGTATACGTTTTCCTGTAATTTATTTACCGATTTCTGTTTATATTGCATAGGCGTTATTACTAGTCTTGTATCTTCGGAGCAAAGTGAAATGATGAAATATTAAAATTTGCGTGGTTATTGTATGTTGATCAGCTGTTTAATATAATGACATATTTTATACAAAAATCTTTAATTACACGTAGGCCTACCGGTATTATATTGTTTTAGATTGTATTATATTCAATATTAAGTTTATTTTTATTTGAAATTTTGTAAACTTTCTCAAATATCCATTTTCTGACTTTACATTGTTAAATGAGATATACCGTAAGTGAATTATTTAATGAATGAGTGGCAAAATGAGTTTTTATAAATATCTAAATAGTAGGACTTCGTGTAGGCCTACTAAAAAATATGTCCTAGACCTACGCATTTTTGTGCTACGACTATCTATTGAAGTAACCGTGAACTTCTTATATCTCTTCATATGCCCTATTCACTTCCTCCTTATCTTTTTTATGACTTCTCAAATTCATCTATTTATTAGGGAAAGTCAAAAAATAAAGAAAAATTTTCTCTTCTCTAGACCACTTAGAGCAGTGGTTCCCAACCTTTCCGGACTTTTCTCAACCATCTTTTAATCATTTTTTTCGATCTACGTAAATGGACGTAATGTTTTGTTTGGAAAAATGTGGACAGTGAATTCACAACATGCCATTAAGCAATGGCGTATTTAACGGGGACGCAATGCGGGAGGTACGCGGTGTTAAAGAGGCCCGTATAAGATTTTAAATCAGGGCCGTATTTATAAAAACATAAGGAATAAGGAACTCACTACATTTTATAAGCCCCGCCAGTTCCTTGTAGTGAATCCCGCGCCGAAATTTTCTACGATGAAATCTTAATCATTCTTTCCCCGCAAAGTAACAGTTTGACTACATACTACTGCAGAGAATGTTTAAAAAAAACAATTTTTTTATTTTAAAATGTTGTCTTAAACTTTTATATTACGGTAAGTAGTACTTAAATGTATATTAACATATTTTATGTATATCTTTTACCCAAACAGTGGAAACGTTTAAAACAGAGATAATGCATTTGCATTGTGATTCTAAAAGAATCACTATTCGAAAAATATTTAATTTCCAATTAGTGTGTTGAAACATTCAGTGATACATTTGAAAGGACTTCCTTCTGCATCTTTTGGTTTAAAGACCGTTAGTTACATAATTGAACTCCAGTTCTCGTAATACACAGTTACTCGATACGTTATATAATTTTCAGTTTTGAGAAAAACATTTCAGAATGTCTATTTGATACCGCTATAACTCCCTCGGCCAAAAGGATAACATTCGGAAGCTTTTTATGTAATAGTGTGTTCTTAATTGCACGGCATTTACCGGAACGTCGGCACGTTACAGTTTTGCGTCTGCGGTGCATTCGTCAACCACAGCTTATCGGCTTCGATGGGACCGATCAATTCATCTGCACAAACATGTCAACAATGTAACTACAGTGATGCGAAATAAACAATTCATTACCGCTGATGACAGCTGCTTTGATGCCGAGCGACGACACTACACCGGAATGCGAGATCCATTTTTACTTCCATGTTCCATAAGGAAATGGAAGTATGGTCATGGCGAAAAAAAATCGTATTCGAGATAACGGCTGATTCTGATTGTACTACCCTCAAAACATGAAGAAAAGTCATTTTTCGAAAAGTGTCTGTGTGTAGAATTTTTTCTATGGCAAACGAAAACAGCCGCAAATTCAAATAATTTTTTGCATACATCCCTGAATTGTAGAGGACTCAAGGCCTATTGTTTTTGGTGAAGATCGGTTAAGGGAAAGGGGTAGTTTACCTGCAACGTTTTATGTTTTAACAAGGGTAATTTTTTTCTATGACGAACGATAACTGCCGCACATTCAAACAGAATCAAATAATTTTTTGCACACCGCTGAATTATAGATGACTCAAGGTCTATTGATTTTAGTGAAGATCGGTTAAGAGAAAGGGTAGTTTACCTGTAACGTTATATGTTTTAACAAGGGTAGTTTTACTTCCATGTTCCATAAGGAAATGGAAGTACGGTATGGTCATGCCGAAAAAAATGGTGTTCGAGATAACAGCAGATTCTGATTGTACTACCATCCAAACATGAAAATATCGGTATGGAGAACCATACATGACTTCCATATTCTAAGATTTATATTTAAAATCATTTTCAGCCAAACAGCCAGGCTGTGTCTTACCTGCCTTTTTATTGCTGTATTAAATGAAAAATATTATATTACATTAAAATGAAAAAATTATAATTTTATTGCCTGGCAACAAAATTATTTTATTTTTAACAATTACCATTGTTTCAAAAAGTTTAAATGAATTTTCAAGTACTTTACTCTTGTTAAAACGTAAAAGGTTGCAGGTAAACTACCCCTTCCCCTTAACCGATCTTCACCAAAAACAATAGGTCTTGAGTACTCTACAAATCAGGGCTGTATGCAAAACATTATTTGATTCTGTTTGAATTTGCGGCTGTTATCGTTTACCATAGAAAATACCCTTGTTAAAAAAACGTTGCAGGTAAACTACCCCTTTCCCTCAACCGATCTTCACCAAAAACAATAGGTTTTGAGAACTCTACAATTTAGGGCTGTATGCAAATAATCTTTTGATTCTGTTTGAATTTGCGGCTGTTATCGTTTGCCATAGGAAATACCCTTGTTAAAACATAAAACGTTACAGGTAAACTACCCCTTTCCCTTAACCGATCTTCACCAAAATCAACAGATCTTGAGAACTCTACAATTCAGGGCTGTATGCGAAACATTATTTGATTCTGTTTGAATTTGTGGCTGTTATCGTTTGCCAAACAAACAAAATTACCCTTGCTAAAAAAAAACCGTTGCAGGTAAACTACCCCTTTCCCTCAACCGATCTTCACCAAAAACAATAGGTCGCGAGTACTCTGCAAATCAGGGCTGTATGCAAAAAATTATTTGATTCTGTTTGAATTTGCGGCAGTTATCGTTTGCCATAGAAAAAAATCTACAGACAGACTCAGACACTTTTCGGAAAACGACTTTTTTTCATGTTTTGAGTGTAGTAGAATCAGAATCTGCAATAATCTCGAACACGATTTTTTTTGCCATCACCATACTTCCATTCCTTAAGGAATATGGAAGTAAATATCGGTATGGAGAACCATACATGACTTCCATATTCTAAGATTTATATTTAAAATCATTTTCAGCCAAACAGCCAGGCTGTGTCTTACCTGCCTTTTTATTGCTGTATTAAATGAAAAATATTATATTACATTAAAATGAAAAAATTATAATTTTATTGCCTGGCAACAAAATTATTTTATTTTTAACAATTACCATTGTTTCAAAAAGTTTAAATAAATTTTCAAGTACTTTACTCTTGTTAAAACGTAAAAGGTTGCAGGTAAACTACCCCTTCCCCTTAACCGATCTTCACCAAAATCGAAAGTCATTGAGACCTCTACAATTCAGGGACGTATGCAAAAAATTATTTGATTCTGTTTGAATTTGCGGCTGTTATCGTTTGCCATAGAAAATACGCTTGATAAAAAAACGTTGCAGGTAAACTACCCCTTCCCCTTAACCGATCTTCACCAAAAACAATAGGTCTTGAGTACTCTACAAATCAGGGCTGTATGCAAAACATTATTTGATTCTGTTTGAATTTGCGGCTGTTATCGTTTGCCATAGAAAATACCCTTGTTAAAAAAACGTTGCAGGTAAACTACCCCTTTCCCTCAACCGATCTTCACCAAAAACAATAGGTCTTGAGAACTCTACAATTTAGGGCTGTATGCAAATAATCTTTTGATTCTGTTTGAATTTGCGGCTGTTATCGTTTGCCATAGGAAATACCCTTGTTAAAACATAAAACGTTACAGGTAAACTACCCCTTTCCCTTAACCGATCTTCACCAAAAACAATAGGTCTTGAGTACTCTACAAATCAGGGCTGTATGCAAAACATTATTTGATTCTGTTTGAATTTGCGGCTGTTATCGTTTGCCATAGAAAATACCCTTGTTAAAAAAACGTTGCAGGTAAACTACCCCTTTCCCTCAACCGAACTTCACCAAAAACAATAGGTCGTGAGAACTCTACAATTTAGGGCTGTATGCAAATAATCTTTTGATTCTGTTTGAATTTGCGGCTGTTATCGTTTGCCATAGGAAATACCCTTGTTAAAACATAAAACGTTACAGGTAAACTACCCCTTTCCCTTAACCGATCTTCACCAAAATCAACAGATCTTGAGAACTCTACAATTCAGGGCTGTATGCGAAACATTATTTGATTCTGTTTGAATTTGCGGCTGTTATCGTTTGCCAAACAAACAAAATTACCCTTGCTAAAAAAAAACCGTTGCAGGTAAACTACCCCTTTCCCTCAACCGATCTTCACCAAAAACAATAGGTCGCGAGTACTCTGCAAATCAGGGCTGCATGCAAAAAATTATTTGATCTGTTTGAATTTGCGGCAGTTATCGTTTGCCATAGAAAAAAAATACAGACACACAGACAGACAGACACACACACAGACACTTTTCGGAAAACGACTTTTTTTCATGTTTTGAGTGTAGTAGAATCAGAATCTGCAATAATCTCGAACACGATTTTTTTTGCCATCACCATACTTCCATTCCTTAAGGAATATGGAAGTAAAATTACCCTTGATAAAAAACCGTTGCAGGTAAACTACCCCTTTCCCTTAACCGATCTTCACCAAAAACGACAGGTCTTGAGAACTCTACAATTTAGGGTTGTATACAAAATATTATATGATTTTGTGTGAATTTGTGGCTGTTATCGTTTGCCATAAAAAATACCCTTGATAAAACAAAAAACGTGGCAGGTAAACTACCCCTTTCCCTTAAACGATCTTCACCAAAAACAATAGGTCTTTAGTACTCAAGAAATCAGGGCTGTATGCAAAAACGTATTTGATTCTGTTTGAATTTGCGGCTCTTATCGTTTGCCATAGTAAATACCATTGTTAAAACATAAAACGGTACAGGTAATCTACCCCTTTCCCTTAACCGATCTTTACCAAAATCAACAGATCGTGAGAACTCTACAATTCAGGGCTGTATGCGAAACATTATGTGATTCTGTTTGAATTTGCGGCTGTTATCGTTTGCCAAACAAACAAAATTACCCTTGATAAAAAAAACCGTTGCAGGTAAACTACCCCTTTCCCTCAACCGATCTTCACCAAAAACAATAGGTCGCGAGTACTCTACAAATCAGGGCTGTATGCAAAAAATTATTTGATTCTGTTTGAATTTGCGGCTGTTATCGTTTGCCATAGAAAAAAAATCAACAGACACACACACACACACACTTTTCGGAAAACGACTTTTTTCATGTTTTGAGTGTAGTAGAATCAGAATCTGCAATAATCTCGAACACGATTTTTTTTTGCCATCACCATACTTCCATTCCTTAAGGAATATGGAAGTAAAAAAGTCGTTTTTCGAAAAGTGTGTCTGTGTAGAATTTTTTCTATGGCAAACGATAACAGCCGCAAATTCAAACAGAATAAAATAATATTTTACATACGTCCCTGAATTATAGAGAACTCGAGGCCTATTGATTTTGGTGAAGATCGGTTAAGGGGGACGTTTACCTGCAACGTTTTATGTTTTAACAGGGGTAAATTTTTCTATGACGAACGATAACTGCCGCACATTCAAACAGAATCAAGTAATTTTGTGCATACGTCCCTGAATTGTAGAGGACTCAAGGCCTATTGTTTTTGGTGAAGATCGGTTAAGGGAAAAGGGTAGTTTACCTGCAACGTTTTAACAAGAGTAAAGTGCTTAATTTTGATAAATAAAGTATCCTGAAAAGAAGGTCATAATAATCCACTGTAGAAAGGTAGATGAAATATCTATAAATGAAAAGGATAGTTGAAGGGGGAAGGGGTTATTTTTTTTATAAATTAAAATGGTAGTTGATGATGGAGGAGGTAAATTTTTATAAGTTTTATATGTGTACTACGTTATTGACAACAAAGAAGTAGTTTCTATGGAAACATTTCATTTAACTTTAACAAAATTCTATATTTTTTCATTTTAATTTAAATCATTTATGAGAGAAAATATATCGTTCGTGGCAGGCAAGCATATCTCAATTATGTAATGTTTACGTTTCCATTTTATTATTATGATTACCGCAACAAAAAGGCAGGCAAGACACACACACAATTCGCGTTATTTCTGGCCTCACACATGTTTATTTTCTTACATTTGCAGGCTTTTTAAATGGAAAGTGCCGAAACCCACACCAACACAACGCGTGCAAGCCGAAGACTTTTCGTCTTTAGGGAATGAACCCTCTGCAGGCTCAGATGCTCAGAGTCCATGAGTGGCTTCGGAGGAGGGATGATTATCTGCGTGGTTCGGTTTCTTTATAAGAATAAAGTAAGCCTACCTAATTTTTATGGATAAAGTGACTGAAAATAACATATTAAACGACTAACCCATAATAACAAAAATATCTATAAATAGTGAAATTAGTTTGAGGGTGGGCGATATTTTTTTAGCAATTACCGAACCGAATTCAAGTAAATTATTTTAAATATAAATCTTACAACATTGAAGTCATGTATGGTTCTCCATACCGATTATTTTCTATGATGAACGATAACTGCCGCACAATCAAACAGAATCAAATAAATTTTTGCATATATCCCTGAATTGTAGAGGCTCAAGGCTGCTGATTTTGGTGAAGATCGGATAAGGGAAAGGGGTAGTTTACCTGTAACGTTTTATGTTTTAACAAGTGTAATTTTTTCTATGACGAACGATAACTGCCGTAAATTCAAACAGAATCAAATAATTTTTTGCATTTGTGCCTGAGTTGTAGAGTAGGCCTACTCAAGGCCTATTGATTTTGGTGAAGATCGGTTACGGGGAAAGGGTAGTTTACCTGCAACGTTTTATGTTTTAACAAGAGCGAAGTACTTTATTTTGATAAATAAAGCATCCTGATAAGAAGATCATAATAATCCACTGTTGAAACGTAGATGAAATATCTATAAATGAAGAGGCTGGTTGAACGGGGTGGGGGTAATTTTCTATAAATGAAAATTATAGTTGAAGGGGGAGGGGATAATTTTTTATATATGTACTACGTTATCGGCAACAAAGAAGTAGTTTGTTGTTAAAATTCCATCCCGGGCTGTTTGGCTGTAGTCCAATATTTTCTGCAAAACCAGACGTTTCGGCAGTGCCATCGACTGCCGTCATCAGTGAAAATCGAGTGAGGTGAAAAACGTATAACGTGAGGTGGTATACGTTAGTTAGTATACGTTAAGGCTGAAGCAATAAGTAGAAAGAAGTAGTTTCTATGCAAATATTTCATTTCGAAAATGATTTTAAATATAAATCTTAGAACATGGAAGTCATGTATGGTTCTCCATATCGATATTTACAACAGAATTGTGAGACCCCCCCCCCTGCTTCTAAGGCGAGGCCACTGTCTTCGCTTGTAAGGAAATGCGTACTGTCGAAAGTTTAGTAACATATCAATTTCTATAATTTTCCATTATATTGAATACTTGAGCATTTAGCCTACATTTTTTTGTGTATAGTGATAGGAAAATGCGAGTACATTGACCTCCGTTATACCACATTATTTTCCTCCGTAAAAAAAAAAGAATATCCAAAGTCAGTAATATATTTATAAATATAGACGAAGGTCAATTTTTGTTTTGTTTATAAAGTTTTGGTAACTGCATGACTGTTTGGATGTGGACAGGTAAACCTGTAGCCTACGACCTGCACATGGCGTAGTAATCCTTATATAGTTTAGCTAAAAGGGAGTTATATTTTGTTCGTCTTGACTGTACTGACATATGATATTTTTAAGTTATCATATAATAATTTAGAATTTAATGAACAGTAACTAATTTATTTAATGATGATATGTAATTTATTCGTGAACCGTTGCGAAGTTTATAGTTCCATGATAAGGTTTTGTTTATAATGTAGGCCTACGTATATTCAGTTTCAATTTTGGATTTAAAACGTTACTTCCTTTTTGTTTGTTTTGAAGATGCAAGGTAACTAACGGTGTTTACGAAATGTATAAGCAGAAATTAGTAAATGTTTGTATAAAAAACGTATTGTAAATTAAACGTAATTATAATACACGCTTATTTTATTGTTATTATTATGTTACGTAACGGTTTCGTCAAAATGGAACCGAACAGTTCCCAACCGAGTAAACAATGTGTGACGCAAGATATGCTGTGCAGGGGGGGGGGTAAAAAAAAATATAAAATAAAATTGTGTTATTAGATGCGAACACTGCACGGAAGTTGTACAAATTCACGTTTGATCGTGTACAAGAAGAGAGCACACATATTTAATCATCGCGCGTCATTGACTGATAAAAACTGATTTTTCTTCCACGGGCTGGTTAAAGTAAGAAATCAGTGTCACACTCTTCTAGTGGGAGGGGGGAAAGCAGCATTGGCGGACACAGTGTTAAACATGCGCAGATCATATTGTCTTGGCCACCTGTTGACTCGACAGTAGAGAGGTCTATGCTTGGTGTTAGTAGGCTTGCCGCAATCAATACGGTCTCGGCATCGATCCGCGTCCTTTACAATAGAAGGGGCATAATAATATACGTACTTCCATCATTTGATTCTCGTAATACTTTCAGCAGCAGAAACAACAAAATAATAAAATCTTATTAATGACAAGAAAAAAATATTGTAAACAGAAAACTTTTATAAAAGTAAATATGTTTTTTGTAATGAGGATATTTTGTTTATATTCAAAACTATCTTTTTTTATTATTTTTCAACAAGTGATACTACTATTTTTTAACCATATATTTTTTTTGTTAATGAAGTATATAGTACCGTATTTTATTTGTGTAAATTCAAAACTGTTATTAATTTCCTTTCAAAATTTCCAATAAGTGACATCTTGGTTTAATTGAAACGCTTTTACCAGAACATGTAAACATGGGCATTAATAAAATATAGCTTGTCACGTGACTAAATTGTATTAAACCTGCTAGGATCGTTCGTTGTTTTCGTATATATACTGTACAAACTCGGTAAAAGTAGTACCACCAGTTGTGAAAGCGATAAAATATTTCTTTACGACCTGTGTAACGTGTGTTTAGTTGGAAACCAAAAAAATTAAAAATAAACGATATTTTTGTTCATCTTTGCCGCGGGGATTGTTTATCTATCTATCTTATGCTATATTTACGGCTGGCGCTATAAATAGCTTCGTATGTGTACATTTCATGGCCACCGAAGTGTTGTGTTGTTTCGTAAACGCTGGGATAGCTGGAACAACAAGAAGCGGTTCAGTCCACTCGTCGCCTTGCCGGCGTTAGGTCCGGTCGCGGTTTAGTTATACACACGATGTGTGAGTGTGTGTGTGTACGGTGGGAACTTTTACCGGTCTTATCAGAGTCGCACGATTTTTAGTCTTCCGCGCCCGCTGCCTGCACTCGTCACAACACCTGCCGTGGTTTAACGTCCCGCCATAACTTTGTATTAATTAGCAGTAGCGAGTTTACATAACTATTCTCGTTTTAAATATCAATACGCGCTACTTAATTTGTTTAAGTTACTGTTAACGTCAATTATTCGTTTATTTTTTTTTACAATCATTTCCTTGTCACCCTTACAACAACACATTACAACCCTTACGATGTAATACATTGTAATTCTAAAGTGGGTACAAATTTTCTCCACAATTTCTTAATCCTGCCATTTCTGTAGCCTCTGTCCATGTTTTGTCTTCAGAATCGAACTATTTCGCCAGTCCACGTTTTTCGGGCTGCCCCGTGTTTCACCCTTGCTCGCCAGCTACATACATTTCACCAGCTTATTGTCATGCATTTGAACAGAATGACCAAACCACTCTCGTCGCTGCCTTTCTTATCTTCTAGTTATTAAGATGTCTTCTTGTCATTTCTCCGACCTCTTTTAAAACGTTTCGTCTCCATCGCTTGTGTTTTTTTCCATCGAGTTCGAGGACCCCTCTCCATCACCAATCCCAAATAGGCTGCTTGCACTCATCAACTTGTTTTTTTTTTCGTATCGGCCATCTAAGGACCACATGCCAATTTCAATTCTTTACTCTTTGTTCTTTCCTTTTTTCCAATATTCCTTCATCTTCTCACTGTGTCTCTTCTTCCTGTCTTCACTCCACTTTGAACCTGCGTTTTTCTCTCTCCTACCCTGGACTCCCTCCATTTTTAACACTTTTGTCCGAAAAACTTCTCCTTCAATTGCTTCTTCTGCATGTATATTATTTTTTTCTAAATCCTTTTGGACTTCTTTAATCCAACTTGACGTTGACTTCTTCCCCCACAGATATTTGAAGATCTGCTTTGTCAACCTATTGTCTACCGTTCTATATAAATGTCCAAAAAATAATAGTCTTCTTTTTCTCATTGTTTCTGTTATATTTTCTATACTGTACTTTGATATATTTCATCATTACTTCTTAATTTCCAACCTTCTGAAGTTTTTCGTGGGCCTAATATTTTCCTAATAATTCGTCTTTCCAATATTTCTAGTTCATCAACTTGTTTTATTTTTTCATTCGTTTATTACCGTAACGTCGATGAGACTCGTAAAGTTAGTTTCTTCTAGTCACATTTGGCATAAACATGATAACTGCTTTAGTTTGTTTTTTTGTTGAATGTATACTCTTAATTAATCTGTATAATCTTTTTGTCGTGTGTGTGTGTGTGTGTGTGTGTGTGTGTGTGTGTGTGTTTATAGCTCCCTCGGTCAAAAGGACAACAGTCGGAAGCCTTTGATATAATAGTGTGTTGTTACTTGCTCGGCGCATGTCTCTGTCCACCACCAATCAGATTCCATCGTTAGTAAGATGAGATTTTCGTTTTTAGTCAATACTGACCGAGAGAACTATTTCCGACTTACGCGCGGTCACAAAGTTAACAAATTCGCAAGACCGTAAACAAATAAACACTCTGTACCGCCTTAACCACTCGGTGCTACAACCCTTGACGAGCCATTAGTATCCGTACTCTTGTCTCCTCATCACCTCTCTTTCGTTGTTTTCAAATGCTCCGGTACACATTACATCCGTAGCAATCTCGTTCTTC
The DNA here is from genome assembly GCA_034769895.1 of Magicicada septendecula. Classification (NCBI taxonomy): domain Eukaryota; kingdom Metazoa; phylum Arthropoda; class Insecta; order Hemiptera; family Cicadidae; genus Magicicada; species Magicicada septendecula. The sequence goes on along the minus strand of CM068373.1, from coordinate 159,220,500 downwards.
CCCGCCTCCCCTCCCTGGCTGCAACATTGTTCTTGCTGCCTCAGTCCTGTCTCTTCGAGTTTCCTTAACTCTTCAGATACAGTTACCATTGTTAATCGTTCGTTTATTTCATCCGAGGCTGATGTACGCTTTCTGAACAAGTGAGATTTTTTGTGTGTAACCTGACGGTTGATGAACGGGTAATGTTATTCGTGTTGCTTGCCCTCTAAATCAGCTGATTTCACCACAACTTCCAGGCCGGGTTCTCTATCAAAATTTTCCTTCTCCTGATCTTCAGGATTCTCTCCCATATGGTGTAAAACAAATTCGGGTGGTGCGTATTTAATTGTCAGCATCCCTCGTCGAGTGTCACCTTCGTTATTGAGTGTGTCACGTTTTTGTCAGATCTAATCACACCACTGACCATCCCTCCTCACTCTGCTAAAGCTGCCGCCTCGGTTCGGGGCTACTTATTCGGGTCACCCCTTAATCGCAGTCAGTCTGCTATATTGTGGGTCTCTCGTTAGCCGGCACTCGCTGATTACACTGTTGTTTGGTGTATTAGTTGATACAAGCAAAACAACTTCACAATTTGGAAGCGTTGACTTACGGCTGACGTACTGCGCTCATAATAAGCTATATAGTAACATATACGTTGTCTATATAGTAACTGAAGTTGTCTAGAAAATAATAACAGTGACGTATTTTTTTTTGTTTTTTAGTGCATCGACCTAACCTGTGGTCTCGGTTTGTTCAAAGCCACAGTTTGTTTGATCTAACCGTACCCTTGCTAGCGTATTTGTAGGCTACAGGCGTACTCAGTATTTACAAACCATGTGAAGTAGACAGTCAGAAGTCGCCGTGTTATTTACGCAATTAATCTCCAATGTGACTGTCTGCTAATCCACACCTGGAAACAAATCGGCGCTCAAGATCAAACAGTTCACTCGAGCACCACCACGCAGCTTCCTACCGCGCCATCGCTGCTGGTGTTAACCCTTGTTTCGATTTCTTTACTTTTCTCGGCTGTAATACCTTGACTCATAACCGTAAAACGATTTGATGGCAAAAATAAAACGTAGATCGTAAATTCGCAAACCTAACGTGGCATACTGTTTTTTTTTTAAATAAAAATAAGTAAACGTTAAGGATAGCGATGTGGAAATTGTTATTGAAATTTAACTCAGTTTAGTAGACAGATACAAAAGCGGGGAAATTAAATTCTGAGATTTTACCACTTATCTACAGTATACAAAGATTTCGTATATGGTTATTCTAAGTCTTTAGTGTTTAATCCCGTTTCAAAAGTAATTGTAGATTAATATCATTTTTCCATAATACCTAAATAAATTAAAAAATATATAAAAATTTGTCTTTGTTATTAAAAACAAATAATTTATGATTGAACGAGTAAGCGAGGTCTCAGTTTTGACTCGAACGTTTGCCATTTGTCTGGGGTGTCTCACGATAACTTTTGAACGCATCAACCGATTTCGTAAAACCTGGCACGCATACTTTTTTACCCTATTATTTTGAAACTGATGTCTCCAAAAGTAGGGGGCGGGAAGCAAAAATATCGGGGGTCAAAATTGCAAGTCGCAGAAGCCCATTTGGTATATCAAATTAAAGGACATTTAAACCACAATCTAAATATCGTGTCCATCAAAGTTTGTGGACGTCAGGGGTTTGATGAAATTGCAAAAGTTCAAGTGAGGTATCGGATTAAAGAGAATTTTAATTTGACATCTGAATGTAGTGTTAAGTTTTCAAAAGTTTGGGACCATATAGCCCAAAAAATCAAGAATTTAAAAAATATGAAAATCCAGCAAGGTGTCAGAATATAATCAATTGTGACTCAACTCGAATGTTTCGAACTTTAGTGTTGATTGTATGATTGTGTACCGTACTCCACAATTGTTATATTACTAAAGAAATAGTAGAGAAATCGGCATGTAATTTTGTAAATTTTCCCATAAATTAAAAATTATCTTACATCGAAATTTATGTAATAATAAATGTACTTCGTTTAAAATACGGAGCGAGTTACGAAGCTCAGAGAGCGTATTAGTATTTGGTTGGTCAAACTCATACTCATACTTCACTATAAGTAAACAAGTAAGTTAACAGTTAATATTATTATGAGTTTGCACCAACCAAATACTAATACGCTCTCTGAGCTTCGTAACTCGCTCCGTATTTTAAACGAAGTACATTTATTATTACATAAATTTCGATGTAAGATAATTTTTAATTTATGGGAAAAATTACAAAATTACATGCCGATTTCTCTACTAATTCTTTAGTAATATAACAATTGTGGAGTACGGTACACAATCATACAATCAACACTAAAGTTCGAAACATTCGAGTTGAGTCACAATTGATTATAGTCTGACACCTTGCTGGATTTTCATATTTTTTAAATTCTTGATTTTTGGGCTATATGGTCCCAAAATTTTGAAATTTCGAAAACTTAACACTACATTCAGATGTCAAATTAAAATTCTCTTTAATCCGATACCTCACTTGAACTTAACACTTATAGTGTTAAATTACGTACCTCTTTAGTCTGGCGAGGTAAGCAGTGGGAGAGGAATTCAGCCCGAGACTAACAACGCTTGAACAAATGAACATGTTTAGCACACCGGTAACTCCTGAGTCATTGGTAGCACACTCCACGTAAACATGTTCTTTCCGGCCTGGGCTGGCGCTGTAACATATGAAAAATTGTTTACTATTCTGTTAATATTATATGAATGCATTTAAGTTGAACAAAGAAAAACTTATAAGTGAAACTACACTTGCTTATCTTGTACGGTTGACAAGGTTTGGCGATCAGCGTACGTCAGCCTACAATATTTTTGGAGACAATAAATATATGAAGCAACAGAATAAAACAGTGCTATACTAAAGGCAAGTGGGTTATGTACACAGAGACTGTAATTTCTAAAACGAAACAGTCACTAAAGACAATCAAAATGAATGTATGATAGTTGGAGGATCCAGAATTCTGAGTCGATCGTATTATATGTGAATATGTAAGAGAAGAGAGTGGAGTAACAATAGGCAAGTAGTATGTGTCAAGAAAGAATGGAACGCTCATATATACGACGCAGCCAACAATCGATTAAAAGAAAAGAGCCAGGGGTTAGAGCCCTTTCCAAGAAAACAACTGATGATGGCCACCAAACCGATGGACATCACGTCTGTTGAAACACCATAAAGCCTGGAGGAAAACAGGCAGAAGCTATGTAACAGAGAAAGAAGAAGAAAGGATTGAACGAGACAAGTAGGTCTACTGCGTACGTGCGGGGTGCGGGTGACACTGGAAAACGTGCTCAGCACATCCAAGACCGAAGTGATTTACGTCCAAAATTGTCAGCCAGTCTGTTACTTTTCACTTACCCGGAAAAAAACGGCTCCATGAACTTTGTTCCTTCAGGTTCCTAAACCGGTGCAAATCACAGAGTGCCAGATCGGGTGTGTAAGAGGGGTGCTCAAAGTTACCCACCTCATCCTCTTGCTTTCTTGAAGTGTTCTCTCAGCAGTACTGTCATGAAAAAGCTTTACACCTCGGGGCAGCATTCAAACACGTTTTCGACGAATGGCTTCCCGTAATTTGTGTAAAGTTTCAATGTAATATCAGCATTAATTACAGATTAAAATTAATTTACCTTTTTTTGTCCGTCGTGTGACTTCTTATTGTATTTATATAAATAACGCGTTTCGAGGCTCAAAGCCTCATCTTCAGATTTCAGTCCCGTGTGGACGTCGTTAACACATTAAAAGCAAACTACTACACATTAAAATAAAACACACTACATAAGTTAACCGATGTCTGGGTGCGCACCCTTTGCTGGCTCGCGAGTTGCACTGCCTGCAACTCCTCTACGGTCTCGTCACAACGCCCCACCACCGGTTGCTGTCTATTCCTGCTTAATATGAATTTATCAACAACCATATCGTATAGCTGATGCGATTTAAAATTCAGCTGGTCATTTAACATGTTATTAGGACTGCACTTAAACGCCCGGTATATTTCAAATTCTTCGGCTGCGTTCATGTATCGTCCCTTATTGCAGAGATGCAATGGCTTGCAGTTGGTGTCAAAGTCGTATAATTATGGTTATGCACCATTAAGTGTTCGGCATATTTTGATTTACAGGCATTTAAGTTAATTGTTTCTCCACTGGTCAAGCTGACCAACAACAGTCCCTTTCTGTCTCAGAACACTGTCGCCTTAACTTTCCTAGCAAAAGTTGTTGCCTTGAATTTTTTGCAACTGGAGTTCCTAGATGTTTCGATACCGTTGAGCCTCTTCTACGTTTTGGGGTATTATGGTAGATCCACATTTCATCCTCAGTGACAGTACTACCGGAGAAGTCCGGTTCTTCCCGATACCGCAGCAGGTTTTTCAAGGCCTATTCGCACTTCTACACTGGACCGACTTTCAATCGGAGGCATTTTTTTAAACTGACTGATGCCTTCAACCATAAACGACAACAATAGACAACCACTCCCACCTACATTAGATGGGTCTAGATCTTGTAACGAAACAGGATCGGGATCATAATTGCATTTCTATTCGCATGGCACCGCTAGTGTGCCTTATTTTTGGACCGCCCTCGTACTTTGACATGAATAATGTAACGATCGGTTTCTTATCGTCCTGTAAAATTGTGTTTTATGTGTGTTAGCCCCACACATAGTCGTTACTTTATATTTATCTAAAAGTCGTGCTTTTTCGAATTTCTTACGCTGACGATGTCCGTCTCGAACGCACGAATTGCCAGTACCGAAATCTCCCCGGGTGTAAACCTTCCCTGTTCTTTGATGTTATTATTTATTTCCCGATAGGCGCCAAATTGTTTATGAAAACAATTAAACAGTTCAAACTGAGTTGTCGTTCTGTGCGGTGATAACCAATTCGAATTATCCTCGCAAACTGGCGGGCATTCGAATCTCGCTTGTAGTTCGTCGTGTTGCCAACGTCTAAATCTGGCAGACAATTTCACTCATCGCTAAAATGCATAAACTTTCTAATACAATTTATATGAAATAAAGGACGGTTATTACTATTCAGTACTAGTTTATTAACGTTTGAAATAGTTAATAATTAATCATTTAGATACAAAAATATAATACTATAATACCTATAACTAATTTACCTCAAGATATATTTTTTCCTTCAGGAACATGTTTCGGGAGATCCTGTTCTCCCATCTTCAGCCTTCGCCATCTTGCTTCTGGTGCAGTATTTGTGTGTTGGCTTCTGGATGTTATTAAGGTGGTTTGTTGGTCTTTGGTCCTTCAATGTTGCATTATTGTGTGTGGTTGTGGTATCTGTTTTTGTATTTTGTGTATTTTCGATGTTGAGTGCTTTGAATATTGTGTCATGTTTTGTATTGATTTGTATTTGTTCTGGTATTAATTTGTTTTGTGTTTTATGTTTGTAAATCTGTAAATTTTCCCAAATGTTCATTATGGTGCCTTTGTGTGGTATATGTTTTATTAGTGTTACATTGGTTATGTCTGGGAATTCATGTCCTGTGTTTATTGCATGTGTGGCTAAATTGGATTTATATATTTTGGTTTTTTGTATGCATTTAGGTGTTCAAAATAACGTTTTTTCAGCTGTTTTTTTGTTTGTCCTATATAACATTTATTGCAATCTTGGCATTCAATTTTGTATATACCGTTGGTTGTTGTATTATCTTTGTTGTGTGAGTTATTTAGATTTTGTAATTTATTTTTATTAGTTTTGTATGCTATTTTTATATCTGTGTTTTTAAATAGTTTTGTTAGTTTTGTCATTTTATTATTTATATATGTGAATGTGGCCCATTTTTTGTTGTTGTTATTATTTATGTGTTGTTCAGTTTGATTAATTCTTAATTGTTCAGTTTTTATTTTGTATTTGATTTTATTTTCTATTTTGATCATAGTATTTTTATTGTATCCATTTGCGTAACCAATTTGGTATATTATATTTCTTTCTTTGTCAGTTTCTTGTTTGTTTAGGGGTATTTTGTACATTCTGTTAAATAACGAATAAAATGCTGCCATTTTATGTTGTGGTGGGTGGTCAGAATGGTTAGGTATAATGATGTTAGTGGAAGTTGGTTTTCTATATATTGCATATTGTATGTGTTTGTTGTATCTTGTGATGGTTATGTCTAAATAGTTGATTTTGTTATGTTTTTCTTTTTCTTCTGTGAATTGTATTTTGGGATGTATGTTATTGATTTGTTTCAGTATGTTCTCTGCATTTGTGTTTTTGTTATTTGATACATATAGTCCATCATCTACATATCTTATCCATATGCCATCTGGGTCATGTGTTTTTATGATATTTTGTATTTTGGTGTCTATATGTTGTAGGAATATTTCTGCTATTATGCTTGATAATGGTGATCCCATTGCTAAACCTTCTTTCTGTTGATAAATTTTGCTATTAAATTCAAAGTAATTTTGTTTTAGTATTAGTTGGAGACTATTTTTTATTTCGGTTATATATTGTTTGTTTTCATTTTGTTCTATAAGTTTGTTTATTATTATGTCAATTGTTTCTTCTACTGGGATATTAGTGTACATGTTTGTTATGTCATATGATGTGAAAAATGTATTTTCATTTATATTTATTATTTTTAGTTTGTCTATTAATTCGTATGTATTTTTTATGTTATGATGGTTATTTGTTAGATGGTTATTTTTTAGTTTTTGTGCTATTATTCTTGCTATTTTGTATGTAGGAGCTTTTTTGAAATTGATTAATGGACGTATTGGGTTGTTTAATTTGTGTATTTTTATTAGGCTGTTCATTTTAGGTGGTTCTGGATTATTGTTTATATATATGTCTATGTTTTTATTGTTGAAAATGTTTTTATTTGTTTTTACTAGTTTTATTGTTTGTTTAAGATAGTTTTCTGTTGGGTTTTTATCTAGTTGTACGCATTTATTATTGTTGATGAAGTTTTCGTTTTTTTTAATGTAGTCTGTTTTATCAATGATTACTGTTGCTTGACTTTTGTCTGCTTTAGTTATTATTAAATTATTGTTCTTTACTTTATTTTTAATTTCTTTTATTGTTTTTCTTTTGTTTATCTTTGTTTTTCATTTCGCTAGTGATTATTTTCTTAATTAAATGTGTTGCTTCTGTTCTTTTTTCTTCTTGTATATTGTCTTTTATTAGGTTAATGGCAAATTCTGTTTCTACTATTAAATTTTCTAGATTTTTGTTTGCACTAACATAACCCAAAATGCAAACAAAAATCTAGAAAATTTAATAGTAGAAACAGAATTTGCCATTAACCTAATAAAAGACAATATATAAGAAGAAAAAAGAACAGAAGCAACACATTTAATTAAGAAAATAATCACTAGCGAAATGAAAAACAAAGATAAACAAAAGAAAAACAATAAAACAATAAAAGAAATTAAAAATAAAGTAAAGAACAATAATTTAATAATAACTAAAGCAGACAAAAGTCAAGCAACAGTAATCATTGATAAAACAGACTACATTAAAAAAAACGAAAACTTCATCAACAATAATAAATGCGTACAACTAGATAAAAACCCAACAGAAAACTATCTTAAACAAACAATAAAACTAGTAAAAACAAATAAAAACATTTTCAACAATAAAAACATAGACATATATATAAACAATAATCCAGAACCACCTAAAATGAACAGCCTAATAAAAATACACAAATTAAACAACCCAATACGTCCATTAATCAATTTCAAAAAAGCTCCTACATACAAAATAGCAAGAATAATAGCACAAAAACTAAAAAATAACCATCTAACAAATAACCATCATAACATAAAAAATACATACGAATTAATAGACAAACTAAAAATAATAAATATAAATGAAAATACATTTTTCACATCATATGACATAACAAACATGTACACTAATATCCCAGTAGAAGAAACAATTGACATAATAATAAACAAACTTATAGAACAAAATGAAAACAAACAATATATAACCGAAATAAAAAATAGTCTCCAACTAATACTAAAACAAAATTACTTTGAATTTAATAGCAAAATTTATCAACAGAAAGAAGGTTTAGCAATGGGATCACCATTATCAAGCATAATAGCAGAAATATTCCTACAACATATAGACACCAAAATACAAAATATCATAAAAACACATGACCCAGATGGCATATGGATAAGATATGTAGATGATGGACTATATGTATCAAATAACAAAAACACAAATGCAGAGAACATACTGAAACAAATCAATAACATACATCCCAAAATACAATTCACAGAAGAAAAAGAAAAACATAACAAAATCAACTATTTAGACATAACCATCACAAGATACAACAAACACATACAATATGCAATATATAGAAAACCAACTTCCACTAACATCATTATACCTAACCATTCTGACCACCCACCACAACATAAAATGGCAGCATTTTATTCGTTATTTAACAGAATGTACAAAATACCCCTAAACAAACAAGAAACTGACAAAGAAAGAAATATAATATACCAAATTGGTTACGCAAATGGATACAATAAAAATACTATGATGAAAATAGAAAATAAAATCAAATACAAAATAAAAACTGAACAATTAAGAATTAATCAAACTGAACAACACATAAATAATAACAACAACAAAAAATGGGCCACATTCACGTATATAAATAATAAAATGACAAAACTAACAAAACTATTTAAAAACACAGATATAAAAATAGCATACAAAACTAATAAAAATAAATTACAAAATCTAAATAACTCACACAACAAAGATAATACAACAACCAACGGTATATACAAAATTGAATGCCAAGATTGCAATAAATGTTATATAGGACAAACAAAAAAACAGCTGAAAAAACGTTATTTTGAACACCTAAATGCATACAAAAAACCAAAATATATAAATCCAATTTAGCCACACATGCAATAAACACAGGACATGAATTCCCAGACATAACCAATGTAACACTAATAAAACATATACCACACAAAGGCACCATAATGAACATTTGGGAAAATTTACAGATTTACAAACATAAAACACAAAACAAATTAATACCAGAACAAATACAAATCAATACAAAACATGACACAATATTCAAAGCACTCAACATCGAAAATACACAAAATACAAAAACAGATACCACAACCACACACAATAATGCAACATTGAAGGACCAAAGACCAACAAACCACCTTAATAACATCCAGAAGCCAACACACAAATACTGCACCAGAAGCAAGATGGCGAAGGCTGAAGATGGGAGAACAGGATCTCCCGAAACATGTTCCTGAAGGAAAAAATATATCTTGAGGTAAATTAGTTATAGGTATTATAGTATTATATACATCAAGAAACGGACTGTAGCAGAAAGTGATTGAAAAAATATAATATTATAAAATAATGTTGCTCCGGCAATAAACAGACTATATCTCAAGGTTGGCTAAGGTGACAGCAGTCGTTCGAGGCCGTGATGGCCGCTAATATTGTTTATTTACACAAGCTATTCTGTCAATGAGTTCTTTTGATTACGACAAAAAGTTAAATAACAAGATGTTAATAAACTACACCACCTTACATAAAAGGGACTTATATGCTATTAATGTTTAAATACAATTCGTTTTTTGAGTGTTAAAAAGTGTGTGCTAATAATTCATACTTCGTACATAGGTTATTTTATGTTTACATACAAGTTTAATTTTTATTATCAATCAATCCTTGAAAGAAATTTAGTTATCAAGTTCGGAGTGAGAGTTTTTTGTGTTGTGAGACAAGTTTATTAATTTAGTTCGTAAATTCCGGTAATTCAGATATACTTAACGAAATCTGGTCGATTTCTGGTGATGAGTCACTGTGGTTATTTAGGTTGGGTTGATACAATCGTTAATCTTCCATCATTTGTACTTTTGATTTCATCTGGCTTCTTTTTCAATTAATTTGGATTTTTTAATTATTTTTAACTATTAAAATTTGGTTTATTAGCTCTCTTGGTTTAAATAGTTCCTTGTTCGACTTCTTGAATCCACATCTTATTGAATTTAACAGTATTTATAACTATTTTCATTAATAATTGAGTCGAATATGGTTTGGCTTCCGTCTCTCTTGATCGTCAATAATGGACTAATGTTTTATAACGGAATTAAATATAATAACGTTCCGTTGTTATGGCAACCTCCCATACTCTCATTGGTTGAATACATTTATGTCTATTGTTATAATATTTGAATTTTAGTTCAAAATGAATAAATATTTTCTAATGGCTATTATTCTTCGGTCTTCTTATCAATGTATTAGATATTAACATAACTGTTTCTATTTTCTTTCAAAGATTATTTTGACATCCCACAAAGCTGGGTTTGTTCATGTATTAAGGTCTTGACAAAATGCTAATATTATATTATTACATATTTTCCTTATTTTATGTTTTTATTCTAATTCTGACATCTTATTATGGTTCACTAATTGTAATTAATGAGTTACTTGCCCTGAATTTTCTAATACAATAGTTAATTTCTTACAATTTGTTTATTTTGAATTTATACAGTTAGGCATTTTATAGGCCTAAGCAGTAATTGGCTATAACTTGTTATTTTACAAAAATTAAAGATTATTTTTCATTTACATATGTTTTGCTTGGTGTCACTTATGACTTATTTACCTTTTGAATTAATTTGGGCTGTTCTACAATAATTGAATGTTCTTATTAATTTACAAAATCATTGTTTGTCTGTTATTCTCTTATTTTTTTTTTCTGTCTTTACTCTAATGATTAATATTATGTTTGTAAAATTTATTTCCTTACTTATATCTATTTTCCATTTCTTACAACTTGTTTATCACTTAATATTACTATAAAACATAACACAAAAATAGGTTTATGGTCTGTTCATTTTTCAGCCATATTCCTTCTTACAAACTCAACTCTTTTAATTCACCAATAACAATTTTGGTGAATAACATTATAACACCATTTATTCTATCTTGATAATCATCCCTTTGAATATTTTTGTTAACATAGGATGTTTTATTTTCATTGCACTCATAGTACTAGTTTATTATTATTTAACACTATGACATTAGATGTCTATCCATCTTTTAAAATCTGTTTTATTACCTTTGTTTCCTTTTTCTTATAATTATGAATTGTTTATTTTCTCACTTCTAACACTTACACTGTTTATCACTTTCACTTCCTACCTATCTCTCACTCTTGGGTTTTTACTTTTTTTATACACAAATTTACAGTTAGTCTGTCAACATTTTTATGTTTTGGTTTTCTTATCATCATAAGGTTATTAACAACATACATTATCTATTAATAATGGTTTCACTTACTTATAATGGTTAGTGTACTTTAACTTGGATTATTTTATTTAATGCTCGTTACTAGATATTTATTATTTATTTGTGCTTTTTTATCATTAGTTTAGTTTATACCTTCTCCTTTTATTTTCCTTATTGGATCAATCACTTGGGTTGGGTCATGGTCATTTGTCTCATCATAGTCATTTTATTTTCCTTAATTTAATATAGTTAATTCTTTATAGTTCTTCTCTGGTATTGGGGCTGCTATTGGTGTCTTAACAATAAGCATAACCGAGAAGAGAACTTGAGAATGATTCCGCGTTGTCTCAGTCCAGCCAGTGAGGATGCCTGTCACAGAACAGGCGAAACGTGGTGATCATAAAAATGAAATGATATTAAACTGGGGTTGTCATCTGCAAAAATGAACTCGTACGACAGTCACGGACGTGAACTCTGTAGGCTTCTATATTAACACCACACAAAAATTCGACACATAGACTATGATATGTAAAATCATTAGCATGTCGTTGATAATAAAATTACCGTGTTGTTGACAAAATAAAAATGCTTTTCAAGACGACTTCCTTGGGAAAAAATTAATTTTTAGCTTAAAAAATATACTTAGCCTACTAATAACAAATACATACAATATTCATAAAAGTATATGCAATTTTCTTAACTATAATATGAAACAATTATAATCTGAAAAACGAATACACACAGAGATGATTTTCTTTTTAAGTGACAGTAAATGTTTTAAGTACAGTTCTTATTTGGCGACTCTTAAGATCTTTCTTAATTTTTCAGCTTCACAATAAAGTACTGTTTTGAATGGGGATACATTTCTTTTTTAAATGCATCAATAAACAAGCAGTTGTACTTTGGTATTTTGTAATTACTAAAGTAAAACAAAAAGTAATTAATAAATAAAACGTAAAAAATTAAGACACGCTACTTTGATTTAAACGCAAAATGTCACAAAGCAATAACTTGCGTTAATTACAGTACTTGTCAGCTAACTAGTTATGTGTAATCGATGTTTAATCTAGCTAATGCGGTTCTTAATATCAGCGCTACGAACAATTTTTTTTTAAGGATTATTAAAATCTTCAGACGTTTCCCCTAAGACATGAAAAAGAGTAAATGTTCAAGAAAACATGGCATGATAGAATCCTAATTAATCACCAAAACATTTTTCTTACGTTTAAACACGCTCCAGTTAAGTGATTCACTAAAACCAGTCCGATCCGAGACTTTTTGAATCTTTCCAGAAAGCCTAGGTGTGTAGGTTTCGAAGAAGGAGACCAGGTTTGGTTGTACAACACAAGGCGCCATCATGGTCGCTCCCCGAAACTTCAAACTAACTGGAAAGCCCTTACGCTGTGACTAAAGAGAATAAATGATGTTGTTTATCAGATACAACAATAAGGACAGCAGAATTCAAGGTCGTCCACCTAGATCGCCTGCCAAGTATTAATGCAGAGACGGTTTGTCAGTTTGGGACGAACAGGCTTAAGGAAGGAGCAGTATGAGATGTAGGTCGGTTGAAATTTTTTGTGGGTTCCAGATCTTTTGATAAACTTTCGAAGTACGGAAGAGAAGGTTGAATTTGGAATTCGAGTGCGAATTTAAGCTGTCGAGTAAGTCTTTCATATACAGTTTTCTTCGTGGGCTTACGGCTTATTTGCCATCTATTTTTGCCTTTCATATCTGGTATAGAAATGTTATGACATTTAGAGAAATGTTGTTTAGAGGTCACTTCTTGCGGTGACTTCGGCTTGTGGCATGCCAAGCTGCTTCTCAAATAATACGGGTGAGGTGAGAATATCTGGTAGCTTTAATGTCATAGATAGGTTTTGATTGTTTTACATATATTGTGTTTGGAAGGAAGTGTAATCCATTTTGTCGGTAATTAGTTTCAGACTTTCGGGTCTGTGGATTGTATGAATGCTGAAGTTACCAATAAAAATCACATTTTGTTAACATAAACTGTGGTATGTAGACATTAGATTCTAAAATAGATCCATTAACACTTGAAAAATTCCAGTTTTAACATTGCAGATTTTTTAATGTTGTGACTGGGATTACGCGCGTCATTTTTTCTTTAAAGAAAAAGAATAGATTCATTTTATAATTTAGACAAACTACAAATATTGGAAAGACGAATTATTAGGAAAATATTAGGCCCACGAAAAACTTCAGAAGGTTGGAAATTAAGAAGTAATGATGAAATATATCAAAGTATAGAAAATATAACAGAAACAATGAGTAAAAGAAGATTTATTTTTTGACATTTATACAGAATGGACGACAGTAGGTTGACAAACCAAATCTTCAAATATCTGTGGGGGAAGAAGTCAACATCAAGTTGGATTAAAGAAGTCCAAAAGGATTTAGAAAAAAAATAATATACATGCAGAAGAAGCAATTGAAGGAGAAGTTTTTCGGACAAAAGTGTTAAAAATGGAGGGAGTCCAAGGTAGGAGAGAGAAAAACGCAGGTTTAAAGTGGAGTGAAGACAGGAAGAAGGAGACACAGTGAAAATATGAAAGAATATTGGAGAAAAAGGAAAGAATAAAGAATTGAAACTGGCATGTGGTCTTTAGATGGCCGATACAAAAAAAAAGTATTCATTAATGCATGTACTCTTTCATTTAAATATAAAAATGTTGGTTTTTAAAAATTAAAAAAAAATTCTTATATAGGCCTATGTATTCGAAGGCATGCGTGCTCTGCCAAGCACATTGGAATTCACGGTTCCTTTGAATCCGATGTTGGAAAATAATGATAACCGAAATGATTTATAATCGTAGATAGTGTTTCTGCTGTGTCTGCTAACAGGTGTCAAAACTATTGTGTGAGCGAGCGCTTCTGTCGCTAAACAGAATTCGTTGAACTCTACAATACATTTCAACCTATTCGTATACGACTTGCTCGTGCGGGCTCGACTCTGCGACCTCGGGATTTAATTGGCATTTAGGGACTAACGTGTAGTTTTAGTAGGACTTCTTTTTCCTGTAAATTTTCTCCCTCCCCTTCTTATTTCGTAAGCAAGGGAGGTGCATCCTCCCTCACGGCGACCATTTAACTTAATTGTAGGGCGGTGTTACATTAACTCTCTAATCTGTACCTAAATCAAAACAAGCTGTAATTTTTACAAAAACAAGCTGTCACCAATACCCTTCGATAGTCGAAGAAAACCTTTAAAAAAGTGAATCGATACACAAATTGTAAAATTTTTACATTTTCACAGGTCCAGACTTTCACGGTGGCAATATCGAGGTGTATTCTACGGCAGATAAGATGATATGGTAGCGATAAGCGAGATAAGGTGACAAGCGCAAAGGTTGGTGTGGTAACACCACTTGAGTTGCCCAACATTACTACACACTGTACTGTTTGTGTAGAGCGCGCTTCTAGTTGTTCTTTTGCGTGACTGCAATATTGTTAAAATATTTCTCCATATTAAAATAAAAACACAATCACAAATCCAGCATAAAACGTGTTCCAAACGTATTGCGTCATTTTGAAACATTATTATTATTATTATTATTATTTAGGTGTTCTGCCTGTCCGCAGGCTCTCTGACTTCATCTCCGAATTTTGCTTTTCATCCTGCCCTGTCGTTGCTTCTTCCCTCAGTTCCGAGTATTTCCCTTTTGCCTGTAAATGCCTTTCCGAGTAAATTCCAGCAGCTTAATTATTGTTCTTCCAAGTCGTGGACTTACTTCCAGCTTCCCCTGGCAATTGGTCTCAGAGTATCCCCCTCCATATTGGTTTCCTATTACGAACTGTATTCAGGAATGATCTCTCCTCGTCCGCTCTTCTTAGGACCTCTTCTTCGTTTGTCACCATTGTCTGATCGCTTTACATTTTCCATTCTTCTCCATCATGGTCTACCTTAAGTCGCGGTGATAACTTTGTAATTTTATCACCATTAATGTATATGAATTATGATTACGATAACGCATGTAAAAAACGTGATTTTAAGCCAATTTTGAGACTTTGTAACTCTAAAACACACGAGTATCACTCATAAAATATACACAACAAGTTTCCACCTACGAGAGGATACCCTGTCAAAATTTCACATTTTCATTCCGTCCCTTCTGAGATATTCAACCTTAAACTTTGCAGTTTACCCGAGGTGGCATGTTTGACAAATTATATAAAAAAAGAGAAGCTTCTAAAATTTACTTCCCCTGAAAGTAGTACTTCAAGATAGCTTATTCAAAAAAAAAACTTATAAAGGCGAGTCTTAGTTCGTTCTACTGAAATTTTTATATCAAAAATGTTAACTTTACTTCCATGTTCCATAAGGAAATGGAAGTATGGTGATGGCAAAAAAAATCGTGGTCGAGATTATTGCAGATTCTGATTGTACTACCCTTAAAACATGAAAAAAATCGGTATGGAGAACCATACAGGACTTCCATCTTCTAAGATTTATATTTAAAATCATATTCGAAATGAAATATTTCCATAGAAACTACTTCTTTCTACTTATTGCTTCAGCCTTAAACCACAGTACTGTGGTCACTAACGTATACCAATACACCACTTCAGACGCGCTGTGTAAATCGCCCGACAATAACTCAAAACCATCGGTGGGTTGAGGGGTATTTATAGTCTGCAAGGTTCCATAATATGCGTCCTTACCACCTCACGTTTTCGCACTCGATTTTCACTGAGATGGAAGTCGATGGCACTGCCGAAAAGTCAGGTTTTGCAGAAAACATTGGACTACGGCTAAACAGCCCGGGAAGGAATTTTAACAAAGAACTACTTCTTTGTTGCCGATAACGTAGTACACATACAAAATTCTCTCCTCCCCCTTCAACTATAATTTTCATTTATAGAAAATTACCCCCACCCCGTTCACCTAACCTCTTCATTTATAGATTATTTCATCTACGTTTCTACAGTGGATTATTATGAGCTTCTTATCAAGATACTTTATTTATCAAAATTAAGTACTTTACTCTTGTTAAAACATAAAACGTTGCAGGTAAACTATCCGTTTCTCTAAACCGATCTTCACCAAAATCAATAGACATTCAGTCCTCTACAATGCAGGGATGCATGCAAAAAAATATTTGATTCTGTTTCAATTTGCGGCAGTTATCGTTCGTCATGAAAACATTTATTTCTCTTGTTACAACATAACATGTTTCAGGTAAAGTACCCCTTTCCCTTTACCGATCTTCACCAAAATCAACAGGCCTTGAGCTCTCTACAATTTAGGAAGGTATGCAAAAAATTGTTTGATTCTGTTTGAAATTGCGGCTCTTATCGTTTTCCATAGAAAATACCCTTTTAAAACATAAAACGTTGCAGGTAAACTACCTCTTTCCATTAACCGATCTTCACCAAAACAATAGGTCTTGAGTACTCTACAAATCAGGACTGTATGCAAACAATTGTTTGATTCTGTTTGAATTCTGTTGAAAAACACCAACACAATCAACAGACCTTGAGTTCGGTATAATTAAAAAAGGTATGAAAAAGACTAGTTGATTCTGTTTGAATTTGCGGCTGTTATCGTTTGCCATAGGAAAAAATTACCCTTGAAAAAAACATGTTGCCGGAAAACTACCCCTTTCCCTTAACCGATCTTCACCAAAAACAATAGGTCTTGTGTACTCTACAAACCAATGCTGTATGCAAAAAATTGTTTGATTCTGTTTGAATTTGCGGCTATCGTTTGCCATAGAAAATAAAAATTACCCTTGATAAGAAAAACGTTGCAGGTAAACTACCCCTTCCCGTTAACCGATCTTCACCAAAACAATAGGTCTTGACTACTCTACAAATCAGGACTGTATGCAAAAAAATATTTGATTTTGTTTGAATTTGCGACTCTTATCGTTTGCCATAGAAAATACCCTTTTAAAACATAAAACGTTGCAGGTAAACTACCCCTTTCCATTAACCGATCTTCACCAAAACAATAGGTCTTGAGTACTCTACAAATCAGGACTGTATGCAAACAATTGTTTGATTCTGTTTGAATTTGCGGCTCTTATCGTTTGCCATAGAAAATACTCTTTTAAAACATAAAACGTTGCAGGTAAACTACCCCTTTCCCTTAACCGATCTTCACCAAAAACAATAGGTCCTGAGCACTACAATTCAGGGCAGTATGCAAAACATTATTTGAATCTGTTTACATTTGCGGCTTTTATCGTTTGCCATAGAAAATACCCTTGTTAAAATATAAAATGTTGCAGGTAAACTACCCCTTTCCCTTAACCGATCTTCACCAAAAACAATAGGTCTTGAGAACTCTACAATTCAGGGCTGTATGCGAAAGAGTAGTTGATTCTGTTTGAATTTGCGGCTGTTATCGTTTGCCATAGAAAACAATTACCCTTGATTTAAAAAAAAAACCGTTGCAGGTAAACTACCCCTATTCCTCAACCGATCTTCACCAAAAACAATAGGTCGTGAGTACTCTACAAATCATGGCTGTATGCAAAAAATGAATTGATGCAGTTTGAATTTACGGCTGTTATCATTTGCCATAGAAAAAAAAAATTCTACAGATAGACACATAGACAGACAGACACACACACAGACACTTTTCGAAAAATTACTTTTTTTCACGTTCTGAGTGTAGTACAATCAGAATCTGCAATAATCTCGAACACGATTTTTTTGCCATCACCATACTTCCATTTCCTTAAGGAACATGGAAGTAAAAAGTAATTTTTCGAAAAGTGTCTGTGTGTCTATCCTAGATTTTTTTTTTGCATACAATAACAGCCGCAAATTCAAACAGAATCAAATGATTTTTTGCATACAGCCCTGATTTGTAGAGTACTCAAGACCTATTGTTTTTGGTGAAGATCGGTTAAGGGAAAGGGGTAGTTTACCTGCAAAGTTTTATGTTTTAACAAGGGTATTTTCTATGGCAAACGATAACAGCCGCAAATTCAAACAGAATCAAATAATTTTTTGCATACAGCCCTCATTTGTAGAGTACTCAAGACCTATTGTTTTTGGTGAAGTGGTGAAGATTAGTTAAGGTAAAGGGGTAGTTTACCTGCAACGTTGTTTGTTTTAACAAGGGTATTTTCTATGGCAAACGATAATAGCCGCAAATTCAAACAGAATCAAATAATGTTTTGCATACAGCCCTGAATTATAGAGTTCTCAAGACCTATTGTTTTTGTTGAAGATCGGTTTAGGGAAAGGGGTAGTTTACCGGTAACGTTTTATGTTTTAACATGGGTATTTGTTTCTATGACGAATGATAACTGCCGTAAATTCAATCAGAATCAAATAATGTTTTGCATACCGTCCTGAGCTATAGAGAACTCAATGTCTGTTGATTTTGGTGAAGATCGGTTACGGGGAAAGGGTAGTTTACCTGAAACATTTTTTGTTGTAACAAGAGTAAAGTACTTAATTTTGATAAATAAAGTATCCTGATAAGAATATCTTAATAATCCACTGTAGAAACGTAGATGAAATATCTATAAATGAAGAGGCTAGTTGAACGGGGTGGGGGTATTTTTCTATAAATGAATATTATATTTGAAGGGGGAGGGGATAATTTTTTATATATGTACTACGTATCGGCAACAAAAAAGTAGTTTGTTGTTAAAATTCCTCCCCGTCCTGTTTGGCTGTAGACCGAAGTTTTCTGCAAAACCAGACGTTTCGGCAGTGCCGTCGACTGCCATCATCAGTGAAAATCGAGTGCGATAATGTGTGGTGGTATACGTTAGTGACCACAGTACTGTGGTTAAGATTGAAGCAATAAGTGGAAAGTAGTAGTTTCTATGGAAATATTTCATTTCGTAAATGATTTAAAATATAAATCTTAGAACATGGAAGTCATGTATGGTTCTCCATACCGATATTTTTGTACGGTGAAGTGAAGTTTTTGAAGTAAATTGTAAGCAAGTTCTTTAACATTTAGTTAATTTTTTGCTGAATATAATGTTTTTTAATCATTTTAATATCTTCAAAAATAAAAAAAGTTATGAGGTTCTCCGTGAAACACTATTTTCATCAAATAGGCGCGTGATGCCATTTAAAAATGGCCGCCAAAAAATCTTGTTAAAAAAACAAAAGTTTTGTTTAACCCTTGTTTTTAACTCCCAATATATTTGGTAAATCAAATGACAAAAAAATGAAACATTTCAAAAACATTTAGCAAGATTTTATTTTTTCTGGGGGGGGTGTCGATCTGTAAACCGTTTTTTACCTTTAAAGGTTTAGTATGTGTGAATTATGTTGTAAATTAGTAGACAACAGGTTCAGTTAATTATTTAATAATTAACATTTACCTGTATTTTTAATTTATGGAAAGTAGCGACATAAACATACCCATTTATGTAACATTTAAAATTGTATCCATTATTATGACCCCCCTTCCCGTTTGTCGTGTGATTGAAGCGTCGTGGGCACGCCTGTAGAATAGCGACAAATAAGAACCCCCCCCCCCCCCCCGTCTGTCCACACTTAAACAACAACAAAGATGCCGAAAGCTTACAGGGAAAAACGGAAAATAGCCTCTATTGTAATATACTTCGTAGACTTAAGCGGCTGGAGTCAATGTTGTTAAAATTCATTCCCGGGGTGTTTGGCCGTGGTCCATTGTTTTCTACAAAAACAGACGTTTCGGCAGTGCCATCGACTGCCATCTTCAGTGTAAATTTGAGCTTCGCTAATGTAGGATAGTAGACGTCAGTACTATGGTCACGTACGTTAGTGAAGCTCGAATTTACACTGAAGATGGCAGTCGATGGTACTGCCGAAACGTCTGTTTTTGTAGAAAACAATGGACCACGGCCAGATAGCCCGGGAATGAATTTTAACAGCCTCAATTGTGTTTAGTAACATTTTCTGACATTGGATGTCATAGCTAAAACAGTTACTTTGGTAGTTTCGCTTCTTGTTACGGAGCAAAACAGTATCCAGTCTGGAGCTTGCTGTATGCGTATTTTGTTGAACGAGCTAAGCGAAATTCTCAGTTTTGACTCGACCGTTTGGCATTTGTCTATCTGTTTGGGGTAGCCTATGTCTCACCATAACTTCCGACCCCGATTTTCGTGAAACTTGGCATGCTTCTCCATACTTTTACCCTTCATGATCCTACTGTTTTTGAGATTAATCCGAAAAAATTAGGGGTGGGGGAAAATTGTGAAAATATCCCAAAAGGGGGATATTAAAATAAAGGGCATCAAATTAAATGGAATGTGCACTACAATCTGAATATAGTGTTCGTGTTTGTAAATTTCAAAATTCTTGGACAACAGGGCCACAAAAATTGGATGAAAATTGTGATAAAATCGTAAAAATTCATGTGGCTTACCAAATTAAAGAGAATTTTAACGAACATCTGAATACAACAGTGTCAAGCTTTGAAAATTTTTTAAATTCTGGAACCCCAGGGGCTACAAAAGAGATCAAAAGTTAGAAAAAGAAATGTAAAATCCAGCAGGATGTCAGGCTCAAAGGAATTGTACCGAAATCTGAATTGTTCAAATTTTTTAGTGTTTATTGTGTGGTTTGAGCTGTACAGTTGTTATATTGTTATATAAAGAACAGAGAAATCGGGATTTTTGTAATTTTTCCATAACTGAAAAATCGGTACAGAGAACCAGACATGACTTCCATGTTCGAAGATTTGTATTTAAAATCAATTACTTGAATTCAGTTCGATAATTTCTAAAACAATATCCCCCACCCTCAAACTATTTTCACTATTTATAGATATTTTTGTTATTATGGGGTTGTCGTTTAATATAGTGTTATTTTCGAGTCACTTTATCTATAAAAATTAGGTACTTTATTCTTATAAAGAAACTGAACTACGCAGATAGGCATAATCACACATTAATTACATATTTATATAATTGTGTGGCTTGCTGGCCCGTGGTTGCAGATGTTTGAAATAGATTAAATGCATTTTTACTTCCATGTTCCATAAGGAAATAGAAGTATGGTGATGGCGAAAAAATCGTGTTCGAGATAAGGGCTGATTCTGATTGTACTACCCTCAAAAAATGAAGAAAAGTAATTTTTTCAAAAGTGTCTGTGTGTAGAATTTTTTCTATGGCAAACGATAACTGCCGCACATTCAAACAGAATCAAATAATTTTTTGCATACGTCCCTGAATTGTAGACGACTCAAGGGTAATTGATTTTGGTGAAGATCGGTTAAGGGAAAGGGGTAGTTTACCTGCAACGTTTAATGTTTTAACAAGGGTAATTTTTTCTATGACAAACGATAACTGTCGTAAATTCAAACATAATCACACAATTTTTTGCATATGTGCCTGAGTTCTAGAGAACTGAAGGCTTATTGATTTTTGTAAAGATCGGTTAAGGGGAATGGGTAGATTACCTGCAACGCTTTATGTTTTAACAAGAGTAAAGTAGTTAATTTAGATAAATAAAGTATTCTGAAAAGAAGATCATAATAATCCACTGTAGAAACGTAGATGAAATATCTAGAAATGAAGAGGCTAGTTGAAGGGGGTGGAGGTAATTTTCTATAAATGAAAATGATAGTTAAAGGGGGAGGGGATAATTTTTATTTATATGTAATGTGAACTACGTTATCGGCAACAAAGAAGCAGTTTGTTGTTAAAATTCCTCCCCGGGCTGTTTGGCGTGGTCCAATGTTTTCTACAAAAACAGACGTTTCGGCAGTGCTATCGACTGCACTCGTCGGTGAAAATCGAGTGCGCTAACGTGAGGTGGTAGGCTATACGTTAGAGACCGCAGTACTGTGGTTAAGGCTGAAGAAAGAAGTAGTTTCTATGGAAACATTTCATTTCGAAAATAATTTTAAATATAGGCTAAATCTTAGAACATATTTAAAATCCTCCATACCAATATTTATTTAATTTTGTTAAACTCACTAAATCAATACCAAACGTGAAAAAATTACTCCCTCCCCCTTTAACTACCCTTTTCATTTATAGATATTTCATCTACCTTTCTACAGTGGATTATTATGACCTTCTTTTCAGGATACTTTATTTATAAAATTTAACTACTTTACTCTTGTTAAAACGTAAAAGGTTGCAGGTAAACTACCCCTCTTCCTTAACCGAGCTTTACCAAAATCAATAGGCCTTGAGCCTTATACAACTCAGACACACATGCAAAAAAGTATTTGATTCTGTTTGGATTTGTGGCAGTTATCGTTCGCCATAGAAAAAATTCTACACACACACACACTTTACGGAAAATAACTTTCTTCACGTTTTGAGGGTAGTGCAATCAGAATCAGCCCTTACCTCGAACACGATATTTTTCGCCATCACCATACTTCCATTCCCTTACGAAACATGGAAGTAAAAATGATCTAACATCAAAATTTAAGTAACAATAAATGTAGGCTTATTTCGTTCAAAACAGTGAGCGAGTTCTGCAGCTCAGGGAGCATACTAGTTAAGCACTATATCAATACGTAATCAGTAACCATCATAATCAGTAGTAAATATAAAAATATCGGTATGGAGAAACATACATGACTTCCATGTTCTAAGATTTATATTTAAAATCATTTTCGAAATGAAATATTTCCATAGAAACTACTTCTTTCTTCAGCCTTAACCACAGTACTGCGGTCTCTAACGTATAGCCTACCACCTCACGTTAGCGCACTCGATTTCACTGATGATGGCAGTCGATAGCACAGCCCGGGAAGGAATTTCAACAAGAAACCACTTCTTTGTTGCCTATAACGTAGTACACATGACATATAAATAAAAATTATCCTCTCTCCCTTCAACTATAATTTTCATTTATAGAAAATTACCCCCACCACCTTCAACTAGCCTCTTCATTTATAGATATCTTATCTACGTTTCTACAGAGGATTATTATGATCTTCTTTTCAGGATACTTTATTTATCAAAATTAAGTACTCTACTCTTGTTAAAACATAAAACGTTGCTGGTAAACTACCCTTTCCCCTGGTAATCGATCTTCACCAAAATCAATAGGCCTTGATTCCTCTACAATTTAGGGACGTATGCACAAAATTAGTTTATTCTGTTTGAATTTGCGGCTGTTATCTTTTGCCATAGAAAAAATTCTACACACACACACTTTTCGAAAAATGACTTTTCTTCATGTTTTGAGGGTAATAGAATCAAAATCAGCCCTTATCTCGAACACGATTTTTTTCGCCATCACCATACTTCCATTTCCTTATGGAACATGGAAATAAAAAGTTGACGCGAACTTGAAACTAAACATGGTGCGGGAAACTCCATAACACGAGGCCCAAGCATTGTGGACCCGTCAGCTACGTCACATGATTAAGACAAAGCTTGGACGAATATACAAAACATGGTGGCTTGATAGTCTACTTCTACTTCTACACTCTTAAAGGTAAACACTCGATTTGATATTAAGTACACTTGCCACGTATTTGTCTAAGTACAGTATACTAATACACTACGTACCAATATTGGTATATTATGTATGTAAACTGCAATCGATGTATAACGTTTGCTTCATATTCATAACACATCTTATAAATAATATGTTCATATTTGATTAACCTAACAGCGTGAACTTTCTACATATGAATGATCGTCTTCACTGTCTGAAATATAAATATCAAATAACGAATCTGCTGAGATTATTCTCCGGAAGAATGAATGGCATACGTTAAAAAGTTAAAAAAAAAAAAAAATGGAACAGTGTAACACCTGGAGCCATAACGAAATCAATAACTAGGCCAAACAGAGTCGGCCTGCTGTGCGTAATACCTCAACTCGCTACTGGCTACTGTTCGTTATTTACTGTTTTATCTGTTCACGACAAAGTTGACATCTGTCATCAGTATGAGCGTGGTGCAAATCAAGGCGCTTCTGTTCAGCTTTATGAACAATAAAAGTCGATGCGTCGGAATATTTAATTGCAAAATATAAAGAAGAACCTTAGGGTAGGGTACGGAACGCGAAATTCGGACGGTATCGTGAACTAAACAACCCGACAACATTGCAAGATTTATTAAAACCTGAATACTGGAATGACTAGACCATGTGATACTGATGAATGGTCTAAAAACGACTGAGAGCAGGCGCGGATTCACGGAATGGGGGAAATCCCTCATTTCCAAATGAGGGGGTCACCACCCCCTCCAAATGGACACTTCAAGCAAACTTTTTTCGTCGTTTTGTGATTGTAGAATGGTTTTGTGATTGTGACTATGGAAAGAAATTAACATCGCGTTAAGTAGGTTCACGGGTTTACTCCACAATTACTTTAAATTGTAACTGTACCATACCATGTGTTAATTTTTGATTGATACATACCACAATTGAATTGACCCTTTTTAAAAAGGCATAAGTCACGATTTCGGTCATTTTGGCTTTTTCAATGTTTCATATTCTTTAAATGTAGGTCTATCAATTTGTTTTAAAAGGACGTATAGACTGCAGTTAGTTAAATAGCTACAAAATAATGAATATTCCGGTTCTTTTTAAAAAGGCGTATGTCATTGACTTAAAAAAACCAGTGCTGCAAATGATTTTAGTACTAAGATAGCTTAGTAAACACCTGGTGCAGATTTCTTATTCTTTTCCGTTATTACTGATTAGCTGATCTGTGTCCCTAATCTTAATGACTGTGGTTGTACTTTTATGCCTAACAATTTAATTAGTGTTTATGAAAAACTTTAAACTTTTTGAAACCTATGATGAATAATAGTAGTATTTCGACTAATCCTACTAATATAGTAAGATATCGTTATCCTTCCTATATAACGAATGAAAACCCCGGCTGGATATCTCTTCTTCCTTTACACTAAATTCACGCATCATGATTAACAAAATTTGTTTTATTTTATTATGAATAAATTTTCTACAGTGCCAAGTATTTCTTTAATTATTTTATACAAAGCACTTGTTTGCGTGTAGGCCTACACTTTTATTGTATGAGGTTTTCTTGTATTCCAAGTTAAATCTTTATTACTTCAAAAATCTTCATGAAATTAGATATTTCAGTGTCCAGTGAAAGTGACAAGAAAATACTCCAAGCATTTGAGGCCTGGAGCGACAGAAGAATATTCAAGATAAGCTGGAGGAAGAAGATAACAAATGAGGAAGTCTTTAGAAGAGCTCAGGAGGAGGAGAGCTTTCTACGAAATTAAAAGGCAGAAGAGCTAAGTTTATAGGACATATACTACGACACAATGGGTTGGTTAAGAGAATAATAGTAGGAACAATTGAAAGGAAGAATCACAGAGGTCGACCCCGTTTAGATTACATGAAACAGCTTATGGTCGATATGAACTGCACATCATATTGTGAGTTGAAAAGAAAACCAGAGAAGCGTGAAGAATAGCGAGCTGCTGCCAACCAGCCTATGGGCTGCTAACCTAGAAGAGAGAATAGCCAGTATAGTGTCACCATTTCGGTGAGCTTATCTGCTACTGAAATTGAACAGAGTTATTTAAATATTCTGAGATGTCCGCCGTTATTCATTATGTCTTTACTTGATGTTTCTTTTGTCTTCTATTATGTGCAGTATTCACGTTTGCATAATTCCATCTACCTATTCTGCACAAGTTTCATACTTTATTGTCGCTATTCAGGTTTTAGCTAATATTCTTTTTATTACACAGTGCAGTTTCGGCTGTAAGACATTAGTAAATCCAAATATATAAAATAAAATACAGTATATCGATTTTAATTAAATGAATCCAAATATATATATATATATTGTTTACACCGTCACGTACCCTGTCTGACTGATATTGGCTGAACCTGATTTGCTGTCTGAATTATAACTGCGATAATCGGTTATCATAGCTTGTGTCTTAAGTGATCCAAGATCAAAAACTGTAATCTCTACCACAGTTTTCTGATCTTAACATTATTTCTACTCTTTTTTTAATTTCAGAGCTGTCAGACCTCAGATTACACCTTACATTATTAAATATCCTCTCTCCAACTTAAATCCACACTCGAAATCATTAATAGCATTTTTCATTTCATATTCCCTATCTTTTTTGGATTTTTGGATTCCTAACAAATACAAATAAATTAACAACAGTACAGTGGATTTTGTTTATTTTCTGTTTTTGAACTTCTATAAGAACAAATGAATAAAAAGAATGGTGTTTTTTTATTGATTATTCCACAGATAATTGATAGTTTCGTCAAAGTCTGATGGCGCCAGTATTGTCACAGCCTGAAACACAATAAAACGACATTTAATGAAATAATATTTAGGATACACATTCAATGGAAAATTCGGAGTTATTTCACGAGTACAAAGAATTACTGTTTTGATAACACTCTTCAATTTATTCAAATAGTTTATTGTTTGGTAGTATAGTATTGTACTGTTTCAAGTACTGAACGTACTGTTGACATATGAAGTTCATGTCAGGTGCTGTTATTTTTCGTCACATCCGGAAACCAGTTAAGGTGAAGTGCTGGAGTATAATGTCAAGGTCGGTGTTGTAATCCCCTCCCGTACGTCGTACATCGCTGGATTTCGGGGAGGGGATTGCCGTCCGGGAGTCCTTCGTAGGCGCCCAGGGTCCTCCTTCCGTCTTCGCGACGCTGCAGAGGCCAACAGACTTCTCTATTAGAATCCTCTGGAGGCGCCTGGGGTCCAACGTCCCTCTTCCGGTCGGTATTCGTCGCAGCCGGGGGTTTCTGTGTCGTCACAGCCGGCGATGTGGTGGTTATGTAGTGTCAGGATCGGTGTTGTAATCCCTTCCCGTACGTCGTACATCGCTGGATTTCGGGGAGGGGATTGCTGACCGGGAGCCCTTCGTAGGCGCCCAGGGTCCTCCGTCTTCGCGACTCTGCAGAGGCCAACAGACTTCTCTACTAGAATCCTCTGGAGGCGCCTGGGGTCCAACGTCCTTCTTCCGGTCGGTGTTCGTCGCAGCCGCGGGTTCCTGTGTTGTCACAGCCGGCGATGTGTTGGTCATGTAGTGTCAAGGTCGGTATCGTTACAGTCGATGATGTGGTAAACTAGTAAAAAACGGAATAATTTCGAAAAACTATAAATTTCGTGCCGGCTTGCTCGAAATATAAAAAAAATTGATTTTTATTCCGTGGTTACGAATAATTTATATTTAAAGTTCTTGTTGTTCAGCTGTCAGTGTTTATTTAACACTACGTATATTTCAATTTGTTTGGCACTGTGTATTGAGACTGAAGGTAACGCGGTACTGAAATCTTGAATCAGCAATAAAATAGGGGTTGATTTACGGGGGGGGGGGGATCCAACGCGTAAGAGAAATTCCCCTTTCGCCACTAAAATTTTATAAAACCTTATTCCGTAGTCCTATTGAGAGAAATTCATATATTTGTTTTTTTTTGTTTTTCCCTCAAGCTTAATTTTTTTCTATATAATCAAAAACGGTATTTTGTAGCGTCCTGAACTGTATTTTACATTTTCGATATAAGACTTTTTTAAATCAACGAACTTTTTATTATTAGATTGTAAACTTTTATATAGATCTGCACAACTCCACTTGTTGCCTCTGACGAGTGAGTCTGATGTCTCCCGGTAAGCGCTTTTGGATAATTCAACTCATCACCATTTTGGTTTTCAGTATGATTTGATGATAATTATTAATTAAATCGTTCAAAAGCGCTTAACAGGAGTCACTGGACTAGTGGAGAGCATTAAGTTGTACAGAGAAAAAAGAAATTTAAAAGAGTAAATGTTTTCTTACCCTTACATTAATTATATACACAACACCCGCTAAGCGTTCGTGCGCCTGCTTGCAATGTTTAATTTGCCACCCCATGTCTGTCTCCTATCTCAATGTTTCCAAGCCACAGTCGGTCTTAAATAGCATTTTAAATGTAAAAGTGTAATCTTTTACTACAGTTGACATCGTTAATACAAATGATATTCTTAACGCTATTGCAGTATTTGAGAATGTTGAAAACAAATTATTTTAAAAAAGGGACTGTGCGGCTCATCCACAAATATTGTAATTTAAGATTTAAAACATTGTAATGTTTTTTTTTTCATTTCAATTCTGTTTCTTAATAAAAAGCATTTTGCAGCAAAAAAAATGCTATTTGTTTTAATTTCAAAGCGTTTTTACTTCCATCTTCCGTAAGGAAATGGAAGTATGGTCATGGCGCAAAAATCGTTTTCGAGATAACGGCTGATTCTGATAGTACTACCCTCAAAACATGAAGAAAAGTCATTTTTCGAAAAGTGTCTGTATGTGTGTCTGTCTGTCTTGTGTAGAAATTTTTCTATGGCAAACGATAGCCGCAAATTCAAACAGACAAAAATAAAATATTGCATACATCCATGAATTGTAGAGGACTCAATACCTATTGTTTTGGTGAAGATCGGCTAAGAGAAAGGGGTAGTTTACCCGAAACGTTTTATGTTTTAACAAGGGTAATTTTTTTTTATGACGAACGATAACTGCCGTAAATTCAAACATAATCAAATATTTTGTTGCATGGGTCCATAAATTGTAGAGAACCCAAGGCCTTTTGATATTGGTGAAGATCGGTTATGGGAAACGGGTAGTTTACCTGCAACATTTTATGTTTTAACAAGTGTAATTTTTTATGACGAACGATAACTGCCGTAAATTCAAACAAAATCAAATACTTTTTTACATATTTGCCTGAGTTGCAGAGGACTCAAAGCCTATTGATTTTGTGAAGATCAGTTACGGGGAAAGGGTAGTTTACCTGCAACGTTTTATGTTTTAACAAGAGTAAAGTACTTAATTTTGATAAATAAAGTATCCTCAGAGAAGATCTTAATAATCCACTGTAGAAACGTAGATATATATCTATAAATGAAGAGGCTAGTTGAACGGGGTGGGGGTAATTTCTATAAATGAAAATTATAGTTGAAGGGGGAGGGGATAATTTTTATGTGTACTACGAAATCGACAACAAAGTTGTAGTTTTTTGTTAAAATTCCTTCCCGGGCTGTTTGGCCGTAGTTCAATGTTTTCTCCAAAACCAGACGTTTCGGCAGTGCTATCGACTGCCATCATCAGTGAAAATCGAGTGCGATAACGTGAGGTGATATACATTAGTGACTACAGTACTGTGGTTAAGCCTGAAAAAAGAAGTAGTTTCTATGGAAATACTTCATTTCGAAAATGATTTTAAATATAAATCTTGAAACATTGAAGTCATGTATGGTTCTCCATACCGATATTTTACTTCCATGTTCCTTAAGGAAATGGAAGTATGGTGATGGCAAATATCGGTATGGAGAACCATACATGACTTCCATGTTCTAAGATTTATATTTAAAATCATATTCGAAATGGAATATTTCCATAGAAACTACGTCTTTCTACTTATTGCTTCAGCATTAACCCCGTTCACCTAACTTCTTCATTTATAGATATTTCATCTACGTTTCTACAGTGGATTACTATGAGCTTCTTATCAGGATACTTTATTTATAAAAATTAAGTACTTTACTCTTGTTAAATCATAAAATGTTTCAGGTAAACTACCCCTTTCTCTTAACCGATCTTCTCCAAAATCAACAAACTTTCCGTCCTCTACAACTCAGGGAAGCATGCAAAAAAATATTTGATTCTGTTTGAATGTGCGGCAGTTATCGTTCGTCATGGAAACATTTCTCTTGTTACAACATAAAATGTTGCAGGTAAACTACCCCTTTCCCTTAAACGATCTTCACCAAAATCAATAGACCTTGAGCTCTCTGCAACTCAGGAAAGGATGCAACAAATTATTTGATTCTCATTGAATTTTCGGCAGTTATCGTTCGTCATAAAAAAATTACCCTTTTTTAAACATAAAACGTTGCTGATAAACTACCCCTTCCCTTTACCGATCTTCAACAAAATCAACAGACCTTGAGTTCTCTTTAGTTCAAAAAGGTATGCAAAAACCTAGTTGATTCTGTTTGAATTTACGGCAGTTATCGTTCGTCATATAAAAAAATACCCTTGTTAAAACATAAAATGTTGCTGGTAAACTACCCCTTTCCCTTAACCGATCTTCACCAACACCAATAGGTATTGAGAACTCTACAATACAGGGCTGTATGCAAAACATCATTTGATTCTGTTTGAATTTGCGGCTGTTATCGTTCACTATAGAAAAAAATTACCCTTGATAAAAAACCGTTGCAGGTAAACTACCCCTTTCCCTTAACCGATCTTCACCAAAAACGACAGGTCTTGGGTACGCTACAATTCAGGCTTGTATGCAAACAATTATTTGATTCTGTTTGAACTTGCGGCTGTTATCGTTTGCCATAGAAAACACCCTTGATAAAACATATAACGTTGCTGGTAAACTACCCTATTCCATTAACCGATCTTCACCAAAAACGATAGGTCTTGAGAACTCTACAATTCAGGGCTGTATGCAAAACATTAGTTGATTCTCTTTGAATTTACGGCACTTATCGTTCGTCAAAAAAAAATACCCTTGTTAAAACATAAAACGTTGCAGGTAAACTACCCCTTTCCCTTAACCGATCTTCAAAAAAATCAACAGACCTTGAGTTCTGTATAATCCAAAAAGGTATGCAGAAGAGTAGTTGATTCTGCTTTAATGTACGGCAGTTATCGTTCGTCAAAGAAAGAATTACCCTTGATAAAACATAAAATGTTGCTGGTAAACAACCTAATTCCCTTAACCGATCTTCACCAAAACCAACAGGTATTGAGCGCTATACATTTCAGGGCTGTATGCAAAATATTATATGATTCTGTTTGAATTTCCGGCTGTTATCGTTTGCCATATAAAATACCCTTGATAAAACAAAAAACGTGTCTGGTAAACTACCCCTTTCCCTTAACCGATCTTCACCAAAAACAATAGATCTTTAGGACTCAACAAAACAGGACTGTATGCAAAAACGTATTTGATTCTGTATGAATTTGCGGCTCTTATCGTTTGCCATAGAAAATACCCTTTTAAAACATAAAACGTTGCAGGTAAACTACCCCTTTCCCTTAACCGATCTTCACCAACACCAATAGGTATTGAGAACTCTACAATACAGGGCTGTATGCAAAACATCATTTGATTCTGTTTGAATTTGCGGCTGTTATCGTTTACCATAGAAAAAAATTACCCTTGATAAAAAATCGTTGCTGGTAAACTACCCCTTTCCCTTAACCGATCTTCACCAAAAACGACAGGGCCTGAGAACTCTTCAATTCAGGGCTGTATGCAAAATATTATATGATTTTGTTTGAATTTGAGGCTGTTATCGTTTGCCATACAAAATACCCTTGATAAAACAAAAAACGTGGCAGGTAAACTACCCCTTTCCCTTAAACGATCCACACCAAAAACAACAGGTCTTTAGTACTCAAGACATCAGGGCTGTATGCAAAAACGTATTTGATTCTGTTTGAATTTGCGGCTCTTATCGTTTGCCATACAAAATACCCTTTTAAAACATAAAACGTTGCAGGTAAACTACCCCTTTCCCTTAACCGATCTTCACCAAAAACAAAAGGTCTCGAGAACTCTACAATTCAGAGCACTATGCAAAACATTATTTGATTAAGCTTGAATTTGCGGCTGTTGTCGTTTGCCATAGAAAATACCCTTGTTAAAACATAAAACGTTGCAGGTAAACTACCCCTTTCCCTTAACCGATCTTTACCAAAATCAACAGATCTTGAGAATTCTAGAATAGAATTTAGACCTGTATGCGAAACATTATTTTATTCTGTTTGAATTTGCGGCTGTTATCGTTTGCCAAACAAACAAAATTACCCTTGATAAAAAAAAACGTTGCAGGTAAACTACCCCTTTCCCTAAACCGATCTTCACCAAAAACAATAGGTCGTGAGTACTCTACAAATCAGGACTGTATGCAAAAAATTATTTGATTCTGTTTGAATTTGCGGCTGTTATCGTTTGCCATAGAAAAAAAAATCTACAGACACACACACAGACACTTTTCGGAAAATGAATTTTTTTCATGTTTTGAGTGTAGTACAATCATATTCTGCAATAATCTCGAACACGATTTTTTTTGCCATCACCATACTTCCATTTCCTTAAGGAACATGGAAGTAAAAAAATCGAGTTCGAGATTATTGCAGATTCTGATTGTACTACACTCAAAACATGAAAAAAGTCGTTTTTCGAAAAGTGTCTGTGTGTGTGTGTCTGTATGTCTGTAGATTTTTTTTCTATGGCAAACGATAACAGCCGAAAATTCAAACTGAATGAAATCATTTTTTGCATACAGACCTGATTTATAGAGTATTCACGACCTGTTGTTTTTGGTGAAGATCGGTTGAGGGAAAGGGGTAGTTTACCTGCAACGGTTTTTTACTTCCATATTCCTTAAGGAATGGAAGTATGGTGCTGGCAAAAAAAATCGTGTTCGAGATTATTGCAGATTCTGATTGTACTACACTCAAAACATGAAAAAAAGTCGTTTTCCGAAAAGTGTCTGTGTGTGTGTCTGTCTGTGTGTCTGTGTGTCTGTCTGTAGATTTTTTCTATGGCAAACGATAACTGCCGCAAATTCAAACAGAATCAAATAATTTTATGCATACAGCCCTGATTTGTAGAGTACTCACGACCTATTGTTTTTGGTGAAGATCGGTTGAGGGAAAGGGGTAGTTTACCTGCAACGGTTTTTTTTATCAAGGGAAAATTTTTTTTTTTTGGCAAACGATAACAGCCGCAA
This sequence comes from Magicicada septendecula, assembly GCA_034769895.1. Lineage (NCBI taxonomy): Eukaryota > Metazoa > Arthropoda > Insecta > Hemiptera > Cicadidae > Magicicada > Magicicada septendecula. Next base: position 159,187,547 of record CM068373.1, on the reverse strand, counting down.
ATTCAAACAAAATTAAATAATGTTTCGTATACAGCCCTGACTTGTAGAGTTGTCAAGACCTATTGTTTTTGGTGAAGATCGGTTAAGGGAAAGGGGTAGTTTACCTGTAACGTTTTATGTTTTAACAAGGGTATTTCCTATGGCAAACGATAACAGCCGCAAATTCAAACAGAATCAAAAGATTATTTGCATACAGCCCTAAATTGTAGAGTTCTCAAGACCTATTGTTTTTGGTGAAGATCGGTTGAGGGAAAGGGGTAGTTTACCTGCAGCGTTTTTTTATCAAGGGTATTTTCTATGGCAAACGATAATAGCCGCAAATTCAAACAGAATCAAATAATATTTTGTATAAAGCCCTAATTTGTAGAGTACTCAAGACCTATTGTTTTTGGTGAAGATCGGTTAAAGGGAAGGGGTAGTTTACCTGCAACGTTTTTTTTGTCAAGCGTATTTTCTATGGCAAACGATAACAACCGTAAATTCAAACAGAATCAAATAATTTTTTGCATACATCACTGAATTGTAGAGGACTCAAGGCCTTTTGATTTTGGTGAAGATCGGTTAAGGGGAAGGGGTAGTTTACCCGCAACCTTTTACGTTTTAACAAGAGTAAAGTACTTGAAAATTTATTTAAACTTTTTGAAACAATGGTAATTGTTAAAAATACAATAATTTTGTTGCCAGGCAATAAAATTATAATTTTTTCATTTTAATGTAAATCTGTACATAGTATAAAGTAAAGTCGGTCCGTTTTCTCTCTGTGTTTGAAATCACTAATCTCAGGAAGTACTGAACGGATTTTATTCAAGTTTTCGCCAATAGATAGAGTGTCTATCGAGGAACATTTATGTGTATAATTAATACATATATGTTGTACATTAGCTTAGCTATCACGGTTTATGTCAAGTAAGTGGTATAGTTTACATCTTATAAATAAAAATGAATGTTTCTTTGTTTGTCCCGTATGCGTTCCTATACCATTCATCCGATTGCGATGAAACTTCGGTGAGTTGTTGTGCGCACGTCCGCGAAGGTTTCTTCCACATCTCCTCCTAAACCACTGTACCGATTTCAACCAAACTTGGCACAAATATTTTACGCAACGGGAGAACCAACATAGGATAGGTGTTTTTTCGATGGGGTCCTTTTGGGGTCTTCCACATCGCCTCCTAAACCACTGGACCGATTTCAACCAAACTTGGCACAAATATTTTACGCAAAGGGAGAACCAACATAGGACAAGTGTTTTTTCGATACGATTCTTTGGGGGGTCCTTTGGGGTCTTCCACGTCTCCACCTAAACCATTGGACCGATTTCAACGAAACTTGGCACAAATATTTTACGCAACGGGAGAACCAACATAGGACAGGTGTTTTTTTCGATACGATCCTCTGGGGGGTCCTTTGCGGTCTTAAAAAACTATTAGATCTGGTTACTATGGCAACCCAATAGAATAGATTCTGTTCTAAATATATTATCGCATTAAATTGAAGACCACGCGAACGAAGTTGTGGGCAACAGCTATTTATTTTTAAGAAGCCTACTTTAATTAAACTTTATTAATTAAACTAGCATTTTCATTACGTACAACGTGAAACTCCGTAGCGAAGCACGGGTATTCTGCTAGTCATGTATAAGAGAAAATATATCGTGCGTGGCAGGCAAGCATATCTCAGTTGTGTACTGTTTACGTTTCCATTTTATTATTATCACTACCGCAATAAAAAGGCAGGGAAGACACACACACACACACACAATTCGCGTTATTTCTGGCCTCATTCATGTTTATTTTCTTACATTTGCACGGTTTTTAAATGGAAAGTGCCGAACCCATACCAACATAACGCATGCAAGCCGAAAAAGTGTCCAGCGTGGATAGCGATTTGCTTCCTGTGGATCGCTGGGCAGTGTAACTGCACGTGTTTACAGAGGAACGATTCATAGACAGACTTTTCGTCTTTAGGGAATGAACCCTCTGCAAGATGCTGAGGGTCCATCAGTGACTTCGGAGCGCTCCTTTTTTTCCGCGTGTTTGTTCTGTGAACCGTACACTGTAGATTCGCAGATTTATTCTAAGCAACGCTCAATAGGAAATGTTGAAAATTTTTGTCCACGGTGAACCCTCATACACACTAAACCTGCTCTGATGTTTTAATTACGGACATCATAATATTAAAACTTTGGAAACTTGAGCACTACTTAATGGAGATCAATCATTAACTTTTACAAGCCATTAATTTTATGCATATTTTATATATATATATATATATGTGTGTGTGTGTACAACGTTATCGGCAACAAAGAAGTAGTTTTTGAAAAAAATTCCTTCCCGGGATATTTGGCCGTAGTCCAATGTTTTCTACAAAACCAGACATTTCGGCAATGCCATCGACTTCCATCATCAGTGAAAATCGAGTGCGATAACGTGAGGTGGTATATGTTAGCGACCACAGTACTGTGGTTAAGGCTGAAGCAGTAAGTAGAAAGAAGTAGTTTCTATGGTAATATTTCATTTCGAAAATGATTTTAAAAATAAATCTTAGAATATGGAAGTCATGTATGGTTCCCCATACCGATATTTTTTAAACAAGGGTAATTGTTTTCTATGGCAAACGATAACAGCCGCAAATGCAAACAGAATCAACTACTCTTTCGCATACAGCCCTGAATTGTAGAGTTCTCAAGACCTTTTGTTTTTGGTGAAGATCGGTTAAGGGAAAGGGGTAGCTTACCTGCAACGTTTTATGTTTTAACAAGGGTATTTTATATGACAAACGATAACAGCCGCAAATTCAAAAAGAATCAAATGATTATTTGCATACAGCCCTAAATTCTAGAGTTCTCAAGACCTATTGATTTTGGTGAAGATGGTTAAGGGGAAGGGGTTGTTTACCTGCTACGATTTATGTTTTAAAAGGGTATTTTCTATGGCAAACGATAAGAGCCGCAAATTCAAACAGAATCAAATAATGTTTTGCATACAGCCCTGATCTGTAGAGTACTCAGTACCTATTGTTTTAGGTGAAGATCGGTTAAGGGAAAGGGGTAGTTTACCTGCAACGTTTTATGTTTTAAAAGGGTATTTTTTATGGCAAACGATAAGAGTCGCAAATTCAAACAGAATCAAATAATTTTTTGAATATGTCCCTGATTTGCACAGTACACAAGACCTATTGATTTTGGTGAAGATCGGTTAAGGAAAAGGGGTAGTTTACCTGCAACGGTTTTTTTTTAAACAAGGGTAATTTTTTTCTATGGCAAACGATAGCCGCAAATTCAAACAGAATCAACTACTCTTTTGCACACAGCCCTGAATTATAGAGCTCTCAAGAAACAGAGCTCTCAAGACCTATTGGTTTTGGTGAAGATAGGTTAAGGGAAAGGGGTAGTTTACCAGCAACATTTCATATTTTAACAAGGGTATTTTCTATGGCAAACGATAAGATCCGCAAATTCAAACAGAATCAAACATTTTTTTGCATACAGCCCTGATTTGTAGAGTACTCAAGACCTATTGTTTTTGGTGAACATCGGTTAAGGGAAAGGGGTAGTTTACCTGCAACGTTTTATGTTTTAAAAGAGTATTTTCTATGGCAAACGATAAGAGTCGCAAATTCAAACAAAATCAAATACTTTTTTGCATACAGTTCTGATTTGAAGAGTACTGAAGATCTGTTGTTTTTGGCGAAGATCGGTTAACGGGACGGGGTAGTTTACCGGCAACGTTTTTCTTATCAAGAGTAATTACTTCCATATTCCTTTTTTTATATTCTATGGCAAACGATAGCCGCAAATTCAAACAGATTCAAACAATTTTCTGCATACAGCCCTGAATTGTAGAGTACTCAGGATCTATTGTTTTTGGTGAAGATCAGTTAAGGAAAAGAGGTAATTTACCTGCAACGTTTTTTTATCAAGGGTAATATTTTTTCTATGGCAAACGATAACAGCCGCAAATTCAAACAGAATCAACTACTCTTTTGCATACAGTCCTGAATTATAGAGTTCTCAAGACCTATTGTTTTTGTTGAAGATCGGTTAAGGGAAAGGGGTAGTTTGCCTGCAACGTTTTATGTTTTAAAAGGGTATTTTCTATGGAAAACGATAAGAGCCGCAATTTCAAACAGAATCAAACAATTTTTTGCATACCTTCCTAAATTGTGGAGAGCTCAAGGCCTGTTGATTTTGGTGAAGATCGGTAAAGGGAAAGGGGTACTGTACCTGAAACATGTTATGTTGTAACAGGAGAAATAAATGTTTTCATGACGAACGATAACTGCTGCAAATTGAAACAGAATTAAATATTTTTTTGCATGCATCCCTGCATTGTAGAGGACTGAAGGTCTCTTGATTTTGGTGAAGATCGGTTTAGAGAAACGGGTCGTTTACCTGCAACGTTTTATGTTTTAACAAGAGTAAAGTACTTAATTTTGTTAAATAAAGTATCTTGATAAGAAGCTCATAATAATCGACTGTAGAAACGTAGATGAAATATCTATAAATGAAGAGGTTAGGTGACCGGGGTGGGGGTAATTTTCTAAAAATGAAAATTATAGTTGAAGGTGGATGATTTCATCCACGGATGATTCCATCATCAGTGAAAATCGAGTGCGGTAACGTGAGGTGGTATACGTTAGTGACCACAGTACTGTGGTGAAGGCTGAAGCAGTAAGTAGAAAGAAGTAGTTTATATGGTAATATTTCATTTCGAAAATGATCTTAAATATAAATCTTAGAATATGGAAGTCGTGTATTGTTCTCCATACCGATATTTTCATATGTCAAACGATAACAGTCGCAAATTCAAACAGAATCATATAATGTTTTGCATACAGCCCTGAATAGTAGAGTTCTTAAGACCTGTTGGTGTTGGTGAACATCGGTTAAGGGAAAGGGGTAGTTTACCAGCAACATTTTATGTTTTAACAAGGGTAATTTTTTCTATGACAAACGATAACTGCCGTAAATTCTAACAGTATCAACTACTTTTTTTCATACCTTTCTGAATTATAGAGTATTCAAGGTCTGTTGATTTTGTTGAAGATCGGTTAGGGGAAGGGGGTAGTTTACTAGCAAAGTTTTACGTTTTAACAAGGGTAATATTTCCTATGGCAAACGATAACAGCCGCAAATTCAAACAGAATCAATAGATTATTTGCATACAGCCCTAAATTGTAGAGTTCTCAAGGCCTATTGATTTTGGTGAAGATCGGTTAAGAGAAAGGGGTAGTTTACCTAGTTGTAACAAGAGAAATCTTTTCATGACGAATGATAACTGACGCACATTAAAACAGAATCAAATATTTTTTTGCATGCATCCATGAATTGTAGAGGACTGAAGGCCTATTGATTTTGGTGAAGATCGGTTAAGAGAAAGGGGTAGATTACATGCAACGTTTTATGTTTTAACAACATTAAAGTACTTAATTTTGATAAACAAAGTATCCTGATAAGAAGCTCATAATAATCCACTGTAGAAACGTAGATGAAATATCTATAAATGAAAGGATAGTTGAACGGGGTGGGGGTAATTTTCTATTAATGAAAATTATAGTTGAAGAGGGAGGGGGAATTTTTTGTGTACTACGTTATCGGCAACAAAGAAGTGGTCTTTTTCTGTTAAAACTCCTTCCCGGGCTGTTTAGCCGTAGTCCAATGTTTTCAGCAAAACCAGACGTTTCAGCAGTGCCATCGACTGCCATAATCTGTGAAAATCGAGTGCGAAAACGTGAGGTTGATATACGTTAGTGACCACAGTACTGTGGTTAAGGCTGAAGCAATAGAAAGAAGTAGTTCCTATGGAAATTTGTCATTTCGAAATGATTTTAAATATAAATCTTAGAACATGGAAGTCATGTATGTTTCTCCATACCGATATTTTTCTATGGCAACGATAACAGCCGCAAATTCAAACAGAATCAACTACTCTTTTGCATACCGCCCTGAATTATAGAGTTCTCAAGATCTGTTGGTTTTGGTGAAGATCGGTTAAAGGAAAGGGGTTGTTTACCGGCAACGTTTTATGTTTTAACAAGGGTATTGTCTATGGCAAACGATAACAGCCGCAAATTCCAGCAAAATCAAATACTTTTTGCATGCAGCCTTGATTTGTAGAGTACTCAAGACCTATTGGTTTTGGTGAAAATCGGTTAAGGGAAAGGGGTAGTTTACCAGCAACATTTCATATTTTAACAAGGGTATTTTCTATGGCAAACGATAAGAGCCGCAAATTCAAACAGAATCAAAAAATTTTTTGCATACAGCCCTGATTTGTAGAGTACTCAAGACCTATTGTTTTGGTGAAGATCGCTTAAGGGAAAGGGGTAGTTTACCTGCAACGTTTTATGTTTTAAAAGGGTATTTTCTATGGCAAACGATAAGAGTCGCAAATTCAAACAAAATCAAATACTTTTTTGCATACAGCTCTGATTTGAAGAGTACTCAGGATCTGTAGTTTTTGGTGTAGATCGGTTAACGGGAAGGGGTAGTTTACCGGCAACGTTTTTCTTATCACGGGTAATTTTTATATTCTATGGCAAACGATAGCCGCAAATTCAAACAGAATCAAATAATTTTCTGCATACAGCCCTGAATTGTAGAGTACTCAAGGTCTATTGTTTTTGGTGAAGATCAGTTAAGGGAAAGGGGTAATTTACCAGCAACGTTTTTTTATCAAGTGTAATATTTTTTCTATGGCAAACGATAACAGCCGCAAATTCAAACAGAATCAACTACTCTTTTGCATACAGTCCTGAATTATAGAGTTCTCAAGACCTATTGTTTTTGGTGAAGATCGGTTAAGGGAAAGGGGTAGTTTACAAGCAACGTTTTATGTTTTGAAAGGGTATTTTCTATGGAAAACGATAAGAGCCGCAATTTCAAACAGAATCAAACAATTATTTGCATACCTTCCTAAATTGTAGAGAGCTCAAGCCCTGTTGATTTTGGTGAAGATCGTTAAAGGGAAAGGGGTACATTACCTGAAACATGTTATGTTGGAACAGGAGAAATAAATGTTTCCATGACGAAAGATAACTGCCGCAAATTGAAACAGAATCAAATATTTTTTTGCATGTATCCCTGCGTTGTAGAGGACTGAAGGTCTATTGAATTTCGTGAAGATCGGTTTAGAGAAACGGGTCGTTTACCTGCAACGTTTTATGTTTAACAAGAGTAAAGTACTTAATTTTGATAAATAAAGTATCTTGATAAGATGCTCATAATAATCGACTGTAGAAACGTAGATGAAATATCTATAAATGAAGAGGTTAGGTGAACGGGGTGGGGGTAATTTTCTATAAATGAAAATTATAGTTGAAGGGGGAGGGGGAGAATTTTGTATGTGTACTACGTTATCGGCAACAAAAAAGTAGTTCTTTGTTAAAATTCCTTCCCGGGCTGTTTAGCCGTAGTCCAATGTTTTCTGCAAAACCAGACTTTTCGGCAGTGCCATCGACATCCATCTCAGTGAAAATCGAGTGCGAAAACGTGAGGTGGTATACGTTAGTGACCACAGTACTGTGGTTTAAGGCTGAAGCAATAAGTAGAAAGAAGTAGTTTCTATGGAAATATTTCATTCCGAATATGATTTTAAATATAAATCTTAGAACATGAAAGTCCTGTATGGTTCTCCATACCGATTTTACTTCCATATTCCTTAAGGAATGGAAGTATGGTGATGGCAAAAAAAATCGTGTTCGAGATTATTGCAGATTCTGATTGTACTACACTCAAAACATGAAAAAAAGTCGTTTTCCGAAAAGTGTCTGTGTGTCTGTCTGTCCTGTCTGTCTGTCTGTCTGTGTCTGTCTGTCTGTAGATTTTTTTTCTATGGCAAACGATAACTGCCGCAAATTCAAACAGAATCAAATAATTTTTTGCATGCAGCCCTGATTTGCAGAGTACTCGCGACCTATTGTTTTTGGTGAAGATCGGTTGAGGGAAAGGGGTAGTTTACCTGCAACGGTTTTTTTTTTAGCAAGGGTAATTTTGTTTGTTTGGCAAACGATAACAGCCGCAAATTCATACAGAATGAAATAATGTTTCGCATACAGCCCTGAATTGTATAGTTCTCAAGGTCTTTTGATTTTGGTGAAGATCGGTTAAGGGAAAGGGGTAGTTTACCTGTAACGTTTTATGTTTTAACAAGGGTATTTCTTATGGCAAACGATAACAGCCGCAAATTCAAACAGAATCAAAGATTATTTGCATACAGCCCTAAATTGTAGAGTTCTCAAGACCTATTGTTTTTGGTGAAGATCGGTTGAGGGAAAGGGGTAGTTTACCTGCAACGTTTTTTTAAAAAGGGTATTTTCTATGGCAAACGATAACAGCCGCAAATTCAAACAGAATCAAATAATGTTTTGCGTACAGCCCTGATTTGTAGAGTACTCAAGACCTATTGTTTCTGGTGAAGATCGGTTAAGGGAAAGGGGTAGTTTACCTGTAACGTTTTATGTTTTAACAAGGGTATTTCCTATGGCAAACGATAACAGCCGCAAATTCAAACAGAATCAAAAGATTATTTGCATACAGCCCTAAATTGTAGAGTTCTCAAGACCTATTGTTTTTGGTGAAGATCGGTTGAGGTAAAGGGGTAGTTTACCGGCAACATTTTTTTAACAAGGGTATTTTCTATGGCAAACGATAACAGCCGCAAATTCAAACAGAATCAAATAATGTTTTGCATACAGCCCTGATTTGTAGAGTACTCAAGACCTATTGTTTTTGGTGAAGATCGGTTAATGGGAAGGGGTAGTTTACCTGCAACGTTTTTTTATCAAGCGTATTTTCTATGGCAAACGATAGCAGCCGCAAATTCAAACAGAATCAAATAATTTTTAGCATACGTCCCTGAATTGTAGAGGTCTCAATGACTTTCGATTTTGGTGAAGATCGGTTAAGGGGAAGGGGTCCAGCAACCTTATCTGTTGATTTTTGTGAAGATCGGTTAAGGGAAAGGGGTAGTTTACCTGTAACGTTTTATGTTTTAACAAGGGTATTTCCTATGGCAAACGATAACAGCCGCAAATTCAAACAGAATCAAAAGATTATTTGCATACAGCCCTAAATTGTAGAGTTCTCAAGACCTATTGTTTTTGGTGAAGATCGGTTGAGGGAAAGGGGTAGTTTACCTGCAACGTTTTTTTAACAAGGGTATTTTCTATGGCAAACGATAACAGCCGCAAATTCAAACAGAATCAAATAATGTTTTGCATACAGCCCTGATTTGTAGAGTACTCAAGACCTATTGTTTTTGGTGAAGATCGGTTAAGGGGAAGGGGTAGTTTACCTGCAACGTTTTTTTATCAAGCGTATTTTCTATGGCAAACGATAGCAGCCGCAAATTCAAACAGAATCAAATAATTTTTAGCATACGTCCCTGAATTGTAGAGGTCTCAATGACTTTCGATTTTGGTGAAGATCGGTTAAGGGGAAGGGGTCCAGCAACCTTATCTGTTGATTTTTGTGAAGATCGGTTAAGGGAAAGGGGTAGTTTACCTGTAACGTTTTATGTTTTAACAAGGGTATTTCCTATGGCAAACGATAACAGCCGCAAATTCAAACAGAATCAATAGATTATTTGCATACAGCCCTAAATTGTAGAGTTCTCAAGGCCTATTGATTTTGGTGAAGATCGGTTAAGAGAAAGGGGTAGTTTACCTGGTTGTAACAAGAGAAATCTTTTCATGACGAATGATAACTGACGCACATTAAAACAGAATCAAATATTTTTTTGCATGCATCCATGAATTGTAGAGGACTGAAGGCCTATTGATTTTGGTGAAGATCGGTTAAGAGAAAGGGGTAGATTACATGCAACGTTTTATGTTTTAACAACATTAAAGTACTTAATTTTGATAAACAAAGTATCCTGATAAGAAGCTCATAATAATCCACTGTAGAAACGTTGATGAAATATCTATAAATGAAAGGATAGTTGAACGGGGTGGGGGTAATTTTCTATTAATGAAAATTATAGTTGAAGAGGGAGGGGGAATTTTTTGTGTACTACGTTATCGGCAACAAAGAAGTGGTCTTTTTCTGTTAAAACTCCTTCCCGGGCTGTTTAGCCGTAGTCCAATGTTTTCAGCAAAACCAGACGTTTCAGCAGTGCCATCGACTGCCATAATCTGTGAAAATCGAGTGCGAAAACGTGAGGTTGATATACGTTAGTGACCACAGTACTGTGGTTAAGGCTGAAGCAATAGAAAGAAGTAGTTCCTATGGAAATTTGTCATTTCGAAATGATTTTAAATATAAATCTTAGAACATGGAAGTCATGTATGTTTCTCCATACCGATATTTTTCTATGGCAACGATAACAGCCGCAAATTCAAACAGAATCAACTACTCTTTTGCATACCGCCCTGAATTATAGAGTTCTCAAGATCTGTTGGTTTTGGTGAAGATCGGTTAAAGGAAAGGGGTTGTTTACCGGCAACGTTTTATGTTTTAACAAGGGTATTGTCTATGGCAAACGATAACAGCCGCAAATTCCAGCAAAATCAAATACTTTTTGCATGCAGCCTTGATTTGTAGAGTACTCAAGACCTATTGGTTTTGGTGAAGATCGGTAAGGGAAAGGGGTAGTTTACCAGCAACATTTCATATTTTAACAAGGGTATTTTCTATGGCAAACGATAAGAGCCGCAAATTCAAACAGAATCAAAAAATTTTTTGCATACAGCCCTGATTTGTAGAGTACTCAAATCCTATTTGGTGATAGTACCTATTGTTTTGGTGAAGATCGCTTAAGGGAAAGGGGTAGTTTACCTGCAACGTTTTATGTTTTAAAAGGGTATTTTCTATGGCAAACGATAAGAGTCGCAAATTCAAACAAAATCAAATACTTTTTTGCATACAGCTCTGATTTGAAGAGTACTCAGGATCTGTAGTTTTTGGTGTAGATCGGTTAACGGGAAGGGGTAGTTTACCGGCAACGTTTTTCTTATCACGGGTAATTTTTATATTCTATGGCAAACGATAGCCGCAAATTCAAACAGAATCAAATAATTTTCTGCATACAGCCCTGAATTGTAGAGTACTCAAGGTCTATTGTTTTTGGTGAAGATCAGTTAAGGGAAAGGGGTAATTTACCAGCAACGTTTTTTTATCAAGTGTAATATTTTTTCTATGGCAAACGATAACAGCCGCAAATTCAAACAGAATCAACTACTCTTTTGCATACAGTCCTGAATTATAGAGTTCTCAAGACCTATTGTTTTTGGTGAAGATCGGTTAAGGGAAAGGGGTAGTTTACAAGCAACGTTTTATGTTTTGAAAGGGTATTTTCTATGGAAAACGATAAGAGCCGCAATTTCAAACAGAATCAAACAATTATTTGCATACCTTCCTAAATTGTAGAGAGCTCAAGCCCTGTTGATTTTGGTGAAGATCGTTAAAGGGAAAGGGGTACATTACCTGAAACATGTTATGTTGGAACAGGAGAAATAAATGTTTCCATGACGAAAGATAACTGCCGCAAATTGAAACAGAATCAAATATTTTTTTGCATGTATCCCTGCGTTGTAGAGGACTGAAGGTCTATTGAATTTCGTGAAGATCGGTTTAGAGAAACGGGTCGTTTACCTGCAACGTTTTATGTTTAACAAGAGTAAAGTACTTAATTTTGATAAATAAAGTATCTTGATAAGATGCTCATAATAATCGACTGTAGAAACGTAGATGAAATATCTATAAATGAAGAGGTTAGGTGAACGGGGTGGGGGTAATTTTCTATAAATGAAAATTATAGTTGAAGGGGGAGGGGAGAATTTTGTATGTGTACTACGTTATCGGCAACAAAAAAGTAGTTCTTTGTTAAAATTCCTTCCCGGGCTGTTTAGCCGTAGTCCAATGTTTTCTGCAAAACCAGACTTTTCGGCAGTGCCATCGACATCCATCTCAGTGAAAATCGAGTGCGAAAACGTGAGGTGGTATACGTTAGTGACCACAGTACTGTGGTTTAAGGCTGAAGCAAGAAGTAGAAAGAAGTAGTTTCTATGGAAATATTTCATTCCGAATATGATTTTAAATATAAATCTTAGAACATGAAAGTCCTGTATGGTTCTCCATACCGATTTTACTTCCATATTCCTTAAGGAATGGAAGTATGGTGATGGCAAAAAAAATCGTGTTCGAGATTATTGCAGATTCTGATTGTACTACACTCAAAACATGAAAAAAAGTCGTTTTCCGAAAAGTGTCTGTGTGTCTGTCTGTCTGTCTGTCTGTCTGTCTGTCTGTGTCTGTCTGTCTGTAGATTTTTTTCTATGGCAAACGATAACTGCCGCAAATTCAAACAGAATCAAATAATTTTTTGCATGCAGCCCTGATTTGCAGAGTACTCGCGACCTATTGTTTTTGGTGAAGATCGGTTGAGGGAAAGGGGTAGTTTACCTGCAACGGTTTTTTTTTAGCAAGGGTAATTTTGTTTGTTTGGCAAACGATAACAGCCGCAAATTCATACAGAATGAAATAATGTTTCGCATACAGCCCTGAATTGTATAGTTCTCAAGGTCTTTTGATTTTGGTGAAGATCGGTTAAGGGAAAGGGGTAGTTTACCTGTAACGTTTTATGTTTTAACAAGGGTATTTCTTATGGCAAACGATAACAGCCGCAAATTCAAACAGAATCAAAAGATTATTTGCATACAGCCCTAAATTGTAGAGTTCTCAAGACCTATTGTTTTTGGTGAAGATCGGTTGAGGGAAAGGGGTAGTTTACCTGCAACGTTTTTTTAAAAAGGGTATTTTCTATGGCAAACGATAACAGCCGCAAATTCAAACAGAATCAAATAATGTTTTGCGTACAGCCCTGATTTGTAGAGTACTCAAGACCTATTGTTTCTGGTGAAGATCGGTTAAGGGAAAGGGGTAGTTTACCTGTAACGTTTTATGTTTTAACAAGGGTATTTCCTATGGCAAACGATAACAGCCGCAAATTCAAACAGAATCAAAAGATTATTTGCATACAGCCCTAAATTGTAGAGTTCTCAAGACCTATTGTTTTTGGTGAAGATCGGTTGAGGTAAAGGGGTAGTTTACCGGCAACATTTTTTTAACAAGGGTATTTTCTATGGCAAACGATAACAGCCGCAAATTCAAACAGAATCAAATAATGTTTTGCATACAGCCCTGATTTGTAGAGTACTCAAGACCTATTGTTTTTGGTGAAGATCGGTTAAGGGGAAGGGGTAGTTTACCTGCAACGTTTTTTTATCAAGCGTATTTTCTATGGCAAACGATAGCAGCCGCAAATTCAAACAGAATCAAATAATTTTTAGCATACGTCCCTGAATTGTAGAGGTCTCAATGACTTTCGATTTTGGTGAAGATCGGTTAAGGGGAAGGGGTCCAGCAACCTTATCTGTTGATTTTTGTGAAGATCGGTTAAGGGAAAGGGGTAGTTTACCTGTAACGTTTTATGTTTTAACAAGGGTATTTCCTATGGCAAACGATAACAGCCGCAAATTCAAACAGAATCAAAAGATTATTTGCATACAGCCCTAAATTGTAGAGTTCTCAAGACCTATTGTTTTTGGTGAAGATCGGTTGAGGGAAAGGGGTAGTTTACCTGCAACGTTTTTTTAACAAGGGTATTTTCTATGGCAAACGATAACAGCCGCAAATTCAAACAGAATCAAATAATGTTTTGCATACAGCCCTGATTTGTAGAGTACTCAAGACCTATTGTTTTTGGTGAAGATCGGTTAAGGGGAAGGGGTAGTTTACCTGCAACGTTTTTTTATCAAGCGTATTTTCTATGGCAAACGATAGCAGCCGCAAATTCAAACAGAATCAAATAATTTTTAGCATACGTCCCTGAATTGTAGAGGTCTCAATGACTTTCGATTTTGGTGAAGATCGGTTAAGGGGAAGGGGTCCAGCAACCTTATCTGTTGATTTTTGTGAAGATCGGTTAAGGGAAAGGGGTAGTTTACCTGTAACGTTTTATGTTTTAACAAGGGTATTTCCTATGGCAAACGATAACAGCCGCAAATTCAAACAGAATCAATAGATTATTTGCATACAGCCCTAAATTGTAGAGTTCTCAAGGCCTATTGATTTTGGTGAAGATCGGTTAAGAGAAAGGGGTAGTTTACCTGGTTGTAACAAGAGAAATCTTTTCATGACGAATGATAACTGACGCACATTAAAACAGAATCAAATATTTTTTTGCATGCATCCATGAATTGTAGAGGACTGAAGGCCTATTGATTTTGGTGAAGATCGGTTAAGAGAAAGGGGTAGATTACATGCAACGTTTTATGTTTTAACAACATTAAAGTACTTAATTTTGATAAACAAAGTATCCTGATAAGAAGCTCATAATAATCCACTGTAGAAACGTAGATGAAATATCTATAAATGAAAGGATAGTTGAACGGGGTGGGGGTAATTTTCTATTAATGAAAATTATAGTTGAAGAGGGAGGGGGAATTTTTTGTGTACTACGTTATCGGCAACAAAGAAGTGGTCTTTTTCTGTTAAAACTCCTTCCCGGGCTGTTTAGCCGTAGTCCAATGTTTTCAGCAAAACCAGACGTTTCAGCAGTGCCATCGACTGCCATAATCTGTGAAAATCGAGTGCGAAAACGTGAGGTTGATATACGTTAGTGACCACAGTACTGTGGTTAAGGCTGAAGCAATAGAAAGAAGTAGTTCCTATGGAAATTTGTCATTTCGAAATGATTTTAAATATAAATCTTAGAACATGGAAGTCATGTATGTTTCTCCATACCGATATTTTTCTATGGCAACGATAACAGCCGCAAATTCAAACAGAATCAACTACTCTTTTGCATACCGCCCTGAATTATAGAGTTCTCAAGATCTGTTGGTTTTGGTGAAGATCGGTTAAAGGAAAGGGGTTGTTTACCGGCAACGTTTTATGTTTTAACAAGGGTATTGTCTATGGCAAACGATAACAGCCGCAAATTCCAGCAAAATCAAATACTTTTTGCATGCAGCCTTGATTTGTAGAGTACTCAAGACCTATTGGTTTTGGTGAAGATCGGTTAAGGGAAAGGGGTAGTTTACCAGCAACATTTCATATTTTAACAAGGGTATTTTCTATGGCAAACGATAAGAGCCGCAAATTCAAACAGAATCAAAAAATTTTTTGCATACAGCCCTGATTTGTAGAGTACTCAAGACCTATTGTTTTGGTGAAGATCGCTTAAGGGAAAGGGGTAGTTTACCTGCAACGTTTTTTTAAAAAGGGTATTTTCTATGGCAAACGATAACAGCCGCAAATTCAAACAGAATCAAATAATGTTTTGCGTACAGCCCTGATTTGTAGAGTACTCAAGACCTATTGTTTCTGGTGAAGATCGGTTAAGGGAAAGGGGTAGTTTACCTGTAACGTTTTATGTTTTAACAAGGGTATTTCCTATGGCAAACGATAACAGCCGCAAATTCAAACAGAATCAAAAGATTATTTGCATACAGCCCTAAATTGTAGAGTTCTCAAGACCTATTGTTTTTGGTGAAGATCGGTTGAGGTAAAGGGGTAGTTTACCGGCAACATTTTTTTAACAAGGGTATTTTCTATGGCAAACGATAACAGCCGCAAATTCAAACAGAATCAAATAATGTTTTGCATACAGCCCTGATTTGTAGAGTACTCAAGACCTATTGTTTTTGGTGAAGATCGGTTAAGGGGAAGGGGTAGTTTACCTGCAACGTTTTTTTATCAAGCGTATTTTCTATGGCAAACGATAGCAGCCGCAAATTCAAACAGAATCAAATAATTTTTAGCATACGTCCCTGAATTGTAGAGGTCTCAATGACTTTCGATTTTGGTGAAGATCGGTTAAGGGGAAGGGGTCCAGCAACCTTATCTGTTGATTTTTGTGAAGATCGGTTAAGGGAAAGGGGTAGTTTACCTGTAACGTTTTATGTTTTAACAAGGGTATTTCCTATGGCAAACGATAACAGCCGCAAATTCAAACAGAATCAAAAGATTATTTGCATACAGCCCTAAATTGTAGAGTTCTCAAGACCTATTGTTTTTGGTGAAGATCGGTTGAGGGAAAGGGGTAGTTTACCTGCAACGTTTTTTTAACAAGGGTATTTTCTATGGCAAACGATAACAGCCGCAAATTCAAACAGAATCAAATAATATTTTGCATACAGCTCTGATTTGTAGAGTACTCAAGACCTATTGTTTTTGGTGAAGTTAGGTTAAGGGAAAGGGGTAGTTTACCTGTAACGTTTTATGTTTTAACAAGGGTATTTCCTATGGCAAACGATAACAACCGCAAATTCAAACAGAATCAAAAGATTATTTGCATACAGCCCTAAATTGTAGAGTTCTCAAGACCTATTGTTTTTGGTGAAGATCGGTTGAGGGAAAGGGGTAGTTTACCTGCAACGTTTTTTTAACAAGGGTATTTTCTATGGCAAACGATAACAGCCGCAAATTCAAACAGAATCAAATAATGTTTTGCATACAGCCCTGATTTGTAGAGTACTCAAGACCTGTTGTTTTTGGTGAAGATCGGTTAAGGGGAAGGGGTAGTTTACCTGCAACGTTTTTTTATCAAGCGTATTTTCTATGGCAAACGATAACAGCCGCAAATTCAAACAGAATCAAATAATTTTTTGCATACGTCCCTGAATTGTAGAGGTGTCAGTGACTTTCGATTTTGGTGAAGATCGGTTAAGGGGATGGTGTAGTTTACCTGCAACCTTTTACGTTTTAACAAGAGTAAAGTACTTGAAAATTTATTTAAACTTTTTGAAACAATGGTAATCTATATCTATAATATCGGTATGGAGAACCATACATGACTTCCATATTCTAAGACTTATAATCTGAAATATGCTTGCCTGCCAAGCACGATATATTTTGTAATATATACATAATTTACATTAAAATGAAAAAATTATAATTTTATTGCCTGGCAACAAAATTATTTTATTTTTAACAATTACCATTGTTTGAAAAAGTTTAAATGAATTTTCAAGTACTTTACTCTTGTTAAAACGTAAAATGTTGCTGGTAAACTGCCCCTTCCCATTAACCGATCTTCACCAAAATCTAATGGCCTTGAGTCCTCTACAATTCACTTACGTATGCAAAAAATTATTTGATTCTGTTTGAATTTGCGGCAGTTATCGTTTGCCATAGAAAATACGCTTTATAACAAACGTTGCAGGTAAACTACCCCTTCCCCTCAACCGATCTTCACCAAAAACAATAGGTCTTGAGTACTCACCAAGCCAGGGCTGTATGCAGAAAATTATTCGATTATGTTTGAATTTGCGGCTGTTATCGTTTGCCATAGGAAATAAACTTGTTAAAAAAACGTTGTAGGTAAACTACCCCTTTCCCTTAACCGATCTTAACCAAAAACAGTACGTCTTGAGTACTCTACAAACCAGGGCTGTATGCAGAAAATTATTTGATTATGTTTGAATTTGCGGCTGTTATCGTTTGCCATAGAAAATAACCTTGTTAAAAAAACGTTGTAGGTAAACTACCCCTTTCCCTTAACCGATCTTAACCAAAAACAACAGGTCTTCAGAACTCTACAATTTAGGGCTGTATGCAAATAATCTTTTGATTCTGTTTGAATTTGCGGCTGTTATCGTTTGCCATAGGAAATACCCTTGTTAGAACATAAAACGTTACGGTAAACTACCCCTTTCCCTTAACCGATCGTCACCAAAAACCAATAGGTTTTGAGAACTCTACAATTCAGGGCTGTATGCGAAACATTATTTGATTCTGTTTGAATTTGCGGCTGTTATCGTTTGGAAAAAAAAAAATTTCCCTTGATAAAAAAAAACCGTTGCCGGTAAACTACCCCTTTCCCTCAACCGATCTTCACCAAAAACAATAGGTCGTGAGTACTCTACAAATCAGGGCTGTATGCAAAAAGTTATTTGATTCTGTTTGAATTTGCGGCTGTTATCGTTTGCCATAGAAAAAAAATACCCTTGTTAAAAAACGTTGCAGGTAAACTACCCCTTTCCCTCAACCGATCTTCACCAAAAACAATAGGTCTTGAGAACTCTACAATTTAGGGCTGTATGCAAATAATCTTTAGATTCTGTTTGAATTTGCGGCTGTTATCGTTTGCCATAGGAAATACCCTTGTTAAAACATAAAACGTTACAGGTAAACTACCCCTTTCCCTTAACCGATCTTCACCAAAAACAATAGGTCTTGAGTACTCTACAAATCAGGGCTGTATGCAAATCATTATTTGATTCTGTTTGAATTTGCGGCTGTTATCGTTTGCCAAACAAACAAAATTACCCTTGCTAAAAAAAAACCGTTGCAGGTAAACTACCCCTTTCCCTCAACCGATCTTCACCAAAAACAATAGGTCGCGAGTACTCTGCAAATCAGAGCTGCATGCAAAAAATTATTTGATTCTGTTTGAATTTGCGGCAGTTATCGTTTGCCATAGAAAAAAAATCTACAGACAGACAGACAGACAGACACACAGATAGACAGACAGACAGACACACAGACACTTTTCGGAAAACGACTTTTTTTCATGTTTTGAGTGTAGTAGAATCAGAATCTGCAATAATCTCGAACACGATTTTTTTTTGCCATCACCATACTTCCATTCCTTAAGGAATATGGAAGTAAAATATCGGTATGGAGAACCATACATGACTTCCATATTCTAAGATTTATATTTAAAATCATTTTCAGCCAAACAGCCAGGCTGTGTCTTACCTGCCTTTTTATTGCTGTATTAAATGAAAAATATTATATTACATTAAAATGAAAAAATTATAATTTTATTGCCTGGCAACAAAATTATTTTATTTTTAACAATTACCATTGTTTCAAAAAGTTTAAATAAATTTTCAAGTACTTTACTCTTGTTAAAACGTAAAAGGTTGCAGGTAAACTACCCCTTCCCCTTAACCGATCTTCACCAAAATCGAAAGTCATTGAGACCTCTACAATTCAGGGACGTATGCAAAAAATTATTTGATTCTGTTTGAATTTGCGGCTGTTATCGTTTGCCATAGAAAATACGCTAGATAAAAAAACGTTGCAGGTAAACTACCCCTTCCCCTTAACCGATCTTCACCAAAAACAATAGGTCTTGAGTACTCTACAAATCAGGGCTGTATCCAAAACATTATTTGATTCTGTTTGAATTTGCGGCTGTTATCGTTTGCCATAGAAAATAAAACGTAAAAGGTTGCAGGTAAACTACCCCTTCCCCTTAACCGATCTTCACCAAAAACAATAGGTCTTGAGTACTCTACAAATCAGGACTATATGCAAAACATTATTTGATTCTGTTTGAATTTGCGGCTGTTATCGTTTGCCATATAAAATACCCTTGTTAAAAAAACGTTGCAGGTAAACTACCCCTTTCCCTCAACCGATCTTCACCAAAAACAATAGGTCTTGAGAAATCTACAATTCAGGGCTGTATGCGAAACATTATTTGATTCTGTTTGAATTTGCGGCTGTTATCGTTTGCCAAAAAAAAAAAAAAATTTCCCTTGATAAAAAAAACCGTTTCTGGTAAACTACCCCTTCCCCTCAACCGATCTTCACCAAAAACAATAGGTCGCGAGTACTCTACAAATCAGGGCTGTATGCAAAAAATTATTTGATTCTGTTTGAATTTGCGGCAGTTGTCGTTTGCCATAGAAAATACGCATGATAAAAAATGTTGCTGGTAAACTACCCCTTCCCCTCAACCGATCTTCACCAAAAACAATAGGTCTTGAGTACTCTACAAATCAGGGCTGTATGCAGAAAATTATTTGATTCTGTTTGAATTTGCGGCTGTTATCGTTTGCCATAGAAAATACCCTTGTTAAAAAAACGTTGTAGGTAAACTACCCCTTTCCCTTAACCGATCTTCACCAAAAACAAAAGGTATTGAGAACTCTACAATTTAGGGCTGTATGCAAATAATCTTTTCATTCTGTTTGAATTTGCGGCTGTTATCGTTTGCCATAGGAAATACCCTTGTTAAAACATAAAACGTTACAGGTAAACTACCCCTTTCCCTTAACCGATCTTCACCAAAAACAATAGGTCTTGAGAACTCTACAATTCAGGGCTGTATGCGAAACATTATTTGATTCTGTTTGAATTTGCGGCTGTTATCGTTTGCCAAACAAACAAAATTTCCCTTGCTAAAAAAAAACCGTTGCTGGTAAACTACCCCTTTCCCTCAACCGATCTTCACCAAAAACAATAGGTCGCGAGAACTCTGCAAAACCGGGCTGTATGCAAAAAATTATTTGATTCTGTTTGAATTTGCGGCAGTTATCGTTTGCCATAGAAAAAAAATCTACAGACAGACACACAGACACACAGACAGACAGACAGACACACAGACACTTTTCGGAAAACGACTTTTTTTCATGTTTTGAGTGTAGTAGAATCAGAATCTGCAATAATCTCGAACACGATTTTTTTTGCCATCACCATACTTCCATTCCTTAAGGAATATGGAAGTAAAATGAATGTTTGTTTCTTTCTTTCTTTGTCCCGTATGCGTTCCTATACCATTCATCCGATTGCGATGAAACTTCGGTGAGTTGTTGTGCGCACGCCCGCGAAGGTTTATGAATTCTTTTCGATGGGGTCCTATGGGGGGTTCTTGGGGTCTTCCACATCTCCTCCTAAACCACTGGACCGATTTCAACCAAACTTGGCACAAATATTTTATGCAACGGGAGAACCAACATAGGATAGGTGTTTTTTCGATGGGGTCCTTTGGGGGGTCCTTTGGGGTCTTCCACATCTCCTCCTAAACCACTGGACCGATTTCAACCAAACTTGGCACAAATATTTTACGCAACGGGAGAACCAACATAGGATAGGTGTTTTTTCGACGGGGTCCATTGGGGGGTCCTTTGGGGTCTTCCACATCTCCTCCTAAACCACTGGACCGATTTCAACCAAACTTGGCACAAATATTTTACGCAACGGGAGAACCAACATAGGATGTGTTTTTTCGATATGATCCTTCGGGGGGTCCTTTGGGGTCATTCACTTCTCCTCCTAAACCACTGGACCGATTTCAACCAAACGTGGCACAAATATTTTACGCAAAGGGAGAACCAACATAGGATAGGTGTTTTTTCAATGGGGTTCTTTTGGGGGTTCTTTGGGGTCTTCCACATCTCCTAAACCACTGGACCGATTTCAACCAAACTTGGCACAAATATTTTACGCAACGGGAGAACCAACATAGGATATGTGTTTTTTCGATATGATACTTCGGGGGGTCCTTTGGGGTCTTCCACATCTCCTCCTAAACCACTGGACCGATTTCAACCAAACTTGGCACAAATATTTTACGCAAAGGAAGAACCAACATAGGATAGGTGTTTTTTCGATGGGGTCCTTTGGGGTCTTCCACATCTTCTCCTAAACCACTGGACCGATTTCAACCAAACTTGGCACAAATATTTTACGCAACGGGAGAACCAACATAGGATAGGTGTTTTTTCCGACGGGGTCCTTTGGGGGGTCCTTTGGGGTCTTCCACATCTTCTCCTAAACCACTGGACCGATTTCAACCAAACTTGGCACAAATATTTTACGCAACGGGAGAACCAACATAGGATATGTGTTTTTTCGATTGATACTTCGGGGGGTCATTTGGGGTCTTCCACATCTCCTCCTAAACCACTGGACCGATTTCAACCAAACTTGGCACAAATATTTTACGCAAAGGGAGAACCAACATAGGATAGGTGTTTTTTCGATGGGGTTCTTTTGGGGGTTCTTTGGGGTCTTCCACATCTCCTCCTAAACCACTGGACCGATTTCAACCAAACTTGGCACAAATATTTTACGCAACGGGAGAACCAACATAGGACAGGTGTTTTTTTCGATACGATCCTCTGGGGGGTCCTTTGGAGTCTTAAAAAACTAACTTATTAGATCTGGTTACTATGGCAACCCAATGGAATAGATTCTGTTCTAAATATATTATCGCATTAAATTGAAGACCACGCGAACGAAGTCTTTATATATTATATATATACAAACACTTTCTTTCTTTGAGTGGCATTGCAACGCATGCCGGGTACTTGCTAGTTAAAAATAAAATAATTTTGTTGCCAGGCAATAAAATTATAATTTTTTCATTTTAATGTAATATAATATTTTTCATTTAATACAGCAATAAAAAGGCAGGTAAGACACAGCCTGGCTGTTTGGGTGAAAATGATTTTAAATATAAATCTTAGAATATGGAAGTCATGTATGGTTCTCCATACCGATATTTACTTCCATATTCCTTAAGGAAATGGAAGTATGGTGATGGCAAAAAAATCGTGTTCGAGATTATTGCAGATTCTGATTGTACTACACTCAAAACATGAAAAAAAGTCGTTTTTCGAAAAGTGTCTGTGTGTCTGTCTGTCTGTCTATCTGTAGATTTTTTTCTATGGCAAACGATAACAGCCGCAAATTCAAACAGAATCAAATAATTTTTTGCATGCAGCCCTGATTTGTAGAGTACTCACGACCTGTTGTTTTTGGTAAAGATCGGTTGAGGGAAAGAGGTAGTTTACCTGCAACGGTTTTTTTATATAGAGAAAATTTTTTTTTTTTGGCAAACGATAACAGCCGCAAATTCAAACAGAATCAAATAATGTTTCGCATACAGCCCTGAATTCTAGAGTTCTCAAGACCTATTGTTTTTGGTGAAGATCGGTGAAGGGAAAGGGGTAGTTTACCGGCAACGTTTTATGTTTTAACAAGGGTTTTTTCTATGGCAAACGATAACAGCCGCAAATTCAAACAGAATCAAAAGATTATTCGCATAAAGCCCTATATTGTAGAGTACTCACGACCTAGTGTTTATGGTGAAGATCGGTTAAGGGGAATGGGTAGTTTACCTGCAACGGTTTTTATATCAAGGGTATTTTCTATGGCAAACGATAACTGCCGCAAAGGATTTTGATTTTGGTGAATATCGGTTAAGGGGAAGGGGTAGTTTACCTGCAACCTTTTACGTTTTAACAACAGTAAAGTACTTGAAAATTCATTTAAACTTTTTCAAACAATGGTAATTGTCAAAAATAAAATAATTTTGTTGCCAGGCAATAAAATTATATTTTTTTCATTTTAATGTAAATCATGTATGAGAGAAAATATATCGTTCGTGGCAGGCAAGCATATCTCAGTTATGTAATGTTTAGGTTTCCATTTTATTATTATGACTGCCGCAATAAAAAGGCAGGGAAGACACACACACACACAAAATTCGCGTTATTTCTGGCCTCATTCATGTTTATTTTCTTACATTTGCACGCTTTTTAAATGGAAAGTGCCGAAACCCATACCAACATAACGCGTGCAAGCCGAAAAAGTGTCCAGCGTGGATAGCGATTTGCTTCCTGTGGATCGCTGGGCAGTGTAACTGCACGTGTTTACAGAGGAACGATTCATAGACAGACTTTTCGTCTTTAGGGAATGAACCATCTGCAAGATGCTGAGGGTCCATGAGTGACTTTGGAGCGCTCCTTCTTTTCCGCGTGTTTGTTCTGTGAAACGTACACTGTAGATTCGCAGCTTTACTCTAAGCAACGCTCAATAGGAAATGTTGAAAATTTTTGTCCACGGTGTACCCTCATACACACTAAACCTGCTCTGATGTTTTAATTACGGACATCATAATATTAAAACTTTGGAAACTTGAGCACTACTTAATGGAGATCAATTATTAACTTATACAAGCCTTTAATTTTATGCATATTTTTTATCTATATGTGTACAACGTTATCGGCAACAAAGAAGTAGTTTTTGTTAAAATTCCTTCCCGGGATATTTGGCCGTAGTCCAATGTTTTCTACAAAACCAGACGTTTCGGCAATGCCATCGACTTCCATCATCAGTGAAAATCGAGTGCGATAACGTGAGGTGGTATACGTTAGTGACCACAGTACTGTGGTTAAGGCTGAAGCAGTAAGTAGAAAGAAGTAGTTTATATGGTAATATTTCATTTCGAAAATGATCTTAAATATAAATCTTAGAATATGGAAGTCGTGTATTGTTCTCCATATCGATATTTTCTTATGTCAAACGATAACAGCCGCAAATTCAAACAGAATCATATAATGTTTTGCATACAGCCCTGAATAGTAGAGTTCTTAAGACCTGTTGGTGTTGGTGAACATCGGTTAAGAGAAAGGGGTAGGTTACATGCAACGTTTTATGTTTTAACAACATAAAAGTACTTAATTTTGATAAACAAAGTATCCTGATAAGAAGCTCATAATAATCCACTGTAGAAACGTAGATGAAATATCTATAAATGAAAAGATAGTTGAACGGGGTGGGGGTAATTTTCTATTAATGAAAATTATAGTTGAAGAGGGAGGGGAGGATTTTTTGTGTACTACGTTATCGGCAACAAAGAAGTAGTTTTTTTTTTGTTAAAACTCCTTCCCGGGCTGTTTAGCCGTAGTCCAATGTTTTCAGCAAAACCAGACGCTTCAGCAGTGCCATCGACTGACATCACCTGTGAAAATCGAGTGCGAAAACGTGAGGTGGTATACGTTAGTGACCACAGTACTGTGGTTAAGGCTGAAGCAATAGAAAGAAGTAGTTTCTATGGAAATTTTTCATTTCGAATATGATTTTAAATATAAATCTTAGAACATGGAAGTCATGTATGTTTCTCCATACCGATATTTTTCTATGGCAAACGATAACAGCCGCAAATTCAAACAGAATCAACTAGTCTTTTGCATATAGCCCTGAATTATAGAGTTTTCAATATCTATTGGTTTTGGTGAAGATCGGTTAAAGGAAAGGGGTTGTTTACCGGCAACGTTTTATGTTTTAACAAGGGTATTGTGTATGGCAAACGATAACAGCCGCAAATTAAAGCAAAATCGATTACTTTTTGCATGCAGCCCTGATTTGTAGAGTACTCAAGACCTATTGGTTTTGGTTGAAGATCGGTTAAGGGAAAGGGGTATTTTACCAGCAACATTTCATATTTTAACAAGGGTATTGTCAATGGCAAACGATAAGAGCCGCAAATTCAAACAGAATCAAACAATTTTTTGCATACAGCCCTCATTTGTAGAGTACTCAAGACCTATTGTTTTTGGTGAAGATCGGTTAAGGGAAAGGTGTAGTTTACCTGCAACGTTTTATGTTTTAACAAGGGTATTTTCTATGACAAACGATAACAGCCGCTAATTCAAAAAGAATCAAAAGATTATTTGCATACAGCCCTAAATTTGAGAGTTCTCAAGACCTATACTTTTTGGTGAAGATCGGTTAAAGGGAAAGGGGTAGTTTACCTGCAACGTTTTATGTTTTAACAAGGGTATTTTCTATGGCAAACGATAACAGCCGCAAATTCAAACCGAATCAAATAATTTTTTGCATACAGTCCTGATTTGTAGAGTACCTATTGTTTTTGGTCAAGATCGGTTAAGGGGAAGGGGTAGTTTACCTGCAACGTTTTTTATCAACGGTAATTTTCTATGGCAAACGATAACAGCCGCAAATTCAAACAGAATCAAATAATTTTTTGCATACGTCCCTGAATTGTAGAGACCTCAAGGATTTTGATTTTGGTGTAGATCGGTTAAGGGTAAGGGGTGTTTACCTGCAACCTTTTACGTTCTAACAACAGTAAAGTACTTGAAAATTCATTTAAACTTTTTCAAACAATGGTAATTGTTAAAAATAAAATAATTTTGTTACCAGGCAATAAAATTATAATTTTTTCATTTTAATGTAAATCATGTATGAGAGAAAATATATCGTTCGTGGCAGGCAAACATATCTTAGTTATGTAATGTTTACGTTTCCATTTTTTTATTATGACTGCCGCAATAAAAAGGCAGGGAAGACACACACACACGCACACTAAATTCGCGTTATTTCTGGCCTCATTCATGTTTATTTTCTTACATTTGCACGCTTTTTAAATGGAAAGTGCCGAAACCCATACCAACATAACGCGTTCAAGCCGAAAAAGTGTCCAGCGTGGATACCGATTTGCTTCCTGTGGATCGCTGGGCAGTGTAACTGCACGTGTTTACAGAGGAACGATTCATAGACAGACTTTTCGTCTTTAGGGAATGAACCCTCTGCAAGATGCTGAGGGTCCATGAGTGACTTCGGAGCGCTCCTTCTTTTCCGCGTGTTTGTTCTGTGAAACGTACACTGTAGATTCGCAGCTTTATTCTAAGCAACGCTCAATAGGAAATGTTGAAAATTTTTGTCCACGGTGTACCCTCATACACACTAAACCTGCTCTGATGATTGAATTACGGACATCATAATATTAAAACTTTGGAAACTTGAGCACTACTTAATGGAGATCAATCATTAACTTATACAAGCCATTAATTTTATGCATATTTTTTATCTATATGTGTACAACGTTATCGGCAACAAAGAAGTAGTTTTGTTAAAATTCCTTCCCGGGATATTTGGCCGTAGTCCAATGTTTTCTACAAAACCAGACGTTTCGGCAATGCCATCGATTTCCATCATCAGTGAAAATCGAGTGCGATAACGTGAGGTGGTATACGTTAGTGACCACAGTACTGTGGTTAAGGCTGAAGCAGTAAGTAGAAAGAAGTAGTTTGTATGGTAATATTTCATTTCGAAAATGATCTTAAATATAAATCTTAGAATATGGAAGTCGTGTATTGTTCTCCATACCGATATTTTCTTATGTCAAACGATAACAGCCGCAAATTCAAACAGAATCATATAATGTTTTGCATACAGCCCTGAATAGTAGAGTTCTTAAGACCTGTTGGTGTTGGTGAACATCGGTTAAGGGAAAGGGGTAGTTTACCAGCAACATTTTATGTTTTAACAAGGGTAATTTTTTCTATGACAAACGATAACTGCCGTAAATTCTAACAGTATCAACTACTTTTTTTCATACCTTTCTGAATTATAGAGTATTCAAGGTCTGTTGATTTTGTTGAAGATCGGTTAGGGGAAAGGGGTTGTTTACTAGCAAAGTTTTATGTTTTAACAAGGGTAATTTGTTTTTATGACGAACGATAACTGCCGTAAATTCGTTCAGAATCAAATATTTTTTTGCATGCATCCCTGAATTGTAGAGGACTGAAGGCCTATTGATTTTGGTGAAGATCGGTTACTATAAAGGGGTAGTTTACCTGGTTGTAACAAGAGATATGTTTTCATGACGAATGATAACTGACGCACATTAAAACAGAATCAAATATTTTTTTGCATGCATCCATGAATTGTAGAGGACTGAAGGCCTATTGATTTTGGTGAAGATCGGTTAAGAGAAAGGGGTAGTTTACATGCAACGTTTTATGTTTTAACAACATTAAAGTACTTAATTTTGATAAACAAAGTATCCTGATAAGAAGCTCATAATAATCCACTGTAGAAACGTAGATGAAATATCTATAAATGAAAGGATAGTTGAACGGGGTGGGGGTAATTTTCTATTAATGAAAATTATAGTTGAAGAGGGAGGGGAGGTTTTTTTGTGTACTACGTTATCGGCAACAAAGAAGTAGTTTTTTTTGTTAAAACTCCTTCCCGGGCTGTTTAGCCGTAGTCCAATGTTTTCAGCAAAACCAGACGCTTCAGCAGTGCCATCGACTGACATCATATGTGAAAATCGAGTGCGAAAACGTGAGGTGGTATACGTTAGTGACCACAGTACTGTGGTTAAGGCTGAAGCAATAGAAAGAAGTAGTTTCTATGAAAATTTTTCATTTCGAATATGATTTTAAATATAAATCTTAGAACATGGAAGTCATGTATGTTTCTCCATACCGATATTTTTCTATGGCAAACGATAACAGCCGCAAATTCAAACAGAATCAACTACTCTTTTGCATACAGCCCTGAATTATAGATTTCTCAAGATCTGTTGGTTTTGGTGAAGATCGGTTAAAGGAAAGGGGTTGTTTACCGGCAACGTTTTATGTTTTAACAAGGGTATTGTCTATGGCAAACGATAACAGCCGCAAATTCAAGCAAAATCAAATACTTTTTGCATGCAGCCTTGATTTGTAGAGTACTCAAGACCTATTGGTTTTGGTGAAGATCGGTTAAGGGAAAGGGGTAGTTTTCCAGCAACATTTCATATTTTAACAAGGGTATTTTCTATGGCAAACGATAAGAGCCGCAAATTCAAACAGAATCAAAAAATTTTTTGCATACAGCCCTGATTTGTAGAGTACTCAAGACCTATTGTTTTGGTGAAGATCGCTTAAGGGAAAGGGGTAGTTTACCTGCAACGTTTTATGTTTTAAAAGGGTATTTTCTATGGCAAACGATAAGAGTCGCAAATTCAAACAAAATCAAATACTTTTTTGCATACAGCTCTGATTTGAAGAGTACTCAGGATCTGTATTTTTTGGTGTAGATCGGTTAACGGGAAGGGGTAGTTTACCGGCAACGTTTTTCTTATCACGGGTAATTTTTATATTCTATGGCAAACGATAGCCGCAAATTCAAACAGAATCAAATAATTTTCTGCATACAGCCCTGAATTGTAGAGTACTCAAGGTCTATTGTTTTTGGTGAAGATCAGTTAAGGGAAAGGGGTAATTTACCAGCAACGTTTTTTTATCAAATGTAATATTTTTTCTATGGCAAACGATAACAGCCGCAAATTCAAACAGAATCAACTACTCTTTTGCATACAGTCCTGAATTATAGAGTTCTCAAGACCTATTGTTTTTGGTGAAGATCGGTTAAGGGAAAGGGGTAGTTTACAAGCAACGTTTTATGTTTTGAAAGGGTATTTTCTATGGAAAACGATAAGAGCCGCAATTTCAAACAGAATCAAACAATTATTTGCATACCTTCCTAAATTGTAGAGAGCTCAAGCCCTGTTGATTTTGGTGAAGATCGTTAAAGGGAAAGGGGTACATTACCTGAAACATGTTATGTTGTAACAGGAGAAATAAATGTTTCCATGACGAAAGATAACTGCCGCAAATTGAAACAGAATCAAATATTTTTTTGCATGTATCCCTGCGTTGTAGAGGACTGAAGGTCTATTGAATTTCGTGAAGATCGGTTTAGAGAAACGGGTCGTTTACCTGCAACGTTTTATGTTTTAACAAGAGTAAAGTACTTAATTTTGATAAATAAAGTATCTTGATAAGATGCTCATAATAATCGACTGTAGAAACGTAGATGAAATATCTATAAATGAAGAGGTTAGGTGAACGGGGTGGGGGTAATTTTCTATAAATGAAAATTATAGTTGAAGGGGGAGGGGAGAATTTTGTATGTGTACTACGTTATCGGCAACAAAAAAGTAGTTCTTTGTTAAAATTCCTTCCCGGGCTGTTTAGCCGTAGTCCAATGTTTTCTGCAAAACCAGACTTTTCGGCAGTGCCATCGACATCCATCTCAGTGAAAATCGAGTGCGAAAACGTGAGGTGGTATACGTTAGTGACCACAGTACTGTGGTTTAAGGCTGAAGCAATAAGTAGAAAGAAGTAGTTTCTATGGAAATATTTCATTCCGAATATGATTTTAAATATAAATCTTAGAACATGAAAGTCCTGTATGGTTCTCCATACCGATTTTTACTTCCATATTCCTTAAGGAAATGGAAGTATGGTGATGGCAAAAAAATCGTGTTCGAGATTATTGCAGATTCTGATTGTACTACACTCAAAACATGAAAAAAAGTCGTTTTTCGAAAAGTGTCTGTGTGTATGTCTGTCTGTCTATCTGTAGATTTTTTTCTATGGCAAACGATAACAGCCGCAAATTCAAACAGAATCAAATAATTTTTTGCACGCAGCCCTGATTTTTAGAGTACTCACGACCTGTTGTTTTTGGTGAAGATCGGTTGAGGGAAAGAGGTAGTTTACCTGCAACGGTTTTTTTTATATAGAGAAAATTTTTTTTTTGGCAAACGATAACAGCCGCAAATTCAAACAGAATCAAACAATGTTTCGCATACAGCCCTGAATTGTAGAGTTCTCAAGACCTATTGTTTTTGGTGAAGATCGGTGAAGGGAAAGGGGTAGTTTACCGGCAACGTTTTATGTTTTAACAAGGGTATTTTCTATGGCAAACGATAACAGCCGCAAATTCAAACAGAATCAAAAGATTATTCGCATAAAGCCCTATATTGTAGAGTACTCACGACCTAGTGTTTATGGTGAAGATCGGTTAAGGGGAATGGGTAGTTTACCTGCAACGGTTTTTATATCAAGGGTATTTTCTATGGCAAACGATAACTGCCGCAAATTCAAACAGAATCAAATAATTTTTTCCATACGCCCCTGAATTGTAGAGATCTCAAGGATTTTGATTTTGGTGAATATCGGTTAAGGGGAAGGGGTAGTTTACCTGCAACCTTTTACGTTTTAACAACAGTAAAGTACTTGAAAATTCATTTAAACTTTTTCAAACAATGGTAATTGTCAAAAATAAAATAATTTTGTTGCCAGGCAATAAAATTATATTTTTTTCATTTTAATGTAAATCATGTATGAGAGAAAATATATCGTTCGTGGCAGGCAAGCATATCTCAGTTATGTAATGTTTAGGTTTCCATTTTATTATTATGACTGCCGCAATAAAAAGGCAGGGAAGACACACACACACACAAAATTCGCGTTATTTCTGGCCTCATTCATGTTTATTTTCTTACATTTGCACGCTTTTTAAATGGAAAGTGCCGAAACCCATACCAACATAACGCGTGCAAGCCGAAAAAGTGTCCAGCGTGGATAGCGATTTGCTTCCTGTGGATCGCTGGGCAGTGTAACTGCACGTGTTTACAGAGGAACGATTCATAGACAGACTTTTCGTCTTTAGGGAATGAACCATCTGCAAGATGCTGAGGGTCCATGAGTGACTTTGGAGCGCTCCTTCTTTTCCGCGTGTTTGTTCTGTGAAACGTACACTGTAGATTCGCAGCTTTACTCTAAGCAACGCTCAATAGGAAATGTTGAAAATTTTTGTCCACGGTGTACCCTCATACACACTAAACCTGCTCTGATGTTTTAATTACGGACATCATAATATTAAAACTTTGGAAACTTGAGCACTACTTAATGGAGATCAATTATTAACTTATACAAGCCATTAATTTTATGCATATTTTTTATATATATGTGTACAACGTTATCGGCAACAAAGAAGTAGTTTTTGTTAAAATTCCTTCCCGGGATATTTGGCCGTAGTCCAATGTTTTCTACAAAACCAGACGTTTCGGCAATGCCATCGACTTCCATCATCAGTGAAAATCGAGTGCGATAACGTGAGGTGGTATACGTTAGTGACCACAGTACTGTGGTTAAGGCTGAAGCAGTAAGTAGAAAGAAGTAGTTTATATGGTAATATTTCATTTCGAAAATGATCTTAAATATAAATCTTAGAATATGGAAGTCGTGTATTGTTCTCCATATCGATATTTTCTTATGTCAAACGATAACAGCCGCAAATTCAAACAGAATCATATAATGTTTTGCATACAGCCCTGAATAGTAGAGTTCTTAAGACCTGTTGGTGTTGGTGAACATCGGTTAAGAGAAAGGGGTAGGTTACATGCAACGTTTTATGTTTTAACAACATAAAAGTACTTAATTTTGATAAACAAAGTATCCTGATAAGAAGCTCATAATAATCCACTGTAGAAACGTAGATGAAATATCTATAAATGAAAGGATATTTGAACGGGGTGGGGGTAATTTTCTATTAATGAAAATTATTGTTGAAGAGGGAGGGGAGGATTTTTTGTGTACTACGTTATCGGCAACAAAGAAGTAGTTTTTTTTTGTTAAAACTCCTTCCCGGGCTGTCTAGCCGTAGTCCAATGTTTTCAGCAAAACCAGACGCTTCAGCAGTGCCATCGACTGACATCATCTGTGAAAATCGAGTGCGAAAACGTGAGGTGGTATACGTTAGTGACCACAGTACTGTGGTTAAGGCTGAAGCAATAGAAAGAAGTAGTTTCTATGGAAATTTTTCATTTCGAATATGATTTTAAATATAAATCTTAGAACATGGAAGTCATGTATGTTTCTCCATACCGATATTTTTTTATGGCAAACGATAACAGCCGCAAATTCAAACAGATACAACTAGTCTTTTGCATATAGCCCTGAATTATAGAGTTTTCAATATCTATTGGGTTTGGTGAAGATCGGTTAAAGGAAAGGGGTTGTTTACCGGCAACGTTTTATGTTTTAACAAGGGTATTGTGTATGGCAAACGATAACAGCCGCAAATTAAAGCAACATCGATTACTTTTTGCATGCAGCCCTGATTTGTAGAGTACTCAAGACCTATTGGTTTTGGTGAAGATCGGTTAAGGGAAAGGGGTATTTTACCAGCAACATTTCATATTTTAACAAGGGTATTGTCAATGGCAAACGATAAGAGCCGCAAATTCAAACAGAATCAAACAATTTTTTGCATACAGCCCTGATTTGTAGAGTACTCAAGACCTATTGTTTTTGGTGAAGATCGGTTAAGGGAAAGGGGTAGTTTACCTGCAACGTTTTATGTTTTAACAAGGGTATTTTCTATGACAAACGATAACAGCCGCTAATTCAGAAAGAATCAAAAGATTATTTGCATACAGCCCTAAATTTGAGAGTTCTCAAGACCTATACTTTTTGGTGAAGATCGGTTAAAGGGAAAGGGGTAGTTTACCTGCAACGTTTTATGTTTTAACAAGGGTATTTTCTATGGCAAACGATAACAGCCGCAAATTCAAACCGAATCAAATAATTTTTTGCATACAGTCCTGATTTGTAGAGTACCTATTGTTTTTGGTCAAGATCGGTTAAGGGGAAGGGGTAGTTTACCTGCAACGTTTTTTATCAACGGTAATTTTCTATGGCAAACGATAACAGCCGCAAATTCAAACAGAATCAAATAATTTTTTGCATACGTCCCTGAATTGTAGAGACCTCAAGGATTTTGATTTTGGTGAAGATCGGTTAAGGGTAAGGGGTGTTTACCTGCAACCTTTTACGTTCTAACAACAGTAAAGTACTTGAAAATTCATTTAAACTTTTTCAAACAATGGTAATTGTTAAAAATAAAATAATTTTGTTACCAGGCAATAAAATTATAATTTTTTCATTTTAATGTAAATCATGTATGAGAGAAAATATATCGTTCGTGGCAGGCAAACATATCTTAGTTATGTAATGTTTACGTTTCCATTTTTTTATTATGACTGCCGCAATAAAAAGGCAGGGAAGACACACACACACGCACACTAAATTCGCGTTATTTCTGGCCTCATTCATGTTTATTTTCTTACATTTGCACGCTTTTTAAATGGAAAGTGCCGAAACCCATACCAACATAACGCGTTCAAGCCGAAAAAGTGTCCAGCGTGGATACCGATTTGCTTCCTGTGGATCGCTGGGCAGTGTAACTGCACGTGTTTACAGAGGAACGATTCATAGACAGATTTTTCGTCTTTAGGGAATGAACCCTCTGCAAGATGCTGAGGGTCCATGAGTGACTTCGGAGCGCTCCTTCTTTTCCGCGTGTTTGTTCTGTGAAACGTACACTGTAGATTCGCAGCTTTATTCTAAGCAACGTTCAATAGGAAATGTTGAAAATTTTTGTCCACGGTGTACCCTCATACACTAAACCTGCTCTGATGATTGAATTACGGACATCATAATATTAAAACTTTGGAAACTTGAGCACTACTTAATGGAGATCAATCATTAACTTATACAAGCCATTAATTTTATGCATATTTTTTATCTATATGTGTACAACGTTATCGGCAACAAAGAAGTAGTTTTGTTAAAATTCCTTCCCGGGATATTTGGCCGTAGTCCAATGTTTTCTACAAAACCAGACGTTTCGGCAATGCCATCGACTTCCATCATCAGTGAAAATCGAGTGCGATAACGTGAGGTGGTATACGTTAGTGACCACAGTACTGTGGTTAAGGCTGAAGCAGTAAGTAGAAAGAAGTAGTTTGTATGGTAATATTTCATTTCGAAAATGATCTTAAATATAAATCTTAGAATATGGAAGTCGTGTATTGTTCTCCATACCGATATTTTCTTATGTCAAACGATAACAGCCGCAAATTCAAACAGAATCATATAATGTTTTGCATACAGCCCTGAATAGTAGAGTTCTTAAGACCTGTTGGTGTTGGTGAACATCGGTTAAGGGAAAGGGGTAGTTTACCAGCAACATTTTATGTTTTAACAAGGGTAATTTTTTCTATGACAAACGATAACTGCCGTAAATTCTAACAGTATCAACTACTTTTTTTCATACCTTTCTGAATTATAGAGTATTCAAGGTCTGTTGATTTTGTTGAAGATCGGTTAGGGGAAAGGGGTAGTTTACTAGCAAAGTTTTATGTTTTAACAAGGGTAATTTGTTTTTATCACGAACGATAACTGCCGTAAATTCGTTCAGAATCAAATATTTTTTGCATGCATCCCTGAATTGTAGAGGACTGAAGGCCTATTGATTTTGGTGAAGATCGGTTACTATAAAGGGGTAGTTTACCTGGTTGTAACAAGAGATATGTTTTCATGAC
The DNA here is from genome assembly GCA_034769895.1 of Magicicada septendecula. Lineage (NCBI taxonomy): Eukaryota > Metazoa > Arthropoda > Insecta > Hemiptera > Cicadidae > Magicicada > Magicicada septendecula. The sequence continues at coordinate 159,153,045 of CM068373.1, read as the reverse complement.
GAATGATAACTGACGCACATTAAAACAGAATCAAATATTTTTTTGCATGCATCCATGAATTGTAGAGGACTGAAGGCCTGTTGATTTTGGTGAAGATCGGTTAAGAGAAAGGGGTAGTTTACATGAAACGTTTTATGTTTTAACAACATTAAAGTACTTAATTTTGATAAACAAAGTATCCTGATAAGAAGCTCATAATAATCCACTGTAGAAACGTAGATGAAATATCTATAAATGAAAGGATAGTTGAACGGGGTGGGGGTAATTTTCTATTAATGAAAATTATAGTTGAAGAGGGAGGGGAGGATTTTTGTGTACTACGTTATCGGCAACAAAGAAGTAGTTTTTTTTGTTAAAACTCCTTCCCGGGCTGTTTAGCCGTAGTCCAATGTTTTCAGCAAAACCAGACGCTTCAGCAGTGCCATCGACTGACATCATCTGTGAAAATCGAGTGCGAAAACGTGAGGTGGTATACGTTAGTGACCACAGTACTGTGGTTAAGGCTGAAGCAATAGAAAGAAGTAGTTTCTATGAAAATTTTTCATTTCGAATATGATTTTAAATATAAATCTTAGAACATGGAAGTCATGTATGTTTCTCCATACCGATATTTTTCTATGGCAAACGATAACAGCCGCAAATTCAAACAGAATCAACTACTCTTTTGCATACCGCCCTGAATTATAGATTTCTCAAGATCTGTTGGTTTTGGTGAAGATCGGTTAAAGGAAAGGGGTTGTTTACCGGCAACGTTTTATGTTTTAACAAGGGTATTGTCTATGGCAAACGATAACAGCCGCAAATTCAAGCAAAATCAAATACTTTTTGCATGCAGCCTTGATTTGTAAAGTACTCAAGACCTATTGGTTTTGGTGAAGATCGGTTAAGGGAAAGGGGTAGTTTACCAGCAACATTTCATATTTTAACAAGGGTATTTTCTATGGCAAACGATAAGAGCCACAAATTCAAACAGAATCAAAAAATTTTTTGCATACAGCCCTGATTTGTAGAGTACTCAAGACCTATTGTTTTTGGTGAAGATCGGGTAAGGGAAAGGGGTAGTTTACCTGCAACGTTTTATGTTTTAAAAGGGTATTGTCTATGGCAAACGATAAGAGTCGCAAATTCAAACAAAATCAAATACTTTTTTGCATACAGCTCTGATTTGAAGAGTACTCAGGATCTGTAGTTTTTGGTGTAGATCGGTTAACGGGAAGGGGTAGTTTACCGGCAACGTTTTTCTTATCACGGGTAATTTTTATATTCTATGGCAAACGATAGCCGCAAATTCAAACAGAATCAAATAATTTTCTGCATACAGCCCTGAATTGTAGAGTACTCAAGGTCTATTGTTTTTAGTGAAGATCAGTTAAGGGAATGGGGTAATTTACCAGCAACGTTTTTTTATCAAGTGTAATATTTTTTCTATGGCAAACGATAACAGCCGCAAATTCAAACAGAATCAACTACTCTTTTGCATACAGTCCTGAATTATAGAGTTCTCAAGACCTATTGTTTTTGGTGAAGATCGGTTAAGGGAAAGGGGTAGTTTACAAGCAACGTTTTATGTTTTGAAAGGGTATTTTCTATGTAAAACGATAAGAGCCGCAATTTCAAACAGAATCAAACAATTTTTTGCATACCTTCCTAAATTGTAGAGAGCTCAAGCCCTGTTGATTTTCGTGAAGATCGTTAAAGGGAATGGGGTACATTACCTGAAACATGTTATGTTGTAACAGGAGAAATAAATGTTTCCATGACGAACGATAACTGCCGCAAATTGAAACAGAATCAAATATTTTTTTGCAAGCATCCCTGCATTGTAGAGGACTGAAGGTCTATTGAATTTCGTGAAGATCGGTTTAGAGAAACGGGTCGTTTACCAGCAACGTTTTATGTTTTAACAAGAGTAAAGTACTTAATTTTGATAAATAAAGTATCTTGATTAGATGCTCATAATAATCGACTGTAGAAACGTAGATGAAATAGCTATAAATGAAGAGGTTAGGTGAACGGGGTGGGGGTAATTTTCTATAAATGAAAATTATAGTCGAAGGGGGAGGGGAGAATTTTGTAAGTGTACTACGTTATCGGCAACAAAGAAGTAGTTCTTTGTTAAAATTCCTTCTCGGGCTGTTTAGCCGTAGTCCAATGTTTTCTGCAAAACCAGACTTTTCGGCAGTGCCATCAACATCCATCTCAGTGAAAATCGAGTGCGAAAACGTGAGGTGGTATACGTTAGTGACCACAGTACTGTGGTTTAAGGCTGAAGCAATAAGTAGAAAGAAGTAGTTTCTATGGAAATATTTCATTTCGAATATGATTTTAAACATAAATCTTAGGACATGAAAGTCCTGTACGGTTCTCCATACCGATTTTTACTTCCATATTCCTTAAGGAAATCGAAGTATGGTGATGGCAAAAAAAATCGTGTTCGAGATTATTGCAGATTCTGATTGTACTACACTCAAAACATGAAAAAAAGTCGTTTTTCGAAAAGTGTCTGTGTGTGTGTCTATCTGTCTATCTGTCTGTCTGTCTATCTGTAGATTTTTTTCTATGGCAAACGATAACAGCCGCAAATTCAAACAGAATCAAATAATTTTTTGCATGCAGCCCTGATTTGTAGAGTACTCACGACCTGTTGTTTTTGGTAAAGATCGGTTGAGGGAAAGAGGTAGTTTACCTGCAACGGTTTTTTTATATAGAGAAATTTTTTTTTTTTTTTGGCAAACGATAACAGCCGCAAATTCAAACAGAATCAAATAATGTTTCGCATACAGCCCTGAATTCTAGAGTTCTCAAGACCTATTGTTTTTGGTGAAGATCGGTGAAGGGAAAGGGGTAGTTTACCGGCAACGTTTTATGTTTTAACAAGGGTTTTTTCTATGGCAAACGATAACAGCCGCAAATTCAAACAGAATCAAAAGATTATTCGCATAAAGCCCTATATTGTAGAGTACTCACGACCTAGTGTTTATGGTGAAGATCGGTTAAGGGGAATGGGTAGTTTACCTGCAACGGTTTTTATATCAAGGGTATTTTCTATGGCAAACGATAACTGCCGCAAATTCAAACAGAATCAAATAATTTTTTGCATACGCCCCTGAATTGTAGAGATCTCAAGGATTTTGATTTTGGTGAATATCGGTTACGGGGAAGGGGTAGTTTACCTGCAACCTTTTACGTTTTAACAACAGTAAAGTACTTGAAAATTCATTTAAACTTTTTCAAACAATGGTAATTGTCTAAAATAAAATAATTTTGTTGCCAGGCAATAAAATTATATTTTTTTCATTTTAATGTAAATCATGTATGAGAGAAAATATATCGTTCGTGGCAGGCAAGCATATCTCAGTTATGTAATGTTTAGGTTTCCATTTTATTATTATGACTGCCGCAATAAAAAGGCAGGGAAGACACACACACACACACACACAAAATTCGCGTTATTTCTGGCCTCATTCATGTTTATTTTCTTACATTTGCACGCTTTCTAAATGGAAAGTGCCGAAACCCATACCAACATAACGCGTGCAAGCCGAAAAAGTGTCCAGCGTGGATAGCGATTTGCTTCCTGTGGATCGCTGGGCAGTGTAACTGCACGTGTTTACAGAGGAACGATTCATAGACAGACTTTTCGTCTTTAGGGAATGAACCATCTGCAAGATGCTGAGGGTCCATGAGTGACTTTGGAGCGCTCCTTCTTTTCCGCGTGTTTGTTCTGTGAAACGTACACTGTAGATTCGCAGCTTTACTCTAAGCAACGCTCAATAGGAAATGTTGAAAATTTTTGTCCACGGTGTACCCTCATACACACTAAACCTGCTCTGATGTTTTAATTACGGACATCATAATATTAAAACTTTGGAAACTTGAGCACTACTTAATGGAGATCAATTATTAACTTATACAAGCCATTAATTTTATGCATATTTTTTATATATATGTGTACAACGTTATCGGCAACAAAGAAGTAGTTTTTGTTAAAATTCCTTCCCGGGATATTTGGCCGTAGTCCAATGTTTTCTACAAAACCAGACGTTTCGGCAATGCCATCATCAGTGAAAATCGAGTGCGATAACGTGAGGTGGTATACGTTAGTGACCACAGTACTGTGGTTAAGGCTGAAGCAGTAAGTAGAAAGAAGTAGTTTATATGGTAATATTTCATTTCGAAAATGATCTTAAATATAAATCTTAGAATATGGAAGTCGTGTATTGTTCTCCATATCGATATTTTCTTATGTCAAACGATAACAGCCGCAAATTCAAACAGAATCATATAATGTTTTGCATACAGCCCTGAATAGTAGAGTTCTTAAGACCTGTTGGTGTTGGTGAACATCGGTTAAGAGAAAGGGGTAGGTTACATGCAACGTTTTATGTTTTAACAACATAAAAGTACTTAATTTTGATAAACAAAGTATCCTGATAAGAAGCTCATAATAATCCACTGTAGAAACGTAGATGAAATATCTATAAATGAAAGGATATTTGAACGGGGTGGGGGTAATTTTCTATTAATGAAAATTATTGTTGAAGAGGGAGGGGAGGATTTTTTGTGTACTACGTTATCGGCAACAAAGAAGTAGTTTTTTTTTGTTAAAACTCCTTCCCGGGCTGTCTAGCCGTAGTCCAATGTTTTCAGCAAAACCAGACGCTTCAGCAGTGCCATCGACTGACATCATCTGTGAAAATCAAGTGCGAAAACGTGAGGTGGTATACGTTAGTGACCACAGTACTGTGGATAAGGCTGAAGCAATAGAAAGAAGTAGTTTCTATGGAAATTTTTCATTTCGAATATGATTTTAAATATAAATCTTAGAACATGGAAGTCATGTATGTTTCTCCATACCGATATTTTTCTATGGCAAACGATAACAGCCGCAAATTCAAACAGATACAACTAGTCTTTTGCATATAGCCCTGAATTATAGAGTTTTCAATATCTGTTGGTTTTGGTGAAGATCGGTTAAAGGAAAGGGGTTGTTTACCGGCAACGTTTTATGTTTTAACAAGGGTATTGTGTATGGCAAACGATAACAGCCGCAAATTAAAGCAACATCGATTACTTTTTGCATGCAGCCCTGATTTGTAGAGTACTCAAGACCTATTGGTTTTGGTGAAGATCGGTTAAGGGAAAGGGGTATTTTACCAGCAACATTTCATATTTTAACAAGGGTATTGTCAATGGCAAACGATAAGAGCCGCAAATTCAAACAGAATCAAACAATTTTTTGCATACAGCCCTGATTTGTAGAGTACTCAAGACCTATTGTTTTTGGTGAAGATCGGTTAAGGGAAAGGGGTAGTTTACCTGCAACGTTTTATGTTTTAACAAGGGTATTTTCTATGACAAACGATAACAGCCGCTAATTCAAAAAGAATCAAAAGATTATTTGCATACAGCCCTAAATTTGAGAGTTCTCAAGACCTATACTTTTTGGTGAAGATCGGTTAAAGGGAAAGGGGTAGTTTACCTGCAACGTTTTATGTTTTAACAAGGGTATTTTCTATGGCAAACGATAACAGCCGCAAATTCAAACCGAATCAAATAATTTTTTGCATACAGTCCTGATTTGTAGAGTACCTATTGTTTTTGGTCAAGATCGGTTAAGGGGAAGGGGTAGTTTACCTGCAACGTTTTTTATCAACGGTAATTTTCTATGGCAAACGATAACAGCCGCAAATTCAAACAGAATCAAATAATTTTTTGCATACGTCCCTGAATTGTAGAGACCTCAAGGATTTTGATTTTGGTGAAGATCGGTTAAGGGTAAGGGGTGTTTACCTGCAACCTTTTTAACGTTTTAACAACAGTAAAGTACTTGAAAATTCATTTAAACTTTTTCAAACAATGGTAATTGTTAAAAATAAAATAATTTTGTTACCAGGCAATAAAATTATAATTTTTTCATTTTAATGTAAATCATGTATGAGAGAAAATATATCGTTCGTGGCAGGCAAACATATCTTAGTTATGTAATGTTTACGTTTCCATTTTTTTATTATGACTGCCGCAATAAAAAGGCAGGGAAGACACACACACACGCACACTAAATTCGCGTTATTTCTGGCCTCATTCATGTTTATTTTCTTACATTTGCACGCTTTTTAAATGGAAAGTGCCGAAACCCATACCAACATAACGCGTTCAAGCCGAAAAAGTGTCCAGCGTGGATACAGATTTGCTTCCTGTGGATCGCTGGGCAGTGTAACTGCACGTGTTTACAGAGGAACGATTCATAGACAGATTTTTCGTCTTTAGGGAATGAACCCTCTGCAAGATGCTGAGGGTCCATGAGTGACTTCGGAGCGCTCCTTCTTTTCCGCGTGTTTGTTCTGTGAAACGTACACTGTAGATTCGCAGCTTTATTCTAAGCAACGTTCAATAGGAAATGTTGAAAATTTTTGTCCACGGTGTACCCTCATACACACTAAACCTGCTCTGATGATTGAATTACGGACATCATAATATTAAAACTTTGGAAACTTGAGCACTACTTAATGGAGATCAATCATTAACTTATACAAGCCATTAATTTTATGCATATTTTTTATCTATATGTGTACAACGTTATCGGCAACAAAGAAGTAGTTTTGTTAAAATTCCTTCCCGGGATATTTGGCCGTAGTCCAATGTTTTCTACAAAACCAGACGTTTCGGCAATGCCATCGACTTCCATCATCAGTGAAAATCGAGTGCGATAACGTGAGGTGGTATACGTTAGTGACCACAGTACTGTGGTTAAGGCTGAAGCAGTAAGTAGAAAGAAGTAGTTTGTATGGTAATATTTCATTTCGAAAATGATCTTAAATATAAATCTTAGAATATGGAAGTCGTGTATTGTTCTCCATACCGATATTTTCTTATGTCAAACGATAACAGCCGCAAATTCAAACAGAATCATATAATGTTTTGCATACAGCCCTGAATAGTAGAGTTCTTAAGACCTGTTGGTGTTGGTGAACATCGGTTAAGGGAAAGGGGTAGTTTACCAGCAACATTTTATGTTTTAACAAGGGTAATTTTTTCTATGACAAACGATAACTGCCGTAAATTCTAACAGTATCAACTACTTTTTTTCATACCTTTCTGAATTATAGAGTATTCAAGGTCTGTTGATTTTGTTGAAGATCGGTTAGGGGAAAGGGGTAGTTTACTAGCAAAGTTTTATGTTTTAACAAGGGTAATTTGTTTTTATCACGAACGATAACTGCCGTAAATTCGTTCAGAATCAAATATTCTTTTGCATGCATCCCTGAATTGTAGAGGACTGAAGGCCTATTGATTTTGGTGAAGATCGGTTACTATAAAGGGGTAGTTTACCTGGTTGTAACAAGAGATATGTTTTCATGACGAATGATAACTGACGCACATTAAAACAGAATCAAATATTTTTTTGCATGCATCCATGAATTGTAGAGGACTGAAGGCCTATTGATTTTGGTGAAGATCGGTTAAGAGAAAGGGGTAGTTTACATGAAACGTTTTATGTTTTAACAACATTAAAGTACTTAATTTTGATAAACAAAGTATCCTGATAAGAAGCTCATAATAATCCACTGTAGAAACGTAGATGAAATATCTATAAATGAAAGGATAGTTGAACGGGGTGGGGGTAATTTTCTATTAATGAAAATTATAGTTGAAGAGGGAGGGGAGGATTTTTGTGTACTACGTTATCGGCAACAAAGAAGTAGTTTTTTTTGTTAAAACTCCTTCCCGGGCTGTTTAGCCGTAGTCCAATGTTTTCAGCAAAACCAGACGCTTCAGCAGTGCCATCGACTGACATCATCTGTGAAAATCGAGTGCGAAAACGTGAGGTGGTATACGTTAGTGACCACAGTACTGTGGTTAAGGCTGAAGCAATAGAAAGAAGTAGTTTCTATGAAAATTTTTCATTTCGAATATGATTTTAAATATAAATCTTAGAACATGGAAGTCATGTATGTTTCTCCATACCGATATTTTTCTATGGCAAACGATAACAGCCGCAAATTCAAACAGAATCAACTACTCTTTTGCATACCGCCCTGAATTATAGATTTCTCAAGATCTGTTGGTTTTGGTGAAGATCGGTTAAAGGAAAGGGGTTGTTTACCGGCAACGTTTTATGTTTTAACAAGGGTATTGTCTATGGCAAACGATAACAGCCGCAAATTCAAGCAAAATCAAATACTTTTTGCATGCAGCCTTGATTTGTAAAGTACTCAAGACCTATTGGTTTTGGTGAAGATCGGTTAAGGGAAAGGGGTAGTTTACCAGCAACATTTCATATTTTAACAAGGGTATTTTCTATGGCAAACGATAAGAGCCACAAATTCAAACAGAATCAAAAAATTTTTTGCATACAGCCCTGATTTGTAGAGTACTCAAGACCTATTGTTTTTGGTGAAGATCGGGTAAGGGAAAGGGGTAGTTTACCTGCAACGTTTTATGTTTTAAAAGGGTATTGTCTATGGCAAACGATAAGAGTCGCAAATTCAAACAAAATCAAATACTTTTTTGCATACAGCTCTGATTTGAAGAGTACTCAGGATCTGTAGTTTTTGGTGTAGATCGGTTAACGGGAAGGGGTAGTTTACCGGCAACGTTTTTCTTATCACGGGTAATTTTTATATTCTATGGCAAACGATAGCCGCAAATTCAAACAGAATCAAATAATTTTCTGCATACAGCCCTGAATTGTAGAGTACTCAAGGTCTATTGTTTTTAGTGAAGATCAGTTAAGGGAATGGGGTAATTTACCAGCAACGTTTTTTTATCAAGTGTAATATTTTTTCTATGGCAAACGATAACAGCCGCAAATTCAAACAGAATCAACTACTCTTTTGCATACAGTCCTGAATTATAGAGTTCTCAAGACCTATTGTTTTTGGTGAAGATCGGTTAAGGGAAAGGGGTAGTTTACAAGCAACGTTTTATGTTTTGAAAGGGTATTTTCTATGTAAAACGATAAGAGCCGCAATTTCAAACAGAATCAAACAATTTTTTGCATACCTTCCTAAATTGTAGAGAGCTCAAGCCCTGTTGATTTTCGTGAAGATCGTTAAAGGGAATGGGGTACATTACCTGAAACATGTTATGTTGTAACAGGAGAAATAAATGTTTCCATGACGAACGATAACTGCCGCAAATTGAAACAGAATCAAATATTTTTTTGCAAGCATCCCTGCATTGTAGAGGACTGAAGGTCTATTGAATTTCGTGAAGATCGGTTTAGAGAAACGGGTCGTTTACCAGCAACGTTTTATGTTTTAACAAGAGTAAAGTACTTAATTTTGATAAATAAAGTATCTTGATTAGATGCTCATAATAATCGACTGTAGAAACGTAGATGAAATAGCTATAAATGAAGAGGTTAGGTGAACGGGGTGGGGGTAATTTTCTATAAATGAAAATTATAGTCGAAGGGGGAGGGGAGAATTTTGTAAGTGTACTACGTTATCGGCAACAAAGAAGTAGTTCTTTGTTAAAATTCCTTCTCGGGCTGTTTAGCCGTAGTCCAATGTTTTCTGCAAAACCAGACTTTTCGGCAGTGCCATCAACATCCATCTCAGTGAAAATCGAGTGCGAAAACGTGAGGTGGTATACGTTAGTGACCACAGTACTGTGGTTTAAGGCTGAAGCAATAAGTAGAAAGAAGTAGTTTCTATGGAAATATTTCATTTCGAATATGATTTTAAACATAAATCTTAGGACATGAAAGTCCTGTACGGTTCTCCATACCGATTTTTACTTCCATATTCCTTAAGGAAATCGAAGTATGGTGATGGCAAAAAAAATCGTGTTCGAGATTATTGCAGATTCTGATTGTACTACACTCAAAACATGAAAAAAAGTCGTTTTTCGAAAAGTGTCTGTGTGTGTGTCTATCTGTCTATCTGTCTGTCTGTCTATCTGTAGATTTTTTTCTATGGCAAACGATAACAGCCGCAAATTCAAACAGAATCAAATAATTTTTTGCATGCAGCCCTGATTTGTAGAGTACTCACGACCTGTTGTTTTTGGTAAAGATCGGTTGAGGGAAAGAGGTAGTTTACCTGCAACGGTTTTTTTATATAGAGAAATTTTTTTTTTTTTTTGGCAAACGATAACAGCCGCAAATTCAAACAGAATCAAATAATGTTTCGCATACAGCCCTGAATTCTAGAGTTCTCAAGACCTATTGTTTTTGGTGAAGATCGGTGAAGGGAAAGGGGTAGTTTACCGGCAACGTTTTATGTTTTAACAAGGGTTTTTTCTATGGCAAACGATAACAGCCGCAAATTCAAACAGAATCAAAAGATTATTCGCATAAAGCCCTATATTGTAGAGTACTCACGACCTAGTGTTTATGGTGAAGATCGGTTAAGGGGAATGGGTAGTTTACCTGCAACGGTTTTTATATCAAGGGTATTTTCTATGGCAAACGATAACTGCCGCAAATTCAAACAGAATCAAATAATTTTTTGCATACGCCCCTGAATTGTAGAGATCTCAAGGATTTTGATTTTGGTGAATATCGGTTACGGGGAAGGGGTAGTTTACCTGCAACCTTTTACGTTTTAACAACAGTAAAGTACTTGAAAATTCATTTAAACTTTTTCAAACAATGGTAATTGTCTAAAATAAAATAATTTTGTTGCCAGGCAATAAAATTATATTTTTTTCATTTTAATGTAAATCATGTATGTGAGAAAATATATCGTTCGTGGCAGGCAAGCATATCTCAGTTATGTAATGTTTAGGTTTCCATTTTATTATTATGACTGCCGCAATAAAAAGGCAGGGAAGACACACACACACACACACAAAATTCGCGTTATTTCTGGCCTCATTCATGTTTATTTTCTTACATTTGCACGCTTTCTAAATGGAAAGTGCCGAAACCCATACCAACATAACGCGTGCAAGCCGAAAAAGTGTCCAGCGTGGATAGCGATTTGCTTCCTGTGGATCGCTGGGCAGTGTAACTGCACGTGTTTACAGAGGAACGATTCATAGACAGACTTTTCGTCTTTAGGGAATGAACCATCTGCAAGATGCTGAGGGTCCATGAGTGACTTTGGAGCGCTCCTTCTTTTCCGCGTGTTTGTTCTGTGAAACGTACACTGTAGATTCGCAGCTTTACTCTAAGCAACGCTCAATAGGAAATGTTGAAAATTTTTGTCCACGGTGTACCCTCATACACACTAAACCTGCTCTGATGTTTTAATTACGGACATCATAATATTAAAACTTTGGAAACTTGAGCACTACTTAATGGAGATCAATTATTAACTTATACAAGCCATTAATTTTATGCATATTTTTTATATATATGTGTACAACGTTATCGGCAACAAAGAAGTAGTTTTTGTTAAAATTCCTTCCCGGGATATTTGGCCGTAGTCCAATGTTTTCTACAAAACCAGACGTTTCGGCAATGCCATCATCAGTGAAAATCGAGTGCGATAACGTGAGGTGGTATACGTTAGTGACCACAGTACTGTGGTTAAGGCTGAAGCAGTAAGTAGAAAGAAGTAGTTTATATGGTAATATTTCATTTCGAAAATGATCTTAAATATAAATCTTAGAATATGGAAGTCGTGTATTGTTCTCCATATCGATATTTTCTTATGTCAAACGATAACAGCCGCAAATTCAAACAGAATCATATAATGTTTTGCATACAGCCCTGAATAGTAGAGTTCTTAAGACCTGTTGGTGTTGGTGAACATCGGTTAAGAGAAAGGGGTAGGTTACATGCAACGTTTTATGTTTTAACAACATAAAAGTACTTAATTTTGATAAACAAAGTATCCTGATAAGAAGCTCATAATAATCCACTGTAGAAACGTAGATGAAATATCTATAAATGAAAGGATATTTGAACGGGGTGGGGGTAATTTTCTATTAATGAAAATTATTGTTGAAGAGGGAGGGGAGGATTTTTTGTGTACTACGTTATCGGCAACAAAGAAGTAGTTTTTTTTTGTTAAAACTCCTTCCCGGGCTGTCTAGCCGTAGTCCAATGTTTTCAGCAAAACCAGACGCTTCAGCAGTGCCATCGACTGACATCATCTGTGAAAATCAAGTGCGAAAACGTGAGGTGGTATACGTTAGTGACCACAGTACTGTGGATAAGGCTGAAGCAATAGAAAGAAGTAGTTTCTATGGAAATTTTTCATTTCGAATATGATTTTAAATATAAATCTTAGAACATGGAAGTCATGTATGTTTCTCCATACCGATATTTTTCTATGGCAAACGATAACAGCCGCAAATTCAAACAGATACAACTAGTCTTTTGCATATAGCCCTGAATTATAGAGTTTTCAATATCTGTTGGTTTTGGTGAAGATCGGTTAAAGGAAAGGGGTTGTTTACCGGCAACGTTTTATGTTTTAACAAGGGTATTGTGTATGGCAAACGATAACAGCCGCAAATTAAAGCAACATCGATTACTTTTTGCATGCAGCCCTGATTTGTAGAGTACTCAAGACCTATTGGTTTTGGTGAAGATCGGTTAAGGGAAAGGGGTATTTTACCAGCAACATTTCATATTTTAACAAGGGTATTGTCAATGGCAAACGATAAGAGCCGCAAATTCAAACAGAATCAAACAATTTTTTGCATACAGCCCTGATTTGTAGAGTACTCAAGACCTATTGTTTTTGGTGAAGATCGGTTAAGGGAAAGGGGTAGTTTACCTGCAACGTTTTATGTTTTAACAAGGGTATTTTCTATGACAAACGATAACAGCCGCTAATTCAAAAAGAATCAAAAGATTATTTGCATACAGCCCTAAATTTGAGAGTTCTCAAGACCTATACTTTTTGGTGAAGATCGGTTAAAGGGAAAGGGGTAGTTTACCTGCAACGTTTTATGTTTTAACAAGGGTATTTTCTATGGCAAACGATAACAGCCGCAAATTCAAACCGAATCAAATAATTTTTTGCATACAGTCCTGATTTGTAGAGTACCTATTGTTTTTGGTCAAGATCGGTTAAGGGGAAGGGGTAGTTTACCTGCAACGTTTTTTATCAACGGTAATTTTCTATGGCAAACGATAACAGCCGCAAATTCAAACAGAATCAAATAATTTTTTGCATACGTCCCTGAATTGTAGAGACCTCAAGGATTTTGATTTTGGTGAAGATCGGTTAAGGGTAAGGGGTGTTTACCTGCAACCTTTTTAACGTTTTAACAACAGTAAAGTACTTGAAAATTCATTTAAACTTTTTCAAACAATGGTAATTGTTAAAAATAAAATAATTTTGTTACCAGGCAATAAAATTATAATTTTTTCATTTTAATGTAAATCATGTATGAGAGAAAATATATCGTTCGTGGCAGGCAAACATATCTTAGTTATGTAATGTTTACGTTTCCATTTTATTATTATGACTGCCGCAATAAAAAGGCAGGGAAGACACACACACACACACACAAAATTCGCGTTATTTCTGGCCTCATTCATGTTTATTTTCTTACATTTGCACGCTTTTTAAATGGAAAGTGCCGAAACCCATACCAACATAACGCGTTCAAGCCGAAAAAGTGTCCAGCGTGGATACAGATTTGCTTCCTGTGGATCGCTGGGCAGTGTAACTGCACGTGTTTACAGAGGAACGATTCATAGACAGATTTTTCGTCTTTAGGGAATGAACCCTCTGCAAGATGCTGAGGGTCCATGAGTGACTTCGGAGCGCTCCTTCTTTTCCGCGTGTTTGTTCTGTGAAACGTACACTGTAGATTCGCAGCTTTATTCTAAGCAACGTTCAATAGGAAATGTTGAAAATTTTTGTCCACGGTGTACCCTCATACACACTAAACCTGCTCTGATGATTGAATTACGGACATCATAATATTAAAACTTTGGAAACTTGAGCACTACTTAATGGAGATCAATCATTAACTTATACAAGCCATTAATTTTATGCATATTTTTTATCTATATGTGTACAACGTTATCGGCAACAAAGAAGTAGTTTTGTTAAAATTCCTTCCCGGGATATTTGGCCGTAGTCCAATGTTTTCTACAAAACCAGACGTTTCGGCAATGCCATCGACTTCCATCATCAGTGAAAATCGAGTGCGATAACGTGAGGTGGTATACGTTAGTGACCACAGTACTGTGGTTAAGGCTGAAGCAGTAAGTAGAAAGAAGTAGTTTGTATGGTAATATTTCATTTCGAAAATGATCTTAAATATAAATCTTAGAATATGGAAGTCGTGTATTGTTCTCCATACCGATATTTTCTTATGTCAAACGATAACAGCCGCAAATTCAAACAGAATCATATAATGTTTTGCATACAGCCCTGAATAGTAGAGTTCTTAAGACCTGTTGGTGTTGGTGAACATCGGTTAAGGGAAAGGGGTAGTTTACCAGCAACATTTTATGTTTTAACAAGGGTAATTTTTTCTATGACAAACGATAACTGCCGTAAATTCTAACAGTATCAACTACTTTTTTTCATACCTTTCTGAATTATAGAGTATTCAAGGTCTGTTGATTTTGTTGAAGATCGGTTAGGGGAAAGGGGTAGTTTACTAGCAAAGTTTTATGTTTTAACAAGGGTAATTTGTTTTTATCACGAACGATAACTGCCGTAAATTCGTTCAGAATCAAATATTCTTTTGCATGCATCCCTGAATTGTAGAGGACTGAAGGCCTATTGATTTTGGTGAAGATCGGTTACTATAAAGGGGTAGTTTACCTGGTTGTAACAAGAGATATGTTTTCATGACGAATGATAACTGACGCACATTAAAACAGAATCAAATATTTTTTTGCATGCATCCATGAATTGTAGAGGACTGAAGGCCTATTGATTTTGGTGAAGATCGGTTAAGAGAAAGGGGTAGTTTACATGCAACGTTTTATGTTTTAACAACATTAAAGTACTTAATTTTGATAAACAAAGTATCCTGATAAGAAGCTCATAATAATCCACTGTAGAAACGTAGATGAAATATCTATAAATGAAAGGATAGTTGAACGGGGTGGGGGTAATTTTCTATTAATGAAAATTATAGTTGAAGAGGGAGGGGAGGATTTTTTGTGTACTACGTTATCGGCAACAAAGAAGTAGTTTTTTTTGTTAAAACTCCTTCCCGGGCTGTTTAGCCGTAGTCCAATGTTTTCAGCAAAACCAGACGCTTCAGCAATGCCATCGACTGACATCATCTGTGAAAATCGAGTGCGAAAACGTGAGGTGGTATACGTTAGTGACCACAGTACTGTGGTTAAGGCTGAAGCAATAGAAAGAAGTAGTTTCTATGAAAATTTTTCATTTCGAATATGATTTTAAATATAAATCTTAGAACATGGAAGTCATGTATGTTTCTCCATACCGATATTTTTCTATGGCAAACGATAACAGCCGCAAATTCAAACAGAATCAACTACTCTTTTGCATACCGCCCTGAATTATAGATTTCTCAAGATCTGTTGGTTTTGGTGAAGATCGGTTAAAGGAAAGGGGTTGTTTACCGGCAACGTTTTATGTTTTAACAAGGGTATTGTCTATGGCAAACGATAACAGCCGCAAATTCAAGCAAAATCAAATACTTTTTGCATGCAGCCTTGATTTGTAGAGTACTCAAGACCTATTGGTTTTGGTGAAGTACGGTTAAGGGAAAGGGGTAGTTTACCAGCAACATTTCATATTTTAACAAGGGTATTTTCTATGGCAAACGATAAGAGCCACAAATTCAAACAGAATCAAAAAATTTTTTGCATACAGCCCTGATTTGTAGAGTACTCAAGACCTATTGTTTTTGGTGAAGATCGGTTAAGGGAAAGGGGTAGTTTACCTGCAACGTTTTATGTTTTAAAAGGGTATTGTCTATGGCAAACGATAAGAGTCGCAAATTCAAACAAAATCAAATACTTTTTTGCATACAGCTCTGATTTGAAGAGTACTCAGGATCTGTAGTTTTTGGTGTAGATCGGTTAACGGGAAGGGGTAGTTTACCGGCAACGTTTTTCTTATCACGGGTAATTTTTATATTCTATGGCAAACGATAGCCGCAAATTCAAACAGAATCAAATAATTTTCTGCATACAGCCCTGAATTGTAGAGTACTCAAGGTCTATTGTTTTTAGTGAAGATCAGTTAAGGGAATGGGGTAATTTACCAGCAACGTTTTTTTATCAAGTGTAATATTTTTTCTATGGCAAACGATAACAGCCGCAAATTCAAACAGAATCAACTACTCTTTTGCATACAGTCCTGAATTATAGAGTTCTCAAGACCTATTGTTTTTGGTGAAGATCGGTTAAGGGAAAGGGGTAGTTTACAAGCAACGTTTTATGTTTTGAAAGGGTATTTTCTATGTAAAACGATAAGAGCCGCAATTTCAAACAGAATCAAACAATTTTTTGCATACCTTCCTAAATTGTAGAGAGCTCAAGCCCTGTTGATTTTCGTGAAGATCGTTAAAGGGAATGGGGTACATTACCTGAAACATGTTATGTTGTAACAGGAGAAATAAATGTTTCCATGACGAACGATAACTGCCGCAAATTGAAACAGAATCAAATATTTTTTTGCAAGCATCCCTGCATTGTAGAGGACTGAAGGTCTATTGAATTTCGTGAAGATCGGTTTAGAGAAACGGGTCGTTTACCAGCAACGTTTTATGTTTTAACAAGAGTAAAGTACTTAATTTTGATAAATAAAGTATCTTGATTAGATGCTCATAATAATCGACTGTAGAAACGTAGATGAAATAGCTATAAATGAAGAGGTTAGGTGAACGGGGTGGGGGTAATTTTCTATAAATGAAAATTATAGTCGAAGGGGGAGGGGAGAATTTTGTAAGTGTACTACGTTATCGGCAACAAAGAAGTAGTTCTTTGTTAAAATTCCTTCTCGGGCTGTTTAGCCGTAGTCCAATGTTTTCTGCAAAACCAGACTTTTCGGCAGTGCCATCAACATCCATCTCAGTGAAAATCGAGTGCGAAAACGTGAGGTGGTATACGTTAGTGACCACAGTACTGTGGTTTAAGGCTGAAGCAATAAGTAGAAAGAAGTAGTTTCTATGGAAATATTTCATTTCGAATATGATTTTAAACATAAATCTTAGGACATGAAAGTCCTGTATGGTTCTCCATACCGATTTTTACTTCCATATTCCTTAAGGAAATCGAAGTATGGTGATGGCAAAAAAAATCGTGTTCGAGATTATTGCAGATTCTGATTGCACTACACTCAAAACATGAAAAAAAGTCGTTTTTCGAAAAGTGTCTGTGTGTGTGTCTATCTGTCTATCTGTCTGTCTGTCTATCTGTAGATTTTTTTCTATGGCAAACGATAACAGCCGCAAATTCAAACAGAATCAAATAATTTTTTGCATGCAGCCCTGATTTGTAGAGTACTCACGACCTGTTGTTTTTGGTAAAGATCGGTTGAGGGAAAGAGGTAGTTTACCTGCAACGGTTTTTTTATATAGAGAAAATTTTTTTTTTTTGGCAAACGATAACAGCCGCAAATTCAAACAGAATCAAATAATGTTTCGCATACAGCCCTGAATTCTAGAGTTCTCAAGACCTATTGTTTTTGGTGAAGATCGGTGAAGGGAAAGGGGTAGTTTACCGGCAACGTTTTATGTTTTAACAAGGGTTTTTTCTATGGCAAACGATAACAGCCGCAAATTCAAACAGAATCAAAAGATTATTCGCATAAAGCCCTATATTGTAGAGTACTCACGACCTAGTGTTTATGGTGAAGATCGGTTAAGGGGAATGGGTAGTTTACCTGCAACGGTTTTTATATCAAGGGTATTTTCTATGGCAAACGATAACTGCCGCAAATTCAAACAGAATCAAATAATTTTTTGCATACGCCCTTGAATTGTAGAGATCTCAAGGATTTTGATTTTGGTGAATATCGGTTACGGGGAAGGGGTAGTTTACCTGCAACCTTTTACGTTTTAACAACAGTAAAGTAATTGAAAATTCATTTAAACTTTTTCAAACAATGGTAATTGTCTAAAATAAAATAATTTTGTTGCCAGGCAATAAAATTATATTTTTTTCATTTTAATGTAAATCATGTATGAGAGAAAATATATCGTTCGTGGCAGGCAAGCATATCTCAGTTATGTAATGTTTAGGTTTCCATTTTATTATTATGACTGCCGCAATAAAAAGGCAGGGAAGACACACACACACACACACACACACACAAAATTCGCGTTATTTCTGGCCTCATTCATGTTTATTTTCTTACATTTGCACGCTTTCTAAATGGAAAGTGCCGAAACCCATACCAACATAACGCGTGCAAGCCGAAAAAGTGTCCAGCGTGGATACCGATTTGCTTCCTGTGGATCGCTGGGCAGTGTAACTGCACGTGTTTACAGAGGAACGATTCATAGACAGACTTTTCGTCTTTAGGGAATGAACCCTCTGCAAGATGCTTGGGGTCCATGAGTGACTTTCGAGCGCTCCTTCTTTTCCGTGTGTTTGTTCTGTGAAACGTACACTAGATTCGCAGCTTTACTCTAAGCAACGCTCAATAGGAAATGATGAAAATTTTTGTCCACGGTGTACCCTCATACACACTAAACCTGCTCTGATGTTTTAATTACGGACATCATAATATTAAAACTTTGGAAACTTGAGCACTACTTAATGGAGATCAATCATTAACTTATACAAGCCATTAATTTTATGCATATTTTTTATATATATGTGTACAACGTTATCGGCAACAAAGAAGTAGTTTTTGTTAAAATTCCTTCCCGGGATATTTGGCCGTAGTCCAATGTTTTCTACAAAACCAGACGTTTCGGCAATGCCGTCGACTTCCATCATCAGTGAAAATCGAGTGCGATAACGTGAGGTGGTATACGTTAGTGACCACAGTACTGTGGTTAAGGCTGAAGCAGTAAGTAGAAAGAAGTAGTTTATATGGTAATATTTCATTTCGAAAATGATCTTAAATATAAATCTTAGAATATGGAAGTCGTGTATTGTTCTCCATATCGATATTTTCTTATGTCAAACGATAACAGCCGCAAATTCAAACAGAATCATATAATGTTTTGCATACAGCCCTGAATAGTAAAGTTCTTAAGACCTGTTGGTGTTGGTGAACATCGGTTAAGGGAAAGGGGTAGTTTACCAGCAACATTTTATGTTTTAACAAGGGTAATTTTTTCTATGACAAACGATAACTGCCGTAAATTCTAACAGTATCAACAACTTTTTTTCATACCTTTCTGAATTATAGAGTATTCAAAGTCTGTTGATTTTGTTGAAGATCGGTTAGGGGAAAGGGGTAGTTTACTAGCAAAGTTTTATGTTTTAACAAGGGTAATTTGTTTTTATGACGAACGATAACTGCCGTAAATTCGAACAGAATCAAATATTTTTTTTCATGCATCCCTGAATTGTAGAGGACTGAAGGCCTATTGATTTTGGTGAAGGTCGGTTACGATAAAGGGGTAGTTTACCTGGTTGAAACAAGAGATATGTTTTCATGACGAATGATAACTGACGCACATTAAAACAGAATCAAATATTTTTTTGCATGCATCCATGAATTGTAGAGGACTGAAGGCCTATTGATTTTGGTGAAGATCGGTTAAGAGAAAGGGGTAGTTTACATGCAACGTTTTATGTTTTAACAACATTAAAGTAATTAATTTTGATAAACAAAGTATCCTGATAAGAAGCTCATAATAATCCACTGTAGAAAAGTAGATGAAATATCTATAAATGAAAGGATAGTTGAACGGGGTGGGGGTAATTTTCTATTAATGAAAATTATAGTTGAAGAGGGAGGGGAGGATTTTTTGTGTACTACGTTATCGGCAACAAAGAAGTAGTTTTTTTTGTTAAAACTCCTTCCCGGGCTGTTTAGCCGTAGTCCAATTTTTTCAGCAGAACCAGACGCTTCAGCAGTGCCATCGACTGACATCACCTGTGAAAATCTAGTGCGAAAACGTGAGGTGGTATACGTTAGTGACCACAGTACTGTGGTTAAGGCTGAAGCAATAGAAAGAAGTAGTTTCTATGGAAATTTTTCATTTCGAATATGGTTTTAAATATAAATCTTAGAACATGGAAGTTATGTATGTTTCTCCATACCGATATATTTCTATGGCAAACGATAACAGCCGCAAATTCAAACAGAATCAACTAGTCTTTTGCATACAGCTCTGAATTATTGAGTTTTCAAGATCTATTGGTTTTGGTGAAGATCGGTTAAAGGAAAGGGGTTGTTTACCGGCAACGTTTTATGTTTTAACAAGGGTATTGTGTATGGCAAACGATAATAGCCGCAAATTAAAGCAAAATCAAATACTTTTTGCATGCAGCCCAGATTTGTAGAGTACTCAAGACCTATTGGTTTTGGTGAAGATCGGTTAAGGGAATGGGGTAGTTTACCAGCAACATTTCATATTTTAACAAGGGTATTTTATATGGCAATCGATAAGAGCCGCAAATTCAAACAGAATCAAACAATTTTTTGCATACAGCCCTGATTTGTAGAGTACTCAAGACGTATTGTTTTTGGTCAAGATCGGTTAAGGGAAAGGGGTAATTTACCTGCAACGTTTTATGTTTTAACAAGGGTATTTTCTATGGCAAACGATAACAGCCGCAAATTCTAACCGAATCAAATAATTTTTTGCATGCAGTCCTGATTTGTAGAGTACTCAAGACCTATTGTTTTTGGTCAAGATCGGTTAAGGGGAAGGGGTAGTTTACCTGCAACGTTTTTTATCAACGGTAATTTTCTATGGCAAACGATAACAGCCGCAAATTCAAACAGAATCAAATAATTTTTTGCATACGTCCCTGAATTGTAGAGACCTCAAGGATTTTGATTTTGGTGAAGATCGGTTAATGGTAAGGGGTGTTTACCTGCAACCTTTTACGTTTTAACAACAGTAAAGTACTTGAAAATTCATTTAAACTTTTTCAAACAATGGTAATTGTCAAAAATAAAATAATTTTGTTGCCAGGCAATAAAATTATAATTTTTTCATTTTAATGTAAGTCACGTATGAGAGAAAATATATCGTTTGTGGCAGGCAAGCATATCTGAGTTATGTAATGTTTACGTTTCCATTTTTTTATTATGACTGCCGCAATAAAAAGGCAGGGAAGACACACACACACACACACGCACACAAAATTCGCGTTATTTCTGGCCTCATTCATGTTTATTTTCTTACATTTGCACGCTTTTTAAATGGAAAGTGCCGAAACCCATACCAACATAACGCGTGCAAGCCGAAAAAATGTCCAGCGTGGATAGCGATTTGCTTCCTGTGGATCGCTGGGCAGTGTAACTGCACGTGTTTACAGAGGAACGATTCATAGACAGACTTTTCGTCTTTAGGGAATGAACCCTCTGCAAGATGCTTGGGGTCCATGAGTGACTTTCGAGCGCTCCTTCTTTTCCGTGTGTTTGTTCTGTGAAACGTACACTGTAGATTCGCAGCTTTACTCTAAGCAACGCTCAATAGGAAATGATGAAAATTTTTGTCCACGGTGTACCCTCATACACACTAAACCTGCTCTGATGTTTTAATTACGGACATCATAATATTAAAACTTTGGAAACTTGAGCACTACTTAATGGAGATCAATCATTAACTTATACAAGCCATTAATTTTATGCATATTTTTTATATATATGTGTACAACGTTATCGGCAACAAAGAAGTAGTTTTTGTTAAAATTCCTTCCCGGGATATTTGGCCGTAGTCCAATGTTTTCTACAAAACCAGACGTTTCGGCAATGCCGTCGACTTCCATCATCAGTGAAAATCGAGTGCGATAACGTGAGGTGATATACGTTAGTGACCACAGTACTGTGGTTAAGGCTGAAGCAGTAAGTAGAAAGAAGTAGTTTATATGGTAATATTTCATTTCGAAAATGATCTTAAATATAAATCTTAGAATATGGAAGTCGTGTATTGTTCTCCATATCGATATTTTCTTATGTCAAACGATAACAGCCGCAAATTCAAACAGAATCATATAATGTTTTGCATACAGCCCTGAATAGTAAAGTTCTTAAGACCTGTTGGTGTTGGTGAACATCGGTTAAGGGAAAGGGGTAGTTTACCAGCAACATTTTATGTTTTAACAAGGGTAATTTTTTCTATGACAAACGATAACTGCCGTAAATTCTAACAGTATCAACAACTTTTTTTCATACCTTTCTGAATTATAGAGTATTCAAAGTCTGTTGATTTTGTTGAAGATCGGTTAGGGGAAAGGGGTAGTTTACTAGCAAAGTTTTATGTTTTAACAAGGGTAATTTGTTTTTATGACGAACGATAACTGCCGTAAATTCGAACAGAATCAAAAATTTTTTTTCATGCATCCCTGAATTGTAGAGGACTGAAGGCCTATTGATTTTGGTGAAGGTCGGTTACGATAAAGGGGTAGTTTACCTGGTTGAAACAAGAGATATGTTTTCATGACGAATGATAACTGACGCACATTAAAACAGAATCAAATATTTTTTTGCATGCATCCATGAATTGTAGAGGACTGAAGGCCTATTGATTTTGGTGAAGATCGGTTAAGAGAAAGGGGTAGTTTACATGCAACGTTTTATGTTTTAACAACATTAAAGTAATTAATTTTGATAAACAAAGTATCCTGATAAGAAGCTCATAATAATCCACTGTAGAAAAGTAGATGAAATATCTATAAATGAAAGGATAGTTGAACGGGGTGGGGGTAATTTTCTATTAATGAAAATTATAGTTGAAGAGGGAGGGGAGGATTTTTTGTGTACTACGTTATCGGCAACAAAGAAGTAGTTTTTTTTGTTAAAACTCCTTCCCGGGCTGTTTAGCCGTAGTCCAATGTTTTCAGCAAAACCAGACGCTTCAGCAGTGCCATCGACTGACATCACCTGTGAAAATCTAGTGCGAAAACGTGAGGTGGTATACGTTAGTGACCACAGTACTGTGGTTAAGGCTGAAGCAATAGAAAGAAGTAGTTTCTATGGAAATTTTTCATTTCGAATATGGTTTTAAATATAAATCTTAGAACATGGAAGTTATGTATGTTTCTCCATACCGATATATTTCTATGGCAAACGATAACAGCCGCAAATTCAAACAGAATCAACTAGTCTTTTGCATACAGCTCTGAATTATTGAGTTTTCAAGATCTATTGGTTTTGGTGAAGATCGGTTAAAGGAAAGGGGTTGTTTACCGGCAACGTTTTATGTTTTAACAAGGGTATTGTGTATGGCAAACGATAATAGCCGCAAATTAAAGCAAAATCAAATACTTTTTGCATGCAGCCCAGATTTGTAGAGTACTCAAGACCTATTGGTTTTGGTGAAGATCGGTTAAGGGAATGGGGTAGTTTACCAGCAACATTTCATATTTTAACAAGGGTATTTTATATGGCAATCGATAAGAGCCGCAAATTCAAACAGAATCAAACAATTTTTTGCATACAGCCCTGATTTGTAGAGTACTCAAGACGTATTGTTTTTGGTCAAGATCGGTTAAGGGAAAGGGGTAATTTACCTGCAACGTTTTATGTTTTAACAAGGGTATTTTCTATGGCAAACGATAACAGCCGCAAATTCTAACCGAATCAAATAATTTTTTGCATGCAGTCCTGATTTGTAGAGTACTCAAGACCTATTGTTTTTGGTCAAGATCGGTTAAGGGGAAGGGGTAGTTTACCTGCAACGTTTTTTATCAACGGTAATTTTCTATGGCAAACGATAACAGCCGCAAATTCAAACAGAATCAAATAATTTTTTGCATACGTCCCTGAATTGTAGAGACCTCAAGGATTTTGATTTTGGTGAAGATCGGTTAATGGTAAGGGGTGTTTACCTGCAACCTTTTACGTTTTAACAACAGTAAAGTACTTGAAAATTCATTTAAACTTTTTCAAACAATGGTAATTGTCAAAAATAAAATAATTTTGTTGCCAGGCAATAAAATTATAATTTTTTCATTTTAATGTAAGTCACGTATGAGAGAAAATATATCGTTTGTGGCAGGCAAGCATATCTGAGTTATGTAATGTTTACGTTTCCATTTTTTTATTATGACTGCCGCAATAAGTAGGCAGGGAAGACACACACACACACACACACGCGCACACAAAATTCGCGTTATTTCTGGCCTCATTCATGTTTATTTTCTTACATTTGCACGCTTTTTAAATGGAAAGTGCCGAAACCCATACCAACATAACGCGTGCAAGCCGAAAAAGTGTCCAGCGTGGATACCGATTTGCTTCCTGTGGATCGCTGGGCAGTGTAACTGCACGTGTTTACAGAGGAACGATTCATAGACAGACTTTTCGTCTTTAGGGAATGAACCCTCTGCAAGATGCTGAGGGTCCATGAGTGACTTCGGAGCGCTCCTTCTTTTCCGCGTGTTTGTTCTGTGAAACGTACACTGTAGATTCGCAGCTTTATTCTAAGCAACGCTCAATAGGAAATGTTGAAAATTTTTGTCCACGGTGTACCCTCATACACACTAAACCTGCTCTGATGTTTTAATTACGGACATCATAATATTAAAACTTTGGAAACTTGAGCACTACTTAATGGAGATCAATCATTAACTTATACAAGCCATTAATTTTATGCATATTTTTTATCTATATGTGTACAACGTTATCGGCAACAAAGAAGTAGTTTTTGTTAAAATTCCTTCCCGGGATATTTGGCCGTAGTCCAATGTTTTCTACAAAACCAGACGTTTCGGCAATGCCATCGACTTCCATCATCAGTGAAAATCGAGTGCGATAACGTGAGGTGGTATACGTTAGTGACCACAGTACTGTGGTTAAGGCTGAAGCAGTAAGTAGAAAGAAGTAGTTTATATGGTAATATTTCATTTCGAAAATGATCTTAAATATAAATCTTAGAATATGGAAGTCGTGTATTGTTCTCCATATCGATATTTTCTTATGTCAAACGATAACAGCCGCAAATTCAAACAGAATCATATAATGTTTTGCATACAGCCCTGAATAGTAGAGTTCTTAAGACCTGTTGGTGTTGGTGAACATCGGTTAAGGGAAAGGGGTAGTTTACCAGCAACATTTTATGTTTTAACAAGGGTAATTTTTTCTATGACAAACGATAACTGCCGTAAATTCTAACAGTATCAACTACTTTTTTTCATACCTTTCTGAATTATAGAGTATTCAAGGTCTGTTGATTTTGTTGAAGATCGGTTAGGGGAAAGGGGTTGTTTACTAGCAAAGTTTTATGTTTTAACAAGGGTAATTTGTTTTTATGACGAACGATAACTGCCGTAAATTCGAACAGAATCAAAAATTTTTTTTCATGCATCCCTGAATTGTAGAGGACTGAAGGCCTATTGATTTTGGTGAAGGTCGGTTACGATAAAGGGGTAGTTTACCTGGTTGTAACAAGAGATATGTTTTCATGACGAATGATAACTGACGTACATTAAAACAGAATCAAATATTTTTTTGCATGCATCCATGAATTGTAGAGGACTGAAGGCCTATTGATTTTGGTGAAGATCGGTTAAGAGAAAGGGGTAGTTTACATGCAACGTTTTATGTTTTAACAACATTAAAGTACTTAATTTTGATAAACAAAGTATCCTGATAAGAAGCTCATAATAATCCACTGTAGAAACGTAGATGAAATATCTATAAATGAAAAGATAGTTGAACGGGGTGGGGGTAATTTTCTATTAATGAAAATTATAGTTGAAGAGGGAGGGGAGGATTTTTTGTGTACTACGTTATCGGCAACAAAGAAGTAGTTTTTTTTTGTTAAAACTCCTTCCCGGGCTGTTTAGCCGTAGTCCAATGTTTTCAGCAAAACCAGACGCTTCAGCAGTGCCATCGACTGACATCACCTGTGAAAATCTAGTGCGAAAACGTGAGGTGGTATACGTTAGTGACCACAGTACTGTGGTTAAGGCTGAAGCAATAGAAAGAAGTAGTTTCTATGGAAATTTTTCATTTCGAATATGATTTTAAATATAAATCTTAGAACATGGAAGTCATGTATGTTTCTCCATACCGATATATTTCTATGGCAAACGATAACAGCCGCAAATTCAAACAGAATCTACTAGTCTTTTGCATACAGCTCTGAATTATAGAGTTTTCAAGATCTGTTGGTTTTGGTGAAGATCGGTTAAAGGAAAGGGGTTGTTTACCGGCAACGTTTTATGTTTTAACAAGGGTATTGTGTATGGCAAACGATAATAGCCGCAAATTAAAGCAAAATCAAATACTTTTTGCATGCAGCCCTGATTTGTAGAGTACTCAAGACCTATTGGTTTTGGTGAAGATCGGTTAAGGGAATGGGGTAGTTTACCAGCAACATTTCATATTATAACAAGGGTATTTTATATGGCAAACGATAAGAGCCGCAAATTCAAACAGAATCAAACAATTTTTTGCATACAGCCCTGATTTGTAGAGTACTCAAGACGTATTGTTTTTGGTCAAGATCGGTTAAGGGGAAGGGGTAATTTACCTGCAGCGTTTTATGTTTTAACAAGGGTATTTTCTATGACAAACGATAACAGCCGCAAATTCAAAAGTAAAAAGAATCAAAAGATTATTTGCATACAGCCCTAAATTTGAGAGTTCTCAAGACCTATTCTTTTTGGTGATGATCGGTTAAAGGGAAAGGGGTAGTTTACCTGCAACGTTTTATGTTTTAACAAGGGTATTTTCTATGGCAAACGATAACAGCCGCAAATTCAAACCGAATCAAATAATTTTTTGCATACAGTCCTGATTTGTAGAGTACTCAAGACCTATTGTTTTTGGTCAAGATCGGTTAAGGGGAAGGGGTAGTTTACCTGCAACGTTTTTTATCAACGGTAATTTTCTATGGCAAACGATAACAGCCGCAAATTCAAACAGAATCAAATAATTTTTTGCATACGTCCCTGAATTGTAGAGACCTCAAGGATTTTGATTTTGGTGAAGATCGGTTAATGGTAAGGGGTGTTTACCTGCAACCTTTTACGTTTTAACAACAGTAAAGTACTTGAAAATTCATTTAAACTTTTTCAAACAATGGTAATTGTCAAAAATAAAATAATTTTGTTGCCAGGCAATAAAATTATAATTTTTTCATTTTAATGTAAGTCACGTATGAGAGAAAATATATCGTTTGTGGCAGGCAAGCATATCTGAGTTATGTAATGTTTACGTTTCCATTTTTTTATTATGACTGCCGCAATAAAAAGGCAGGGAAGACACACACACACACACACACGCACACAAAATTCGCGTTATTTCTGGCCTCATTCATGTTTATTTTCTTACATTTGCACGCTTTTTAAATGGAAAGTGCCGAAACCCATACCAACATAACGCGTGCAAGCCGAAAAAGTGTCCAGCGTGGATACCGATTTACTTCCTGTGGATCGCTGGGCAGTGTAACTGCACGTGTTTACAGAGGAACGATTCATAGACAGACTTTTCGTCTTTAGGGAATGAACCCTCTGCAAGATGCTGACGGTCCATGAGTGACTTCGGAGCGCTCCTTCTTTTCCGCGTGTTTGTTCTGTGAAACGTACACTGTAGATTCGCAGCTTTATTCTAAGCAACGCTCAATAGGAAATGTTGAAAATTTTTGTCCACGGTGTACCCTCATACACACTAAACCTGCTCTGATGTTTTAATTACGGACATCATAATATTAAAACTTTGGAAACTTGAGCACTACTTAATGGAGATCAATCATTAACTTATACAAGCCATTAATTTTATGCATATTTTTTATCTATATGTGTACAACGTTATCGGCAACAAAGAAGTAGTTTTTGTTAAAATTCCTTCCCGGGATATTTGGCCGTAGTCCAATGTTTTCTACAAAACCAGACGTTTCGGCAATGCCATCGACTTCCATCATCAGTGAAAATCGAGTGCGATAACGTGAGGTGGTATACGTTAGTGACCACAGTACTGTGGTTAAGGCTGAAGCAGTAAGTAGAAAGAAGTAGTTTATATGGTAATATTTCATTTCGAAAATGATCTTAAATATAAATCTTAGAATATGGAAGTCGTGTATTGTTCTCCATATCGATATTTTCTTATGTCAAACGATAACAGCCGCAAATTCAAACAGAATCATATAATGTTTTGCATACAGCCCTGAATAGTAGAGTTCTTAAGACCTGTTGGTGTTGGTGAACATCGGTTAAGGGAAAGGGGTAGTTTACCAGCAACATTTTATGTTTTAACAAGGGTAATTTTTTCTATGACAAACGATAACTGCCGTAAATTCTAACAGTATCAACTACTTTTTTTCATACCTTTCTGAATTATAGAGTATTCAAGGTCTGTTGATTTTGTTGAAGATCGGTTAGGGGAAAGGGGTTGTTTACTAGCAAAGTTTTATGTTTTAACAAGGGTAATTTGTTTTTATGACGAACGATAACTGCCGTAAATTCGAACAGAATCAAAAATTTTTTTTCATGCATCCCTGAATTGTAGAGGACTGAAGGCCTATTGATTTTGGTGAAGGTCGGTTACGATAAAGGGGTAGTTTACCTGTTTGTAACAAGAGATATGTTTTCATGACGAATGATAACTGACGTACATTAAAACAGAATCAAATATTTTTTTGCATGCATCCATGAATTGTAGAGGACTGAAGGCCTATTGATTTTGGTGAAGATCGGTTAAGAGAAAGGGGTAGTTTACATGCAACGTTTTATGTTTTAACAACATTAAAGTACTTAATTTTGATAAACAAAGTATCCTGATAAGAAGCTCATAATAATCCACTGTAGAAACGTAGATGAAATATCTATAAATGAAAAGAAAGTTGAACGGGGTGGGGGTAATTTTCTATTAATGAAAATTATAGTTGAAGAGGGAGGGGAGGATTTTTTGTGTACTACGTTATCGGCAACAAAGAAGTAGTTTTTTTTGTTAAAACTCCTTCCCGGGCTGTTTAGCCGTAGTCCAATGTTTTCAGCAAAACCAGACGCTTCAGCAGTGCCATCGACTGACATCACCTGTGAAAATCTAGTGCGAAAACGTGAGGTGGTATACGTTAGTTACCACAGTACTGTGGTTAAGGCTGAAGCAATAGAAAGAAGTAGTTTCTATGGAAATTTTTCATTTCGAATATGATTTTAAATATAAATCTTAGAACATGGAAGTCATGTATGTTTCTCCATACCGATATATTTCTATGGCAAACGATAACAGCCGCAAATTCAAACAGAATCAACTAGTCTTTTGCATACAGCTCTGAATTATAGAGTTTTCAAGATCTATTGGTTTTGGTGAAGATCGGTTAAGGGAATGGGGTAGTTTACCAGCAACATTTCATATTTTAACAAGGGTATTTTATATGGCAAACGATAAGAGCCGCAAATTCAAACAGAATCAAACAATTTTTTGCATACAGCCCTGATTTGTAGAGTACTCAAGACAGCCGCTGGTCGTCATCGTCAAGTTCGTTAAGTCTTTGGTCAAGATCGGTTAAGGGGAAGGGGTAATTTACCTGCAACGTTTTATGTTTTAACAAGGGTATTTTCTATGACAAACGATAACAGCCGCAAATTCAAAAGTAAAAAGAATCAAAAGATTATTTGCATACAGCCCTAAATTTGAGAGTTCTCAAGACCTATTCTTTTTGGTGAAGATCGGTTAAAGGGAAAGGGGTAGTTTACCTGCAACGTTTTATGTTTTAACAAGGGTATTTTCTATGGCAAACGATAACAGCCGCAAATTCAAACCGAATCAAATAATTTTTTGCATACAGTCCTGATTTGTAGAGTACTCAAGACCTATTGTTTTTGGTCAAGATCGGTTAAGGGGAAGGGGTAGTTTACCTGCAACGTTTTTTATCAACGGTAATTTTCTATGGCAAACGATAACAGCCGCAAATTCAAACAGAATCAAATAATTTTTTGCATACGTCCCTGAATTGTAGAGACCTCAAGGATTTTGATTTTGGTGAAGATCGGTTAAGGGTAAGGGGTGTTTACCTGCAACCTTTTACGTTTTAACAACAGTAAAGTACTTGAAAATTCATTTAAACTTTTTCAAACAATGGTAATTGTCAAAAATAAAATAATTTTGTTGCCAGGCAATAAAATTATAATTTTTTCATTTTAATGTAAATCACGTATGAGAGAAAATATATCGTTTGTGGCAGGCAAGCAAATCTGAGTTATGTAATGTTTACGTTTCCATTTTTTTATTATGACTGCCGCAATAAAAAGGCAGGGAAGACACACACACACACACACACACGCACACAAAATTCGCGTTATTTCTGGCCTCATTCATGTTTATTTTCTTACATTTGCACGCTTTTTAAATGGAAAGTGCCGAAACCCATACCAACATAACGCGTGCAAGCCGAAAAAGTGTCCAGCGTGGATACCGATTTGCTTCCTGTGGATCGCTGGGCAGTGTAACTGCACGTGTTTACAGAGGAACGATTCATAGACAGACTTTTCGTCTTTAGGGAATGAACCCTCTGCAAGATGCTGAGGGTCCATGAGTGACTTCGGAGCGCTCCTTCTTTTCCGCGTGTTTGTTCTGTGAAACGTACACTGTAGATTCGCAGCTTTATTCTAAGCAACGCTCAATAGGAAATGTTGAAAATTTTTGTCCACGGTGTACCCTCATACACACTAAACCTGCTCTGATGTTTTAATTACGGACATCATAATATTAAAACTTTGGAAACTTGAGCACTACTTAATGGAGATCAATCATTAACTTATACAAGCCATTAATTTTATGCATATTTTTTATCTATATGTGTACAACGTTATCGGCAACAAAGAAGTAGTTTTTGTTAAAATTCCTTCCCGGGATATTTGGCCGTAGTCCAATGTTTTCTACAAAACCAGACGTTTCGGCAATGCCATCGACTTCCATCATCAGTGAAAATCGAGTGCGATAACGTGAGGTGGTATACGTTAGTGACCACAGTACTGTGGTTAAGGCTGAAGCAGTAAGTAGAAAGAAGTAGTTTATATGGTAATATTTCATTTCGAAAATGATCTTAAATATAAATCTTAGAATATGGAAGTCGTGTATTGTTCTCCATATCGATATTTTCTTATGTCAAACGATAACAGCCGCAAATTCAAACAGAATCATATAATGTTTTGCATACAGCCCTGAATAGTAGAGTTCTTAAGACCTGTTGGTGTTGGTGAACATCGGTTAAGGGAAAGGGGTAGTTTACCAGCAACATTTTATGTTTTAACAAGGGTAATTTTTTCTATGACAAACGATAACTGCCGTAAATTCTAACAGTATCAACTACTTTTTTTCATACCTTTCTGAATTATAGAGTATTCAAGGTCTGTTGATTTTGTTGAAGATCGGTTAGGGGAAAGGGGTTGTTTACTAGCAAAGTTTTATGTTTTAACAAGGGTAATTTGTTTTTATGACGAACGATAACTGCCGTAAATTCGAACAGAATCAAAAATTTTTTTTCATGCATCCCTGAATTGTAGAGGACTGAAGGCCTATTGATTTTGGTGAAGGTCGGTTACGATAAAGGGGTAGTTTACCTGTTTGTAACAAGAGATATGTTTTCATGACGAATGATAACTGACGTACATTAAAACAGAATCAAATATTTTTTTGCATGCATCCATGAATTGTAGAGGACTGAAGGCCTATTGATTTTGGTGAAGATCGGTTAAGAGAAAGGGGTAGTTTACATGCAACGTTTTATGTTTTAACAACATTAAAGTACTTAATTTTGATAAACAAAGTATCCTGATAAGAAGCTCATAATAATCCACTGTAGAAACGTAGATGAAATATCTATAAATGAAAAGAAAGTTGAACGGGGTGGGGGTAATTTTCTATTAATGAAAATTATAGTTGAAGAGGGAGGGGAGGATTTTTTGTGTACTACGTTATCGGCAACAAAGAAGTAGTTTTTTTTGTTAAAACTCCTTCCCGGGCTGTTTAGCCGTAGTCCAATGTTTTCAGCAAAACCAGACGCTTCAGCAGTGCCATCGACTGACATCACCTGTGAAAATCTAGTGCGAAAACGTGAGGTGGTATACGTTAGTTACCACAGTACTGTGGTTAAGGCTGAAGCAATAGAAAGAAGTAGTTTCTATGGAAATTTTTCATTTCGAATATGATTTTAAATATAAATCTTAGAACATGGAAGTCATGTATGTTTCTCCATACCGATATATTTCTATGGCAAACGATAACAGCCGCAAATTCAAACAGAATCAACTAGTCTTTTGCATACAGCTCTGAATTATAGAGTTTTCAAGATCTATTGGTTTTGGTGAAGATCGGTTAAGGGAATGGGGTAGTTTACCAGCAACATTTCATATTTTAACAAGGGTATTTTATATGGCAAACGATAAGAGCCGCAAATTCAAACAGAATCAAACAATTTTTTGCATACAGCCCTGATTTGTAGAGTACTCAAGACAGCCGCTGGTCGTCATCGTCAAGTTCGTTAAGTCTTTGGTCAAGATCGGTTAAGGGGAAGGGGTAATTTACCTGCAACGTTTTATGTTTTAACAAGGGTATTTTCTATGACAAACGATAACAGCCGCAAATTCAAAAGTAAAAAGAATCAAAAGATTATTTGCATACAGCCCTAAATTTGAGAGTTCTCAAGACCTATTCTTTTTGGTGAAGATCGGTTAAAGGGAAAGGGGTAGTTTACCTGCAACGTTTTATGTTTTAACAAGGGTATTTTCTATGGCAAACGATAACAGCCGCAAATTCAAACCGAATCAAATAATTTTTTGCATACAGTCCTGATTTGTAGAGTACTCAAGACCTATTGTTTTTGGTCAAGATCGGTTAAGGGGAAGGGGTAGTTTACCTGCAACGTTTTTTATCAACGGTAATTTTCTATGGCAAACGATAACAGCCGCAAATTCAAACAGAATCAAATAATTTTTTGCATACGTCCCTGAATTGTAGAGACCTCAAGGATTTTGATTTTGGTGAAGATCGGTTAAGGGTAAGGGGTGTTTACCTGCAACCTTTTACGTTTTAACAACAGTAAAGTACTTGAAAATTCATTTAAACTTTTTCAAACAATGGTAATTGTCAAAAATAAAATAATTTTGTTGCCAGGCAATAAAATTATAATTTTTTCATTTTAATGTAAATCACGTATGAGAGAAAATATATCGTTTGTGGCAGGCAAGCAAATCTGAGTTATGTAATGTTTACGTTTCCATTTTTTTATTATGACTGCCGCAATAAAAAGGCAGGGAAGACACACACACACACACACACACGCACACAAAATTCGCGTTATTTCTGGCCTCATTCATGTTTATTTTCTTACATTTGCACGCTTTTTAAATGGAAAGTGCCGAAACCCATACCAACATAACGCGTGCAAGCCGAAAAAGTGTCCAGCGTGGATACCGATTTGCTTCCTGTGGATCGCTGGGCAGTGTAACTGCACGTGTTTACAGAGGAACGATTCATAGACAGACTTTTCGTCTTTAGGGAATGAACCCTCTGCAAGATGCTGAGGGTCCATGAGTGACTTCGGAGCGCTCCTTCTTTTCCGCGTGTTTGTTCTGTGAAACGTACACTGTAGATTCGCAGCTTTATTCTAAGCAACGCTCAATAGGAAAGGTTGAAAATTTTTGTCCACGGTGTACCCTCATACACACTAAACCTGCTCTGATGTTTTAATTACGGACATCATAATATTAAAACTTTGGAAACTTGAGCACTACTTAATGGAGATCAATCATTAACTTATACAAGCCATTAATTTTATGCATATTTTTTATATATATGTGTACAACGTTATCGGCAACAAAGAAGTAGTTTTTGTTAAAATTCCTTCCCGGGATATTTGGCCGTAGTCCAATGTTTTCTACAAAACCAGACGTTTCGGCAATGCCATCGACTTCATCATCAGTGAAAATCGAGTGCGATAACGTGAGGTGGTATACGTTAGTGACCACAGTACTGTGGTTAAGGCTGAAGCAGTAAGTAGAAAGAAGTAGTTTATATGGTAATATTTCATTTCGAAAATGATCTTAAATATAAATCTTAGAATATGGAAGTCGTGTATTGTTCTCCATACCGATATTTTCTTATGTCAAACGATAACAGCCGCAAATTCAAACAGAATCATATAATGTTTTGCATACAGCCCTGAATAGTAGAGTTCTTAAGACCTGTTGGTGTTGGTGAACATCGGTTAAGGGAAAGGGGTAGTTTACCAGCAACATTTTATGTTTTAACAAGGGTAATTTTTTCTATGACAAACGATAACTGCCGTAAATTCTAACAGTATCAACTACTTTTTTTCATACCTTTCTGAATTGTAGAGTATTCAAGGTCTGTTGATTTTGTTGAAGATCGGTTAGGTGAAAGGGGTAGTTTACTAGCAAAGTTTTATGTTTTAACAAGGGTAATTTGTTTTTATGACGAACGATAACTGCCGTAAATTCGAATAGAATCAAATATTTTTTTGCATGCATCCCTGAATTGTAGAGGACTGAAGGCCTATTGATTTTGGTGAAGGTCGGTTACGATATAGGGGTAGTTTACCTGGTTGTAACAAGAGATATGTTTTCATGACGAATGATAACTGACGCACATTAAAACAGAATCAAATATTTTTTTGCATGCATCCATGAATTGTAGAGGACTGAAGGCCTACTGATTTTGGTGAAGATCGGTTAAGAGAAAGGGGTAGTTTACATGCAACGTTTTATGTTTTAACAACATTAAAGTACTTAATTTTGATAAACAAAGTATCCTGATAAGAAGCTCATAATAATCCACTGTAGAAACGTAGATGAAATATCTATAAATGAAAGGATATTTGAACGGGGTGGGGGTAATTTTCTATTAATGAAAATTATAGTTGAAGAGGGAGGGGAGGATTTTTTGTGTACTACGTTATCGGCAACAAAGAAGTAGTTTTTTTTGTTAAAACTCCTTCCCGTGCTGTTTAGCCGTAGTCCAATGTTTTCAGCAAAACCAGACGCTTCAGCAGTGCCATCGACTGACATCATCTGTGAAAATCTAGTGCGAAAACGTGAGGTGGTATACGTTAGTGACCACAGTACTGTGGTTAAGGCTGAAGCAATAGAAAGAAGTAGTTTCAATGGAAATTTTTCATTTCGAATATGATTTTAAATATAAATCCCAGAACATGGAAGTCATGTATGTATCTCCATACCGATATATTTCTATGGCAAACGATAACAGCCGCAAATTCAAACAGAATCAAAAGATTATTTGCATACAGCCCTAATTTGAGAGTTCTCAAGACCTATTCTTTTTGGTGAAGATCGGTTAAAGGAAAGGGGTAGTTTACCTGCAACGTTTTATGTTTTTAACAAGGGTATTTTCTATGGCAAACGATAACAGCCGCAAATTCAAACCGAATCAAATAATTTTTTGCATACAGTCCTGATTTGTAGAGTACTCAAGACCAATTGTTTTTGGTCAAGATCGGTTAAGGGGAAGGGGTGTTTACCTGCAACCTTTTACGTTTTAACTACAGTAAAGTACTTGAAAATTCATTTAAACTTTTTCCAACAATGGTAATTGTTAAAAATAAAATATTTTGTTACCAGGCCAATAAAATTATAATTTTTTCATTATAATGTAAATCATGTATGAGAGAAAATATATCGTTCGTGGCAGGCAAACATATCTGAGTTATGTAATGTTTACGTTTCCATTTTTTTATTATGACTGCCGCAATAAAAAGGCAGGGAAGACACACACACACACACACACGCACACAAAATTCGCGTTATTTCTGGCCTCATTCATGTTTATTTTCTTACATTTGCACGCTTTTTAAATGGAAAGTGCCGAAACCCATACCAACATAACGCGTGCAAGCCGAAAAAGTGTCCAGCGTGGATACCGATTTGCTTCCTGTGGGATCGCTGGGCAGTGTACTGCACGTGTTTACAGAGGAACGATTCATAGACAGACTTTTCGTCTTTAGGGAATGAACCCTCTGCAAGATGCTGAGGGTCCATGAGTGACTTCGGAGCGCTCCTTCTTTCCCGCGTGTTTGTTTCTGTGAAACGTACACTGCAGATTCGCAGGTTTATTCTAAGTAACGCTCAATAGGAAATGTTGAAATTTTTGTCCACGGTGTACCCTCATACACACTAAACCTGCTCTGATGTTTTAATTACGGACATCATAATATTAAAACTTTGGAAACTTGAGCACTACTTAATGGAGATCAATCATTAACTTATACAAGCCATTAATTTTATGCATATTTTTTATATATATGTGTACACGTTATCGGCAACAAAGAAGTAGTTTTTGTTAAAATTCCTTCCCGGATATTGGCCGTAGTCCAATGTTTTCTACAAAACCAGACGTTTCGGCAATGCCATCGACTTCATCATCAGTGAAAATCGAGTGCGATAACGTGAGGTGGTATACGTTAGTGACCACAGTACTGTGGTTAAGGCTGAAGCAGTAAGTAGAAAGAAGTAGTTTATATGGTAATATTTCATTTCGAAAATGATCTTAAATATAAATCTTAGAATATGGAAGTCGTGTATTGTTCTCCATACCGATATTTTCTTATGTCAAACGATAAACAGCCGCAAATTCAAACAGAATCATATAATGTTTTGCATACAGCCCTGAATAGTAGAGTTCTTAAGACCTGTAGGTGTTGGTGAACATCGGTTAAGGGAAAGGGGTAGTTTACCAGCAACATTTTATGTTTTAACAAGGGTAATTTTTTCTATGACAAACGATAACTGCCGTAATTCTAACAGTATCAACTACTTTTTTTCATACCTTTCTGAATTGTAGAGTATTCAAGGTCTGTTGATTTTGTTGAAGATCGGTTAGGGGAAAGGGGTAGTTTACTAGCAAAGTTTTATGTTTTAACAAGGGTAATTTGTTTTTATGACGAACGATACTGCCGTAAATTCGAATAGAATCAAATATTTTTTTTGCATGCATCCCTGAATTGTAGAGGACTGAAGGCCTATTGATTTTGGTGAAGGTCGGTTACGATATAGGGGTAGTTTACCTGGTTGTAACAAGAGATATGTTTTCATGACGAATGATAACTGACGCACATTAAAACAGAATCAAATATTTTTTTGCATGCATCCATGAATTGTAGAGTGACTGAAGGCCTACTGATTTTGGTGAAGATCGGTTAAGAGAAAGGGGTAGTTTACATGCCAACGTTTATGTTTTAACAACATTAAGTACTTAATTTTGATAAACAAAGTATCCTGATAAGAAGCTCATAATAATCCACTGTAGAAACGTAGATGAAATATCTATAAATGAAAGGATATTTGAACGGGGTGGGGGTAATTTTCTATAATGAAAATTATAGTTGAAGAGGGAGGGGAGGATTTTTTGTGTACTACGTTATCGGCAACAAAGAAGTAGTTTTTTTTGTTAAAACTCCTTCCCGTGCTGTTTAGCCGTAGTCCAATGTTTTCAGCAAAACCAGACGCTTCAGCAGTGCCATCGACTGACATCATCTGTGAAAATCTAGTGCGAAAACGTGAGGTGGTATACGTTAGTGACCACAGTACTGTGGTTAAGGCTGAAGCAATAGAAAGAAGTAGTTTCAATGGAAATTTTTCATTTCGAATATGATTTTAAATATAAATCCCAGAACATGGAAGTCATGTATGTATCTCCATACCGATATATTTCTATGGCAAACGATAACAGCCGCAAATTCAAACAGAATCAAAAGATTATTTGCATACAGCCCTAAATTTGAGAGTTCTCAAGACCTATTCTTTTTGGTGAAGATCGGTTAAAGGGAAAGGGGTAGTTTACCTGCAACGTTTTATGTTTTAACAAGGGTATTTTCTATGGCAAACGATAACAGCCGCAAATTCAAACCGAATCAAATAATTTTTTGCATACAGTCCTGATTTGTAGAGTACTCAAGACCAATTGTTTTTGGTCAAGATCGGTTAAGGGGAAGGGGTGTTTACCTGCAACCATTTACGTTTTAACTACAGTAAAGTACTTGAAAATAAAGTATATTTCTATGGCAAACGATAACAGCCGCAAATTCAAACAGAATCAACTAGTCTTTTGCATACAGCTCTGAATTATAGAGTTTTCAAGATCTATTGGTTTTGGTGAAGATCGGTTAAAGGAAAGGGGTTGTTTACCGGCAACGTTTTATGTTTTAACAAGGGTATTGTGTATGGCAAACGATAATAGCCGCAAATTAAAGCAAAATCAAATACTTTTTGCATGCAGCCCTGATTTGTAGAGTACTCAAGACCTATTGGTTTTGGTGAAGATCGGTTAAGGGAATGGGGTAGTTTACCAGCAACATTTCATATTTTAACAAGGGTATTTTATATGGCAAACGATAAGAGCCGCAAATTCAAACAGAATCAAACAATTTTTTGCATACAGCCCTGATTTGTAGAGTACTCAAGACGTATTGTTTTTGGTCAAGATCGGTTAAGGGGAAGGGGTAATTTACCTGCAACGTTTTATGTTTTAACAAGGGTATTTTCTATGACAAACGATAACAGCCGCAAATTCAAAAGTAAAAAGAATCAAAAGATTATTTGCATACAGCCCTAAATTTGAGAGTTCTCAAGACCTATTCTTTTTGGTGAAGATCGGTTAAAGGGAAAGGGGTAGTTTACCTGCAACGTTTTATGTTTTAACAAGGGTATTTTCTATGGCAAACGATAACAGCCGCAAATTCAAACCGAATCAAATAATTTTTTGCATACAGTCCTGATTTGTAGAGTACTCAAGACATATTGTTTTTGGTCAAGATCGGCTAAGGGGAAGGGGTAGTTTACCTGCAACGTTTTTTATCAACGGTAATTTTCTATGGCAAACGATAACAGCCGCAAATTCAAACAGAATCAAATAATTTTTTGCATACGTCCCTGAATTGTAGAGACCTCAAGGATTTTGATTTTGGTGAAGATCGGTTAAGGGTAAGGGGTGTTTACCTGCAACCTTTTACGTTTTAACAACAGTAAAGTACTTGAAAATTCATTTAAACTTTTTCAAACAATGGTAATTGTCGAAAATAAAA
The DNA here is from genome assembly GCA_034769895.1 of Magicicada septendecula. Classification (NCBI taxonomy): domain Eukaryota; kingdom Metazoa; phylum Arthropoda; class Insecta; order Hemiptera; family Cicadidae; genus Magicicada; species Magicicada septendecula. Next base: position 159,114,054 of record CM068373.1, on the reverse strand, counting down.
TAATTTTGTTGCCAGGCAATAAAATTATAATTTTTTCATTTTAATGTAAATCACGTATGAGAGAAAATATATCGTTTGTGGCAGGCAAGCATATCTGAGTTATGTAATGTTTACGTTTCCATTTTTTTATTATGACTGCCGCAATAAAAAGGCAGGGAAGACACACACACACACACACACACACGCACACAAAATTCGCGTTATTTCTGGCCTCATTCATGTTTATTTTCTTACATTTGCACGCTTTTTAAATGGAAAGTGCCGAAACCCATACCAACATAACGCGTGCAAGCCGAAAAAGTGTCCAGCGTGGATACCGATTTGCTTCCTGTGGATCGCTGGGCAGTGTAACTGCACGTGTTTACAGAGGAACGATTCATAGACAGACTTTTCGTCTTTAGGGAATGAACCCTCTGCAAGATGCTGAGGGTCCATGAGTGACTTCGGAGCGCTCCTTCTTTTCCGCGTGTTTGTTCTGTGAAACGTACACTGTAGATTCGCAGCTTTATTCTAAGCAACGCTCAATAGGAAATGTTGAAAATTTTTGTCCACGGTGTACCCTCATACACACTAAACCTGCTCTGATGTTTTAATTACGGACATCATAATATTAAAACTTTGGAAACTTGAGCACTACTTAATGGAGATCAATCATTAACTTATACAAGCCATTAATTTTATGCATATTTTTTATATATATGTGTACAACGTTATCGGCAACAAAGAAGTAGTTTTTGTTAAAATTCCTTCCCGGGATATTTGGCCGTAGTCCAATGTTTTCTACAAAACCAGACGTTTCGGCAATGCCATCGACTTCATCATCAGTGAAAATCGAGTGCGATAACGTGAGGTGGTATACGTTAGTGACCACAGTACTGTGGTTAAGGCTGAAGCAGTAAGTAGAAAGAAGTAGTTTATATGGTAATATTTCATTTCGAAAATGATCTTAAATATAAATCTTAGAATATGGAAGTCGTGTATTGTTCTCCATACCGATATTTTCTTATGTCAAACGATAACAGCCGCAAATTCAAACAGAATCATATAATGTTTTGCATACAGCCCTGAATAGTAGAGTTCTTAAGACCTGTTGGTGTTGGTGAACATCGGTTAAGGGAAAGGGGTAGTTTACCAGCAACATTTTATGTTTTAACAAGGGTAATTTTTTCTATGACAAACGATAACTGCCGTAAATTCTAACAGTATCAACTACTTTTTTTCATACCTTTCTGAATTGTAGAGTATTCAAGGTCTGTTGATTTTGTTGAAGATCGGTTAGGTGAAAGGGGTAGTTTACTAGCAAAGTTTTATGTTTTAACAAGGGTAATTTGTTTTTATGACGAACGATAACTGCCGTAAATTCGAATAGAATCAAATATTTTTTTGCATGCATCCCTGAATTGTAGAGGACTGAAGGCCTATTGATTTTGGTGAAGGTCGGTTACGATATAGGGGTAGTTTACCTGGTTGTAACAAGAGATATGTTTTCATGACGAATGATAACTGACGCACATTAAAACAGAATCAAATATTTTTTTGCATGCATCCATGAATTGTAGAGGACTGAAGGCCTACTGATTTTGGTGAAGATCGGTTAAGAGAAAGGGGTAGTTTACATGCAACGTTTTATGTTTTAACAACATTAAAGTACTTAATTTTGATAAACAAAGTATCCTGATAAGAAGCTCATAATAATCCACTGTAGAAACGTAGATGAAATATCTATAAATGAAAGGATATTTGAACGGGGTGGGGGTAATTTTCTATTAATGAAAATTATAGTTGAAGAGGGAGGGGAGGATTTTTTGTGTACTACGTTATCGGCAACAAAGAAGTAGTTTTTTTTGTTAAAACTCCTTCCCGTGCTGTTTAGCCGTAGTCCAATGTTTTCAGCAAAACCAGACGCTTCAGCAGTGCCATCGACTGACATCATCTGTGAAAATCTAGTGCGAAAACGTGAGGTGGTATACGTTAGTGACCACAGTACTGTGGTTAAGGCTGAAGCAATAGAAAGAAGTAGTTTCAATGGAAATTTTTCATTTCGAATATGATTTTAAATATAAATCCCAGAACATGGAAGTCATGTATGTATCTCCATACCGATATATTTCTATGGCAAACGATAACAGCCGCAAATTCAAACAGAATCAAAAGATTATTTGCATACAGCCCTAAATTTGAGAGTTCTCAAGACCTATTCTTTTTGGTGAAGATCGGTTAAAGGGAAAGGGGTAGTTTACCTGCAACGGTTTATGTTTTAACAAGGGTATTTTCTATGGCAAACGATAACAGCCGCAAATTCAAACCGAATCAAATAATTTTTTGCATACAGTCCTGATTTGTAGAGTACTCAAGACCAATTGTTTTTGGTCAAGATCGGTTAAGGGGAAGGGGTGTTTACCTGCAACCTTTTACGTTTTAACTACAGTAAAGTACTTGAAAATTCATTTAAACTTTTTCCAACAATGGTAATTGTTAAAAATAAAATAATTTTGTTACCAGGCAATAAAATTATAATTTTTTCATTATAATGTAAATCATGTATGAGAGAAAATATATCGTTCGTGGCAGGCAAACATATCTGAGTTATGTAATGTTTACGTTTCCATTTTTTTATTATGACTGCCGCAATAAAAAGGCAGGGAAGACACACACACACACACACACACGCACACAAAATTCGCGTTATTTCTGGCCTCATTCATGTTTATTTTCTTACATTTGCACGCTTTTTAAATGGAAAGTGCCGAAACCCATACCAACATAACGCGTGCAAGCCGAAAAAGTGTCCAGCGTGGATACCGATTTGCTTCCTGTGGATCGCTGGGCAGTGTAACTGCACGTGTTTACAGAGGAACGATTCATAGACAGACTTTTCGTCTTTAGGGAATGAACCCTCTGCAAGATGCTGAGGGTCCATGAGTGACTTCGGAGCGCTCCTTCTTTCCCGCGTGTTTGTTCTGTGAAACGTACACTGTAGATTCGCAGGTTTATTCTAAGTAACGCTCAATAGGAAATGTTGAAAATTTTTGTCCACGGTGTACCCTCATACACACTAAACCTGCTCTGATGTTTTAATTACGGACATCATAATATTAAAACTTTGGAAACTTGAGCACTACTTAATGGAGATCAATCATTAACTTATACAAGCCATTAATTTTATGCATATTTTTTATATATATGTGTACAACGTTATCGGCAACAAAGAAGTAGTTTTTGTTAAAATTCCTTCCCGGGATATTTGGCCGTAGTCCAATGTTTTCTACAAAACCAGACGTTTCGGCAATGCCATCGACTTCATCATCAGTGAAAATCGAGTGCGATAACGTGAGGTGGTATACGTTAGTGACCACAGTACTGTGGTTAAGGCTGAAGCAGTAAGTAGAAAGAAGTAGTTTATATGGTAATATTTCATTTCGAAAATGATCTTAAATATAAATCTTAGAATATGGAAGTCGTGTATTGTTCTCCATACCGATATTTTCTTATGTCAAACGATAACAGCCGCAAATTCAAACAGAATCATATAATGTTTTGCATACAGCCCTGAATAGTAGAGTTCTTAAGACCTGTTGGTGTTGGTGAACATCGGTTAAGGGAAAGGGGTAGTTTACCAGCAACATTTTATGTTTTAACAAGGGTAATTTTTTCTATGACAAACGATAACTGCCGTAAATTCTAACAGTATCAACTACTTTTTTTCATACCTTTCTGAATTGTAGAGTATTCAAGGTCTGTTGATTTTGTTGAAGATCGGTTAGGTGAAAGGGGTAGTTTACTAGCAAAGTTTTATGTTTTAACAAGGGTAATTTGTTTTTATGACGAACGATAACTGCCGTAAATTCGAATAGAATCAAATATTTTTTTGCATGCATCCCTGAATTGTAGAGGACTGAAGGCCTATTGATTTTGGTGAAGGTCGGTTACGATATAGGGGTAGTTTACCTGGTTGTAACAAGAGATATGTTTTCATGACGAATGATAACTGACGCACATTAAAACAGAATCAAATATTTTTTTGCATGCATCCATGAATTGTAGAGGACTGAAGGCCTACTGATTTTGGTGAAGATCGGTTAAGAGAAAGGGGTAGTTTACATGCAACGTTTTATGTTTTAACAACATTAAAGTACTTAATTTTGATAAACAAAGTATCCTGATAAGAAGCTCATAATAATCCACTGTAGAAACGTAGATGAAATATCTATAAATGAAAGGATATTTGAACGGGGTGGGGGTAATTTTCTATTAATGAAAATTATAGTTGAAGAGGGAGGGGAGGATTTTTTGTGTACTACGTTATCGGCAACAAAGAAGTAGTTTTTTTTGTTAAAACTCCTTCTCGTGCTGTTTAGCCGTAGTCCAATGTTTTCAGCAAAACCAGACGCTTCAGCAGTGCCATCGACTGACATCATCTGTGAAAATCTAGTGCGAAAACGTGAGGTGGTATACGTTAGTGACCACAGTACTGTGGTTAAGGCTGAAGCAATAGAAAGAAGTAGTTTCAATGGAAATTTTTCATTTCGAATATGATTTTAAATATAAATCCCAGAACATGGAAGTCATGTATGTATCTCCATACCGATATATTTCTATGGCAAACGATAACAGCCGCAAATTCAAACAGAATCAAAAGATTATTTGCATACAGCCCTAAATTTGAGAGTTCTCAAGACCTATTCTTTTTGGTGAAGATCGGTTAAAGGGAAAGGGGTAGTTTACCTGCAACGTTTTATGTTTTAACAAGGGTATTTTCTATGGCAAACGATAACAGCCGCAAATTCAAACCGAATCAAATAATTTTTTGCATACAGTCCTGATTTGTAGAGTACTCAAGACCAATTGTTTTTGGTCAAGATCGGTTAAGGGGAAGGGGTGTTTACCTGCAACCTTTTACGTTTTAACTACAGTAAAGTACTTGAAAATTCATTTAAACTTTTTCCAACAATGGTAATTGTTAAAAATAAAATAATTTTGTTACCAGGCAATAAAATTATAATTTTTTCATTATAATGTAAATCATGTATGAGAGAAAATATATCGTTCGTGGCAGGCAAACATATCTGAGTTATGTAATGTTTACGTTTCCATTTTTTTATTATGACTGCCGCAATAAAAAGGCAGGGAAGACACACACACACACACACACGCACACAAAATTCGCGTTATTTCTGGCCTCATTCATGTTTATTTTCTTACATTTGCACGCTTTTTAAATGGAAAGTGCCGAAACCCATACCAACATAACGCGTGCAAGCCGAAAAAGTGTCCAGCGTGGATACCGATTTGCTTCCTGTGGATCGCTGGGCAGTGTAACTGCACGTGTTTACAGAGGAACGATTCATAGACAGACTTTTCGTCTTTAGGGAATGAACCCTCTGCAAGATGCTGAGGGTCCATGAGTGACTTCGGAGCGCTCCTTCTTTCCCGCGTGTTTGTTCTGTGAAACGTACACTGCAGATTCGCAGGTTTATTCTAAGTAACGCTCAATAGGAAATGTTGAAAATTTTTGTCCACGGTGTACCCTCATACACACTAAACCTCCTCTGATGTTTTAATTACGGACATCATAATATTAAAACTTTGGAAACTTGAGCATTACTTAATGGAGATCAATCATTAACTTATACAAGCCATTAATTTTATGCATATTTTTTATATATATGTGTACAACGTTATCGGCAACAAAGAAGTAGTTTTTGTTAAAATTCCTTCCCGGGATATTTGGCCGTAGTCCAATGTTTTCTACAAAACCAGACGTTTCGGCAATGCCATCGACTTCCATCATCAGTGAAAATCGAGTGCGATAACGTGAGGTGGTATACGTTAGTGACCACAGTACTGTGGTTAAGGCTGAAGCAGTAAGTAGAAAGAAGTAGTTTATATGGTAATATTTCATTTCGAAAATGATCTTAAATATAAATCTTAGAATATGGAAGTCGTGTATTGTTCTCCATACCGATATTTTCTTATGTCAAACGATAACAGCCGCAAATTCAAACAGAATCATATAATGTTTTGCATACAGCCCTGAATAGTAGAGTTCTTAAGACCTGTTGGTGTTGGTGAACATCGGTTAAGGGAAAGGGGTAGTTTACCAGCAACATTTTATGTTTTAACAAGGGTAATTTTTTCTATGACAAACGATAACTGCCGTAAATTCTAACAGTATCAACTACTTTTTTTCATACCTTTCTGAATTATAGAGTATTCAAGGTCTGTTGATTTTGTTGAAGATCGGTTAGGGGAAAGGGGTTGTTTACTAGCAAAGTTTTATGTTTTAACAAGGGTAATTTGTTTTTATGACGAACGATAACTGCCGTAAATTCGAACAGAATCAAAAATTTTTTTTCATGCATCCCTGAATTGTAGAGGACTGAAGGCCTATTGATTTTGGTGAAGGTCGGTTACGATAAAGGGGTAGTTTACCTGGTTGTAACAAGAGATATGTTTTCATGACGAATGATAACTGACGTACATTAAAACAGAATCAAATATTTTTTTGCATGCATCCATGAATTGTAGAGGACTGAAGGCCTATTGATTTTGGTGAAGATCGGTTAAGAGAAAGGGGTAGTTTACATGCAACGTTTTATGTTTTAACAACATTAAAGTACTTAATTTTGATAAACAAAGTATCCTGATAAGAAGCTCATAATAATCCACTGTAGAAACGTAGATGAAATATCTATAAATGAAAAGATAGTTGAACGGGGTGGGGGTAATTTTCTATTAATGAAAATTATAGTTGAAGAGGGAGGGGAGGATTTTTTGTGTACTACGTTATCGGCAACAAAGAAGTAGTTTTTTTTTGTTAAAACTCCTTCCCGGGCTGTTTAGCCGTAGTCCAATGTTTTCAGCAAAACCAGACGCTTCAGCAGTGCCATCGACTGACATCATCTGTGAAAATCTAGTGCGAAAACGTGAGGTGGTATACGTTAGTGACCACAGTACTGTGGTTAAGGCTGAAGCAATAGAAAGAAGTAGTTTCAATGGAAATTTTTCATTTCGAATATGATTTTAAATATAAATCCCAGAACATGGAAGTCATGTATGTATCTCCATACCGATATATTTCTATGGCAAACGATAACAGCCGCAAATTCAAACAGAATCAAAAGATTATTTGCATACAGCCCTAAATTTGAGAGTTCTCAAGACCTATTCTTTTTGGTGAAGATCGGTTAAAGGGAAAGGGGTAGTTTACCTGCAACGTTTTATGTTTTAACAAGGGTATTTTCTATGGCAAACGATAACAGCCGCAAATTCAAACCGAATCAAATAATTTTTTGCATACAGTCCTGATTTGTAGAGTACTCAAGACCAATTGTTTTTGGTCAAGATCGGTTAAGGGGAAGGGGTGTTTACCTGCAACCTTTTACGTTTTAACTACAGTAAAGTACTTGAAAATTCATTTAAACTTTTTCCAACAATGGTAATTGTTAAAAATAAAATAATTTTGTTACCAGGCAATAAAATTATAATTTTTTCATTATAATGTAAATCATGTATGAGAGAAAATATATCGTTCGTGGCAGGCAAACATATCTGAGTTATGTAATGTTTACGTTTCCATTTTTTTATTATGACTGCCGCAATAAAAAGGCAGGGAAGACACACACACACACACACACACGCACACAAAATTCGCGTTATTTCTGGCCTCATTCATGTTTATTTTCTTACATTTGCACGCTTTTTAAATGGAAAGTGCCGAAACCCATACCAACATAACGCGTGCAAGCCGAAAAAGTGTCCAGCGTGGATACCGATTTGCTTCCTGTGGATCGCTGGGCAGTGTAACTGCACGTGTTTACAGAGGAACGATTCATAGACAGACTTTTCGTCTTTAGGGAATGAACCCTCTGCAAGATGCTGAGGGTCCATGAGTGACTTCGGAGCGCTCCTTCTTTCCCGCGTGTTTGTTCTGTGAAACGTACACTGCAGATTCGCAGGTTTATTCTAAGTAACGCTCAATAGGAAATGTTGAAAATTTTTGTCCACGGTGTACCCTCATACACACTAAACCTCCTCTGATGTTTTAATTACGGACATCATAATATTAAAACTTTGGAAACTTGAGCATTACTTAATGGAGATCAATCATTAACTTATACAAGCCATTAATTTTATGCATATTTTTTATATATATGTGTACAACGTTATCGGCAACAAAGAAGTAGTTTTTGTTAAAATTCCTTCCCGGGATATTTGGCCGTAGTCCAATGTTTTCTACAAAACCAGACGTTTCGGCAATGCCATCGACTTCCATCATCAGTGAAAATCGAGTGCGATAACGTGAGGTGGTATACGTTAGTGACCACAGTACTGTGGTTAAGGCTGAAGCAGTAAGTAGAAAGAAGTAGTTTATATGGTAATATTTCATTTCGAAAATGATCTTAAATATAAATCTTAGAATATGGAAGTCGTGTATTGTTCTCCATACCGATATTTTCTTATGTCAAACGATAACAGCCGCAAATTCAAACAGAATCATATAATGTTTTGCATACAGCCCTGAATAGTAGAGTTCTTAAGACCTGTTGGTGTTGGTGAACATCGGTTAAGGGAAAGGGGTAGTTTACCAGCAACATTTTATGTTTTAACAAGGGTAATTTTTTCTATGACAAACGATAACTGCCGTAAATTCTAACAGTATCAACTACTTTTTTTCATACCTTTCTGAATTGTAGAGTATTCAAGGTCTGTTGATTTTGTTGAGGATCGGTTAGGTGAAAGGGGTAGTTTACTAGCAAAGTTTTATGTTTTAACAAGGGTAATTTGTTTTTATGACGAACGATAACTGCCGTAAATTCGAATAGAATCAAATATTTTTTTGCATGCATCCCTGAATTGTAGAGGACTGAAGGCCTATTGATTTTGGTGAAGGTCGGTTACGATATAGGGGTAGTTTACCTGGTTGTAACAAGAGATATGTTTTCATGACGAATGATAACTGACGCACATTAAAACAGAATCAAATATTTTTTTGCATGCATCCATGAATTGTAGAGGACTGAAGGCCTACTGATTTTGGTGAAGATCGGTTAAGAGAAAGGGGTAGTTTACATGCAACGTTTTATGTTTTAACAACATTAAAGTACTTAATTTTGATAAACAAAGTATCCTGATAAGAAGCTCATAATAATCCACTGTAGAAACGTAGATGAAATATCTATAAATGAAAGGATATTTGAACGGGGTGGGGGTAATTTTCTATTAATGAAAATTATAGTTGAAGAGGGAGGGGAGGATTTTTTGTGTACTACGTTATCGGCAACAAAGAAGTAGTTTTTTTTGTTAAAACTCCTTCCCGTGCTGTTTAGCCGTAGTCCAATGTTTTCAGCAAAAGCAGACGCTTCAGCAGTGCCATCGACTGACATCATCTGTGAAAATCTAGTGCGAAGACGTGAGGTGGTATACGTTAGTGACCACAGTACTGTGGTTAAGGCTGAAGCAATAGAAAGAAGTAGTTTCAATGGAAATTTTTCATTTCGAATATGATTTTAAATATAAATCCCAGAACATGGAAGTCATGTATGTATCTCCATACCGATATATTTCTATGGCAAACGATAACAGCCGCAAATTCAAACAGAATCAACTAGTCTTTTGCATACAGCTCTGAATTATAGAGTTTTCAAGATCTATTGGTTTTGGTGAAGATCGGTTAAAGGAAAGGGGTTGTTTACCGGCAACGTTTTATGTTTTAACAAGGGTATTGTGTATGGCAAACGATAATAGCCGTTAATTAAAGCAAAGCAAATACTTTTTGCATGCAGCCTTGATTTGTAGAGTACTCAAGACCTATTGGTTTTGGTGAAGATCGGTTAAGGGAAAGGGGTAGTTTACCAGCAACATTTCATATTTTAACAAGGGTATTTTCTATGGCAAACGATAAGAGCCGCAAATTCAAACAGAATCAAACAATTTATTGCATACAGCCCTGATTTGTAGAGTACTCAAGACCTATTGTTTTTGGTGAAGATCGGTTAAGGGGAAGGGGTAGTTTACCTGCAACGTTAAGTTTTAACAAGGGTATTTTCTATGACAAACGATAACAGCCGCAAATTCAAAAAGAATCAAAAGATTATTTGCATACAGCCCTAAATTTGAGAGTTCTCAAGACCTATACTTTTTGGTGAAGATCGGTTAAAGGGAAAGGGGTAGTTTACCTGCAACGTTTTATGTTTTAACAAGGGTATTTTCTATGGCAAACGATAACAGCCGCAAATTCAAACCGAATCAAATAATTTTTTGCATACAGTCCTGATTTGTAGAGTACTCAAGACCTATTGTTTTTTGTCAAGATCGGTTAAGGGGAAGGGGTGTTTACCTGCAACCTTTTATGTTTTAACTACAGTAAAGTACTTGAAAATTCATTTAAACTTTTTCCAACAATGGTAATTGTTAAAAATAAAATAATTTTGTTACCAGGCAATAAAATTATAATTTTTTCATTATAATGTAAATCATGTATGAGAGAAAATATATCGTTCGTGGCAGGCAAACATATCTGAGTTATGTAATGTTTACGTTTCCATTTTTTTATTATGACTGCCGCAATAAAAAGGCAGGGAAGACACACACACACACACACACGCACACAAAATTCGCGTTATTTCTGGCCTCATTCATGTTTATTTTCTTACATTTGCACGCTTTTTAAATGGAAAGTGCCGAAACCCATACCAACATAACGCGTGCAAGCCGAAAAAGTGTCCAGCGTGGATACCGATTTGCTTCCTGTGGATCGCTGGGCAGTGTAACTGCACGTGTTTACAGAGGAACGATTCATAGACAGACTTTTCGTCTTTAGGGAATGAACCCTCTGCAAGATGCTGAGGGTCCATGAGTGACTTCGGAGCGCTCCTTCTTTCCCGCGTGTTTGTTCTGTGAAACGTACACTGCAGATTCGCAGGTTTATTCTAAGTAACGCTCAATAGGAAATGTTGAAAATTTTTGTCCACGGTGTACCCTCATACACACTAAACCTGCTCTGCTGTTTTAATTACGGACATCATAATATTAAAACTTTGGAAACTTGAGCACTACTTAATGGAGATCAATCATTAACTTATACAAGCCATTAATTTTATGCATATTTTTTATCTATATGTGTACAACGTTATCGGCAACAAAGAAGTAGGTTTTGTTAAAATTCCTTCCCGGGATATTTGGCCGTAGTCCAATGTTTTCTACAAAACCAGACGTTTCGGCAATGCCATCGACTTCCATCATCAGTGAAAATCGAGTGCGATAACGTGAGGTGGTATACGTTAGTGACCACAGCACTGTGGTTAAGGCTGAAGCAGTAAGTAGAAAGAAGTAGTTTATATGGTAATATTTCATTTCGAAAATGATCTTAAATATAAATCTTAGAATATGGAAGTCGTGTATTGTTCTCCATATCGATATTTTCTTATGTCAAACGATAACAGCCGCAAATTCAAACAGAATCATATAATGTTTTGCATACAGCCCTGAATAGTAGAGTTCTTAAGACCTGTTGGTGTTGGTGAACATCGGTTAAGGGAAAGGGGTAGTTTACCAGCAACATTTTATGTTTTAACAAGGGTAATTTTTTCTATGACAAACGATAACTGCCGTAAATTCTAACAGTATCAACTACTTTTTTTCATACCTTTCTGAATTATAGAGTATTCAAGGTCTGTTGATTTTGTTGAAGATCGGTTAGGGGAAAGGGGTAGTTTACTAGCAAAGTTTTATGTTTTAACAAGGGTAATTTGTTTTTATGACGAACGATAACTGCCGTAAATTCGAACAGAATCAAATATTTTTTTTCATGCAGCCCTGAATTGTAGAGGACTGAAGGCCTATTGATTTTGGTGAAGGTCGGTTACGATAAAGGGGTAGTTTACCTGGTTGTAACAAGAGATATGTTTTCATGACGAATGATAACTGACGCACATTAAAACAGAATCAAATATTTTTTTGCATGCATCCATGAATTGTAGAGGACTGAAGGCCTACTGATTTTGGTGAAGATCGGTTAAGAGAAAGGGGTAGTTTACATGCAACGTTTTATGTTTTAACAACATTAAAGTACTTAATTTTGATAAACAAAGTATCCTGATAAGAAGCTCATAATAATCCACTGTAGAAACGTAGATGAAATATCTATAAATGAAAGGATATTTGAACGGGGTGGGGGTAATTTTCTATTAATGAAAATTATAGTTGAAGAGGGAGGGGAGGATTTTTTGTGTACTACGTTATCGGCAACAAAGAAGTAGTTTTTTTTTTTAAAACTCCTTCCCGTGCTGTTTAGCCGTAGTCCAATGTTTTCAGCAAAACCAGACGCTTCAGCAGTGCCATCGACTGACATCATCTGTGAAAATCTAGTGCGAAAACGTGAGGTGGTATACGTTAGTGACCACAGTACTGTGGTTAAGGCTGAAGCAATAGAAAGAAGTAGTTTCAATGGAAATTTTTCATTTCGAATATGATTTTAAATATAAATCCCAGAACATGGAAGTCATGTATGTATCTCCATACCGATATATTTCTATGGCAAACGATAACAGCCGCAAATTCAAACAGAATCAAAAGATTATTTGCATACAGCCCTAAATTTGAGAGTTCTCAAGACCTATTCTTTTTGGTGAAGATCGGTTAAAGGGAAAGGGGTAGTTTACCTGCAACGTTTTATGTTTTAACAAGGGTATTTTCTATGGCAAACGATAACAGCCGCAAATTCAAACCGAATCAAATAATTTTTTGCATACAGTCCTGATTTGTAGAGTACTCAAGACCTATTGTTTTTGGTCAAGATCGGTTAAGGGGAAGGGGTGTTTACCTGCAACCTTTTACGTTTTAACAACAGTAAAGTACTTGAAAATTCATTTAAACTTTTTCAAACAATGGTAATTGTCAAAAATAAAATAATTTTGTTGCCAGGCAATAAAATTATAATTTTTTCATTTTAATGTAAATCACGTATGAGAGAAAATATATCGTTTGTGGCAGGCAAGCATATCTGAGTTATGTAATGTTTACGTTTCCATTTTTTTATTATGACTGCCGCAATAAAAAGGCAGGGAAGACACACACACACACACACACACACGCACACAAAATTCGCGTTATTTCTGGCCTCATTCATGTTTATTTTCTTACATTTGCACGCTTTTTAAATGGAAAGTGCCGAAACCCATACCAACATAACGCGTGCAAGCCGAAAAAGTGTCCAGCGTGGATACCGATTTGCTTCCTGTGGATCGCTGGGCAGTGTAACTGCACGTGTTTACAGAGGAACGATTCATAGACAGACTTTTCGTCTTTAGGGAATGAACCCTCTGCAAGATGCTGAGGGTCCATGAGTGACTTCGGAGCGCTCCTTCTTTTCCGCGTGTTTGTTCTGTGAAACGTACACTGTAGATTCGCAGCTTTATTCTAAGCAACGCTCAATAGGAAATGTTGAAAATTTTTGTCCACGGTGTACCCCCATACACACTAAACCTGCTCTGATGTTTTAATTACGGACATCATAATATTAAAACTTTGGAAACTTGAGCACTACTTAATGGAGATCAATCATTAACTTATACAAGCCATTAATTTTATGCATATTTTTTATCTATATGTGTACAACGTTATCGGCAACAAAGAAGTAGTTTTTGTTAAAATTCCTTCCCGGGATATTTGGCCGTAGTCCAATGTTTTCTACAAAACCAGACGTTTCGGCAATGCCATCGACTTCCATCATCAGTGAAAATCGAGTGCGATAACGTGAGGTGGTATACGTTAGTGACCACAGTACTGTGGTTAAGGCTGAAGCAGTAAGTAGAAAGAAGTAGTTTATATGGTAATATTTCATTTCGAAAATGATCTTAAATATAAATCTTAGAATATGGAAGTCGTGTATTGTTCTCCATATCGATATTTTCTTATGTCAAACGATAACAGCCGCAAATTCAAACAGAATCATATAATGTTTTGCATACAGCCCTGAATAGTAGAGTTCTTAAGACCTGTTGGTGTTGGTGAACATCGGTTAAGGGAAAGGGGTAGTTTACCAGCAACATTTTATGTTTTAACAAGGGTAATTTTTTCTATGACAAACGATAACTGCCGTAAATTCTAACAGTATCAACTACTTTTTTTCATACCTTTCTGAATTATAGAGTATTCAAGGTCTGTTGATTTTGTTGAAGATCGGTTAGGGGAAGGGGTAGTTTACTAGCAAAGTTTTATGTTTTAACAAGGGTAATTTGTTTTTATGACGAACGATAACTGCCGTAAATTCGAACAGAATCAAATATTTTTTTTCATGCAGCCCTGAATTGTAGAGGACTGAAGGCCTATTGATTTTGGTGAAGGTCGGTTACGATAAAGGGGTAGTTTACCTGGTTGTAACAAGAGATATGTTTTCATGACGAATGATAACTGACGCACATTAAAACAGAATCAAATATTTTTTTGCATGCATCCATGAATTGTAGAGGACTGAAGGCCTACTGATTTTGGTGAAGATCGGTTAAGAGAAAGGGGTAGTTTACATGCAACGTTTTATGTTTTAACAACATTAAAGTACTTAATTTTGATAAACAAAGTATCCTGATAAGAAGCTCATAATAATCCACTGTAGAAACGTAGATGAAATATCTATAAATGAAAGGATATTTGAACGGGGTGGGGGTAATTTTCTATTAATGAAAATTATAGTTGAAGAGGGAGGGGAGGATTTTTTGTGTACTACGTTATCGGCAACAAAGAAGTAGTTTTTTTTGTTAAAACTCCTTCCCGTGCTGTTTAGCCGTAGTCCAATGTTTTCAGCAAAACCAGACGCTTCAGCAGTGCCATCGACTGACATCATCTGTGAAAATCTAGTGCGAAAACGTGAGGTGGTATACGTTAGTGACCACAGTACTGTGGTTAAGGCTGAAGCAATAGAAAGAAGTAGTTTCAATGGAAATTTTTCATTTCGAATATGATTTTAAATATAAATCCCAGAACATGGAAGTCATGTATGTATCTCCATACCGATATATTTCTATGGCAAACGATAACAGCCGCAAATTCAAACAGAATCAAAAGATTATTTGCATACAGTCCTGATTTGTAGAGTACTCAAGACCTATTGTTTTTGGTCAAGATCGGTTAAGCGGAATGGGTAGTTTACCTGCAACGGTTTTTATATCAAGGGTATTTTCTATGTCAAACGATAACTGCCGCAAATTCAAACAGAATTAAATAATTTTTTCCATACGCCCCTGAATTGTAGAGATCTCAAGGATTTTGATTATGGTGAATATCGGTTAAGGGGAAGGGGTAGTTTACCTGCAACCTTTTACGTTTTAACAACAGTAAAGTACTTGAAAATTCATTTAAACTTTTTCAAACAATGGTAATTGTCAAAAATAAAATAATTTTGTTGCCAGGCAATAAAATTATAATTTTTTCATTTTAATGTAAATCACGTATGAGAGAAAATATATCGTTTGTGGCAGGCAAGCATATCTCAGTTATGTAATGTTTAGGTTTCCATTTTATTATTATGACTGCCGCAATAAAAAGGCAGGGGAGACACACACACACACACACAAAATTCGCGTTATTTCTGGCCTCATTCATGTTTATTTTCTTACATCTGTACGCTTTTTAAATGGAAAGTGCCGAAACCCATACCAACATAACGCGTGCAAGCCGAAAAAGTGTCCAGCGTGGATACCGATTTGCTTCCTGTGGATCGCTGGGCAGTGTAACTGCACGTGTTTACAGAGGAACGATTCATAGACAGACTTTTCGTCTTTAGGGAATGAACCCTCTGCAAGATGCTGAGGGTCCATGAGTGACTTCGGAGCGCTCCTTCTTTCCCGCGTGTTTGTTCTGTGAAACGTACACTGCAGATTCGCAGGTTTATTCTAAGTAACGCTCAATAGGAAATGTTGAAAATTTTTGTCCACGGTGTACCCTCATACACACTAAACCTGCTCTGCTGTTTTAATTACGGACATCATAATATTAAAACTTTGGAAACTTGAGCACTACTTAATGGAGATCAATCATTAACTTATACAAGCCATTAATTTTATGCATATTTTTTATCTATATGTGTACAACGTTATCGGCAACAAAGAAGTAGGTTTTGTTAAAATTCCTTCCCGGGATATTTGGCCGTAGTCCAATGTTTTCTACAAAACCAGACGTTTCGGCAATGCCATCGACTTCCATCATCAGTGAAAATCGAGTGCGATAACGTGAGGTGGTATACGTTAGTGACCACAGCACTGTGGTTAAGGCTGAAGCAGTAAGTAGAAAGAAGTAGTTTATATGGTAATATTTCATTTCGAAAATGATCTTAAATATAAATCTTAGAATATGGAAGTCGTGTATTGTTCTCCATATCGATATTTTCTTATGTCAAACGATAACAGCCGCAAATTCAAACAGAATCATATAATGTTTTGCATACAGCCCTGAATAGTAGAGTTCTTAAGACCTGTTGGTGTTGGTGAACATCGGTTAAGGGAAAGGGGTAGTTTACCAGCAACATTTTATGTTTTAACAAGGGTAATTTTTTCTATGACAAACGATAACTGCCGTAAATTCTAACAGTATCAACTACTTTTTTTCATACCTTTCTGAATTATAGAGTATTCAAGGTCTGTTGATTTTGTTGAAGATCGGTTAGGGGAAAGGGGTAGTTTACTAGCAAAGTTTTATGTTTTAACAAGGGTAATTTGTTTTTATGACGAACGATAACTGCCGTAAATTCGAACAGAATCAAATATTTTTTTTCATGCAGCCCTGAATTGTAGAGGACTGAAGGCCTATTGATTTTGGTGAAGGTCGGTTACGATAAAGGGGTAGTTTACCTGGTTGTAACAAGAGATATGTTTTCATGACGAATGATAACTGACGCACATTAAAACAGAATCAAATATTTTTTTGCATGCATCCATGAATTGTAGAGGACTGAAGGCCTACTGATTTTGGTGAAGATCGGTTAAGAGAAAGGGGTAGTTTACATGCAACGTTTTATGTTTTAACAACATTAAAGTACTTAATTTTGATAAACAAAGTATCCTGATAAGAAGCTCATAATAATCCACTGTAGAAACGTAGATGAAATATCTATAAATGAAAGGATATTTGAACGGGGTGGGGGTAATTTTCTATTAATGAAAATTATAGTTGAAGAGGGAGGGGAGGATTTTTTGTGTACTACGTTATCGGCAACAAAGAAGTAGTTTTTTTTTTTAAAACTCCTTCCCGTGCTGTTTAGCCGTAGTCCAATGTTTTCAGCAAAACCAGACGCTTCAGCAGTGCCATCGACTGACATCATCTGTGAAAATCTAGTGCGAAAACGTGAGGTGGTATACGTTAGTGACCACAGTACTGTGGTTAAGGCTGAAGCAATAGAAAGAAGTAGTTTCAATGGAAATTTTTCATTTCGAATATGATTTTAAATATAAATCCCAGAACATGGAAGTCATGTATGTATCTCCATACCGATATATTTCTATGGCAAACGATAACAGCCGCAAATTCAAACAGAATCAAAAGATTATTTGCATACAGCCCTAAATTTGAGAGTTCTCAAGACCTATTCTTTTTGGTGAAGATCGGTTAAAGGGAAAGGGGTAGTTTACCTGCAACGTTTTATGTTTTAACAAGGGTATTTTCTATGGCAAACGATAACAGCCGCAAATTCAAACCGAATCAAATAATTTTTTGCATACAGTCCTGATTTGTAGAGTACTCAAGACCTATTGTTTTTGGTCAAGATCGGTTAAGGGGAAGGGGTGTTTACCTGCAACCTTTTACGTTTTAACAACAGTAAAGTACTTGAAAATTCATTTAAACTTTTTCAAACAATGGTAATTGTCAAAAATAAAATAATTTTGTTGCCAGGCAATAAAATTATAATTTTTTCATTTTAATGTAAATCACGTATGAGAGAAAATATATCGTTTGTGGCAGGCAAGCATATCTGAGTTATGTAATGTTTACGTTTCCATTTTTTTATTATGACTGCCGCAATAAAAAGGCAGGGAAGACACACACACACACACACACACACGCACACAAAATTCGCGTTATTTCTGGCCTCATTCATGTTTATTTTCTTACATTTGCACGCTTTTTAAATGGAAAGTGCCGAAACCCATACCAACATAACGCGTGCAAGCCGAAAAAGTGTCCAGCGTGGATACCGATTTGCTTCCTGTGGATCGCTGGGCAGTGTAACTGCACGTGTTTACAGAGGAACGATTCATAGACAGACTTTTCGTCTTTAGGGAATGAACCCTCTGCAAGATGCTGAGGGTCCATGAGTGACTTCGGAGCGCTCCTTCTTTTCCGCGTGTTTGTTCTGTGAAACGTACACTGTAGATTCGCAGCTTTATTCTAAGCAACGCTCAATAGGAAATGTTGAAAATTTTTGTCCACGGTGTACCCCCATACACACTAAACCTGCTCTGATGTTTTAATTACGGACATCATAATATTAAAACTTTGGAAACTTGAGCACTACTTAATGGAGATCAATCATTAACTTATACAAGCCATTAATTTTATGCATATTTTTTATCTATATGTGTACAACGTTATCGGCAACAAAGAAGTAGTTTTTGTTAAAATTCCTTCCCGGGATATTTGGCCGTAGTCCAATGTTTTCTACAAAACCAGACGTTTCGGCAATGCCATCGACTTCCATCATCAGTGAAAATCGAGTGCGATAACGTGAGGTGGTATACGTTAGTGACCACAGTACTGTGGTTAAGGCTGAAGCAGTAAGTAGAAAGAAGTAGTTTATATGGTAATATTTCATTTCGAAAATGATCTTAAATATAAATCTTAGAATATGGAAGTCGTGTATTGTTCTCCATATCGATATTTTCTTATGTCAAACGATAACAGCCGCAAATTCAAACAGAATCATATAATGTTTTGCATACAGCCCTGAATAGTAGAGTTCTTAAGACCTGTTGGTGTTGGTGAACATCGGTTAAGGGAAAGGGGTAGTTTACCAGCAACATTTTATGTTTTAACAAGGGTAATTTTTTCTATGACAAACGATAACTGCCGTAAATTCTAACAGTATCAACTACTTTTTTTCATACCTTTCTGAATTATAGAGTATTCAAGGTCTGTTGATTTTGTTGAAGATCGGTTAGGGGAAGGGGTAGTTTACTAGCAAAGTTTTATGTTTTAACAAGGGTAATTTGTTTTTATGACGAACGATAACTGCCGTAAATTCGAACAGAATCAAATATTTTTTTTCATGCAGCCCTGAATTGTAGAGGACTGAAGGCCTATTGATTTTGGTGAAGGTCGGTTACGATAAAGGGGTAGTTTACCTGGTTGTAACAAGAGATATGTTTTCATGACGAATGATAACTGACGCACATTAAAACAGAATCAAATATTTTTTTGCATGCATCCATGAATTGTAGAGGACTGAAGGCCTACTGATTTTGGTGAAGATCGGTTAAGAGAAAGGGGTAGTTTACATGCAACGTTTTATGTTTTAACAACATTAAAGTACTTAATTTTGATAAACAAAGTATCCTGATAAGAAGCTCATAATAATCCACTGTAGAAACGTAGATGAAATATCTATAAATGAAAGGATATTTGAACGGGGTGGGGGTAATTTTCTATTAATGAAAATTATAGTTGAAGAGGGAGGGGAGGATTTTTTGTGTACTACGTTATCGGCAACAAAGAAGTAGTTTTTTTTGTTAAAACTCCTTCCCGTGCTGTTTAGCCGTAGTCCAATGTTTTCAGCAAAACCAGACGCTTCAGCAGTGCCATCGACTGACATCATCTGTGAAAATCTAGTGCGAAAACGTGAGGTGGTATACGTTAGTGACCACAGTACTGTGGTTAAGGCTGAAGCAATAGAAAGAAGTAGTTTCAATGGAAATTTTTCATTTCGAATATGATTTTAAATATAAATCCCAGAACATGGAAGTCATGTATGTATCTCCATACCGATATATTTCTATGGCAAACGATAACAGCCGCAAATTCAAACAGAATCAAAAGATTATTTGCATACAGTCCTGATTTGTAGAGTACTCAAGACCTATTGTTTTTGGTCAAGATCGGTTAAGCGGAATGGGTAGTTTACCTGCAACGGTTTTTATATCAAGGGTATTTTCTATGTCAAACGATAACTGCCGCAAATTCAAACAGAATTAAATAATTTTTTCCATACGCCCCTGAATTGTAGAGATCTCAAGGATTTTGATTATGGTGAATATCGGTTAAGGGGAAGGGGTAGTTTACCTGCAACCTTTTACGTTTTAACAACAGTAAAGTACTTGAAAATTCATTTAAACTTTTTCAAACAATGGTAATTGTCAAAAATAAAATAATTTTGTTGCCAGGCAATAAAATTATAATTTTTTCATTTTAATGTAAATCACGTATGAGAGAAAATATATCGTTTGTGGCAGGCAAGCATATCTCAGTTATGTAATGTTTAGGTTTCCATTTTATTATTATGACTGCCGCAATAAAAAGGCAGGGGAGACACACACACACACACACAAAATTCGCGTTATTTCTGGCCTCATTCATGTTTATTTTCTTACATCTGTACGCTTTTTAAATGGAAAGTGCCGAAACCCATACCAACATAACGCGTGCAAGCCGAAAAAATGTCCAGCGTGGATAGCGATTTGCTTCCTGTGGATCGCTGGGCAGTGTAACTGCACGTGTTTACAGAGGAACGATTCATAGACAGACTTTTCGTCTTTAGGGAATGAACCCTCTGCAAGATGCTTGGGGTCCATGAGTGACTTTCGAGCGCTCCTTCTTTTCCGTGTGTTTGTTCTGTGAAACGTACACTGTAGATTCGCAGCTTTACTCTAAGCAACGCTCAATAGGAAATGATGAAAATTTTTGTCCACGGTGTACCCTCATACACACTAAACCTGCTCTGATGTTTTAATTACGGACATCATAATATTAAAACTTTGGAAACTTGAGCACTACTTAATGGAGATCAATCATTAACTTATTCAAGCCATTAATTTTATGCATATTTTTTATATATATGTGTACAACGTTATCGGCAACAAAGAAGTAGTTTTTGTTAAAATTCCTTCCCGGGATATTTGGCCGTAGTCCAATGTTTTCTACAAAACCAGACGTTTCGGCAATGCCATCGACTTCATCATCAGTGAAAATCGAGTGCGATAACGTGAGGTGGTATACGTTAGTGACCACAGTACTGTGGTTAAGGCTGAAGCAGTAAGTAGAAAGAAGTAGTTTATATGGTAATATTTCATTTCGAAAATGATCTTAAATATAAATCTTAGAATATGGAAGTCGTGTATTGTTCTCCATACCGATATTTTCTTATGTCAAACGATAACAGCCGCAAATTCAAACAGAATCATATAATGTTTTGCATACAGCCCTGAATAGTAGAGTTCTTAAGACCTGTTGGTGTTGGTGAACATCGGTTAAGGGAAAGGGGTAGTTTACCAGCAACATTTTATGTTTTAACAAGGGTAATTTTTTCTATGACAAACGATAACTGCCGTAAATTCTAACAGTATCAACTACTTTTTTTCATACCTTTCTGAATTATAGAGTATTCAAGGTCTGTTGATTTTGTTGAAGATCGGTTAGGGGAAAGGGGTAGTTTACTAGCAAAGGTTTTATGTTTTAACAAGGGTAATTTGTTTTTATGACGAACGATAACTGCCGTAAATTCGAACAGAATCAAATTTTTTTTTTCATGCATCCCTGAATTGTAGAGGACTGAAGGCCTATTGATTTTGGTGAAGGTCGGTTACGAAAAAGGGGTTAGTTTACCTGGTTGTAACAAGAGATATATTTTCATGACGAATGATAACTGACGCACATTAAAACAGAATCATATATTTTTTTGCATGCATCCATGAATTGTAGAGGACTGAAGGCCTATTGATTTTGGTGAACATCGGTTAAGAGAAAGGGGTAGTTTACATGCAACGTTTTATGTTTTAACAACATTAAAGTACTTAATTTTGATAAACAAAGTATCCTGATAAGAAGCTCATAATAATCCACTGTAGAAACGTAGATGAAATATCTATAAATGAAAGGATAGTTGAACGGGGTGGGGGTAATTTTCTATTAATGAAAATTATAGTTGAAGAGGGAGGGGAGGATTTTTGTGTACTACGTTATCGGCAACAAAGAAGTAGTTTTTTTTGTTAAAACTCCTTCCCGTGCTGTTTAGCCGTAGTCCAATGTTTTCAGCAAAACCAGACGCTTCAGCAGTGCCATCGACTGACATCATCTGTGAAAATCTATTGCGAAAACGTGAGGTGGTATACGTTAGTGACCACAGTACTGTGGTTAAGGCTGAAGCAATAGAAAGAAGTAGTTTCAATGGAAATTTTTCATTTCGATTATGATTTTAAATATAAATCCCAGAACATGGAAGTCATGTATGTATCTCCATACCGATATATTTCTATGGCAAACGATAACAGCCGCAAATTCAAACAGAATCAAAAGATTATTTGCATACAGCCCTAAATTTGAGAGTTCTCAAGACCTATTCTTTTTGGTGAAGATCGGTTAAAGGGAAAGGGGTAGTTTACCTGCAACGTTTTATGTTTTAACAAGGGTATTTTCTATGGCAAACGATAACAGCCGCAAATTCAAACCGGATCAAATAATTTTTTGCATACAGTCCTGATTTGTAGAGTACTCAAGACCTATTGTTTTTGGTCAAGATCGGTTAAGGGGAAGGGGTGTTTACCTGCAACCTTTTACGTTTTAACTACAGTAAAGTACTTGAAAATTCATTTAAACTTTTTCAAACAATGGTAATTGTTAAAAATAAAATAATTTTGTTACCAGGCAATAAAATTATAATTTTTTCATTATAATGTAAATCATGTATGAGAGAAAATATATCGTTCGTGGCAGGCAAACATATCTGAGTTATGTAATGTTTACGTTTCCATTTTTTTATTATGACTGCCGCAATAAAAAGGCAGGGAAGACACACACACACACACACGCACACAAAATTCGCGTTATTTCTGGCCTCATTCATGTTTATTTTCTTACATTTGCACGCTTTTTAAATGGAAAGTGCCGAAACCCGTACCAACATAACGCGTGCAAGCCGAAAAAGTGTCCAGCGTGGATACCGATTTGCTTCCTGTGGACCGCTGGGCAGTGTAACTGCACGTGTTTACAGAGGAACGATTCATAGACAGACTTTTCGTCTTTAGGGAATGAACCCTCTGCAAGATGCTGAGGGTCCATGAGTGACTTCGGAGCGCTCCTTCTTTCCCGCGTGTTTGTTCTGTGAAACGTACACTGCAGATTCGCAGGTTTATTCTAAGTAACGCTCAATAGGAAATGTTGAAAATTTTTGTCCACGGTGTACCCTCATACACACTAAACCTGCTCTGATGTTTTAATTACGGACATCATAATATTAAAACTTTGGAAACTTGAGCACTACTTAATGGAGATCAATCATTAACTTATACAAGCCATTAATTTTATGCATATTTTTTATCTATATGTGTACAACGTTATCGGCAACAAAGAAGTAGTTTTTGTTAAAATTCCTTCCCGGGATATTTGGCCGTAGTCCAATGTTTTCTACAAAACCAGACGTTTCGGCAATGCCATCGACTTCATCATCAGTGAAAATCGAGTGCGATAACGTGAGGTGGTATACGTTAGTGACCACAGCACTGTGGTTAAGGCTGAAGCAGTAAGTAGAAAGAAGTAGTTTATATGGTAATATTTCATTTCGAATATGATCTTAAATATAAATCTTAGAATATGGAAGTCGTGTATTGTTCCCCATACCGATATTTTCTTATGTCAAACGATAACAGCCGCAAATTCAAACAGAATCATATAATGTTTTGCATACAGCCCTGAATAGTAGAGTTCTTAAGACCTGTTGGTGTTGGTGAACATCGGTTAAGGGAAAGGGGTAGTTTACCAGCAACATTTTATGTTTTAACAAGGGTAATTTTTTCTATGACAAACGATAACTGCCGTAAATTCTAACAGTATCAACTACTTTTTTTCATACCTTTCTGAATTATAGAGTATTCAAGGTCTGTTGATTTTGTTGAAGATCGGTTAAGGGAAAGGGGTAGTTTACTAGCAAAGTTTTATGTTTTGACAAGGGTAATTTGTTTTTATGACGAACTGTAACTGCCGTAAATTCGAACAGAATCAAATTTTTTTTTTCATGCATCCCTGAATTGTAGAGGACTGAAGGCTTATTGATTTTGGTGAAGGTCGGTTACGATAAAGGGGTAGTTTACCTGGTTGTAACAAGAGATATGTTTTCATGACGAATGATAACTAACGCACATTAAAACATAATCAAATATTTTTAGCATGCATCCATGAATTGTAGAGGACTGAAGGCCTATTGATTTTGGTGAAGATCGGTTAAGAGAAAGGGGTAGTTTACATGCAACGTTTTATGTTTTAACAACATTAAAGTACTTAATTTTGAAAAACAAAGTATCCTGATAAGAAGCTCATAATAATCCACTGTAGAAACGTAGATGAAATATCTATAAATGAAAGGATATATGAACGGGGTGGGGGTAATTTTCTATTAATGAAAATTATAGTTGAAGAGGGAGGGGAGGATTTTTTGTGTACTACGTTATCGGCAACAAAGAAGTAGTTTTTTTTGTTAAAACTCCTTCCCGGGCTGTTTAGCCGTAGTCCAATGTTTTCAGCAAAACCAGACGCTTCAGCAGTGCCATCGACTGACATCATCTGTGAAAATCTAGTGCGAAAACGTGAGGTGGTATACGTTAGTGACCACAGTACTGTGGTTAAGGCTGAAGCAATAGAAAGAAGTAGTTTCTATGGAAATTTTTCATTTCGAATATGATTTTAAATATAAATCTTAGAACATGGAAGTCATGTATGTTTCTCCATACCGATATATTTCTATGGCAAACGATAACAGCCGCAAATTCAAACAGAATCAACTAGTCTTTTGCATACAGCTCTGAATTATAGAGTTTTCAAGATCTATTGGTTTTGGTGAAGATCGGTTAAAGGAAAGGGGTTGTTTACCGGCAACGTTTTATGTTTTAACAAGGGTATTGTGTATGGCAAACGATAATAGCCGCAAATTAAAGCAAAATCCAATACTTTTTGCATGCAGCCTGATTTGTAGAGTACTCAAGACCTATTGGTTTTGGTGAAGATCGGTTAAGGGAAAGGGGTAGTTTACCAGCAACATTTCATATTTTAACAAGGGTATTTTCTATGGCAAACGATAAGAGCCGCAAATTCAAACAGAATCAAACAATTTATTGCATACAGCCCTGATTTGTAGAGTACTCAAGACCTATTGTTTTTGGTGAACATCGGTTAAGGGGAAGGGGTAGTTTACCTGCAACGTTAAGTTTTAACAAGGGTATTTTCTATGACAAACGATAACAGCCGCAAATTCAAAAGTAAAAACAATCAAAAGATTATTTGCATACAGCCCTAAATTTGAGAGTTCTCAAGACCTATTCTTTTTGGTGAAGATCGGTTAAAGGGAAAGGGGTAGTTTACCAGCAACATTTCATATTTTAACAAGGGTATTTTCTATGGCAAACGATAAGAGCCGCAAATTCAAACAGAATCAAACAATTTTTTGCATACAGCCCTGATTTGTAGAGTACTCAAGACATATTGTTTTTGGTGAAGATCGGTTAAGGGAAAGGGATAGTTTACCTGCAACGTTTTATGTTTTAACAAGGGTATTTTCTATGACAAACGATAACAGCCGCAAATTCAAAAAGAATCAAAAGATTATTTGCATACAGCCCTAAATTTGAGAGTTCTCGAGACCTATTCTTTTTGGTGAAGATCGGTTAAAGGGAAAGGGGTAGTTTACCTGCAACGTTTTATGTTTTAACAAGGGTATTTTCTATGGCAAACGATAACAGCCGCAAATTCAAACAGAATCAAATAATTTTTTGCATACAGTCCTGATTTGTAGAGTACTCAAGACCTATTGTTTTTGGTCAAGATCGGTTAAGCGGAATGGGTAGTTTACCTGCAACGGTTTTTATATCAAGGGTATTTTCTATGTCAAACGATAACTGCCGCAAATTCAAACAGAATTAAATAATTTTTTCCATACGCCCCTGAATTGTAGAGATCTCAAGGATTTTGATTATGGTGAATATCGGTTAAGGGGAAGGGGTAGTTTACCTGCAACCTTTTACGTTTTAACAACAGTAAAGTACTTGAAAATTCATTTAAACTTTTTCAAACAATGGTAATTGTCAAATATAAAATAATTTTGTTGCCAGGCAATAAAATTATAATTTTTTCATTTTAATGTAAATCACGTATGAGAGAAAATATATCGTTTGTGGCAGGCAAGCATATCTCAGTTATGTAATGTTTAGGTTTCCATTTTATTATTATGACTGCCGCAATAAAAAGGCAGGGAAGACACACACACACACACACACACACGCACACAAAATTCGCGTTATTTCTGGCCTCATTCATGTTTATTTTCTTACATTTGCACGCTTTTTAAATGGAAAGTGCCGAAACCCATACCAACATAACGCGTGCAAGCCGAAAAAATGTCCAGCGTGGATACCGATTTGCTTCCTGTGGATCGCTGGGCAGTGTAACTGCACGTGTTTACAGAGGAACGATTCATAGAGAGACTTTTCGTCTTTAGGGAATGAACCCTCTGCAAGATGCTTGGGGTCCATGAGTGACTTTCGAGCGCTCCTTCTTTTCCGTGTGTTTGTTCTGTGAAACGTACACTGTAGATTCGCAGCTTTACTCTAAGCAACGCTCAATAGGAAATGATGAAAATTTTTGTCCACGGTGTACCCTCATACACACTAAACCTGCTCTGATGTTTTAATTACGGACATCATAATATTAAAACTTTGGAAACTTGAGCACTACTTAATGGAGATCAATCATTAACTTATTCAAGCCATTAATTTTATGCATATTTTTTATATATATGTGTACAACGTTATCGGCAACAAAGAAGCAGTTTTTGTTAAAATTCCTTCCCGGGATATTTGGCCGTAGTCCAATGTTTTCTACAAAACCAGACGTTTCGGCAATGCCATCGACTTCATCATCAGTGAAAATCGAGTGCGATAACGTGAGGTGGTATACGTTAGTGACCACAGTACTGTGGTTAAGGCTGAAGCAGTAAGTAGAAAGAAGTAGTTTATATGGTAATATTTCATTTCGAAAATGATCTTAAATATAAATCTTAGAATATGGAAGTCGTGTATTGTTCTCCATACCGATATTTTCTTATGTCAAACGATAACAGCCGCAAATTCAAACAGAATCATATAATGTTTTGCATACAGCCCTGAATAGTAGAGTTCTTAAGACCTGTTGGTGTTGGTGAACATCGGTTAAGGGAAAGGGGTAGTTTACCAGCAACATTTTATGTTTTAACAAGGGTAATTTTTTCTATGACAAACGATAACTGCCGTAAATTCTAACAGTATCAACTACATTTTTCATACCTTTCTGAATTATAGAGTATTCAAGGTCTGTTGATTTTGTTGAAGATCGGTTAGGGGAAAGGGGTAGTTTACTAGCAAAGGTTTTATGTTTTAACAAGGGTAATTTGTTTTTATGACGAACGATAACTGCCGTAAATTCGAACAGAATCAAATTTTTTTTTTCATGCATCCCTGAATTGTAGAGGACTGAAGGCCTATTGATTTTGGTGAAGGTCGGTTACGAAAAAGGGGTTAGTTTACCTGGTTGTAACAAGAGATATGTTTTCATGACGAATGATAACTGACGCACATTAAAACAGAATCATATATTTTTTTGCATGCATCCATGAATTGTAGAGGACTGAAGGCCTATTGATTTTGGTGAACATCGGTTAAGAGAAAGGGGTAGTTTACATGCAACGTTTTATGTTTTAACAACATTAAAGTACTTAATTTTGATAAACAAAGTATCCTGATAAGAAGCTCATAATAATCCACTGTAGAAACGTAGATGAAATATCTATAAATGAAAGGATAGTTGAACGGGGTGGGGGTAATTTTCTATTAATGAAAATTATAGTTGAAGAGGGAGGGGAGGATTTTTTGTGTACTACGTTATCGGCAACAAAGAAGTAGTTTTTTTTGTTAAAACTCCTTCCCGGGCTGTTTAGCCGTAGTCCAATGTTTTCAGCAAAACCAGACGCTTCAGCAGTGCCATCGACTGACATCATCTGTGAAAATCGAGTGCGAAAACGTGAGGTGGTATACGTTAGTGACCACAGTACTGTGGTTAAGGCTGAAGCAATAGAAAGAAGTAGTTTCTATGGAAATTTTTTTTTTCGCATATGATTTTAAATATAAATCTTAGAACATGGAAGTCATGTATGTTTCTCCATACCGATATATTTCTATGGCAAACGATAACAGCCGCAAATTCAAACAGAATCAACTACTCTTTTGCATACAGCCCTGAATTATAGAGTTTTCAAGATCTATTGGTTTCGGTGAAGATCGGTTAAAGGAAAGGGGTTGTTTACCGGCAACGTTTTATGTTTTAACAAGGGTATTGTGTATGGCAAACAATAACAGACGCAAATTAAAGCAAAATCGATTACTTTTTGCATGCAGCCTGATTTGTAGAGTACTCAAGACCTATTGGTTTTGGTGAAGATCGGTTAAGGGAAAGGGTAGTTTACCAGCAACATTTCATATTTTAACAAGGGTATTTTCTATGGCAAACGATAAGAGCCGCAAATTCAAACAGAATCAAACAATTTTTTGCATACAGCCCTGATTTGTAGAGTACTCAAGACCTATTGTTTTTGGTGAAGATCGGTTAAAGGAAAGGTATAGTTTACCTGCAACGTTTTATGTTTTAACAAGGGTATTTTCTATGACAAACGATAACAGCCGCAAATTCAAAAAGAATCAAAAGATTATTTGCATACAGCCCTAAATTTGAGAGTTCTCAAGACCTATTCTTTTTGGTGAAGATCGGTTAAAGGGAAAGGGGTAGTTTACCTGCAACGTTTTATGTTTTAACAAGGGTATTTTCTATGGCAAACGATAACAGCCGCAAATTCAAACAGAATCAAATAATTTTTTGCATACAGTCCTGATTTGTAGAGTACTCAAGACCTATTGTTTTTGGTCAAGATCGGTTAAGCGGAATGGGTAGTTTACCTGCAACGGTTTTTATATCAAGGGTATTTTCTATGTCAAACGATAACTGCCGCAAATTCAAACAGAATTAAATAATTTTTTCCATACGCCCCTGAATTGTAGAGATCTCAAGGATTTTGATTATGGTGAATATCGGTTAAGGGGAAGGGGTAGTTTACCTGCAACCTTTTACGTTTTAACAACAGTAAAGTACTTCAAAATTCATTTAAACTTTTTCAAACAATGGTAATTGTCAAAAATAAAATAATTTTGTTGCCAGGCAATAAAATTATAATTTTTTCATTTTAATGTAAATCACGTATGAGAGAAAATATATCGTTTGTGGCAGGCAAGCATATCTCAGTTATGTAATGTTTAGGTTTCCATTTTATTATTATGACTGCCGCAATAAAAAGGCAGGGGAGACACACACACACACACACACAAAATTCGCGTTATTTCTGGCCTCATTCATGTTTATTTTCTTACATTTGCACGCTTTTTAAATGGAAAGTGCCGAAACCCATACCAACATAACGCGTGCAAGCCGAAAAAGTGTCCAGCGTGGATACCGATTTGCTTCCTGTGGATCGCTGGGCAGTGTAACTGCACGTGTTTACAGAGGAACGATTCATAGACAGACTTTTCGTCTTTAGGGAATGAACCCTCTGCAAGATGCTGAGGGTCCATGAGTGACTTCGGAGCGCTCCTTCTTTTCCGCGTGTTTGTTCTGTGAAACGTACACTGTAGATTCACAGCTTTATTCTAAGCAACGCTCAATAGGAAATGTTGAAAATTTTTGTCCACGGTGTACCCCCATACACACTAAACCTGCTCTGATGTTTTAATTACGGACATCATAATATTAAAACTTTGGAAACTTGAGCACTACTTAATGTAGATCAATCATTAACTTATACAAGCCATTAATTTTATGCATATTTTTTATCTATATGTGTACAACGTTATCGGCAACAAAAAAGTAGTTTTTGTTAAAATTCCTTCCCGGGATATTTGGCCGTAGTCCAATGTTTTCTACAAAACCAGACGTTTCGGCAATGCCATCGACTTCCATCATCAGTGAAAATCGAGTGCGATAACGTGAGGTGGTATACGTTAGTGACCACAGTACTGTGGTTAAGGCTGAAGCAGTAAGTAGAAAGAAGTAGTTTATATGGTAATATTTCATTTCGAAAATGATCTTAAATATAAATCTTAGAATATGGAAGTCGTGTATTGTTCCCCATACCGATATTTTCTTATGTCAAACGATAACAGCCGCAAATTCAAACAGAATCATATAATGTTTTGCATACAGCCCTGAATAGTAGAGTTCTTAAGACCTGTTGGTGTTGGTGAACATCGGTTAAGGGAAAGGGGTAGTTTACCAGCAACATTTTATGTTTTAACAAGGGTAATTTTTTCTATGACAAACGATAACTGCCGTAAATTCTAACAGTATCAACTACTTTTTTTCATACCTTTCTGAATTATAGAGTATTCAAGGTCTGTTGATTTTGTTGAAGATCGGTTAAGGGAAAGGGGTAGTTTACTAGCAAAGTTTTATGTTTTGACAAGGGTAATTTGTTTTTATGACGAACGATAACTGCCGTAAATTCGAACAGAATCAAATATTTTTTTTCATGCATCCCTGAATTGTAGAGGACTGAAGGCTTATTGATTTTGGTGAAGGTCGGTTACGATAAAGGGGTAGTTTACCTGGTTGTAACAAGAGATATGTTTTCATGACGAATGATAACTAACGCACATTAAAACATAATCAAATATTTTTTTGCATGCATCCATGAATTGTAGAGGACTGAAGGCCTATTGATTTTGGTGAAGATCGGTTAAGAGAAAGGGGTAGTTTACATGCAACGTTTTATGTTTTAACAACATTAAAGTACTTAATTTTGAAAAACAAAGTATCCTGATAAGAAGCTCATAATAATCCACTGTAGAAACGTAGATGAAATATCTATAAATGAAAGGATATATGAACGGGGTGGGGGTAATTTTCTATTAATGAAAATTATAGTTGAAGAGGGAGGGGAGGATTTTTTGTGTACTACGTTATCGGCAACAAAGAAGTAGTTTTTTTTGTTAAAACTCCTTCCCGGGCTGTTTAGCCGTAGTCCAATGTTTTCAGCAAAACCAGACGCTTCAGCAGTGCCATCGACTGACATCATCTGTGAAAATCTAGTGCGAAAACGTGAGGTGGTATACGTTAGTGACCACAGTACTGTGGTTAAGGCTGAAGCAATAGAAAGAAGTAGTTTCTATGGAAATTTTTCATTTCGAATATGATTTTAAATATAAATCTTAGAACACGGAAGTCATGTATGTTTCTCCATACCGATATATTTCTATGGCAAACGATAACAGCCGCAAATTCAAACAGAATCAACTAGTCTTTTGCATACAGCTCTGAATTATAGAGTTTTCAAGATCTATTGGTTTTGGTGAAGATCGGTTAAAGGAAAGGGGTTGTTTACCGGCAACGTTTTATGTTTTAACAAGGGTATTGTGTATGGCAAACGATAATAGCCGCAAATTAAAGCAAAATCCAATACTTTTTGCATGCAGCCTGATTTGTAGAGTACTCAAGACCTATTGTTTTTGGTCAAGATCGGTTAAGGGGAAGTGGTAGTTTACCTGCAACGTTTTTTATCAACGGTAATTTTCTATGGCAAACGATAACAGCCGCAAATTCAAACAGAATCAAATAATTTTTTGCATACGTCCCTGAATTGTAGAGACCTCAAGGATTTTGATTTTGGTGAAGATCGGTTAATGGTAAGGGGTGTTTACCTGCAACCTTTTACGTTTTAACAACAGTAAAGTACTTGAAAATTCATTTAAACTTTTTCAAACAATGGTAATTGTCAAAAATAAAATAATTTTGTTGCCAGGCAATAAAATTATAATTTTTTCATTTTAATGTACGTCACGTATGAGAGAAAATATATCGTTTGTGGCAGGCAAGCATATCTGAGTTATGTAATGTTTACGTTTCCATTTTTTTATTATGACTGCCGCAATAAAAAGGCAGGGAAGACACACACACACACACACGCACACAAAATTCGCGTTATTTCTGGCCTCATTCATGTTTATTTTCTTACATTTGCACGCTTTTTAAATGGAAAGTGCCGAAACCCATACCAACATAACGCGTGCAAGCCGAAAAAATGTCCAGCGTGGATAGCGATTTGCTTCCTGTGGATCGCTGGGCAGTGTAACTGCACGTGTTTACAGAGGAACGATTCATAGACAGACTTTTCGTCTTTAGGGAATGAACCCTCTGCAAGATGCTGAGGGTCCATGAGTGACTTCGGAGCGCTCCTTCTTTTCCGCGTGTTTGTTCTGTGAAACGTACACTGTAGATTCACAGCTTTATTCTAAGCAACGCTCAATAGGAAATGTTGAAAATTTTTGTCCACGGTGTACCCCCATACACACTAAACCTGCTCTGATGTTTTAATTACGGACATCATAATATTAAAACTTTGGAAACTTGAGCACTACTTAATGGAGATCAATCATTAACTTATACAAGCCATTAATTTTATGCATATTTTTTATCTATATGTGTACAACGTTATCGGCAACAAAGAAGTAGTTTTTGTTAAAATTCCTTCCCGGGATATTTGGCCGTAGTCCAATGTTTTCTACAAAACCAGACGTTTCGGCAATGCCATCGACTTCCATCATCAGTGAAAATCGAGTGCGATAACGTGAGGTGGTATACGTTAGTGACCACAGTACTGTGGTTAAGGCTGAAGCAGTAAGTAGAAAGAAGTAGTTTATATGGTAATATTTCATTTCGAAAATGATCTTAAATATAAATCTTAGAATATGGAAGTCGTGTATTGTTCCCCATACCGATATTTTCTTATGTCAAACGATAACAGCCGCAAATTCAAACAGAATCATATAATGTTTTGCATACAGCCCTGAATAGTAGAGTTCTTAAGACCTGTTGGTGTTGGTGAACATCGGTTAAGGGAAAGGGGTAGTTTACCAGCAACATTTTATGTTTTAACAAGGGTAATTTTTTCTATGACAAACGATAACTGCCGTAAATTC
Source organism: Magicicada septendecula (assembly GCA_034769895.1). Taxonomy (NCBI): domain Eukaryota; kingdom Metazoa; phylum Arthropoda; class Insecta; order Hemiptera; family Cicadidae; genus Magicicada; species Magicicada septendecula. The sequence continues at coordinate 159,080,821 of CM068373.1, read as the reverse complement.
TAACAGTATCAACTACTTTTTTTCATACCTTTCTGAATTATAGAGTATTCAAGGTCTGTTGATTTTGTTGAAGATCGGTTAAGGGAAAGGGGTAGTTTACTAGCAAAGTTTTATGTTTTGACAAGGGTAATTTGTTTTTATGACGAACGATAACTGCCGTAAATTCGAACAGAATCAAATATTTTTTTTCATGCAGCCCTGAATTGTAGAGGACTGAAGGCCTATTGATTTTGGTGAAGGTCGGTTACGATAAAGGGGTAGTTTACCTGGTTGTAACAAGAGATATGTTTTCATGACGAATGATAACTGACGCACATTAAAACAGAATCAAATATTTTTTTGCATGCATCCATGAATTGTAGAGGACTGAAGGCCTACTGATTTTGGTGAAGATCGGTTAAGAGAAAGGGGTAGTTTACATGCAACGTTTTATGTTTTAACAACATTAAAGTACTTAATTTTGATAAACAAAGTATCCTGATAAGAAGCTCATAATAATCCACTGTAGAAACGTAGATGAAATATCTATAAATGAAAGGATATTTGAACGGGGTGGGGGTAATTTTCTATTAATGAAAATTATAGTTGAAGAGGGAGGGGAGGATTTTTTGTGTACTACGTTATCGGCAACAAAGAAGTAGTTTTTTTTGTTAAAACTCCTTCCCGTGCTGTTTAGCCGTAGTCCAATGTTTTCAGCAAAACCAGACGCTTCAGCAGTGCCATCGACTGACATCATCTGTGAAAATCTAGTGCGAAAACGTGAGGTGGTATACGTTAGTGACCACAGTACTGTGGTTAAGGCTGAAGCAATAGAAAGAAGTAGTTTCAATGGAAATTTTTCATTTCGAATATGATTTTAAATATAAATCCCAGAACATGGAAGTCATGTATGTATCTCCATACCGATATATTTCTATGGCAAACGATAACAGCCGCAAATTCAAACAGAATCAAAAGATTATTTGCATACAGTCCTGATTTGTAGAGTACTCAAGACCTATTGTTTTTGGTCAAGATCGGTTAAGCGGAATGGGTAGTTTACCTGCAACGGTTTTTATATCAAGGGTATTTTCTATGTCAAACGATAACTGCCGCAAATTCAAACAGAATTAAATAATTTTTTCCATACGCCCCTGAATTGTAGAGATCTCAAGGATTTTGATTATGGTGAATATCGGTTAAGGGGAAGGGGTAGTTTACCTGCAACCTTTTACGTTTTAACAACAGTAAAGTACTTGAAAATTCATTTAAACTTTTTCAAACAATGGTAATTGTCAAAAATAAAATAATTTTGTTGCCAGGCAATAAAATTATAATTTTTTCATTTTAATGTAAATCACGTATGAGAGAAAATATATCGTTTGTGGCAGGCAAGCATATCTCAGTTATGTAATGTTTAGGTTTCCATTTTATTATTATGACTGCCGCAATAAAAAGGCAGGGGAGACACACACACACACACACAAAATTCGCGTTATTTCTGGCCTCATTCATGTTTATTTTCTTACATCTGTACGCTTTTTAAATGGAAAGTGCCGAAACCCATACCAACATAACGCGTGCAAGCCGAAAAAATGTCCAGCGTGGATAGCGATTTGCTTCCTGTGGATCGCTGGGCAGTGTAACTGCACGTGTTTACAGAGGAACGATTCATAGACAGACTTTTCGTCTTTAGGGAATGAACCCTCTGCAAGATGCTTGGGGTCCATGAGTGACTTTCGAGCGCTCCTTCTTTTCCGTGTGTTTGTTCTGTGAAACGTACACTGTAGATTCGCAGCTTTACTCTAAGCAACGCTCAATAGGAAATGATGAAAATTTTTGTCCACGGTGTACCCTCATACACACTAAACCTGCTCTGATGTTTTAATTACGGACATCATAATATTAAAACTTTGGAAACTTGAGCACTACTTAATGGAGATCAATCATTAACTTATTCAAGCCATTAATTTTATGCATATTTTTTATATATATGTGTACAACGTTATCGGCAACAAAGAAGTAGTTTTTGTTAAAATTCCTTCCCGGGATATTTGGCCGTAGTCCAATGTTTTCTACAAAACCAGACGTTTCGGCAATGCCATCGACTTCATCATCAGTGAAAATCGAGTGCGATAACGTGAGGTGGTATACGTTAGTGACCACAGTACTGTGGTTAAGGCTGAAGCAGTAAGTAGAAAGAAGTAGTTTATATGGTAATATTTCATTTCGAAAATGATCTTAAATATAAATCTTAGAATATGGAAGTCGTGTATTGTTCTCCATACCGATATTTTCTTATGTCAAACGATAACAGCCGCAAATTCAAACAGAATCATATAATGTTTTGCATACAGCCCTGAATAGTAGAGTTCTTAAGACCTGTTGGTGTTGGTGAACATCGGTTAAGGGAAAGGGGTAGTTTACCAGCAACATTTTATGTTTTAACAAGGGTAATTTTTTCTATGACAAACGATAACTGCCGTAAATTCTAACAGTATCAACTACTTTTTTTCATACCTTTCTGAATTATAGAGTATTCAAGGTCTGTTGATTTTGTTGAAGATCGGTTAGGGGAAAGGGGTAGTTTACTAGCAAAGGTTTTATGTTTTAACAAGGGTAATTTGTTTTTATGACGAACGATAACTGCCGTAAATTCGAACAGAATCAAATTTTTTTTTTCATGCATCCCTGAATTGTAGAGGACTGAAGGCCTATTGATTTTGGTGAAGGTCGGTTACGAAAAAGGGGTTAGTTTACCTGGTTGTAACAAGAGATATATTTTCATGACGAATGATAACTGACGCACATTAAAACAGAATCATATATTTTTTTGCATGCATCCATGAATTGTAGAGGACTGAAGGCCTATTGATTTTGGTGAACATCGGTTAAGAGAAAGGGGTAGTTTACATGCAACGTTTTATGTTTTAACAACATTAAAGTACTTAATTTTGATAAACAAAGTATCCTGATAAGAAGCTCATAATAATCCACTGTAGAAACGTAGATGAAATATCTATAAATGAAAGGATAGTTGAACGGGGTGGGGGTAATTTTCTATTAATGAAAATTATAGTTGAAGAGGGAGGGGAGGATTTTTTGTGTACTACGTTATCGGCAACAAAGAAGTAGTTTTTTTTGTTAAAACTCCTTCCCGTGCTGTTTAGCCGTAGTCCAATGTTTTCAGCAAAACCAGACGCTTCAGCAGTGCCATCGACTGACATCATCTGTGAAAATCTAGTGCGAAAACGTGAGGTGGTATACGTTAGTGACCACAGTACTGTGGTTAAGGCTGAAGCAATAGAAAGAAGTAGTTTCAATGGAAATTTTTCATTTCGAATATGATTTTAAATATAAATCCCAGAACATGGAAGTCATGTATGTATCTCCATACCGATATATTTCTATGGCAAACGATAACAGCCGCAAATTCAAACAGAATCAAAAGATTATTTGCATACAGTCCTGATTTGTAGAGTACTCAAGACCTATTGTTTTTGGTCAAGATCGGTTAAGCGGAATGGGTAGTTTACCTGCAACGGTTTTTATATCAAGGGTATTTTCTATGTCAAACGATAACTGCCGCAAATTCAAACAGAATTAAATAATTTTTTCCATACGCCCCTGAATTGTAGAGATCTCAAGGATTTTGATTATGGTGAATATCGGTTAAGGGGAAGGGGTAGTTTACCTGCAACCTTTTACGTTTTAACAACAGTAAAGTACTTGAAAATTCATTTAAACTTTTTCAAACAATGGTAATTGTCAAAAATAAAATAATTTTGTTGCCAGGCAATAAAATTATAATTTTTTCATTTTAATGTAAATCACGTATGAGAGAAAATATATCGTTTGTGGCAGGCAAGCATATCTCAGTTATGTAATGTTTAGGTTTCCATTTTATTATTATGACTGCCGCAATAAAAAGGCAGGGGAGACACACACACACACACACAAAATTCGCGTTATTTCTGGCCTCATTCATGTTTATTTTCTTACATCTGTACGCTTTTTAAATGGAAAGTGCCGAAACCCATACCAACATAACGCGTGCAAGCCGAAAAAATGTCCAGCGTGGATAGCGATTTGCTTCCTGTGGATCGCTGGGCAGTGTAACTGCACGTGTTTACAGAGGAACGATTCATAGACAGACTTTTCGTCTTTAGGGAATGAACCCTCTGCAAGATGCTTGGGGTCCATGAGTGACTTTCGAGCGCTCCTTCTTTTCCGTGTGTTTGTTCTGTGAAACGTACACTGTAGATTCGCAGCTTTACTCTAAGCAACGCTCAATAGGAAATGATGAAAATTTTTGTCCACGGTGTACCCTCATACACACTAAACCTGCTCTGATGTTTTAATTACGGACATCATAATATTAAAACTTTGGAAACTTGAGCACTACTTAATGGAGATCAATCATTAACTTATTCAAGCCATTAATTTTATGCATATTTTTTATATATATGTGTACAACGTTATCGGCAACAAAGAAGTAGTTTTTGTTAAAATTCCTTCCCGGGATATTTGGCCGTAGTCCAATGTTTTCTACAAAACCAGACGTTTCGGCAATGCCATCGACTTCATCATCAGTGAAAATCGAGTGCGATAACGTGAGGTGGTATACGTTAGTGACCACAGTACTGTGGTTAAGGCTGAAGCAGTAAGTAGAAAGAAGTAGTTTATATGGTAATATTTCATTTCGAAAATGATCTTAAATATAAATCTTAGAATATGGAAGTCGTGTATTGTTCTCCATACCGATATTTTCTTATGTCAAACGATAACAGCCGCAAATTCAAACAGAATCATATAATGTTTTGCATACAGCCCTGAATAGTAGAGTTCTTAAGACCTGTTGGTGTTGGTGAACATCGGTTAAGGGAAAGGGGTAGTTTACCAGCAACATTTTATGTTTTAACAAGGGTAATTTTTTCTATGACAAACGATAACTGCCGTAAATTCTAACAGTATCAACTACTTTTTTTCATACCTTTCTGAATTATAGAGTATTCAAGGTCTGTTGATTTTGTTGAAGATCGGTTAGGGGAAAGGGGTAGTTTACTAGCAAAGGTTTTATGTTTTAACAAGGGTAATTTGTTTTTATGACGAACGATAACTGCCGTAAATTCGAACAGAATCAAATTTTTTTTTTCATGCATCCCTGAATTGTAGAGGACTGAAGGCCTATTGATTTTGGTGAAGGTCGGTTACGAAAAAGGGGTTAGTTTACCTGGTTGTAACAAGAGATATATTTTCATGACGAATGATAACTGACGCACATTAAAACAGAATCATATATTTTTTTGCATGCATCCATGAATTGTAGAGGACTGAAGGCCTATTGATTTTGGTGAACATCGGTTAAGAGAAAGGGGTAGTTTACATGCAACGTTTTATGTTTTAACAACATTAAAGTACTTAATTTTGATAAACAAAGTATCCTGATAAGAAGCTCATAATAATCCACTGTAGAAACGTAGATGAAATATCTATAAATGAAAGGATAGTTGAACGGGGTGGGGGTAATTTTCTATTAATGAAAATTATAGTTGAAGAGGGAGGGGAGGATTTTTTGTGTACTACGTTATCGGCAACAAAGAAGTAGTTTTTTTTGTTAAAACTCCTTCCCGTGCTGTTTAGCCGTAGTCCAATGTTTTCAGCAAAACCAGACGCTTCAGCAGTGCCATCGACTGACATCATCTGTGAAAATCTATTGCGAAAACGTGAGGTGGTATACGTTAGTGACCACAGTACTGTGGTTAAGGCTGAAGCAATAGAAAGAAGTAGTTTCAATGGAAATTTTTCATTTCGATTATGATTTTAAATATAAATCCCAGAACATGGAAGTCATGTATGTATCTCCATACCGATATATTTCTATGGCAAACGATAACAGCCGCAAATTCAAACAGAATCAAAAGATTATTTGCATACAGCCCTAAATTTGAGAGTTCTCAAGACCTATTCTTTTTGGTGAAGATCGGTTAAAGGGAAAGGGGTAGTTTACCTGCAACGTTTTATGTTTTAACAAGGGTATTTTCTATGGCAAACGATAACAGCCGCAAATTCAAACCGGATCAAATAATTTTTTGCATACAGTCCTGATTTGTAGAGTACTCAAGACCTATTGTTTTTGGTCAAGATCGGTTAAGGGGAAGGGGTGTTTACCTGCAACCTTTTACGTTTTAACTACAGTAAAGTACTTGAAAATTCATTTAAACTTTTTCAAACAATGGTAATTGTTAAAAATAAAATAATTTTGTTACCAGGCAATAAAATTATAATTTTTTCATTATAATGTAAATCATGTATGAGAGAAAATATATCGTTCGTGGCAGGCAAACATATCTGAGTTATGTAATGTTTACGTTTCCATTTTTTTATTATGACTGCCGCAATAAAAAGGCAGGGAAGACACACACACACACACACACACACGCACACAAAATTCGCGTTATTTCTGGCCTCATTCATGTTTATTTTCTTACATTTGCACGCTTTTTAAATGGAAAGTGCCGAAACCCGTACCAACATAACGCGTGCAAGCCGAAAAAGTGTCCAGCGTGGATACCGATTTGCTTCCTGTGGACCGCTGGGCAGTGTAACTGCACGTGTTTACAGAGGAACGATTCATAGACAGACTTTTCGTCTTTAGGGAATGAACCCTCTGCAAGATGCTGAGGGTCCATGAGTGACTTCGGAGCGCTCCTTCTTTCCCGCGTGTTTGTTCTGTGAAACGTACACTGCAGATTCGCAGGTTTATTCTAAGTAACGCTCAATAGGAAATGTTGAAAATTTTTGTCCACGGTGTACCCTCATACACACTAAACCTGCTCTGATGTTTTAATTACGGACATCATAATATTAAAACTTTGGAAACTTGAGCACTACTTAATGGAGATCAATCATTAACTTATACAAGCCATTAATTTTATGCATATTTTTTATCTATATGTGTACAACGTTATCGGCAACAAAGAAGTAGTTTTTGTTAAAATTCCTTCCCGGGATATTTGGCCGTAGTCCAATGTTTTCTACAAAACCAGACGTTTCGGCAATGCCATCGACTTCATCATCAGTGAAAATCGAGTGCGATAACGTGAGGTGGTATACGTTAGTGACCACAGCACTGTGGTTAAGGCTGAAGCAGTAAGTAGAAAGAAGTAGTTTATATGGTAATATTTCATTTCGAATATGATCTTAAATATAAATCTTAGAATATGGAAGTCGTGTATTGTTCCCCATACCGATATTTTCTTATGTCAAACGATAACAGCCGCAAATTCAAACAGAATCATATAATGTTTTGCATACAGCCCTGAATAGTAGAGTTCTTAAGACCTGTTGGTGTTGGTGAACATCGGTTAAGGGAAAGGGGTAGTTTACCAGCAACATTTTATGTTTTAACAAGGGTAATTTTTTCTATGACAAACGATAACTGCCGTAAATTCTAACAGTATCAACTACTTTTTTTCATACCTTTCTGAATTATAGAGTATTCAAGGTCTGTTGATTTTGTTGAAGATCGGTTAAGGGAAAGGGGTAGTTTACTAGCAAAGTTTTATGTTTTGACAAGGGTAATTTGTTTTTATGACGAACTGTAACTGCCGTAAATTCGAACAGAATCAAATTTTTTTTTTCATGCATCCCTGAATTGTAGAGGACTGAAGGCTTATTGATTTTGGTGAAGGTCGGTTACGATAAAGGGGTAGTTTACCTGGTTGTAACAAGAGATATGTTTTCATGACGAATGATAACTAACGCACATTAAAACATAATCAAATATTTTTAGCATGCATCCATGAATTGTAGAGGACTGAAGGCCTATTGATTTTGGTGAAGATCGGTTAAGAGAAAGGGGTAGTTTACATGCAACGTTTTATGTTTTAACAACATTAAAGTACTTAATTTTGAAAAACAAAGTATCCTGATAAGAAGCTCATAATAATCCACTGTAGAAACGTAGATGAAATATCTATAAATGAAAGGATATATGAACGGGGTGGGGGTAATTTTCTATTAATGAAAATTATAGTTGAAGAGGGAGGGGAGGATTTTTTGTGTACTACGTTATCGGCAACAAAGAAGTAGTTTTTTTTGTTAAAACTCCTTCCCGGGCTGTTTAGCCGTAGTCCAATGTTTTCAGCAAAACCAGACGCTTCAGCAGTGCCATCGACTGACATCATCTGTGAAAATCTAGTGCGAAAACGTGAGGTGGTATACGTTAGTGACCACAGTACTGTGGTTAAGGCTGAAGCAATAGAAAGAAGTAGTTTCTATGGAAATTTTTCATTTCGAATATGATTTTAAATATAAATCTTAGAACATGGAAGTCATGTATGTTTCTCCATACCGATATATTTCTATGGCAAACGATAACAGCCGCAAATTCAAACAGAATCAACTAGTCTTTTGCATACAGCTCTGAATTATAGAGTTTTCAAGATCTATTGGTTTTGGTGAAGATCGGTTAAAGGAAAGGGGTTGTTTACCGGCAACGTTTTATGTTTTAACAAGGGTATTGTGTATGGCAAACGATAATAGCCGCAAATTAAAGCAAAATCCAATACTTTTTGCATGCAGCCTGATTTGTAGAGTACTCAAGACCTATTGGTTTTGGTGAAGATCGGTTAAGGGAAAGGGGTAGTTTACCAGCAACATTTCATATTTTAACAAGGGTATTTTCTATGGCAAACGATAAGAGCCGCAAATTCAAACAGAATCAAACAATTTTTTGCATACAGCCCTGATTTGTAGAGTACTCAAGACCTATTGTTTTTGGTGAAGATCGGTTAAGGGAAAGGGATAGTTTACCTGCAACGTTTTATGTTTTAACAAGGGTATTTTCTATGACAAACGATAACAGCCGCAAATTCAAAAAGAATCAAAAGATTATTTGCATACAGCCCTAAATTTGAGAGTTCTCGAGACCTATTCTTTTTGGTGAAGATCGGTTAAAGGGAAAGGGGTAGTTTACCTGCAACGTTTTATGTTTTAACAAGGGTATTTTCTATGGCAAACGATAACAGCCGCAAATTCAAACAGAATCAAATAATTTTTTGCATACAGTCCTGATTTGTAGAGTACTCAAGACCTATTGTTTTTGGTCAAGATCGGTTAAGCGGAATGGGTAGTTTACCTGCAACGGTTTTTATATCAAGGGTATTTTCTATGTCAAACGATAACTGCCGCAAATTCAAACAGAATTAAATAATTTTTTCCATACGCCCCTGAATTGTAGAGATCTCAAGGATTTTGATTATGGTGAATATCGGTTAAGGGGAAGGGGTAGTTTACCTGCAACCTTTTACGTTTTAACAACAGTAAAGTACTTGAAAATTCATTTAAACTTTTTCAAACAATGGTAATTGTCAAATATAAAATAATTTTGTTGCCAGGCAATAAAATTATAATTTTTTCATTTTAATGTAAATCACGTATGAGAGAAAATATATCGTTTGTGGCAGGCAAGCATATCTCAGTTATGTAATGTTTAGGTTTCCATTTTATTATTATGACTGCCGCAATAAAAAGGCAGGGAAGACACACACACACACACACACACACGCACACAAAATTCGCGTTATTTCTGGCCTCATTCATGTTTATTTTCTTACATTTGCACGCTTTTTAAATGGAAAGTGCCGAAACCCATACCAACATAACGCGTGCAAGCCGAAAAAATGTCCAGCGTGGATACCGATTTGCTTCCTGTGGATCGCTGGGCAGTGTAACTGCACGTGTTTACAGAGGAACGATTCATAGAGAGACTTTTCGTCTTTAGGGAATGAACCCTCTGCAAGATGCTTGGGGTCCATGAGTGACTTTCGAGCGCTCCTTCTTTTCCGTGTGTTTGTTCTGTGAAACGTACACTGTAGATTCGCAGCTTTACTCTAAGCAACGCTCAATAGGAAATGATGAAAATTTTTGTCCACGGTGTACCCTCATACACACTAAACCTGCTCTGATGTTTTAATTACGGACATCATAATATTAAAACTTTGGAAACTTGAGCACTACTTAATGGAGATCAATCATTAACTTATTCAAGCCATTAATTTTATGCATATTTTTTATATATATGTGTAAAACGTTATCGGCAACAAAGAAGCAGTTTTTGTTAAAATTCCTTCCCGGGATATTTGGCCGTAGTCCAATGTTTTCTACAAAACCAGACGTTTCGGCAATGCCATCGACTTCATCATCAGTGAAAATCGAGTGCGATAACGTGAGGTGGTATACGTTAGTGACCACAGTACTGTGGTTAAGGCTGAAGCAGTAAGTAGAAAGAAGTAGTTTATATGGTAATATTTCATTTCGAAAATGATCTTAAATATAAATCTTAGAATATGGAAGTCGTGTATTGTTCTCCATACCGATATTTTCTTATGTCAAACGATAACAGCCGCAAATTCAAACAGAATCATATAATGTTTTGCATACAGCCCTGAATAGTAGAGTTCTTAAGACCTGTTGGTGTTGGTGAACATCGGTTAAGGGAAAGGGGTAGTTTACCAGCAACATTTTATGTTTTAACAAGGGTAATTTTTTCTATGACAAACGATAACTGCCGTAAATTCTAACAGTATCAACTACATTTTTCATACCTTTCTGAATTATAGAGTATTCAAGGTCTGTTGATTTTGTTGAAGATCGGTTAGGGGAAAGGGGTAGTTTACTAGCAAAGGTTTTATGTTTTAACAAGGGTAATTTGTTTTTATGACGAACGATAACTGCCGTAAATTCGAACAGAATCAAATTTTTTTTTTCATGCATCCCTGAATTGTAGAGGACTGAAGGCCTATTGATTTTGGTGAAGGTCGGTTACGAAAAAGGGGTTAGTTTACCTGGTTGTAACAAGAGATATGTTTTCATGACGAATGATAACTGACGCACATTAAAACAGAATCATATATTTTTTTGCATGCATCCATGAATTGTAGAGGACTGAAGGCCTATTGATTTTGGTGAACATCGGTTAAGAGAAAGGGGTAGTTTACATGCAACGTTTTATGTTTTAACAACATTAAAGTACTTAATTTTGATAAACAAAGTATCCTGATAAGAAGCTCATAATAATCCACTGTAGAAACGTAGATGAAATATCTATAAATGAAAGGATAGTTGAACGGGGTGGGGGTAATTTTCTATTAATGAAAATTATAGTTGAAGAGGGAGGGGAGGATTTTTTGTGTACTACGTTATCGGCAACAAAGAAGTAGTTTTTTTTGTTAAAACTCCTTCCCGGGCTGTTTAGCCGTAGTCCAATGTTTTCAGCAAAACCAGACGCTTCAGCAGTGCCATCGACTGACATCATCTGTGAAAATCGAGTGCGAAAACGTGAGGTGGTATACGTTAGTGACCACAGTACTGTGGTTAAGGCTGAAGCAATAGAAAGAAGTAGTTTCTATGGAAATTTTTCATTTCGCATATGATTTTAAATATAAATCTTAGAACATGGAAGTCATGTATGTTTCTCCATACCGATATATTTCTATGGCAAACGATAACAGCCGCAAATTCAAACAGAATCAACTACTCTTTTGCATACAGCCCTGAATTATAGAGTTTTCAAGATCTATTGGTTTCGGTGAAGATCGGTTAAAGGAAAGGGGTTGTTTACCGGCAACGTTTTATGTTTTAACAAGGGTATTGTGTATGGCAAACAATAACAGACGCAAATTAAAGCAAAATCGATTACTTTTTGCATGCAGCCTGATTTGTAGAGTACTCAAGACCTATTGGTTTTGGTGAAGATCGGTTAAGGGAAAGGGTAGTTTACCAGCAACATTTCATATTTTAACAAGGGTATTTTCTATGGCAAACGATAAGAGCCGCAAATTCAAACAGAATCAAACAATTTTTTGCATACAGCCCTGATTTGTAGAGTACTCAAGACCTATTGTTTTTGGTGAAGATCGGTTAAAGGAAAGGTATAGTTTACCTGCAACGTTTTATGTTTTAACAAGGGTATTTTCTATGACAAACGATAACAGCCGCAAATTCAAAAAGAATCAAAAGATTATTTGCATACAGCCCTAAATTTGAGAGTTCTCAAGACCTATTCTTTTTGGTGAAGATCGGTTAAAGGGAAAGGGGTAGTTTACCTGCAACGTTTTATGTTTTAACAAGGGTATTTTCTATGGCAAACGATAACAGCCGCAAATTCAAACAGAATCAAATAATTTTTTGCATACAGTCCTGATTTGTAGAGTACTCAAGACCTATTGTTTTTGGTCAAGATCGGTTAAGCGGAATGGGTAGTTTACCTGCAACGGTTTTTATATCAAGGGTATTTTCTATGTCAAACGATAACTGCCGCAAATTCAAACAGAATTAAATAATTTTTTCCATACGCCCCTGAATTGTAGAGATCTCAAGGATTTTGATTATGGTGAATATCGGTTAAGGGGAAGGGGTAGTTTACCTGCAACCTTTTACGTTTTAACAACAGTAAAGTACTTCAAAATTCATTTAAACTTTTTCAAACAATGGTAATTGTCAAAAATAAAATAATTTTGTTGCCAGGCAATAAAATTATAATTTTTTCATTTTAATGTAAATCACGTATGAGAGAAAATATATCGTTTGTGGCAGGCAAGCATATCTCAGTTATGTAATGTTTAGGTTTCCATTTTATTATTATGACTGCCGCAATAAAAAGGCAGGGGAGACACACACACACACACACACAAAATTCGCGTTATTTCTGGCCTCATTCATGTTTATTTTCTTACATTTGCACGCTTTTTAAATGGAAAGTGCCGAAACCCATACCAACATAACGCGTGCAAGCCGAAAAAGTGTCCAGCGTGGATACCGATTTGCTTCCTGTGGATCGCTGGGCAGTGTAACTGCACGTGTTTACAGAGGAACGATTCATAGACAGACTTTTCGTCTTTAGGGAATGAACCCTCTGCAAGATGCTGAGGGTCCATGAGTGACTTCGGAGCGCTCCTTCTTTTCCGCGTGTTTGTTCTGTGAAACGTACACTGTAGATTCACAGCTTTATTCTAAGCAACGCTCAATAGGAAATGTTGAAAATTTTTGTCCACGGTGTACCCCCATACACACTAAACCTGCTCTGATGTTTTAATTACGGACATCATAATATTAAAACTTTGGAAACTTGAGCACTACTTAATGTAGATCAATCATTAACTTATACAAGCCATTAATTTTATGCATATTTTTTATCTATATGTGTACAACGTTATCGGCAACAAAAAAGTAGTTTTTGTTAAAATTCCTTCCCGGGATATTTGGCCGTAGTCCAATGTTTTCTACAAAACCAGACGTTTCGGCAATGCCATCGACTTCCATCATCAGTGAAAATCGAGTGCGATAACGTGAGGTGGTATACGTTAGTGACCACAGTACTGTGGTTAAGGCTGAAGCAGTAAGTAGAAAGAAGTAGTTTATATGGTAATATTTCATTTCGAAAATGATCTTAAATATAAATCTTAGAATATGGAAGTCGTGTATTGTTCCCCATACCGATATTTTCTTATGTCAAACGATAACAGCCGCAAATTCAAACAGAATCATATAATGTTTTGCATACAGCCCTGAATAGTAGAGTTCTTAAGACCTGTTGGTGTTGGTGAACATCGGTTAAGGGAAAGGGGTAGTTTACCAGCAACATTTTATGTTTTAACAAGGGTAATTTTTTCTATGACAAACGATAACTGCCGTAAATTCTAACAGTATCAACTACTTTTTTTCATACCTTTCTGAATTATAGAGTATTCAAGGTCTGTTGATTTTGTTGAAGATCGGTTAAGGGAAAGGGGTAGTTTACTAGCAAAGTTTTATGTTTTGACAAGGGTAATTTGTTTTTATGACGAACGATAACTGCCGTAAATTCGAACAGAATCAAATATTTTTTTTCATGCATCCCTGAATTGTAGAGGACTGAAGGCTTATTGATTTTGGTGAAGGTCGGTTACGATAAAGGGGTAGTTTACCTGGTTGTAACAAGAGATATGTTTTCATGACGAATGATAACTAACGCACATTAAAACATAATCAAATATTTTTTTGCATGCATCCATGAATTGTAGAGGACTGAAGGCCTATTGATTTTGGTGAAGATCGGTTAAGAGAAAGGGGTAGTTTACATGCAACGTTTTATGTTTTAACAACATTAAAGTACTTAATTTTGAAAAACAAAGTATCCTGATAAGAAGCTCATAATAATCCACTGTAGAAACGTAGATGAAATATCTATAAATGAAAGGATATATGAACGGGGTGGGGGTAATTTTCTATTAATGAAAATTATAGTTGAAGAGGGAGGGGAGGATTTTTTGTGTACTACGTTATCGGCAACAAAGAAGTAGTTTTTTTTGTTAAAACTCCTTCCCGGGCTGTTTAGCCGTAGTCCAATGTTTTCAGCAAAACCAGACGCTTCAGCAGTGCCATCGACTGACATCATCTGTGAAAATCTAGTGCGAAAACGTGAGGTGGTATACGTTAGTGACCACAGTACTGTGGTTAAGGCTGAAGCAATAGAAAGAAGTAGTTTCTATGGAAATTTTTCATTTCGAATATGATTTTAAATATAAATCTTAGAACACGGAAGTCATGTATGTTTCTCCATACCGATATATTTCTATGGCAAACGATAACAGCCGCAAATTCAAACAGAATCAACTAGTCTTTTGCATACAGCTCTGAATTATAGAGTTTTCAAGATCTATTGGTTTTGGTGAAGATCGGTTAAAGGAAAGGGGTTGTTTACCGGCAACGTTTTATGTTTTAACAAGGGTATTGTGTATGGCAAACGATAATAGCCGCAAATTAAAGCAAAATCCAATACTTTTTGCATGCAGCCTGATTTGTAGAGTACTCAAGACCTATTGTTTTTGGTCAAGATCGGTTAAGGGGAAGGGGTAGTTTACCTGCAACGTTTTTTATCAACGGTAATTTTCTATGGCAAACGATAACAGCCGCAAATTCAAACAGAATCAAATAATTTTTTGCATACGTCCCTGAATTGTAGAGACCTCAAGGATTTTGATTTTGGTGAAGATCGGTTAATGGTAAGGGGTGTTTACCTGCAACCTTTTACGTTTTAACAACAGTAAAGTACTTGAAAATTCATTTAAACTTTTTCAAACAATGGTAATTGTCAAAAATAAAATAATTTTGTTGCCAGGCAATAAAATTATAATTTTTTCATTTTAATGTACGTCACGTATGAGAGAAAATATATCGTTTGTGGCAGGCAAGCATATCTGAGTTATGTAATGTTTACGTTTCCATTTTTTTATTATGACTGCCGCAATAAAAAGGCAGGGAAGACACACACACACACACACGCACACAAAATTCGCGTTATTTCTGGCCTCATTCATGTTTATTTTCTTACATTTGCACGCTTTTTAAATGGAAAGTGCCGAAACCCATACCAACATAACGCGTGCAAGCCGAAAAAATGTCCAGCGTGGATAGCGATTTGCTTCCTGTGGATCGCTGGGCAGTGTAACTGCACGTGTTTACAGAGGAACGATTCATAGACAGACTTTTCGTCTTTAGGGAATGAACCCTCTGCAAGATGCTGAGGGTCCATGAGTGACTTCGGAGCGCTCCTTCTTTTCCGCGTGTTTGTTCTGTGAAACGTACACTGTAGATTCACAGCTTTATTCTAAGCAACGCTCAATAGGAAATGTTGAAAATTTTTGTCCACGGTGTACCCCCATACACACTAAACCTGCTCTGATGTTTTAATTACGGACATCATAATATTAAAACTTTGGAAACTTGAGCACTACTTAATGGAGATCAATCATTAACTTATACAAGCCATTAATTTTATGCATATTTTTTATCTATATGTGTACAACGTTATCGGCAACAAAGAAGTAGTTTTTGTTAAAATTCCTTCCCGGGATATTTGGCCGTAGTCCAATGTTTTCTACAAAACCAGACGTTTCGGCAATGCCATCGACTTCCATCATCAGTGAAAATCGAGTGCGATAACGTGAGGTGGTATACGTTAGTGACCACAGTACTGTGGTTAAGGCTGAAGCAGTAAGTAGAAAGAAGTAGTTTATATGGTAATATTTCATTTCGAAAATGATCTTAAATATAAATCTTAGAATATGGAAGTCGTGTATTGTTCCCCATACCGATATTTTCTTATGTCAAACGATAACAGCCGCAAATTCAAACAGAATCATATAATGTTTTGCATACAGCCCTGAATAGTAGAGTTCTTAAGACCTGTTGGTGTTGTTGAACATCGGTTAAGGGAAAGGGGTAGTTTACCAGCAACATTTTATGTTTTAACAAGGGTAATTTTTTCTATGACAAACGATAACTGCCGTAAATTCTAACAGTATCAACTACTTTTTTTCATACCTTTCTGAATTATAGAGTATTCAAGGTCTGTTGATTTTGTTGAAGATCGGTTAAGGGAAAGGGGTAGTTTACTAGCAAAGTTTTATGTTTTGACAAGGGTAATTTGTTTTTATGACGAACGATAACTGCCGTAAATTCGAACAGAATCAAATATTTTTTTTCATGCATCCCTGAATTGTAGAGGACTGAAGGCTTATTGATTTTGGTGAAGGTCGGTTACGATAAAGGGGTAGTTTACCTGGTTGTAACAAGAGATATGTTTTCATGACGAATGATAACTAACGCACATTAAAACATAATCAAATATTTTTTTGCATGCATCCATGAATTGTAGAGGACTGAAGGCCTATTGATTTTGGTGAAGATCGGTTAAGAGAAAGGGGTAGTTTACATGCAACATTTTATGTTTTAACAACATTAAAGTACTTAATTTTCATAAACAAAGTATCCTGATAAGAAGCTCATAATAATCCACTGTAGAAACGTAGATGAAATATCTATAAATGAAAGGATATATGAACGGGGTGGGAGTAATTTTCTATTAATGAAAATTATAGTTGAAGAGGGAGGGGAGGATTTTTTGTGTACTACGTTATCGGCAACAAAGAAGTAGTTTTTTTTGTTAAAACTCCTTCCCGGGCTGTTTAGCCGTAGTCCAATGTTTTCAGCAAAACCAGACGCTTCAGCAGTGCCATCGACTGACATCATCTGTGAAAATCTAGTGCGAAAACGTGAGGTGGTATACGTTAGTGACCACAGTACTGTGGTTAAGGCTGAAGCAATAGAAAGAAGTAGTTTCTATGGAAATTTTTCATTTCGAATATGATTTTAAATATAAATCTTATAACACGGAAGTCATGTATGTTTCTCCATACCGATATATTTCTATGGCAAACGATAACAGCCGCAAATTCAAACAGAATCAACTAGTCTTTTGCATACAGCTCTGAATTATAGAGTTTTCAAGATCTATTGGTTTTGGTGAAGATCGGTTAAAGGAAAGGGGTTGTTTACCGGCAACGTTTTATGTTTTAACAAGGGTATTGTGTATGGCAAACGATAATAGCCGCAAATTAAAGCAAAATCCAATACTTTTTGCATGCAGCCTGATTTGTAGAGTACTCAAGACCTATTGGTTTTGGTGAAGATCGGTTAAGGGAAAGGGGTAGTTTACCAGCAACATTTCATATTTTAACAAGGGTATTTTCTATGGCAAACGATAAGAGCCGCAAATTCAAACAGAATCAAACAATTTATTGCATACAGCCCTGATTTGTAGAGTACTCAAGACCTATTGTTTTTGGTGAAGATCGGTTAAGGGGAAGGGGTAGTTTACCTGCAACGTTAAGTTTTAACAAGGGTATTTTCTATGACAAACGATAACAGCCGCAAATTCAAAAAGAATCAAAAGATTATTTGCATACAGCCCTAAATTTGAGAGTTCTCAAGACCTATACTTTTTGGTGAAGATCGGTTAAAGGGAAAGGGGTAGTTTACCTGCAACGTTTTATGTTTTAACAAGGGTATTTTCTATGGCAAACGATAACAGCCGCAAATTCAAACCGAATCAAACAATTTTTTGCATACAGTCCTGATTTGTAGAGTACTCAAGACCTATTGTTTTTTGTCAAGATCGGTTAAGGGGAAGGGGTGTTTACCTGCAACCTTTTATGTTTTAACTACAGTAAAGTACTTGAAAATTCATTTAAACTTTTTCCAACAATGGTAATTGTTAAAAATAAAATAATTTTGTTACCAGGCAATAAAATTATAATTTTTTCATTATAATGTAAATCATGTATGAGAGAAAATATATCGTTCGTGGCAGGCAAACATATCTGAGTTATGTAATGTTTACGTTTCCATTTTTTTATTATGACTGCCGCAATAAAAAGGCAGGGAAGACACAAACACACACACACACGCACACAAAATTCGCGTTATTTCTGGCCTCATTCATGTTTATTTTCTTACATTTGCACGCTTTTTAAATGGAAAGTGCCGAAACCCATACCAACATAACGCGTGCAAGCCGAAAAAGTGTCCAGCGTGGATACCGATTTGCTTCCTGTGGATCGCTGGGCAGTGTAACTGCACGTGTTTACAGAGGAACGATTCAAAGACAGACTTTTCGTCTTTAGGGAATGAACCCTCTGCAAGATGCTGAGGGTCCATGAGTGACTTCGGAGCGCTCCTTCTTTCCCGCGTGTTTGTTCTGTGAAACGTACACTGCAGATTCGCAGGTTTATTCTAAGTAACGCTCAATAGGAAATGTTGAAAATTTTTGTCCACGGTGTACCCTCATACACACTAAACCTGCTCTGATGTTTTAATTACGGACATCATAATATTAAAACTTTGGAAACTTGAGCACTACTTAATGGAGATCAATCATTAACTTATACAAGCCATTAATTTTATGCATATTTTTTATCTATATGTGTACAACGTTATCGGCAACAAAGAAGTAGGTTTTGTTAAAATTCCTTCCCGGGATATTTGGCCGTAGTCCAATGTTTTCTACAAAACCAGACGTTTCGGCAATGCCATCGACTTCCATCATCAGTGAAAATCGAGTGCGATAACGTGAGGTGGTATACGTTAGTGACCACAGCACTGTGGTTAAGGCTGAAGCAGTAAGTAGAAAGAAGTAGTTTATATGGTAATATTTCATTTCGAAAATGATCTTAAATATAAATCTTAGAATATGGAAGTCGTGTATTGTTCTCCATATCGATATTTTCTTATGTCAAACGATAACAGCCGCAAATTCAAACAGAATCATATAATGTTTTGCATACAGCCCTGAATAGTAGAGTTCTTAAGACCTGTTGGTGTTGGTGAACATCGGTTAAGGGAAAGGGGTAGTTTACCAGCAACATTTAATGTTTTAACAAGGGTAATTTTTTCTATGACAAACGATAACTGCCGTAAATTCTAACAGTATCAACTACTTTTTTTCATACCTTTCTGAATTATAGAGTATTCAAGGTCTGTTGATTTTGTTGAAGATCGGTTAGGGGAAAGGGGTAGTTTACTAGCAAAGTTTTATGTTTTAACAAGGGTAATTTGTTTTTATGACGAACGATAACTGCCGTAAATTCGAACAGAATCAAATATTTTTTTTCATGCAGCCCTGAATTGTAGAGGACTGAAGGCCTATTGATTTTGGTGAAGGTCGGTTACGATAAAGGGGTAGTTTACCTGGTTGTAACAAGAGATATGTTTTCATGACGAATGATAACTGACGCACATTAAAACAGAATCAAATATTTTTTTGCATGCATCCATGAATTGTAGAGGACTGAAGGCCTACTGATTTTGGTGAAGATCGGTTAAGAGAAAGGGGTAGTTTACATGCAACGTTTTATGTTTTAACAACATTAAAGTACTTAATTTTGATAAACAAAGTATCCTGATAAGAAGCTCATAATAATCCACTGTAGAAACGTAGATGAAATATCTATAAATGAAAGGATATTTGAACGGGGTGGGGGTAATTTTCTATTAATGAAAATTATAGTTGAAGAGGGAGGGGAGGATTTTTTGTGTACTACGTTATCGGCAACAAAGAAGTAGTTTTTTTTGTTAAAACTCCTTCCCGTGCTGTTTAGCCGTAGTCCAATGTTTTCAGCAAAACCAGACGCTTCAGCAGTGCCATCGACTGACATCATCTGTGAAAATCTAGTGCGAAAACGTGAGGTGGTATACGTTAGTGACCAGAGTACTGTGGTTAAGGCTGAAGCAATAGAAAGAAGTAGTTTCAATGGAAATTTTTCATTTCGAATATGATTTTAAATATAAATCCCAGAACATGGAAGTCATGTATGTATCTCCATACCGATATATTTCTATGGCAAACGATAACAGCCGCAAATTCAAACAGAATCAAAAGATTATTTGCATACAGCCCTAAATTTGAGAGTTCTCAAGACCTATTCTTTTTGGTGAAGATCGGTTAAAGGGAAAGGGGTAGTTTACCTGCAACGTTTTATGTTTTAACAAGGGTATTTTCTATGGCAAACGATAACAGCCGCAAATTCAAACCGAATCAAATAATTTTTTGCATACAGTCCTGATTTGTAGAGTACTCAAGACCTATTGTTTTTGGTCAAGATCGGTTAAGGGGAAGGGGTGTTTACCTGCAACCTTTTACGTTTTAACAACAGTAAAGTACTTGAAAATTCATTTAAACTTTTTCAAACAATGGTAATTGTCAAAAATAAAATAATTTTTTTGCCAGGCAATAAAATTATAATTTTTTCATTTTAATGTAAATCACGTATGAGAGAAAATATATCGTTTGTGGCAGGCAAGCATATCTGAGTTATGTAATGTTTACGTTTCCATTTTTTATTATGACTGCCGCAATAAAAAGGCAGGGAAGACACACACACACACACACACACGCACACAAAATTCGCGTTATTTCTGGCCTCATTCATGTTTATTTTCTTACATTTGCACGCTTTTTAAATGGAAAGTGCCGAAACCCATACCAACATAACGCGTGCAAGCCGAAAAAGTGTCCAGCGTGGATACCGATTTGCTTCCTGTGGATCGCTGGGCAGTGTAACTGCACGTGTTTACAGAGGAACGATTCATAGACAGACTTTTCGTCTTTAGGGAATGAACCCTCTGCAAGATGCTGAGGGTCCATGAGTGACTTCGGAGCGCTCCTTCTTTTCCGCGTGTTTGTTCTGTGAAACGTACACTTTAGATTCGCAGCTTTATTCTAAGCAACGCTCAATAGGAAATGTTGAAAATTTTTGTCCACGGTGTACCCCCATACACACTAAACCTGCTCTGATGTTTTAATTACGGACATCATAATATTAAAACTTTGGAAACTTGAGCACTACTTAATGGAGATCAATCATTAACTTATACAAGCCATTAATTTTATGCATATTTTTTATCTATATGTGTACAACGTTATCGGCAACAAAGAAGTAGTTTTTGTTAAAATTCCTTCCCGGGATATTTGGCCGTAGTCCAATGTTTTCTACAAAACCAGACGTTTCGGCAATGCCATCGACTTCCATCATCAGTGAAAATCGAGTGCGATAACGTGAGGTGGTATACGTTAGTGACCACAGTACTGTGGTTAAGGCTGAAGCAGTAAGTAGAAAGAAGTAGTTTATATGGTAATATTTCATTTCGAAAATGATCTTAAATATAAATCTTAGAATATGGAAGTCGTGTATTGTTCCCCATACCGATATTTTCTTATGTCAAACGATAACAGCCGCAAATTCAAACAGAATCATATAATGTTTTGCATACAGCCCTGAATAGTAGAGTTCTTAAGACCTGTTGGTGTTGGTGAACATCGGTTAAGGGAAAGGGGTAGTTTACCAGCAACATTTTATGTTTTAACAAGGGTAATTTTTTCTATGACAAACGATAACTGCCGTAAATTCTAACAGTATCAACTACTTTTTTTCATACCTTTCTGAATTATAGAGTATTCAAGGTCTGTTGATTTTGTTGAAGATCGGTTAAGGGAAAGGGGTAGTTTACTAGCAAAGTTTTATGTTTTGACAAGGGTAATTTGTTTTTATGACGAACGATAACTGCCGTAAATTCGAACAGAATCAAATATTTTTTTTCATGCATCCCTGAATTGTAGAGGACTGAAGGCTTATTGATTTTGGTGAAGGTCGGTTACGATAAAGGGGTAGTTTACCTGGTTGTAACAAGAGATATGTTTTCATGACGAATGATAACTAACGCACATTAAAACATAATCAAATATTTTTTTGCATGCATCCATGAATTGTAGAGGACTGAAGGCCTATTGATTTTGGTGAAGATCGGTTAAGAGAAAGGGGTAGTTTACATGCAACGTTTTATGTTTTAACAACATTAAAGTACTTAATTTTGAAAAACAAAGTATCCTGATAAGAAGCTCATAATAATCCACTGTAGAAACGTAGATGAAATATCTATAAATGAAAGGATATATGAACGGGGTGGGGGTAATTTTCTATTAATGAAAATTATAGTTGAAGAGGGAGGGGAGGATTTTTTGTGTACTACGTTATCGGCAACAAAGAAGTAGTTTTTTTTGTTAAAACTCCTTCCCGGGCTGTTTAGCCGTAGTCCAATGTTTTCAGCAGTGCCATCGACTGACATCATCTGTGAAAATCTAGTGCGAAAACGTGAGGTGGTATACGTTAGTGACCACAGTACTGTGGTTAAGGCTGAAGCAATAGAAAGAAGTAGTTTCTATGGAAATTTTTCATTTCGAATATGATTTTAAATATAAATCTTAGAACATGGAAGTCATGTATGTTTCTCCATACCGATATATTTCTATGGCAAACGATAACAGCCGCAAATTCAAACAGAATCAACTAGTCTTTTGCATACAGCTCTGAATTATAGAGTTTTCAAGATCTATTGGTTTTGGTGAAGATCGGTTAAAGGAAAGGGGTTGTTTACCGGCAACGTTTTATGTTTTAACAAGGGTATTGTGTATGGCAAACGATAATAGCCGCAAATTAAAGCAAAATCCAATACTTTTTGCATGCAGCCTGATTTGTAGAGTACTCAAGACCTATTGGTTTTGGTGAAGATCGGTTAAGGGAAAGGGGTAGTTTACCAGCAACATTTCATATTTTAACAAGGGTATTTTCTATGGCAAACGATAAGAGCCGCAAATTCAATCAGAATCAAACAATTTTTTGCATACAGCCCTGATTTGTAGAGTACTCAAGACCTATTGTTTTTGGTGAAGATCGGTTAAGGGAAAGGGATAGTTTACCTGCAACGTTTTATGTTTTAACAAGGGTATTTTCTATGACAAACGATAACAGCCGCAAATTCAAAAAGAATCAAAAGATTATTTGCATACAGCCCTAAATTTGAGAGTTCTCGAGACCTATTCTTTTTGGTGAAGATCGGTTAAAGGGAAAGGGGTAGTTTACCTGAAACGTTTTATGTTTTAACAAGGGTATTTTCTATGGCAAACGATAACAGCCGCAAATTCAAACAGAATCAAATAATTTTTTGCATACAGTCCTGATTTGTAGAGTACTCAAGACCTATTGTTTTTGGTCAAGATCGGTTAAGCGGAATGGGTAGTTTACCTGCAACGGTTTTTATATCAAGGGTATTTTCTATGTCAAACGATAACTGCCGCAAATTCAAACAGAATTAAATAATTTTTTCCATACGCCCCTGAATTGTAGAGATCTCAAGGATTTTGATTATGGTGAATATCGGTTAAGGGGAAGGGGTAGTTTACCTGCAACCTTTTACGTTTTAACAACAGTAAAGTACTTGAAAATTCATTTAAACTTTTTCAAACAATGGTAATTGTCAAAAATAAAATAATTTTGTTGCCAGGCAATAAAATTATAATTTTTTCATTTTAATGTAAATCACGTATGAGAGAAAATATATCGTTTGTGGCAGGCAAGCATATCTCAGTTATGTAATGTTTAGGTTTCCATTTTATTATTATGACTGCCGCAATAAAAAGGCAGGGGAGACACACACACACACACAAAATTCGCGTTATTTCTGGCCTCATTCATGTTTATTTTCTTACATTTGCACGCTTTTTAAATGGAAAGTGCCGAAACCCATACCAACATAACGCGTGCAAGCCGAAAAAATGTCCAGCGTGGGTAGCGATTTGCTTCCTGTGGATCGCTGGGCAGTGTAACTGCACGTGTTTACAGAGGAACGATTCATAGACAGACTTTTCGTCTTTAGGGAATGAACCCTCTGCAAGATGCTTGGGGTCCATGAGTGACTTTCGAGCGCTCCTTCTTTTCCGTGTGTTTGTTCTGTGAAACGTACACTGTAGATTCGCAGCTTTACTCTAAGCAACGCTCAATAGGAAATGATGAAAATTTTTGTCCACGGTGTACCCTCATACACACTAAACCTGCTCTGATGTTTTAATTACGGACATCATAATATTAAAACTTTGGAAACTTGAGCACTACTTAATGGAGATCAATCATTAACTTATTCAAGCCATTAATTTTATGCATATTTTTTATATATATGTGTACAACGTTATCGGCAACAAAGAAGTAGTTTTTGTTAAAATTCCTTCCCGGGATATTTGGCCGTAGTCCAATGTTTTCTACAAAACCAGACGTTTCGGCAATGCCATCGACTTCATCATCAGTGAAAATCGAGTGCGATAACGTGAGGTGGTATACGTTAGTGACCACAGTACTGTGGTTAAGGCTGAAGCAGTAAGTAGAAAGAAGTAGTTTATATGGTAATATTTCATTTCGAAAATGATCTTAAATATAAATCTTAGAATATGGAAGTCGTGTATTGTTCTCCATACCGATATTTTCTTATGTCAAACGATAACAGCCGCAAATTCAAACAGAATCATATAATGTTTTGCATACAGCCCTGAATAGTAGAGTTCTTAAGACCTGTTGGTGTTGGTGAACATCGGTTAAGGGAAAGGGGTAGTTTACCAGCAACATTTTATGTTTTAACAAGGGTAATTTTTTCTATGACAAACGATAACTGCCGTAAATTCTAACAGTATCAACTACTTTTTTTCATACCTTTCTGAATTATAGAGTATTCAAGGTCTGTTGATTTTGTTGAAGATCGGTTAGGTGAAAGGGGTAGTTTACTAGCAAAGTTTTATGTTTTAACAAGGGTAATTTGTTTTTATGACGAACGATAACTGCCGTAAATTCGAACAGAATCAAATATTTTTTTTCATGCATCCCTGAATTGTAGAGGACTGAAGGCCTATTGATTTTGGTGAAGGTGGGTTACGATAAAGGGGTAGTTTACCTGGTTGTAACAAGAGATATGTTTTCATGACGAATGATACCTGACGCACATTAAAACAGAATCAAATATTTTTTTGCATGCATCCATGAATTGTAGGGGACTGAAGGCCTATTGATTTTGGTGAAGATCGGTTAAGAGAAAGGGGTAGTTTACATGCAACGTTTTATGTTTTAACAACATTAAAGTACTTAATTTTGATAAACAAAGTATCCTGATAAGAAGCTCATAATAATCCACTGTAGAAACGTAGATGAAATATCTATAAATGAAAGGATAGTTGAACGGGGTGGGGGTAATTTTCTATTAATGAAAATTATAGTTGAAGAGGGAGGGGAGGATTTTTTGTGTACTACGTTATCGGCAACAAAGAAGTGGTTTTTTTTTGTTAAAACTCCTTCCCGGGCTGTTTAGCCGTAGTCCAATGTTTTCAGCAAAACCAGACGCTTCAGCAGTGCCATCCACTGACATCATCTGTGAAAATCGAGTGCGAAAACGTGAGGTGGTATACGTTAGTGACCACAGTACTGTGGTTAAGGCTGAAGCAATAGAAAGAAGTAGTTTCTATGGAAATTTTTCATTTCGAATATGATTTTAAATATAAATCTTAGAACATGGAAGTCATGTATGTTTCTCCATACCGATATTTTTCTATGGCAAACGATAACAGCCGCAAATTCAAACAGAATCAACTACTCTCTTGCATACAGCCCTGAATTATAGAGTTTTCAAGATCTATTGGTTTTGGTGAAGATCGGTTAAAGGAAAGGGGTTGTTTACCGGCAACGTTTTATGTTTTAACAAGGGTATTGTGTATGGCAAACGATAATAGCCGCAAATTAAAGCAAAATCAAATACTTTTTGCATGCAGCCCTGATTTGTAGAGTACTCAAGACCTATTGGTTTTGGTGAAGATCGGTTAAGGGAAAGGGGTAGTTTACCAGCAAAATTTCATATTTTAACAATGGTATTTTCTATGGCAAACGATAAGAGCCGCAAATTCAAACAGAATCATATAATGTTTTGCATACAGCCCTGAATAGTAGAGTTCTTAAGACCTGTTGGTGTTGGTGAACATCGGTTAAGGGAAAGGGGTAGTTTACCAGCAACATTTTATATTTTAACAAGGGTAATTTTTTCTATGACAAACGATAACTGCCGTAAATTCTAACACTATCAACTACTTTTTTTCATACCTTTCTGAATTATAGAGTATTCAAGGTCTGTTGATTTTGTTGAAGATCGGTTAGGTGAAAGGGGTAGTTTACTAGCAAAGTTTTATTTTTTAACAAGGGTAATTTGTTTTTATGACGAACGATAACTGCCGTAAATTCGAACAGAATCAAATATTTTTTTTCATGCATCCCTGAATTGTAGAGGACTGAAGGCCTATTGATTTTGGTGAAGGTGGGTTACGATAAAGGGGTAGTTTACCTGGTTGTAACAAGAGATATGTTTTCATGACGAATGATAACTGACGCACATTAAAACAGAATCAAATATTTTTTTGCATGCATCCATGAATTGTAGAGGACTGAAGGCCTATTGATTTTGGTGAAGATCGGTTAAGAGAAAGGGGTAGTTTACATGCAACGTTTTATGTTTTAACAACATTAAAGTACTTAATTTTGATAAACAAAGTATCCTGATAAGAAGCTCATAATAATCCACTGTAGAAACGTAGATGAAATATCTATAAATGAAAGGATAGTTGAACGGGGTGGGGGTAATTTTATATTAATGAAAATTATAGTTGAAGAGGGAGGGGAGGATTTTTTGTGTACTACGTTATCGGCAACAAAGAAGTAGTTTTTTTTTGTTAAAACTCCTTCCCGGGCTGTTTAGCCGTAGTCCAATGTTTTCAGCAAAACCAGACGCTTCAGCAGTGCCATCCACTGACATCATCTGTGAAAATCGAGTGCGAAAACGTGAGGTGGTATACGTTAGTGACCACAGTACTGTGGTTAAGGCTGAAGCAATAGAAAGAAGTAGTTTCTATGGAAATTTTTCATTTCGAATATGATTTTAAATATAAATCTTAGAACATGGAAGTCATGTATGTTTCTCCATACCGATATTTTTCTATGGCAAACGATAACAGCCGCAAATTCAAACAGAATCAACTACTCTTTTGCATACAGCCCTGAATTATAGAGTTTTCAAGATCTATTGATTTTGGTGAAGATCGGTTAAAGGAAAGGGGTTGTTTACCGGCAACGTTTTATGTTTTAACAAGGGTATTGTGTATGGCAAACGATAATAGCCGCAAATTAAAGCAAAATCAAATACTTTTTGCATGCAGCCCTGATTTGTAGAGTACTCAAGACCTATTGGTTTTGGTGAAGATCGGTTAAGGGAAAGGGGTAGTTTACCAGCAACATTTCATATTTTAACAATGGTATTTTCTATGGCAAACGATAAGAGCCGCAAATTCAAACAGAATCAAACAATTTTTTGCATGCAGGCCTGATTTGTAGAGTACTCAAGACCTATTGTTTTTGGTGAAGATCGGTTAAGGGAAAGGGGTAGTTTACCTGCAACGTTTTATGTTTTAACAAGGGTATTTTCTATGACAAACGATAACCCGCAAATTCAAAAAGAATCAAAAGATTATTTGCATACAGCCCTAAATTTGAGAGTTCTCAAGACCTATTCTTTTTGGTGAAGATCGGTTAAAGGGAAAGGGGTAGTTTACCTGCAACGTTTTATGTTTTAACAAGGGTATTTTCTATGGCAAACGATAACAGCCGCAAATTCAAACCGAATCAAATAATTTTTTGTATACAGTCCTGATTTGTAGAGTACTCAAGACCTGTCGTTTTTGGTCAAGATCTGTTAAGGGGAAGGTGTAGTTTACCTGCAACGTTTTTATCAACGGAAATTTTCTATGGCAAACGATAACAGCCGCAAATTCAAACAGAATCAAATAATTTTTTGCATACGTCCCTGAATTGTAGAGACCTCAAGGATTTTGATTTTGGTGAAGATCGGTTAAGGGTAAGGGGTGTTTACCTGCAACCTTTTACGTTTTAACAACAGTAAAGTACTTGAAAATTCATTTAAACTTTTTCAAACAATGGTAATTGTTAAAAATAAAATAATTTTGTTACCAGGCAATAAAATTATAATTTTTTCATTTTAATGTAAATCATGTATGAGAGAAAATATATCGTTCGTGGCAGGCAAACATATCTCAGATATGTAATGTTTACGTTTCCATTTTTTTATTATGACTGCCGCAATAGAAAGGCAGGGAAGACACACACACACGCACACAAAATTCGCGTTATTTCTGGCCTCATTCATGTTTATTTTCTTACATTTGCACGCTTTTTAAATGGAAAGTGCCGAAACCCATACCAACATAACGCGTGCAAGCCGAAAAAGTGTCCAGCGTGGATACCGATTTGCTTCCTGTGGATCGCTGGGCAGTGTAACTGCACGTGTTTACAGAGGAACGATTCATAGACAGACTTTTCGTCTTTAGGGAATGAACCCTCTGCAAGATGCTGAGGGTCCATGAGTGACTTCGGAGCGCTCCTTCTTTTCCGCGTGTTTGTTCTGTGAAACGTACACTGTAGATTCGCAGCTTTATTCTAAGCAACGCTCAATAGGAAATGTTGAAAATTTTTGTCCACGGTGTACCCTCATACACACTAAACCTGCTCTGATGTTTTAATTACGGACAACATAATATTAAAACTTTGGAAACTTGAGCACTACTTAATGGAGATCAATCATTAACTTATACAAGCCATTAATTTTATGCATATTTTTTATCTATATGTGTACAATGTTATCGGCAACAAAGAAGTAGTTTTTGTTAAAATTCCTTCCCGGGATATTTGGCCGTAGTCCAATGTTTTCTACAAAACCAGACGTTTCGGCTATGCCATCGACTGCCATCATCAGTGAAAATCGAGTGCGATAACGTGAGGTGGTATACGTTAGTGACCACAGTACTGTGGTTAAGGCTGAAGCAGTAAGTAGAAAAAAGTAGTTTATATGGTAATATTTCATTTCGAAAATGATCTTAAATATAAATCTTAGAATATGGAAGTCGTGTATTGTTCTCCATACCGATATTTTCTTATGTCAAACGATAACAGCCGCAAATTCAAACAGAATCATATAATGTTTTGCATACAGCCCTGAATAGTAGAGTTCTTAAGACCTGTTGGTGTTGGTGAACATCGGTTAAGGGAAAGGGGTAGTTTACCAGCAACATTTTATGTTTTAACAAGGGTAATTTTTTCTATGATAAACGATAACTGCCGTAAATTCTAACAGTATCAACTACTTTTTTTCATACCTTTCTGAATTATAGAGTATTCAAGGTCTGTTGATTTTGTTGAAGATCGGTTAGGGGAAAGGGGTAGTTTACTAGCAAAGTTTTATGTTTTAACAAGGGTAATTTGTTTTTATGACGAACGATAACTGCCGTAAATTCGAACAGAATCAAATATTTTTTTTCATGCATCCCTGAATTGTAGAGGACTGAAGGCCTATTGATTTTGGTGAAGGTCGGTTACGATAAAGGGGTAGTTTACCTGGTTGTAACAAGAGATATGTTTTCATGACGAATGATAACTGACGCACATTAAAACAGAATCAAATATTTTTTTGCATGCATCCATGAATTGTAGAGGACTGAAGGCCTATTGATTTTGGTGAAGATCGGTTAAGAGAAAGGGGTAGTTTACATGCAACGTTTTATGTTTTAACAACATTAAAGTACTTAATTTTGATAAACAAAGTATCCTGATAAGAAGCTCATAATAATCCACTGTAGAAACGTAGATGAAATATCTATAAATGAAAGGATAGTTGAACGGGGTGGGGGTAATTTTCTATTAATGAAAATTATAGTTGAAGAGGGAGGGGAGGATTTTTTGTGTACTACGTTATCGGCAACAAAGAAGTAGTTTTTTTTGTTAAAACTCCTTCCCGGGCTGTTTAGCCGTAGTCCAATGTTTTCAGCAAAACCAGACGCTTCAGCAGTGCCATCCACTGACATCATCTGTGAAAATCGAGTGCGAAAACGTGAGGTGGTATACGTTAGTGACCACAGTACTGTGGTTAAGGCTGAAGCAATAGAAAGAAGTAGTTTCTATGGAAATTTTTCATTTCGAATATGATTTTAAATATAAATCTTTGAACATGGAAGTCATGTATGTTTCTCCATACCGATATTTTTCTACGGCAAACGATAACAGCCGCAAATTAAAGCAAAATCAAATACTTGTTGCATGCAGCCCTGATTTGTAGAGTACTCAAGACCTATTGGTTTTGGTGAAGATCGGTTAAGGGAAAGGGGTAGTTTACCAGCAACATTTCATATTTTAACAAGGGTATTTTTTTGGCAAATGATAAGAGCCGCAAATTCAGACAGAATCAAACAATTTTTTGCACGCAGCCCTGATTTGTAGAGTACTCAAGACCTATTGTTTTTGGTGAAGATCGGTTAAGGGAAAGGGGTAGTTTACCTGCAACGTTTTATGTTTTAACAAGGGTATTTTCTATGACAAACGATAACAGCCGCAAATTCCAAAAGAATCAAAAGATTATTTGCATACAGCCCTAAATTTGAGAGTTCTCAAGACCTATTCTTTTTGGTGAAGATCGGTTAAAGGGAAAGGGGTAGTTTACCAGCAACGTTTTATGTTTTAACAAGGGTATTTTCTATGGGAAACGATAACTGCCGCAAATTCAAACCGAATCAAATAATTTTTTGCATACGTCCCTGAATTGTAGAGACCTCAAGGATTTTGATTTTGGTGAAGATCGGTTAGGGGTACGGGGTGTTTACCTGCAACCTTTTACGTTTTAACAACAGTAAAGTACATGAAAATTCATTTAAACTTTTTCAAACAATGGTAATTGTTAAAAATAAAATAATTTTTTTACCAGGCAAATTCAAACCGAATCAAATAATTTTTTGTATACAGTCCTGATTTGTAGAGTACTCAAGACCTATTGTTTTTGGTCAAGATCGGTTAAGGGGAAGGGGTAGTTTACCTGCAACGTTTTTTATCAACGGAAATTTTCTATAGCAAACGATAACAGCCGCAAATTCAAACAGAATCAAATAATTTTTTACATACGTCCCTGAATTTTAGAGACCTCAAGGATTTTGATTTTGGTGAAGATCGGTTAAGGGTAAGGGGTGTTTACCTGCAACCTTTTACGTTTTAACAACAGTAAAATACTTGAAAATTCATTTAAACTTTTTCAAACAATGGTAATTGTTAAAAATAAAATAATTTTGTTACCAGGCAATAAAATTATAATTTTTTCATTTTAATGTAAATCATGTATGAGAGAAAATATATCGTTCGTGGCAGGCAAACATATCTCAGTTATGTAATGTTTACGTTTCCATTTTTTTATTATGACTGCCGCAATAGAAAGGCAGGGAAGACACACACACACGCACACAAAATTCGCGTTATTTCTGGCCTCATTCATGTTTATTTTCTTACATTTGCACGCTTTTTAAATGGAAAGTGCCGAAACCCATACCAACATAACGCGTGCAAGCCGAAAAAGTGTCCAGCGTGGATACCGATTTGCTTCCTGTGGATCGCTGGGCAGTGTAACTGCACGTGTTTACAGAGGAACGATTCATAGACAGACTTTTCGTCTTTAGGGAATGAACCCTCTGCAAGATGCTGAGGGTCCATGAGTGACTTCGGAGCGCTCCTTCTTTTCCGCGTGTTTGTTCTGTGAAACGTACACTGTAGATTCGCAGCTTTATACTAAGCAACGCTCAATAGGAAATGTTGAAAATTTTTGTCCACGGTGTACCCTCATACACACTAAACCTGCTCTGATGTTTTAATTACGGACATCATAATATTAAAACTTTGGAAACTTGAGCACTACTTAATGGAGGTCAATCATTAACTTATACAAGCCATTAATTTTATGCATATTTTTTATCTATATGTGTACAACGTTATCGGCAACAAAGAAGTCGTTTTTGTTAAAATTCCTTCCCGGGATATTTGGCCGTAGTCCAATGTTTTCTACAAAACCAGACGTTTCGGCAATGCCATCGACTTCCATCATCAGTGAAAATCGAGTGCGATAACGTGAGGTGGTATACGTTAGTGACCACAGTACTGTGGTTAAGGCTGAAGCAGTAAGTAGAAAGAAGTAGTTTATATGGTAATATTTCATTTCGAAAATGATCTTAAATATAAATCTTAGAATATGGAAGTCGTGTATTGTTCTCCATACCGATATTTTCTTACGTCAAACGATAACAGCCGCAAATTCAAACAGAATCATATAATGTTTTGCATACAGCCCTGAATAGTAGAGTTCTTAAGACCTGTTGGTGTTGGTGAACATCGGTTAAGGGAAAGGGGTAGTTTACCAGCAACATTTAATGTTTTAACAAGGGTAATTTTTTCTATGACAAACGATAACTGCCGTAAATTCTAACAGTATCAACTACTTTTTTTCATACCTTTCTGAATTATAGAGTATTCAAGGTCTGTTGATTTTGTTGAAGATCGGTTAGGGGAAAGGGGTAGTTTACTAGCAAAGTTTTATGTTTTAACAAGGGTAATTTGTTTTTATGACGAACGATAACTGCCGTAAATTCGAACAGAATCAAATATTTTTTTTCATGCATCCCTGAATTGTAGAGGACTGAAGGCCTATTGATTTTGGTGAAGGTCGGTTACGATAAAGGGGTAGTTTACCTGGTTGTAACAAGAGATATGTTTTCATGGCGAATGATAACTGACGCACATTAAAACAGAATCAAATATTTTTTTGCATGCATCCATGAATTGTAGAGGACTGAAGGCCTATTGATTTTGGTGAAGATCGGTTAAGAGAAAGGGGTAGTTTACATGCAACGTTTTATGTTTTAACAACATTAAAGTACTTAATTTTGATAAACAAAGTATCCTGATAAGAAGCTCATAATAATCCACTGTAGAAACGTAGATGAAATATCTATAAATGAAAGGATAGTTGAACGGGGTGGGGGTAATTTTCTATTAATGAAAATTATAGTTGAAGAGGGAGGGGAGGATTTTTTGTGTACTACGTTATCGGCAACAAAGAAGTAGTTTTTTTTGTTAAAACTCATTCCCGGGCTGTTTAGCCGTAGTCCAATGTTTTCAGCAAAACCAGACGCTTCAGCAGTGCCATCCACTGACATCATCTGTGAAAATCGAGTGCGAAAACGTGAGGTGGTATACGTTAGTGACCACAGTACTGTGGTTAAGGCTGAAGCAATAGAAAGAAGTAGTTTCTATGGAAATTTTTCATTTCGAATATGATTTTAAATATAAATCTTAGAACATGGAAGTCATGTATGTTTCTCCATACCGATATTTTTCTATGGCAAACGATAACAGCCGTAAATTCAAACAGAATCAACTACTCTTTTGCATACAGCCCTGAATTATTGAGTTTTCAAGATCTATTGGTTTTGGTGAAGATCGGTTAAAGGAAAGGGGTTGTTTACCGGCAACGTTTTATGTTTTAACAAGGGTATTGTGTATGGCAAACAATAATAGCCGCAAATTAAAGCAAAATCAAATACTTTTTGCATGCCGCCCTGATTTGTAGAGTACTCAAGACCTATTGGTTTTGGTGAAGATCGGTTAAGGGAAAGCGGTAGTTTACCAGCAACATTTCATATTTTAACAAGGGTATTTTCTATGGCAAACGATAAGAGCCGTAAATTCAAACAGAATCAAACAATTTTTTGCATGCAGCCATGATTTGTAGAGTACTCAAGACCTGTTGTTTTTGGTGAAGATCGGTTAAGGGAAAGGGGTAGTTTACCAGCAACGTTTTATGTTTTAACAAGGGTATTTTCTATGACAAACGATAACCCGCAAATTCAAAAAGAATCAAAAGATTATTTGCATACAGCCGTAAATTTGAGAGTTCTCAAGACCTATTCTTTTTGGTGAAAATCGGTTAAAGGGAAAGGGGTGTTTACCTGCAACCTTTTACGTTTTAACAACAGTAAAGTACTTGAAAATTCATTTAAACTTTTTCAAACAATGGTAATTGTTAAAAATAAAATAATTTTGTTACCAGGCAATAAAATTATAATTTTTTCATTTTAATGTAAATCATGTATGAGAGAAAATATATCGTTCGTGGCAGGCAAACATATCTCAGATATGTAATGTTTACGTTTCCATTTTTTTATTATGACTGCCGCAATAGAAAGGCAGGGAAGACACACACACACGCACACAAAATTCGCGTTATTTCTGGCCTCATTCATGTTTATTTTCTTACATTTGCACGCTTTTTAAATGGAAAGTGCCGAAACCCATACCAACATAACGCGTGCAAGCCGAAAAAGTGTCCAGCGTGGATACCGATTTGCTTCCTGTGGATCGCTGGGCAGTGTAACTGCACGTGTTTACAGAGGAACGATTCATAGACAGACTTTTCGTCTTTAGGGAATGAACCCTCTGCAAGATGCTGAGGGTCCATGAGTGACTTCGGAGCGCTCCTTCTTTTCCGCGTGTTTGTTCTGTGAAACGTACACTGTAGATTCGCAGCTTTATACTAAGCAACGCTCAATAGGAAATGTTGAAAATTTTTGTCCACGGTGTACCCTCATACACACTAAACCTGCTCTGATGTTTTAATTACGGACATCATAATATTAAAACTTTGGAAACTTGAGCACTACTTAATGGAGGTCAATCATTAACTTATACAAGCCATTAATTTTATGCATATTTTTTATCTATATGTGTACAACGTTATCGGCAACAAAGAAGTCGTTTTTGTTAAAATTCCTTCCCGGGATATTTGGCCGTAGTCCAATGTTTTCTACAAAACCAGACGTTTCGGCAATGCCATCGACTTCCATCATCAGTGAAAATCGAGTGCGATAACGTGAGGTGGTATACGTTAGTGACCACAGTACTGTGGTTAAGGCTGAAGCAGTAAGTAGAAAGAAGTAGTTTATATGGTAATATTTCATTTCGAAAATGATCTTAAATATAAATCTTAGAATATGGAAGTCGTGTATTGTTCTCCATACCGATATTTTCTTACGTCAAACGATAACAGCCGCAAATTCAAACAGAATCATATAATGTTTTGCATACAGCCCTGAATAGTAGAGTTCTTAAGACCTGTTGGTGTTGGTGAACATCGGTTAAGGGAAAGGGGTAGTTTACCAGCAACATTTAATGTTTTAACAAGGGTAATTTTTTCTATGACAAACGATAACTGCCGTAAATTCTAACAGTATCAACTACTTTTTTTCATACCTTTCTGAATTATAGAGTATTCAAGGTCTGTTGATTTTGTTGAAGATCGGTTAGGGGAAAGGGGTAGTTTACTAGCAAAGTTTTATGTTTTAACAAGGGTAATTTGTTTTTATGACGAACGATAACTGCCGTAAATTCGAACAGAATCAAATATTTTTTTTCATGCATCCCTGAATTGTAGAGGACTGAAGGCCTATTGATTTTGGTGAAGGTCGGTTACGATAAAGGGGTAGTTTACCTGGTTGTAACAAGAGATATGTTTTCATGGCGAATGATAACTGACGCACATTAAAACAGAATCAAATATTTTTTTGCATGCATCCATGAATTGTAGAGGACTGAAGGCCTATTGATTTTGGTGAAGATCGGTTAAGAGAAAGGGGTAGTTTACATGCAACGTTTTATGTTTTAACAACATTAAAGTACTTAATTTTGATAAACAAAGTATCCTGATAAGAAGCTCATAATAATCCACTGTAGAAACGTAGATGAAATATCTATAAATGAAAGGATAGTTGAACGGGGTGGGGGTAATTTTCTATTAATGAAAATTATAGTTGAAGAGGGAGGGGAGGATTTTTTGTGTACTACGTTATCGGCAACAAAGAAGTAGTTTTTTTTTGTTAAAACTCATTCCCGGGCTGTTTAGCCGTAGTCCAATGTTTTCAGCAAAACCAGACGCTTCAGCAGTGCCATCCACTGACATCATCTGTGAAAATCGAGTGCGAAAACGTGAGGTGGTATACGTTAGTGACCACAGTACTGTGGTTAAGGCTGAAGCAATAGAAAGAAGTAGTTTCTATGGAAATTTTTCATTTCGAATATGATTTTAAATATAAATCTTAGAACATGGAAGTCATGTATGTTTCTCCATACCGATATTTTTCTATGGCAAACGATAACAGCCGTAAATTCAAACAGAATCAACTACTCTTTTGCATACAGCCCTGAATTATTGAGTTTTCAAGATCTATTGGTTTTGGTGAAGATCGGTTAAAGGAAAGGGGTTGTTTACCGGCAACGTTTTATGTTTTAACAAGGGTATTGTGTATGGCAAACAATAATAGCCGCAAATTAAAGCAAAATCAAATACTTTTTGCATGCCGCCCTGATTTGTAGAGTACTCAAGACCTATTGGTTTTGGTGAAGATCGGTTAAGGGAAAGCGGTAGTTTACCAGCAACATTTCATATTTTAACAAGGGTATTTTCTATGGCAAACGATAAGAGCCGTAAATTCAAACAGAATCAAACAATTTTTTGCATGCAGCCATGATTTGTAGAGTACTCAAGACCTGTTGTTTTTGGTGAAGATCGGTTAAGGGAAAGGGGTAGTTTACCAGCAACGTTTTATGTTTTAACAAGGGTATTTTCTATGACAAACGATAACCCGCAAATTCAAAAAGAATCAAAAGATTATTTGCATACAGCCGTAAATTTGAGAGTTCTCAAGACCTATTCTTTTTGGTGAAAATCGGTTAAAGGGAAAGGGGTAGTTTACCTGCAACGTTTTATGTTTTAACAAGAGTATTTTCTATGGCAAACGATAACAGCCGCAAATTCAAACCGAATCAAATAATTTTTTGCATACAGTCCTGATTTGTAGAGTACTCAAGACCTATTGTTTTTGGTCAAGATCGGTTAAGGGGAAGGGGTAGTTTACCTGCAACGTTTTTTATCAACGGAAATTTTCTATGGCAAACGATAACAGCCGCAAATTCAAACAGAATCAAATAATTTTTTGCATACGTCCCTGAATTGTAGAGACCTCAAGGATTTTGATTTTGGTGAAGATCGGTTAAGGGTAAGGGGTGTTTACCTGCAACCTTTTACGTTTTAACAACAGTAAAGTACTTGAAAATTCATTTAAACTTTTTCAAACAATGGTAATTGTTAAAAATAAAATAATTTTGTTACCAGGCAATAAAATTATAATTTTTTCATTTTAATGTAAATCATGTATGAGAGAAAATATATCGTTCGTGGCAGGCAAACATATCTCAGTTATGTAATGTTTACGTTTCCATTTTTTTATTATGACTGCCGCAATAAAAAGGCAGGGAAGACACACACACACGCACACAAAATTCGCGTTATTTCTGGCCTCATTCATGTTTATTTTCTTACATTTGCACCCTTTTAAATGGAAAGTGCCGAAACCCATACCAACATAACGCGTGCAAGCCGAAAAAGTGTCCAGCGTGGATACCGATTTGCTTCCTGTGGATCGCTGGGCAGTGTAACTGCACGTGTTTACAGAGGAACGATTCATAGACAGACTTTTCGTCTTTAGGGAATGAACCCTCTGCAAGATGCTGAGGGTCCATGAGTGACTTCGGAGCGCTCCTTCTTTTCCGCGTGTTTGTTCTGTGAAACGTACACTGTAGATTCGCAGCTTTATTCTAAGCAACGCTCAATAGGAAATGTTGAAAATTTTTGTCCACGGTGTACCCTCATACACACTAAACCTGCTCTGATGTTTTAATTACGGACAACATAATATTAAAACTTTGGAAACTTGAGCACTACTTAATGGAGATCAATCATTAACTTATACAAGCCATTAATTTTATGCATATTTTTTATCTATATGTGTACAACGTTATCGGCAACAAAGAAGTAGTTTTTGTTAAAATTCCTTCCCGGGATATTTGGCCGTAGTCCAATGTTTTCTACAAAACCAGACGTTTCGGCTATGCCATCGACTGCCATCATCAGTGAAAATCGAGTGCGATAACGTGAGGTGGTATACGTTAGTGACCTCAGTACTGTGGTTAAGGCTGAAGCAGTAAGTAGAAAGAAGTAGTTTATATGGTAATATTTCATTTCGAAAATGATCTTAAATATAAATCTTAGAATATGGAAGTCGTGTATTGTTCTCCATACCGATATTTTCTTATGTCAAACGATAACAGCCGCAAATTCAAACAGAATCATATAATGTTTTGCATACAGCCCTGAATAGTAGAGTTCTTAAGACCTGTTGGTGTTGGTGAACATCGGTTAAGGGAAAGGGGTAGTTTACCAGCGACATTTTATGTTTTAACAAGGGTAATTTTTTCTATGATAAACGATAACTGCCGTAAATTCTAACAGTATCAACTACTTTTTTTCATACCTTTCTGAATTATAGAGTATTCAAGGTCTGTTGATTTTGTTGAAGATCGGTTAGGGGAAAGGGGTAGTTTACTAGCAAAGTTTTATGTTTTAACAAGGGTAATTTGTTTTTATGACGAACGATAACTGCCGTAAATTCGAACAGAATCAAATATTTTTTTTCATGCATCCCTGAATTGTAGAGGACTGAAGGCCTATTGATTTTGGTGAAGGTCGGTTACGAAAAAGGGGTTAGTTTACCTGGTTGTAACAAGAGATATGTTTTCATGACGAATGATAACTGACGCACATTAAAACAGAATCAAATATTTTTTTGCATGCATCCATGAATTGTAGAGGACTGAAGGCCTACTGATTTTGGTCAAGATCGGTTAAGAGAAAGGGGTAGTTTACATGCAACGTTTTATGTTTTAACAACATTAAAGTACTTAATTTTGATAAACAAAGTATCCTGATAAGAAGCTCATAATAATCCACTGTAGAAACGTAGATGAAATTTCTATAAATGAAAGGATAGTTGAACGGGGTGGGGGTAATTTTCTATTAATGAAAATTATAGTTGAAGAGGGAGGGGAGGATTTTTTGTGTACTACGTTATCGGCAACAAAGAAGTAGTTTTTTTTGTTAAAGCTCCTTCCCGGGCTGTTTAGCCGTAGTCCAATGTTTTCAGCAAAACCAGACGCTTCAGCAGTGCCATCCACTGACATCATCTGTGAAAATCGAGTGCGAAAACGTGAGGTGGTATACGTTAGTGACCACAGTACTGTGGTTAAGGCTGAAGCAATAGAAAGAAGTAGTTTCTATGGAAATTTTTCATTTCGAATATGATTTTAAATATAAATCTTAGAACATGGAAGTCATGTATGTTTCTCCATACCGATATTTTTCTATGGCAAACGATAACAGCCGCAAATTCAAACAGAATCAACTACTCTTTTGCATACAGCCCTGAATTATAGAGTTTTCAAGATCTATTGGTTTTGGTGAAGATCGGTTAAAGGAAAGGGGTTGTTTACCGGCAACGTTTTATGTTTTAACAAGGGTATTGTGTATGGCAAACGATAATAGCCGCAAATTAAAGCAAAATCAAATACTTTTTGCATGCAGCCCTGATTTGTAGAGTACTCAAGACCTATTGGTTTTGGTGAAGATCGGTTAAGGGAAAGGGGTAGTTTACCAGCAACATTTCATATTTTAACAAGGGTATTTTCTATGGCAAACGATAAGAGCCGCAAATTCAAACAGAATCAAACAATTTTTTGCATACAGCCCTGATTTGTAGAGTACTCAAGACCTATTGTTTTTGGTGAAGATCGGTTAAGGGAAAGGGGTAGTTTACCTGCAACGTTTTATGTTTTAACAAGGGTATTTTCTAGGACAAACGATAACAGCCGCAAATTCAAACCGAATCAAATAATTTTTTGCATACAGCCCTAAATTTGAGAGTTCTCAAGACCTATTCTTTTTGGTGAAGATCGGTTAAAGGGAAAGGGGTAGTTTACCTGCAACGTTTTATGTTTTAACAAGGGTATTTTCTATGGCAAACGATAACAGCCGCATATTCAAACCGAATCAAATAATTTTTTGCATACAGTCCTGATTTGTAGAGTACTCAAGACCTATTGTTTTTGGTCAAGATCGGTTAAGGGGAAGGGGTAGTTTACCTGCAACGTTTTTTATCAACGGAAATTTTCTATGGCAAACGATAACAGCCGCAAATTCAAACAGAATCAAATAATTTTTTGCATACGTCCCTGAATTGTAGAGACCTCAAGGATTTTGATTTTGGTGAAGATCGGTTAAGGGTAAGGGGTGTTTACCTGCAACCTTTTACGTTTTAACAACAGTAAAGTACTTGAAAATTCATTTAAACTTTTTCAAACAATGGTAATTGTTAAAAATAAAATAATTTTGTTACCAGGCAATAAAATTATAATTTTTTCATTTTAATGTAAATCATGTGGCTGATCCCGGCCCAAGTGGGCCGAAACAGTTTAAGAAAAGTAACGTCCCGCAAGTGCGGACCGGAAGAGTTAATTTGTTCAGCCCGCGCGGGCGAAAATTATGTATCTTGCATTAAATATTTGTCTGCTGGTCTTCCATTATGATTGAAGATGTTGTGTAGGGTGTATTAAATTACATTAAGAAATAAGAGAAGTGGACTGTATACGAATAGTTTTAATAATTTGAATGATCACATTACAGCTGTAATAAATTGAAAGAAGGCTGGCTAATGCTGCATATTGAATCAATAATTAATAAATTTAGTTAAGAATGAAGTTGTGGCGCTAGTTGGCCATGATAGAAAATAGTAAGGCCCAAGGCCTACATCTAATGTCGACACTAACTTGACGGAAAGGTCCGGCGAACCGAACGCCGAGATTACTGAATGTGCACTGGTCAAAGTACGATTACGGGAACGTTGATGAGATATAAATCAGATTAGCCAACCTAGTAAAATAAAATCATCGCGCTACCGTCCATAAGCTGCCCGTCAAAAATCAAAAAGATTTTTTAATACATTCTTTAATAAATTATAATACATTTACAATTCAATTTGAAATAGTGGAGTTTTAATAATTAGAATCAGCTTCAAGGCTGAGTTGAACCTTGAGCTGAGATTAGATAACGGCAATCGGCCGCTAATTTGAGATAAGCATGCAGATAGGCGACTGTAGGCCAAGGTTTGGCAAACAGCTGTTTCATGTACCACTAAGTCTGGTTAACCAATATTACTGACACAAGTGCGCAGTACGTAACATTACAAAACATGAACGAAAAATACATAATATGCAAGTCATAGAGTTAGCTTAATGCTAGCTAAGGTCCGTAGACCTGTACAGAAGTTCATTACATGAATAAAATTGTTGTTGAACATGTTACAGTTGCATGTTTCATTGTATATTCAGGAGGGCGACATGTATCGACCTAAATACGCTATTCCTGAAGTTTCAGGAATTTACAATGTATGCCAACGTGTGAGCAAGCTAGATGCTGAATGTAGCCCAGATATGACGTGTATGTCATAATTTAAATAAAGAATTATGCATGCTTACTTACAAAAATGAATAAAATATAAGTACAATATAAATAAATTAGACAAGGCAGTTACACACGGTAGACGCTTACAATAGTTTACATCGACACAATTTATGTGAATACAACAATAATAATTTGCATAATTACAAGATAAATAATTGTAATGTCAGCCAACAATACAATACTGAAATTACAGAAACAATTTAACAATTTAAGACATTCACAAAATAGTACATATTTATCAGCAACAATATAGAGAAATGACTGCATGGTTACTTGACAGCAAACATGCGAATATTATGTAATAACATTAATAAATAAGACCACCCAAAGACATGCAGTACACCTCATGAGATCAATGAAAGTGTGACATAGTATGCCACAAAAATTAATATACAATACAAATATTAAGATATCACCAGAACTGTGATACTCAGAAGCGTGCCATGACGCAAAATTGACAAAAATATTGTGACAATCCATCACAATCATGTTGACCAAATGGTCGTAATAAATAATAAGTCAATGGCGGAATAAAGCCGCATTGTGCTGTAACCATAGTGTCACATCTCGTCTCGCGCTGGCAATAGACATAATTTATGTATTGGTCTCCGCAAAACACCCGTAGGCGTGCGAATGTCCACGACGCGAACCAAATTATCTGGGCCGGGAAATGTGGCGATGATCACGCCAAATTTCCAGGCTAATGGAGGCAAGTTGTCCTCAATGAGCAAGGCTAAGTCACCAATGGAAACATTATCTTTGGCAAACTTCCACTTGTGACGCTGTTGCAGCTGGTGCAAATAATCGCGAGACCACGCCTTCCAAATGCCCTGGACAAACCTCTGAAGTAATTGCCAACGACCAAGGCGAGAAACAGGAACGTGAGAAAGGTCTGGGTCAGGAATCGCAGTTAGGGGCGCGCAGATCAAAAAATGGCCAGGTGTAAGTGGCACCGGGTCATTAACATCCGAAGAAATAGCAAATAAAGGTCGAGAGTTCAGACATGCCTCTATCTGAGACAAAACGGTTGTGAACTCTTCGAAGTTTAGTATGGATTTGCCTACCACGCGCCGCAAATGAAATTGCAAACTCTTGATGCCGCTCTCCCAAAGGCCACCGAAATGAGGTGAGGAGGGCGGAATAAATGACCATGATATCCCCTGAGAGGATGTGAATGACTTGATCGAGGTGATGGCATCCTTATCGTGCCAAAAGTTGTAAATGTCATGTAAGATGGTGCGGGCCTTCCTGAAGTTCGTGCCGTTGTCGGAGTACAGTTGACTAGGTATACCCCGACGTGCCATAAAACGACGTAAAGCAGCTATAAATGCGCTGGCAGTAAGGTCGGACACCAATTCCAGGTGAATAGCCCTAGTTGCTAAGCAAACAAACAGAGACATGTACGCCTTAGTAAGAGTTCTAGACTTCTGCCCGCCATGACGAATCATGAAGGGACCACCATAATCAACCGCGCAAAATAGAAACGGCCTTGAAGGAGTGACTCTAGGGGATGGCAAGATGCCAAGCCTCTGAACCTGCTGTGTGGCGCTAAACCTGATGCACTTGAGACACTTACGAATAATGGAACGGATGACTAGCCGGGCATTAACAATCCACCAACGTTGACGCAGTGAATGATGCACGAGCTGCGCACCAGCATGAAGCAACGAATGTGTTCGCGTTCGATGATAAGGCGTGTGACATGCGCCGATGGGGGTAGTACGATAGGATGTTTCGAGTCGTAAGATAACTGGGAATGCTGCAATCGTCCGCCCACGCGTATCACTCCAGTGTCGTCAAGAAACGGGTCGAGAGAGGCTAACTTGCTTCTGATGGAAACAGAAGATCCGTTCCGAAGACAACTAATTTCGCCTGGGAAGTGGGTCGATTGAGATTGCCTTATAAAGAAATTAAGAGACTGATGAATTTCCGCAGGGGTCAGATCGCCCGAAAGCCTGTCCGCAGATGAGTGCCTAATATTTCTGATGAAACGAAAACAGTAAGCGTATACACGTGTCAGCCGGTGTAACGAGGAAAAGTCCAACGATAAGTCAACAGCCAGGGTAGACATTAGCGAACGGTTATGTGTAGTTTTCTCTTCCGCGATGACTTCCGAAGATGATGGAGTGGCCGGTACGAAAGATGGGAAAGGATTAGACTCTGACGATTGAGACAGACAGCCAGGACCGTGCCACCAAAGCGAGCAATCGCGCAAAACGTCCGGGAGACACCCCCTAGAAATAATATCAGC
The DNA here is from genome assembly GCA_034769895.1 of Magicicada septendecula. NCBI lineage: Eukaryota > Metazoa > Arthropoda > Insecta > Hemiptera > Cicadidae > Magicicada > Magicicada septendecula. The sequence continues at coordinate 159,037,011 of CM068373.1, read as the reverse complement.
AGGATTGCGTCGCGAATCAATGTGATGCCAGGTACAAGTTTGCGTGCGACGCTGAATTTCAGCAACCCTATTAGCGACGTATGTTTTCCAACGCGAAGACTGCGCATGAATCCAGTAAAGAGCCACCATAGAATCGGAATACAAATGTACATCCTCAATGAATGAATGAAGAGCAGGAATAATTTTAGACACAAGTCGCGATAATAACAAACAAGCGCAGAGCTCGATACGAGGTAATGACACTTGGCGCAAGGGAGCCACGCGAGATTTTGAACACAAAAGACGACAGGAAGCAGTAGCATCTTGATAAATGACTCGGACATACACACAACAGCCGAACCCTCTCTCGGAAGCATCCGAAAAACCATGCAACTGAACTGTAACCGCCTGATGGTTGCAACGAATAGATCGCGGGACCACTATTTTACCAATCAGACTTAATTTGTTACACAAAGAATGCCAATCCGACAGTGACTGACCGGAAATCGGTTCATCCCAACCAAGCTTACAAAGCCAAATTAAGTATATGAGTATGTATAAGTATGCACATAAGTATATGTAGTAAGTGTGTGACGCTACTAAATTGATAGCGCCATGATCGATGAGTGTCATGTGCCCAAGATTCATGTATTCCCTGATAAAGTCTGCGTAGTCGCGAGCGAGCTTGGGATCGCGCCTGAATCGACGCTCCAAGCTTAAAAATCTTGATTCGGCATTTGTGTAAGATTCCCCCAAGTGAGGATTATCAGATTTGAATGGGAGCGACACTATAAATCTACCCTCGTGGTTGCGCTGAGTGTAGCGCATAAAATGCTCTTCGCAAGCCGACTCGCCATTAGGGGTATCGCCGGGGATCGTTTCTGCCTCCCAAAATCTCTCAAGAGATTGCAGGATTTGGCTGTCATTGTTCCTTGCCAAGAACGAAACAGCAGGACCCTGGGTGTGGCAGTGCTTGGGCAGATTGCCGGCCAAAATGTAACCCAGTTTTGTCTCCTGAATGATAGGGAAGTTGGGTCCGCGTGTGTACTTATTAGCTAATATTAAGTCTAGATAAAATTGAGCCCCCAATAGTATGTCGATCTGTGAAGATATATTAAAATCTGGGTCGGCGAGAAAAATTTTATTTGGAATGTGGAACCGGTTGATGTCAAACGATATTAAAGGCAGATTATGAGTTAAGTTAGATAAGACGGCAAATTTGGCCTCGAAACTATGTCTCTGATAGCGAGACATAATACGCATAGAAACAATGTCAGTAGCGCAACACGCTGTGTTGCTTATTCCTGTACTCGGAATATTAGATCGGGTTAGTTTGAGGTGCAATCTTTTCGCAAATGATTTCGTACAAAAATTGATCTGAGACCCGGCGTCAAGAAGTGCGCGCGCCTTATGCCTATTGCCAGCCTGATCAATGACATATACAACTGCAGTGGATAAAAGTACATTGTTTTTACACTGTAATTTAAATGAGCAGTAGTTACTGCTGGCAGCTGCTGATTTCGGCACGTAATTAGCGTGCAGCAAGGTGTGGTGACCCTTTGAACAAATTTTACAAACCTGTTTACTTTTACATTTTGTTATCAAATGACCTGCTCTAAGGCAGTTAATACAACATTTATGGTTTGCCACCAATTGCCCCCGCTCAGCGGCACTTAATATGCGAAAATTATTACACATGTAAAGCGGGTGATCAGATTTACAGCACACACATGAATAATGCCTTGCCGTAGCATGATAACTCTTAAAGGTACTGCTGCCAGCAGTATTTCTTAAACTACATTTCTCAAACTTATTGTTTGGTTTTACACTAGGTTTATTGAATTGCTGTCCGGGTTCAATTGGCATAGTATTTTCTAAAAGCTGTCGGCAAAATTCAAAAAATGAGTAAAGTCTTGAAAACTAGGCAAGTTGTCAGGGTCTATAGACTCCTTCCAACGTTTTAAAGTGATAGGGTCAAGTTTAGTGGAAAGCAATTGTATAGTAATAAACTCAAATAGGTTTACAGACAGCTTCATTGCCGCCAGCGAATTAACAGAAGACGTTATAGTATTCGTAAACTCAGCCAAGCTTTGGACTGAGTCCTTTATTGTGGACTTAACCTGAAGTAGGTTCTGTACATAATATTTTGCTAATATAAATGGATTATTGTACCTATCGGACAGCAAGTTCAACGCTATTACATAATTCTCTTGACAAATTGGTAATGATTTAATTAAGTCTAATGGTTCACACTTCACCGATGAATGCAAGTAATGCAGTTTCTGTACTGGTGTTAAATCTGATCTTGAATGCACCAGATCATTAAAAATTGAATAGAAATGTTGCCACTCAAGTATGTTGATTGAGAAGCAGGGCAAACTTATCGGTTTTAAATGCACAGGCGTCGATAGTACAGGAGGCACAGTCTGAGTATTAACAGTGTCAAGAAGTTGTAAAATGTTTGCCTCAGTTGAGTATATCATTTCCTCAACCTCGACTCGGTCTGCCTGAGCAGTGCTCACGTCTTTACTTATAAGCTCTATCTCAGACTGTACTTCGTCGTACTTCGAGGCTAAGCTCTTAAGACTTTCTAATCTCACAGTCAAAAAATGTTTTGTGGTTAAATTAATGTCAAATGAATTTACCGCGGATTGTATCCGCACTATCGCGGACTTTAATCCGCCTCTCTTTCTGGTCAGCACCTTGAGGCCTTCCTCAGACATTCTTTTACGCACCTTATTACTGTTGCTGGTGGTACCTGGTCAGCGACGTCCCGCAGCGTCGGCTCTTTGATGATGATGGTGAACAGCTGGCAAGATGACCACCTTGAGGCACTGCAGCCGGCAGGAACTTGCTATCACGTTGCCTGAAGACGACGAGCGAAGTGGCGACGCAAATCACGCCACGGTCGCATTAGCTGACGTGCTAACCCGCCCGTGATGGCCAGAAAAAGATACAAAAGACATTAAGTGGAAACCCGGCCCGGAGGACCAAAAATATGGCTGATCCCGGCCCAAGTGGGCCGAAACAGTTTAAGAAAAGTAACGTCCCGCAAGTGCGGACCGGAAGAGTTAATTTGTTCAGCCCGCGCGGGCGAAAATTATGTATCTTGCATTAAATATTTGTCTGCTGGTCTTCCATTATGATTGAAGATGTTGTGTAGGATGTATTAAATTACATTAAGAAATAAGAGAAGTGGACTGTATACGAATAGTTTTAATAATTTGAATGATCACATTACAGCTGTAATAAATTGAAAGAAGGCTGGCTAATGCTGCATATTGAATCAATAATTAATCAATTTAGTTAAGAATGAAGTTGTGGCGCTAGTTGGCCATGATAGAAAATAGTAAGGCCTAAGGCCTACATCTAATGTCGACACTAACTTGACGGAAAGGTCCGGCGAACCGAACGCCGAGATTACTGAATGTGCACTGGTCAAAGTACGATTACGCGAACGTTGATGAGATATAAATCAGATTAGCCAACCTAGTAAAATAAAATCATGGCGCTACCGTCCATCATGTATGAGAGAAAATATATCGTTCGTGGCAGGCAAACATATCTCAGTTATGTAATGTTTACGTTTCCATTTTTTTATTATGACTGCCGCAATAAAAAGGCAGGGAAGACACACACACACGCACACAAAATTCGCGTTATTTCTGGCCTCATTCATGTTTATTTTCTTACATTTGCACGCTTTTTAAATGGAAAGTGCCGAAACCCATACCAACATAACGCGTGCAAGCCGAAAAAGTGTCCAGCGTGGATACCGATTTGCTTCCTGTGGATCGCTGGGCAGTGTAACTGCACGTGTTTACAGAGGAACGATTCATAGACAGACTTTTCGTCTTTAGGGAATCAACCCTCTGCAAGATGCTGAGGGTCCATGAGTGACTTCGGAGCGCTCCTTCTTTTCCGCGTGTTTGTTCTGTGAAACGTACACTGTAGATTCGCAGCTTTATTCTAAGCAACGCTCAATAGGAAATGTTGAAAATTTTTGTCCACGGTGTACCCTCATACACACTAAACCTGCTCTGATGTTTTAATTACGGACATCATAAAATTAAAACTTTGGAAACTTGAGCACTACTTAATAGAGATCAATCACTAACTTATACAAGCCATTAATTTTATGCATATTTTTTATCTATATGTGTACAACGTTATCGGCAACAAAGAAGTAGTTTTTGTTATAATTCCTTCCCGGGATATTTGGCCGTAATCCAATTTTTTCTTCAAAACCAGACGTTTCGGCAATGCCATCGACTGCCATCATCAGTGAAAATCGAGTGCGATAACGTGAGGTGGTATACGTTAGTGACCACAGTACTGTGGTTAAGGCTGAAGCAGTAAGTAGAAAGAAGTAGTTTATATGGTAATATTTCATTTCGAAAATGATCTTAAATATAAATCTTAGAATATGGAAGTCGTGTATTGTTCTCCATACCGATATTTTCTTATGTCAAACGATAACAGCCGCAAATTCAAACAGAATCATATAATGTTTTGCATACAGCCCTGAATAGTAGAGTTCTTAAGACATGTTGGTGTTGGTGAACATCGGTTAAGGGAAAGGGGTAGTTTACCAGCAACATTTTATGTTTTAACAAGGGTAATTTTTTCTATGACAAACGATAACTGCCGTAAATTCTAACAGTATCAACTACTTCTTTTCATACCTTTCTGAATTATAGAGTATTCAAGGTCTGTTGATTTTGTTGAAGATCGGTTAGGGGAAAGGGGTAGTTTACTAGCAAAGTTTTATGTTTTAACAAGGGTAATTTGTTTTTATGACGAACGATAACTGCCGTAAATTCGAACAGAATCAAATATTTTTTTCATGCATCCCTGAATTGTAGAGGACTGAAGGCCTATTGATTTTGGTGAAGGTCGGTTACGATAAAGGGGTAGTTTACCTGGTTGTAACAAGAGATATGTTTTCATGACGAATGATAACTGACGCACATTAAAACAGAATCAAATATTTTTTTGCATGCATCCATGAATTGTAGAGGACTGAAGGCCTATTGATTTTGGTGAAGATCGGTTAAGAGAAAGGGGTAGTTTACATGCAACGTTTTATGTTTTAACAACATTAAAGTACTTAATTTTCATAAACAAAGTATCCTGATAAGAAGCTCATAATAATCCACTGTAGAAACGTAGATGAAATATCTATAAATGAAAGGATAGTTGAACGGGGTGGGGGTAATTTTCTATTAATGAAAATTATAGTTGAAGAGGGAGGGGAGGATTTTTTGTGTACTACGTTATCGGCAACAAAGAAGTAGTTTTTTTTTGTTAAAACTCCTTCCCGGGCTGTTTAGCCGTAGTCCAATGTTTTCAGCAAAACCAGACGCTTCAGCAGTGCCATCCACTGACATCATCTGTGAAAATCGAGTGCGAAAACGTGAGGTGGTATACGTTAGTGACCACAGTACTGTGGTTAAGGCTGAAGCAATAGAAAGAAGTAGTTTCTATGGAAATTTTTCATTTCGAATATGATTTTAAATATAAATCTTAGAACATGGAAGTCATGTATGTTTCTCCATACCGATATTTTTCTATGGCAAACGATAATAGCCGCAAATTCAAACAGAATCAACTACTCTTTTGCATACAGCCCTGAATTACAGAGTTTTCAAGATCTATTGGTTTTGGTGAAGATCGGTTAAAGGAAAGGGGTTGTTTACCGGCAACGTTTTATGTTTTAACAAGGGTATTGTGTATGGCAAACGATAATAGCCGCAAATTAAAGCAAAATCAAATACTTTTTGCATGCAGCCCTGATTTGTAGAGTACTCAAGACCTATTGGTTTTGGTGAAGATCGGTTAAGGGAAAGGGGTAGTTTACCAGCAACATTTCATATTTTAACAAGGGTATTTTCTATGGCAAACGATAAGAGCCGCAAATTCAAACAGAATCAAACAATTTTTTGCATACAGCCCTGATTTGTAGAGTACTCAAGACCTATTGTTTTTGGTGAAGATCGGTTAAGGGAAAGGGGTAGTTTACCTGCAACGTTTTATGTTTTAACAAGGGTATTTTCTAGGACAAACGATAACAGCCGCAAATTCAAAAAGAATCAAAAGATTATTTGCATACAGCCCTAAATTTGAGAGTTCTCAAGACCTATTCTTTTTGGAGAAGATCGGTTAAAGGGAAAGGGGTAGTTTACCTGCAACGTTTTATGTTTTAACAAGGGTATTTTCTATGGCAAACGATAACAGCCGCAAATTCAAACCGAATCAAATAATTTTTTGCATACGTCCCTGAATTGTGGAGACGTCAAGGATTTTGATTTTGGTGAAGATCGGTTAAGGGTAAGGGGTGTTTACCTGCAACCTTTTACGTCTTAACAACAGTAAAGTACTTGAAAATTCATTTAAACTTTTTCAAACAATGGTAATTGTTAAAAATAAAATAAATTGTTACCAGGCAATAAAATTATAATTTTTTCATTTTAATGTAAATCATGTATGAGAGAAAATATATCGTTCGTGGCAGGCAAACATATCTCAGTTATGTAATGTTTACGTTTCCATTTTTTTATTATGACTGCCGCAATAAAAAGGCAGGGAAGACACACACACACACACACACACACACACACACACACACGCACACAAAATTCGCGTTATTTCTGGCCTCATTCATGTTTATTTTCTTACATTTGCACGCTTTTTGAATGGAAAGTGCCGAAACCCATACCAACATAACGCGTGCAAGCCGAAAAAGTGTCCAGCGTGGATACCGATTTGCTTCCTGTGGATCGCTGGGCAGTGTAACTGCACGTGTTTACAGAGGAACGATTCATAGACAGACTTTTCGTCTTTAGGGAATGAACCCTCTGCAAGATGCTTAGGGTCCATGAGTGACTTCGGAGCGCTCCTTCTTTTCCGCGTGTTTGTTCTGTGAAACGTACACTGTAGATTCGCAGCTTTATTCTAAGCAACGCTCAATAGGAAATGTTGAAAATTTTTGTCCACGGTGTACCATCATACACACTAAACCTCCTCTGATGTTTTAATTACGGACATCATAATATTAAAACTTTGGAAACTTGAGCACTACTTAATGGAGATCAATCATTAACTTATACAAGCCATTAATTTTATGCATATTTTTTATCTATATGTGTACAACGTTATCGGCAACAAAGAAGTAGTTTTTGTTAAAATTCCTTCCCGGGATATTTGGCCGTAGTCCAATGTTTTCTACAAAACCAGACGTTTCGGCAGTGCCATCGACATCCATCTCAGTGAAAATCGAGTGCGATAACGTGAGGTGGTATACGTTAGTGACCACAGTACTGTGGTTAAGGCTGAAGCACTAAGTAGAAAGAAGTAGTTTATATGGTAATATTTCATTTCGAAAATGATCTTAAATATAAATCTTAGAATATGGAAGTCGTGTATTGTTCTCCATACCGATATTTTCTTATGTCAAACGATAACAGCCGCAAATTCAAACAGAATCATATAATGTTTTGCATACAGCCCTGAATAGTAGAGTTCTTAAGACCTGTTGGTGTTGGTGAACATCGTTTAAGGGAAAGGGGTAGTTTACCAGCAACATTTTATGTTTTAACAAGGGTAATTTTTTCTATGACAAACGATAACTGCCGTAAATTCTAACAGTATCAACTACTTTTTTTCATACCTTTCTGAATTATAGAGTATTCAAGGTCTGTTGATTTTGTTGAAGATCGGTTAGGGGAAAGGGGTAGTTTACTAGCAAAGTTTTATGTTTTAATAAGGGTAATTTGTTTTTATGACGAACGATAACTGTCGTAAATTCGAACAGAATCAAATTTTTTATTTCATGCATCCCTGAATTGTAGAGGACTGAAGGCCTATTGATTTTGGTGAAGGTCGGTTACGATAAAGGGGTAGTTTACCTGGTTGTAACAATAGATATGTTTTCATGACGAATGATAACTGACGCACATTAAAACAGAATCAAATATTTTTTTGCATGCATCCATGAATTGTAGAGGACTGAAGGCCTATTGATTTTTGTGAAGATCGGTTAAGAGAAAGGGGTAGTTTACATGCAACGTTTTATGTTTTAACAACATTAAAGTACTTAATTTTGATAAACAAAGTATCCTGATAAGAAGCTCATAATAATCCACTGTAGAAACGTAGATGAAATATCTATAAATGAAAGGATAGTTGAACGGGGTGGGGGTAATTTTCTATTAATGAAAATTATAGTTGAAGAGGGAGGGGAGGATTTTTTGTGTACTACGTTATCGGCAACAAAGAAGTAGTTTTTTTTGTTAAAACTCCTTCCCGGGCTGTTTAGCCGTAGTCCAATGTTTTCAGCAAAACCAGACGCTTCAGCAGTGCCATCCACTGACATCATCTGTGAAAATCGAGTGCGAAAACGTGAGGTGGTATACGTTAGTGACCACAGTACTGTGGTTAAGGCTGAAGCAATAGAAAGAAGTAGTTTCTATGGAAATTTTTCATATCGAATATGATTTTAAATATAAATCTTAGAACACGGAAGTCATTATGTTTCTCCATACCGATATTTTTCTATGGCAAACGATAACAGCCGCAAATTCAAACAGAATCAACTACTCTTTTGCATACAGCCCTGAATTATATTGTTTTCAAGATCTGTTGGTTTTGGTGAAGATCGGTTAAAGGAAAGGGGTTGTTTACCGGCAACGTTTTATGTTTTAACAAGGGTATTGTGTATGGCAAACGATAATAGCCGCAAATTAAAGCAAAATCAAATACTTTTTGCATGCAGCCCTGATTTGTAGAGTACTCAAGACCTATTGGTTTTGGTGAAGATCGGTTAAGGGAAAGGGGTAGTTTACCAGCAACATTTCATATTTTAACAAGGGTATTTTCTATGGCAAACGATAAGAGCCGCAAATTCAAACAGAATCAAACAATTTTTTGCATACAGCACTGATTTGTAGAGTACTCAAGACCCATTGTTTTTGGTGAAGATCGGTTAAAGGAAAGGGGTAGTTTACCTGCAACGTTTTATGTTTTAACAAGGGTATTTTCTATGACAAACGATAACAGCCGCAAATTCAAACCGAATCAAATAATTTTTTGCATACAGCCCTAAATTTGAGAGTTCTCAAGACCTATTCTTTTTGGTGAAGATCGGTTAAAGGGAAAGGGGTAGTTTACCTGCAACGTTTTATGTTTTAACAAGGGTATTTTCTATGGCAAACGATAACAGCCGCAAATTCAAACCGAATCAAATAATTTTTTGCATACAGTCCTGATTTGTAGAGTACTCAAGACCTATTGTTTTTGGTCAAGATCGGTTAAGGGGAAGGGGTAGTTTACCTGCAACGTTTTTTATCAACGGAAATTTTCTATGGCAAACGATAACAGCCGCAAATTCAAACAGAATCAAATAATTTTTTGCATACGTCCCTGAATTGTAGAGACCTCAAGGATTTTGATTTTGGTGAAGATCGGTTAAGGGTAAGGGGTGTTTACCTGTAACCTTTTACGTTTTAACAACAGTAAAGTACTTGAAAATTCATTTAAACTTTTTCAAACAATGGTAATTGTTAAAAATAAAATAATTTTGTTACCAGGCAATAAAATTATAATTTTTTCATTTTAATGTAAATCATGTATGAGAGAAAATATATCGTTCGTGGCAGGCAAACATATCTCAGTTATGTAATGTTTACGTTTCCATTTTTTTATTATGACTGCCGCAATAAAAAGGCAGGGAAGACACACACACACGCACACAAAATTCGCGTTATTTCTGGCCTCATTCATGTTTATTTTCTTACATTTGCACGCTTTTCAAATGGAAAGTGCCGAAACCCATACCAACATAACGCGTGCAAGCCGGAAAAGTGTCCAGCGTGGATACCGATTTGCTTCCTGTGGATCGCTGGGCAGTGTAACTGCACGTGTTTACAGAGGAACGATTCATAGACAGACTTTTCGTCTTTAGGGAATGAACCCTCTGCAAGATGCTGAGGGTCCATGAGTGACTTCGGAGCGCTCCTTCTTTTCCGCGTGTTTGTTCTGTGAAACGTACACTGTAGATTCGCAGCTTTATTCTAAGCAACGCTCAATAGGAAATGTTGAAAATTTTTGTCCACGGTGTACCCTCATACACACTAAACCTGCTCTGATGTTTTAATTACGGACAGCATAATATTAAAACTTTGGAAACTTGAGCACTACTTAATGGAGATCAATCATTAACTTATACAAGCCATTAATTTTATGCATATTTTTTATCTATATGTGTACAACGTTATCGGCAACAAAGAAGTAGTTTTTGTTAAAATTCCTTCACGGGATATTTGGCCGTAGTCCAATGTTTTCTACAAAACCAGACGTTTCGGCAGTGCCATCGACATCCATCTCAGTGAAAATCGAGTGCGATAACGTGAGGTGGTATACGTTAGTGACCACAGTACTGTGGTTAAGGCTGAAGCACTAAGTAGAAAGAAGTAGTTTATATGGTAATATTTCATTTCGAAAATGATCTTAAATATAAATCTTAGAATATGGAAGTCGTGTATTGTTCTCCATACCGATATTTTCTTATGTCAAACGATAACAGCCGCAAATTCAAACAGAATCATATAATGTTTTGCATACAGCCCTGAATAGTAGAGTTCTTAAGACCTGTTGGTGTTGGTGAACATCGGTTAAGGGAAAGGGGTAGTTTACCAGCAACATTTTATGTTTTAACAAGGGTAATTTTTTCTATGACAAACGATAACTGCCGTAAATTCTAACAGTATCAACTACTTTTTTTCATACCTTTCTGAATTATAGAGTATTCAAGGTCTGTTGATTTTGTTGAAGATCGGTTAGCGGAAAGGGGTAGTTTACTAGCAAAGTTTTATGTTTTAACAAGGGTAATTTGTTTTTATGACGAACGATAACTGCCGTAAATTCGAACAGAATCAAATTTTTTATTTCATGCATCCCTGAATTGTAGAGGACTGAAGGCCTATTGATTTTGGTGAAGGTCGGTTACGATAAAGGGGTAGTGTACCTGGTTGTAGCAAGAGATATGTTTTCATGACGAATGATAACTGACGCACATTAAAACAGAATCAAATATTTTTTTGCATGCATCCATGAATTGTAGAGGACTGAAGGCCTATTGAGTTTGGTGAAGATCGGTTAAGAGAAAGGGGTAGTTTACATGCAACGTTTTATGTTTTAACAACATTAAAGTACTTAATTTTCATAAACAAAGTATCCTGATAAGAAGCTCATAATAATCCACTGTAGAAACGTAGATGAAATATCTATAAATGAAAGGATAGTTGAACGGGGTGGGGGTAATTTTCTATTAATGAAAATTATAGTTGAAGAGGGAGGGGAGGATTTTTTGTGTACTACGTTATCGGCAACAAAGAAGTAGTTTTTTTTGTTAAAACTCCTTCCCGGGCTGTTTAGCCGTAGTCCAATGTTTTCAGCAAAACCAGACGCTTCAGCAGTGCCATCCACTGACATCATCTGTGAAAATCGAGTGCGAAAACGTGAGGTGGTATACGTTAGTGACCACAGTACTGTGGTTAAGGCTGAAGCAATAGAAAGAAGTAGTTTCTATGGAAATTTTTCATATCGAATATGATTTTAAATATAAATCTTAGAACACGGAAGTCATTATGTTTCTCCATACCGATATTTTTCTATGGCAAACGATAACAGCCGCAAATTCAAACAGAATCAACTACTCTTTTGCATACAGCCCTGAATTATATTGTTTTCAAGATCTGTTGGTTTTGGTGAAGATCGGTTAAAGGAAAGGGGTTGTTTACCGGCAACGTTTTATGTTTTAACAAGGGTATTGTGTATGGCAAACGATAATAGCCGCAAATTAAAGCAAAATCAAATACTTTTTGCATGCAGCCCTGATTTGTAGAGTACTCAAGACCTATTGGTTTTGGTGAAGATCGGTTAAGGGAAAGGGGTAGTTTACCAGCAACATTTCATATTTTAACAAGGGTATTTTCTATGGCAAACGATAAGAGCCGCAAATTCAAACAGAATCAAACAATTTTTTGCATACAGCACTGATTTGTAGAGTACTCAAGACCCATTGTTTTTGGTGAAGATCGGTTAAAGGAAAGGGGTAGTTTACCTGCAACGTTTTATGTTTTAACAAGGGTATTTTCTATGACAAACGATAACAGCCGCAAATTCAAACCGAATCAAATAATTTTTTGCATACAGCCCTAAATTTGAGAGTTCTCAAGACCTATTCTTTTTGGTGAAGATCGGTTAAAGGGAAAGGGGTAGTTTACCTGCAACGTTTTATGTTTTAACAAGGGTATTTTCTATGGCAAACGATAACAGCCGCAAATTCAAACCGAATCAAATAATTTTTTGCATACAGTCCTGATTTGTAGAGTACTCAAGACCTATTGTTTTTGGTCAAGATCGGTTAAGGGGAAGGGGTAGTTTACCTGCAACGTTTTTTATCAACGGAAATTTTCTATGGCAAACGATAACAGCCGCAAATTCAAACAGAATCAAATAATTTTTTGCATACGTCCCTGAATTGTAGAGACCTCAAGGATTTTGATTTTGGTGAAGATCGGTTAAGGGTAAGGGGTGTTTACCTGTAACCTTTTACGTTTTAACAACAGTAAAGTACTTGAAAATTCATTTAAACTTTTTCAAACAATGGTAATTGTTAAAAATAAAATAATTTTGTTACCAGGCAATAAAATTATAATTTTTTCATTTTAATGTAAATCATGTATGAGAGAAAATATATCGTTCGTGGCAGGCAAACATATCTCAGTTATGTAATGTTTACGTTTCCATTTTTTTATTATGACTGCCGCAATAAAAAGGCAGGGAAGACACACACACACGCACACAAAATTCGCGTTATTTCTGGCCTCATTCATGTTTATTTTCTTACATTTGCACGCTTTTCAAATGGAAAGTGCCGAAACCCATACCAACATAACGCGTGCAAGCCGGAAAAGTGTCCAGCGTGGATACCGATTTGCTTCCTGTGGATCGCTGGGCAGTGTAACTGCACGTGTTTACAGAGGAACGATTCATAGACAGACTTTTCGTCTTTAGGGAATGAACCCTCTGCAAGATGCTGAGGGTCCATGAGTGACTTCGGAGCGCTCCTTCTTTTCCGCGTGTTTGTTCTGTGAAACGTACACTGTAGATTCGCAGCTTTATTCTAAGCAACGCTCAATAGGAAATGTTGAAAATTTTTGTCCACGGTGTACCCTCATACACACTAAACCTGCTCTGATGTTTTAATTACGGACAGCATAATATTAAAACTTTGGAAACTTGAGCACTACTTAATGGAGATCAATCATTAACTTATACAAGCCATTAATTTTATGCATATTTTTTATCTATATGTGTACAACGTTATCGGCAACAAAGAAGTAGTTTTTGTTAAAATTCCTTCACGGGATATTTGGCCGTAGTCCAATGTTTTCTACAAAACCAGACGTTTCGGCAGTGCCATCGACATCCATCTCAGTGAAAATCGAGTGCGATAACGTGAGGTGGTATACGTTAGTGACCACAGTACTGTGGTTAAGGCTGAAGCACTAAGTAGAAAGAAGTAGTTTATATGGTAATATTTCATTTCGAAAATGATCTTAAATATAAATCTTAGAATATGGAAGTCGTGTATTGTTCTCCATACCGATATTTTCTTATGTCAAACGATAACAGCCGCAAATTCAAACAGAATCATATAATGTTTTGCATACAGCCCTGAATAGTAGAGTTCTTAAGACCTGTTGGTGTTGGTGAACATCGGTTAAGGGAAAGGGGTAGTTTACCAGCAACATTTTATGTTTTAACAAGGGTAATTTTTTCTATGACAAACGATAACTGCCGTAAATTCTAACAGTATCAACTACTTTTTTTCATACCTTTCTGAATTATAGAGTATTCAAGGTCTGTTGATTTTGTTGAAGATCGGTTAGCGGAAAGGGGTAGTTTACTAGCAAAGTTTTATGTTTTAACAAGGGTAATTTGTTTTTATGACGAACGATAACTGCCGTAAATTCGAACAGAATCAAATTTTTTATTTCATGCATCCCTGAATTGTAGAGGACTGAAGGCCTATTGATTTTGGTGAAGGTCGGTTACGATAAAGGGGTAGTGTACCTGGTTGTAGCAAGAGATATGTTTTCATGACGAATGATAACTGACGCACATTAAAACAGAATCAAATATTTTTTTGCATGCATCCATGAATTGTAGAGGACTGAAGGCCTATTGAGTTTGGTGAAGATCGGTTAAGAGAAAGGGGTAGTTTACATGCAACGTTTTATGTTTTAACAACATTAAAGTACTTAATTTTCATAAACAAAGTATCCTGATAAGAAGCTCATAATAATCCACTGTAGAAACGTAGATGAAATATCTATAAATGAAAGGATAGTTGAACGGGGTGGGGGTAATTTTCTATTAATGAAAATTATAGTTGAAGAGGGAGGGGAGGATTTTTTGTGTACTACGTTATCGGCAACAAAGAAGTAGTTTTTTTTGTTAAAACTCCTTCCCGGGCTGTTTAGCCGTAGTCCAATGTTTTCAGCAAAACCAGACGCTTCAGCAGTGCCATCCACTGACATCATCTGTGAAAATCGAGTGCGAAAACGTGAGGTGGTATACGTTAGTGACCACAGTACTGTGGTTAAGGCTGAAGCAATAGAAAGAAGTAGTTTCTATGGAAATTTTTCATTTCGAATATGATTTTAAATATAAATCTTTGAACACGGAAGTCGTGTATGTTTCTCCATACCGATATTTTTCTATGGCAAACGATAACAGCCGCAAATTCAAACAGAATCAACTACTCTTTTGCATACAGCCCTGAATTATAGAGTTTTCAAGATCTATTGGATTTGGTGAAGATCGGTTAAAGGAAAGGGGTTGTTTACCGGCAACGTTTTATGTTTTAACAAGGGTATTGTGTATGGCAAACGATAATAGCCGCAAATTAAAGCAAAATCAAATACTTTTTGCATGCAGCCCTGATTTGTAGAGTACTCAAGACCTATTGGTTTTGGTGAAGATCGGTTAAGGGAAAGGGGTAGTTTACCAGCAACATTTCATATTTTAACAAGGGTATTTTCTATGGCAAACGATAAGAGCCGCAAATTCAAACAGAATCAAACAATTTTTTGCATACAGCCCTGATTTGTAGAGTACCCAAGACCTATTGTTTTTGGTGAAGATCGGTTAAGGGAAAGGGGTAGTTTACCTGCAACGTTTTATGTTTTAACAAGGGTATTTTCTATGACAAACGATAACAGCCGCAAATCCAAAAAGAATCAAAAGATTATTTGCATACAGCCCTAAATTTGAGAGTTCTCAAGACCTATTCTTTTTGGTGAAGATCGGTTAAAGGGAAAGGGGTAGTTTACCTGCAACGTTTTATGTTTTAACAAGGGTATTTTCTATGGCAAACGATAACAGCCGCAAATTCAAACCGAATCAAATAATTTTTTGCATACAGTCCTCATTTGTAGAGTACCTATTGTTTTTGGTCAAGATCGGTTAAGGGGAAGGGGTAGTTTACCTGCAACGTTTTTTATCAACGGAAATTTTCTATGGCAAACGATAACAGCCGCAAATTCAAACAGAATCAAATAATTTTTTGCATACGTCCCTGAATTGTAGAGACCTCAAGGATTTTGATTTTGGTGAAGATCGGTTAAGGGTAAGGGGTGTTTACCTGCAACCTTTTACGTTTTGACAACAGTAAAGTACTTGAAAATTCATTTAAACTTTTTCAAACAATGGTAATTGTTAAAAATAAAATAATTTTGTTACCAGGCAATAAAATTATAATTTTTTCATTTTAATGTAAATCATGTATGAGAGAAAATATATCGTTCGTGGCAGGCAAACATATCTCAGTTATGTAATGTTTACGTTTCTATTTTTTTATTATGACTGCCGCAATAAAAAGGCAGGGAAGGCACACACACACACACACACACACACACACACACACACACACACACACACACACACACACACACACACACACACACACACACACACACACACACACACACACACACACACGCACACAAAATTCGCGTTATTTCTGGCCTCATTCATGTTTATTTTCTTACATTTGCACGCTTTTTAAATGGAAAGTGCCGAAACCCATACCAACATAACGCGTGCAAGCCGAAAAATTGTCCAGCGTGGATACCGATTTGCTTCCTGTGGATCGCTGGGCAGTGTAACTGCAGTGTTTACAGAGGAACGATTCATAGACAGACTTTTCGTCTTTAGGGAATGAACCCTCTGCAAGATGCTGAGGGTCCATGAGTGACTTCGGAGCGCTCCTTCTTTTCCGCGTGTTTGTTCTGTGAAACGTACACTGTAGATTCGCAGCTTTATTCTAAGCAACGCTCAATAGGAAATGTTGAAAATTTTTGTCCACGGTGTACCCTCATACACACTAAACCTGCTCTGATGTTTTAATTACGGACATCATAATATTAAAACTTTGGAAACTTGAGCACTATTTAATGGAGATCAATCATTAACTTATACAAGCCATTAATTTTATGCATATTTTTTATCTATATGTGTACAACGTTATCGGCAACAAAGAAGTAGTTTTTGTTAAAATTCCTTCCCGGGATATTTGGCCGTAGTCCAATGTTTTCTACAAAACCAGACGTTTCGGCAATGCCATCGACTGCCATCATCAGTGAAAATCGAGTGCGATAACGTGAGTTGGTATACGTTAGTGACCACAGTACTGTGGTTAAGGCTGAAGCAGTAAGTAGAAAGAAGTAGTTTATATGGTAATATTTCATTTCGAAAATGATCTTAAATATAAATCTTAGAATATGGAAGTCGTGTATTGTTCTCCATACCGATATTTTCTTATGTCAAACGATAACAGCCGCAAATTCAAACAGAATCATATAATGTTTTGCATACAGCCCTGAATAGTAGAGTTCTTAAGACCTGTTGGTGTTGGTGAACATCGGTTAAGGGAAAGGGGTAGTTTACCAGCAACATTTCATATTTTAACAAGGGTATTTTCTATGGCAAACGTTAAGAGCCGCAAATTCAAACAGAATCAAACAATTTTTTCATACAGCCCTGATTTGTAGAGTACTCAAGACCTATTGTTTTTGGTGAAGATCGGTTAAGGGAAAGGGGTAGTTTACCTGCAACGTTTTATGTTTTAACAAGGGTATTTTCTATGACAAACGATAACAGCCGCAAATTCAAAAAGAATCAAAAGATTATTTGCATACAGCCCTAAATTTGAGAGTTCTCAAGACCTATTCTTTTTGGTGAAGATCGGTTAAAGGAAAAGGGGTAGTTTACCTGCAACGTTTTATGTTTTAACAAGGGTATTTTCTATGGCAAACGATAACAGCCGCAAATTCAAACCGAATCAAATAATTTTTTGCATACAGTCCTGATTTGTAGAGTACTCAAGACCTATTGTTTTTGGTCAAGATCGGTTAAGGGGAAGGGGTAGTTTACCTGCAACGTTTTTTATCATTGGAAATTTTCTATGGCAAACGATAACAGCCGCAAATTCAAACAGAATCAAATAATTTTTTGCATACGTCCCTGAATTGTAGAGACGTCAAGGATTTTGATTTTGGTGAAGATCGGTTAAGGGTAAGGGGTGTTTACCTGCAACCTTTTACGTTTTAACAACAGTAAAGTACTTGAAAATTCATTTAAACTTTTTCAAACAATGGTAATTGTTAAAAATAAAATAATTTTGTTACCAGGCAATAAAATTATAATTTTTTCATTTTAATGTAAATCATGTATGAGAGAAAATATATCGTTCGTGGCAGGCAAACATATCTCAGTTATGTAATGTTTACGTTTCCATTTTTACTTCCATATTCCTTAAGGAATGGAAGTATGGTGATGGCAAAAAAAATCGTGTTCGAGATTATTGCAGATTCTGATTCTACTACACTCAAAACATGAAAAAAAGTCGTTTTCCGAAAAGTGTCTGTGTGTGTGTCTGTCTGTCTGTCTGTCTGTCTGTGTGTGTGTCTGTGTGTCTGTAGATTTTTTTCTATGGCAAACGATAACTGCCGCAAATTCAAACAGAATCAAATAATTTTTTGCATGCAGCCCTGATTTGCAGAGTACTCGCGACCTATTGTTTTTGGTGAAGGTCGGTTGAGGGAAAGGGGTAGTTTACCTGCAACGGTTTTTTTTTTAGCAAGGGTAATTTTGTTTGTTTGGCAAACGATAACAGCCACAAATTCAAACAGAATCAAATAATGTTTCGCATACAGCCCTGAATTGTAGAGTTCTCAAGATCTGTTGATTTTGGTGAAGATCGGTTAAGGGAAAGGGGTAGTTTACCTGTAACGTTTTATGTTTTAACAAGGGTATTTCTTATGGCAAACGATAACAGCCGCAAATTCAAACAGAATCAAAAGATTATTTGCATACAGCCCTAAATTGTAGAGTTCTCAAGACCTGTTGTTTTTGGTGAAGATCGGTTGAGGGAAAGGGGTAGTTTACCTGCAACGTTTTTTTAACAAGGGTATTTTTTTTCTATGGCAAACGATAACTGCCGCAAATTCAAACAGAATCAAATAACTTTTTGCATACTGCCCTGATTTGTGGAGTACGCACGACCTATTGTTTTTGGTGAAGATCGGTTGAGGGAAAGGGGTAGTTTACCTGCAACGGTTTTTTTTTATCAAGGGAAATTTTTTTTTTGCCAAACGGTAACAGCCGCAAATTCAAACAGAATCAAATAATGTTTCGCATACAGCCCTGAATTGTAGAGTTCTCAAGACCTATTGTTTTTGGTGACGATCGGTTAAGGGAAAGGGGTAGTTTACCGGTAACGTTTTATGTTTTAACAAGGGTATTTCCTATGGCAAACGATAACAGCCGCAAATTCAAACAGAATCAAAAGATTATTTGCATACAGCCCTATATTGTAGAGTTCTCAAGACCTATTGTTTTCGGTGAAGATCGGTTAAGGGAAAGGGGTAGTTTACCTACAACGTTTTTTTAACAAGGTTATTTTCTATGGCAAATGATAACAGCCGCAAATTCAAACATAATCAAATAATTTTCTGCATACAGCCCTGGTTTGTAGAGTACTCAAGACCTATTGTTTTTGGTGAAGATCGGTTGAGGGGAAGGGGTAGTTTACCTGCAACGTTTGTTATAAAGCGTATTTTCTATGGCAAACGATAACTGCCGCAAATTCAAACAGAATCAAAAAATGTTTTGCATACGTAAGTGAATTGTAGAGTACTCAAGGCCGTTAGATTTTGGTGAAGATCGGTTAAGGGGAAGGGGTAGTTTACCTGCAACATTTTACGTTTTAACAAGAGTAAAGTACTTGAAAATTCATTTAAACTTTTTCAAACAATGGTAATTGTTAAAAATAAAATAATTTTGTTGCCAGGCAATAAAATTATAATTTTTTCATTTTAATGTAAATTATGTATATATTAGAAAATATATCGTGCTTGGCAGGCAAGCATATTTCAGATTATAAGTCTTAGAATATGGAAGTCATGTATGGTTCTCCATACCGATATTTTTCTTAATAATTCCCAAATATTCTTTATAGGATTTACATCTGGGCTGTTGTCTGCTCATGGAAGGTTGACATTATTTTCTGCTAGAATATTCATGACTGTTTGGGTTTTGTAGCTAAGGTGCCCCATCTCGCATGAAATAAAGCCATCATTATACAACCGCTCCTTTAATTATGGAGGTTTTAGGGACTTTTCTGGACAGGTCCTGGTTCGTAATACTTTGTACCAATCTTCAAGTTCCTTTAGAAGACATGGAGCTCAATATCATTATTGTACTGTCTGGCCGCGATTCGATGATTGAGCATTTTGTAAGGTGGGAGAAGCATGGCCGGGTACTACGGTAGGCTAAGTGGGGTAAACCAAACAGCTAGTACACATATTTCACCCTGCCTCGCTTACAAGCGGCCGCGTGGTGCGGGAGAGCAGCCTTGATCATCCAGTCGTGGCCAGACAGTAGTTGAGTGTTTCAGCATCAGATCAATACACTAAGGTCGAAACACATCATCTTTCAATTAGTTGTCTTGTTTGTTCATCGTCTTCTTTCACTGCACTACACTTTATATAATATTGAAAACTTTCTCAAGTGAAACTTGCTTGTCTGTTTTGTATGTAGAATGCGTTTCGGCGTCGTGTTCGCCTTCTTCAGCTTTGCGACAGACTGCCAGTACCTAGTAACGTTTGTTGGTTGGAAGGTATAGTGGGGGTGGTGTATAGAGGAAGGATATTGGCGCGGGGATCCGAATTATTGTTTGTTTTGTGTATAACTGTGTCGAAAAGTGTATGTGATTTATATTGCAATTGATCGTTTAGTATGTTGTTTGGTTGTGTTGTGTGGTGTTTGTATATTTCATACTGTTCAGCTGTGTTGAGTTTTCGCCCTTTGGGTAAGAGGTGTAATTTTTCAAGATTAGTATCTATGTTGTTGTAGCTATGGTTATGTGTGTGGCAAACGCAGAATGTATATTGTTGTTGGAAAGGGCCTTTAAGTGTTCAGAGTAACGGGATGAAAAAGATCTTCCCGTCTGGCCTATGTAGAAACTATTGCAGTTATTACAATTTAATTTGTAGACACTTGTTCTATTGTATTCGTCTATGTCCTTGTTTGTATCATTGATGTGTTTTTTTATGGTATTGTTGGTTCTGAATGCTATTTTGTAATTGTGTTTTCTGAATGTGTTGGCAAGTTTGTGTGTGCTGGAGTTATGGTATGTGAGTGTGATGTGTTTCTTGTGTTGTTTGTTATTGGTATTTTGTGTTTTGTTATTTTTGTTTTTGATGCGTTTGTGTAGTTTGTTTATTAAGTTGGGGTTGTAACCGTTTTTCGTTGCTATGTATTTGATTGTGTTGAGTTCGTCAGTATAATCTTGTTTACTTAAGGGTATTTTGGTTAGTCTATGGAGCATATGGTTGAAGGCTGCATGTTTATGTTGTGTTGGGTGGTTTGATGTGTTGTGTATAACTATGTCAGTTGTGGTAGGTTTCCTGTATATTTTGTACGTGTGTGTATTGTTAGTTTTGTTAATTGTCAGGTCAAGAAAATTTATACTATTGTTTTGTTCAATTTCCAAAGTAAATTTTAATTTGTGGTGTATTGTGTTTATGTATTTATGGAAGTTTTCAACTTGTCTTATGTTGCCTTTGTATAAAAGTAGTATGTCATCAACATATCTGTGCCAGTAAATGATCTTGTTGATGTATTTGTTGTTGTTTATTATGTGGTTCCATTTCTGCCAGTATTCCTGATATGGGGGATCCCATATCATATATATACACAACATAGAACAGAACCACATAATAAACAACAACAAATACACCAACAAGATCATTTACTGGCACAGATATGTTGATGACATAGTACTTTTATACAAAGGCAACATAAGACAAGTTGAAAACTTCCATAAATACATAAACACAATACACCACAAATTAAAATTTACTTTGGAAATTGAACAAAACAATAGTATAAATTTTCTTGACCTGAGAATTAACAAAACTAACAATACACACACGTACAAAATATACAGGAAACGTACCACAACTGACATGGTTATACACAACACATCAAACCACCCAACACAACATAAACATGCAGCCTTCAACCATATGCTCCATAGACTGAAACCCCTACTTCATTTTGAGTAGTTAAAACAAAAAGAATATTTCTTTTTGTAAAGAGGGGTTACAAGTTAATTAAAACTAGGCTAAGGCCTAGAGAAGCTAAAAATTGCGCTGGATCCAGTAAGACGGGACTTGCAATAAAAACTCAAGAATTAAATAATTAACAATCTCATTTTATTATTCTATCTCATAATAAAAAGAACAAAAAAACAACAGTGATTTATAATTCCCCTTTTAAATGGTTAACTAAAGAAGTATACCCTCTCAACAAGGCCACCTGAAAAATATTAACTGAATCCACGAAAATAATTGCTATGTCACCATCAATGAATTTAAAATTTAAAATAATCATTAACCTCAAAATAAAACTCCCATTAAACTATTTATTAAAATATAAAATGTATATCATGTGTTTCTTTTAAAATGCAGTATATAAATTGATGAAGGTAAATGATTTCATTCCCAGTTACTATTAATAATTAAAATAATTACTCATCCAATTTAAATGAACTTTAAAGGTGACACTTACTATACTTGTTAAATAAAATAATTAATTTAAAGAAATGATCAGCCACGATTATTGAGATAGAATACTCGTCTACTGGTGTATATAAATTCTAATAATAAATCCCTATATCCCACCAAAAGTACAGTAATGCATAATATTTATATATATATATATATATCCCAAAATGTACACAGAAATATACAGACATAACATGTTCCACAAGACAAATTACATATACAATAGTATACAAATACATAAAGGTCTCTTGCCACGCCCTTTTTTTTATATTACCCTTCTGGTGTATATAAATTCTAAACTTCTTCTTTATAGGAATCCCAATTAGGATTAAAGATTTATTTCTATAAATGTACCCCCATGGTGTGGGTTAATTGCACGTCATGTGTATCATAAAGTATTGCATACAAATGTCCCCAGGACATTAAAATTTAAAACCCAGTGCCTAAGTGGCTAAGTGCTAAAATACTTAATTAAGGTGAGAAATAAAATTGTTTAAAATAATTAACGCCCCCCAGTTACCATGATTAATATAAAGAATTTATATAGACTAAAATAGGGCCAATTAATGAAAAGAGAAAAATTGCACCATATTAGCACCTTATATAAAAAAAATACATTTGTGTGTCAGAGACGGACATGTTTCTTCAACTTATAACCAGTCTCAACAACCTTGTTTCGACAAACAAGTTGAAAAGTGTTTCGACAGGCACAGCTTGGTTGAAACTAATTTAAAATAACACCTACCTCCCCAGTAATCTTTTTATACAAATGACATAACCTGATTTTAAAAATAAGAGAAAATATATGTTTTTATGCCTAATAAATTAAACTTGAGAAAATTACTAATAACAAAACTGACTTTAAATCTGTAGCGAAAGCTCTATAAAGAAATGAGTGGAAATCTAAGTTGGATGCTGTGTTGTAGACATGTCAGTCTCTGAACTGACAATTTACTATACATATATTGAAATTTTACAATTAATTCTTAGTGTTCACACTAAACTGTCCCATCAATTGGGGATCCAAATGAATGTATACTTGAACGGTAAAACTGATGATTATGTATAACTGGTGCCATGTTGATTCTACGTGTGAATAATAAATGGATATTTTTCACCTGCTTATATGTGCCCAGAAGGATGATCTCTTATTTGTAGCGTGGCGATCTCATGATTGGCATGTTGTTGTGGTCTTATTCTCTTCGGTGTCGAGTGTGGAGCTTTTAGGATGTCATTCTTTCAGTCGTGTAGCAGGACTTGTCTCTATTCGGTGAACCCTGTTCACACATTACATTTTTAGTGAGAGACCACACACAAATGCCCCCACTGTTTGGACACCCTCCAAAATCATAAATAAAAACAACACCTAGTTATGTTGTACATAATAAAACTTGGTAACATTATTTTGGCCAACATGCCTTACTTAAAAAGTTCTCTAACAATGATTCTTTATAACGCTTTATAACTTGAACCTCACTGAATGTGAGTTGCTTTTGCAATACAATAATTTATCTTGGCTCTGTAACATCTTATGAACTTATTACTTTGAGTGAAATTGAGGTTACCACGTGGCGAAGAATTTATTTAAAACACATAGTTTTTTACTCCATAGAATCTGAGAATACTACTACTTTGAATGAGACATGATTTACGTTTAAAACGTGCCTGAGTAAGTTCCCAATTATATATGTATAAAGTTTTACTGTCATTGTAGCAAAACTTTATACCACTTAATGACGACACATTGTGTAACAGGTTAAGTGCTCAACCGAATCTCGTTACATCGGTGTTAATGAAAGTGCAAAATTAAATATATTGTGGTTATTGTACTTTAGGTATTAAAGCCGAGATTCTGACACTCCAATAATCAAGTTTTATTGGTTTATAAAAACTTTACGAACAATTACGTCTCTCACCATGCATGATTCAACAAGTGGGCACGCTTACTCAAGCTTACTAAAAAAACGTTTTCTCCTTTAAAAATTTAGTATATAATTAATATAATGAAATCAAAACTCACCGCAGTCGTGAAGAGAAATCTATCTAGACATAGTTATAATTGTTGTAGTTGGAAATCCTTCCTCTCCACCGAAGAGAAAAAGCGTCCGTCAACCCTGAAGAATTTTGTTAGACAAAAACTTAGATAATTCGGCTCGTCTCGTTTGCGTAACGAAATTAACGCCAGGGAGCAGCACGGGAATTTTCGTACCACCGAGAGTCGGCAAGTGCCGCCCCCCGACAGCCGTTGTCTAAACTATTAATTTTTCCTAAACCCAGGTAGAGCGCAGCACTGATTACTGCCTTAAATTTCGTACTGCCGATAACGTCAAAACTGCCGATAAAATTTACTGAACTCGCGCTGAATCTTTTGACTCAGCACACCCTCACCCCAAAAGGGTAACATAGTTTCCCCAACGTTAAAGGCCAGGAGGGTACCCTGCAGTGTACCTCTCCCCAAAAGATACCAGTGGACGTCGTGGTTGGGTTGGCTCAGCTGAGCTTGCTCTCAGGAGAACAGAAATCAAAAAGGAAAATGAAAGAGACGAAAGAAGATATGTATTATGTAAGTGTGCGGGTGTTGCATGCTGACCTGATCAGAGTCCGCATACAGCACAAGAGAGAGAGACAGCAAAAGACCAAAGAACGATTCCTACCATGGTCTTCTGACCTCCTGAGGCTTGCCCACTGACTGAGGCCCAACTTGATACCTACTCAGGACAACAACTACCCCCCCCCCTTTCTTACTGGATTGGAAATCTCAACGCCAATGCAACCATCCTCATGCGACCCTCTCCGCCAGACCAACCCCACAGGACCGCCCCGATACGTCACACTCTCTGGTGACCACCACCTACTCCTCCTACTGCCACTCACACACGCGTCCGTAGACCAAAACAAGGTAACTAATACCTTGGTATGTGAGCGCCCATAACTTTATTGTCCACATATGGACTGACCAGCCATATGCTAAAACAAGGCATCACATATCCTTGACATATCTAACTAGTCGTTAAAAAAAAACATCCCTATACTAGGGCGGACGGCCCCTATTAGCCGGACAGAGAACACCGCATAGAGGGCACGCGAACATCAATCCCTTCACTTGGTCATCAATACTGCAGAACTAACGAGGGGGGTATACTTCAGTACTACCTCGTCGAACAACCTACACTTAATCAAAAATAACTACCACGGAAAACAACTAGGGAATGCGGCATGGCCAGGACTCTACAAAAATCAACGACAACCTACAACAAAGAAAAATGAAAACGACACTAAACTTACTATCCACGTAGTCACCACTCTTCCAACTAACTTCTCTCTGATATCTCTCGGATATTTTTTTTTTTCTTTTTCCTTTTCTAATTTTTTTTGCTTTTTCCTTTCTAATTTTTATTTGTTTTTTGGTTTTTACTTTGTTTTCTGAGGGGAGGGGTAGGAAAATTGGGAAGATGATAAGGGCAAGGATCCTTGAAAGTTCAACAGCTAGGACTAAGGTAAAGGACATGGTTCGCTCCGGTAAGAAGGATAGGTGGAGAAAACCAAGGCTCGCGGAGGCAGGGGCGCAACCCTGAAGTAGATGTACACCACTGGGACTGTGGGGAACATCCACCCGCTACCCATTAACCGCTTTGTCTCACCCTTTTATGACGAACTTTAGGAACCCGTTCCTTGTGGACGTCACTCTTTGAGAAACTATCTCGTGTTGAGCAGTACTGATTTATTTCATGTAAATTATAATCAAGGTAACTTACTTTTCTACGTTTACCCCGATTTGGATTATCCTCAACCTCTAACTCCTCTGCTTCTATCTTCTTCTCTTCTACAATTGCTTCTGGTTCTATTTCTTCCACCTCTTCCTTTTCTTCCTCTACATAATCCAAATCATCACCACGACACTGCACATCTTCATCTTCTAGTTGCTCACCTGGTCCCCCTGGAACTTCTTTCCACTCCTCGGAATCCTCAACAATACTTACAGAAAGCGTCTGCACATCTTCACACACTACATCATTCTCACCCCCAAACTCTACAACGCTGCCACCCAGTTTCTCCCCAACTTCTACCTCATCTACTTCTACCACACTTGCAGACTGGACATCCCCTAGTCCATCCGCGACCTCAGAAACACTTGCAGCCTCCGAAACACTTACACTTATACTCCCCTGCGTAGCATGTGCAGACCACTCTTCTACCTCCTCCTTCGATTCCTCTTCTTCACCACTCTCAGCAACTACAACTTCCTCAACAGTACTCAACCTGGAATCCAGCTGTCCAGGTCCATGTGCAATGTCTAAATTAATTTCTCCTGACGATGGTAAAGCTCCACCATCAAGTGACTTATCATCTTCCGGCGTAGGCGATGATGATGTTATCGGCTCTGGATCCACCTTGGGCAGAAATGGATTTACCGGAACAATTACTGCGACCTTTGGTCGGACCGTATTTGTAGCAACGCAACACCGGGCCATCTCCGCGAAATTATTTGGACGATTCCCAAACCTTCCCAAACGGGAACCGTCTTGGGAATTCAGTCCCCCTATAATTATATCTAGGACTTCGGTGTCGGTCAACCCCAATCTTAATACCCGGGCAGCTTTTCGTATGTCCTGCACGTAATCCCCCAACGGCTCTCCGTCGGCCTGATAACGATAGAACCAATCCAGCCTAAGCTGGGCTCGTCGTGGAGGATACATGAAGTAATCCAACACTTCCGCATGAAAAGTGTCGACCGTGCCGCCCTGACGCCAAGTGTTGGTGACCTTCTGTTGCAACGTACCCTGGCAATACGGGTATATAAGGCACAAGACCTCCCCATCGGATATACCCGGATAGGCTGCCAACTGCAGGACAAGGTCCAAGAAAACCAGCAGCTGGTCCTCCTTAAATCCATCTACCACCGAAAATTTCTGGAGAACTGGGGTGAGAGGGTGGGGCAATTTCTGTTCCTCCCGGTGGTCAGGGGAAGACAATTTCTGAAAGCATAGCGCCGCCAGAATTACACAATTCGCAAAACACTATCAACAAAACACAACACCCTACAAATACCTAACACCTACAAACATATTGACAATAAAAAGATTGGAATAAGAAAAACTCGCGTACTGTTCTTCCAAAGAGTAGACTGCGGGTCCACCTACCGATGCGAGAACTAGCCCACTACCTGAACAGCTCACACTCGATTACACCAGACAAAAGGAACGCGACACACACACAACACACACAACACGAAAAACAAAATACCGACCAACGAAAATTTATTTTAACCATTTCTTAGGTTACCTCCGGCTACCATTTATCGGCAGAAACCGACTGCCGATCGGGCCATACCGCCTAATCACAAAAAACCGCAACACCTCCCCAAACATGGGTAAGGTGAACTCAAACTAACTAAGCACCGACTGCGATAAGTCTTGCCCAGGGATCTCCCCTTCTAAAATTTCCTACCACGTGGCACTATTCACTATGCAAGGCGGGCAAGTACATATACATATGTTTCAAACCTTAAAACTAACAAAATATTTTCAACCTTGGGATATAGGGCCTTTAAAATTTTTCTAAGTTCTATTTAAGAACTAAACATTGTGAAAATTCCAAAATATTTCCTAAGTTTGCAAGCCCCGTCACACCCACAGGACCCTTGTCGTAAGCGCGCTCTGCTACCAAATGAAACCCCTACTTCATTTTGAGTAGTTAAAACAAAAAGAATATTTCTTTTTGTAAAGAGGGGTTACAAGTTAATTAAAACTAGGCTAAGGCCTAGAGAAGCTAAAAATTGCGCTGGATCCAGTAAGACGGGACTTGCAATAAAAACTCAAGAATTAAATAATTAACAATCTCATTTTATTATTCTATCTCATAATAAAAAGAACAAAAAAACAACAGTGATTTATAATTTCCCTTTTAAATGGTTAACTAAAGAAGTATACCCTCTCAACAAGGCCACCTGAAAAATATTAACTGAATCCACGAAAATAATTGCTATGTCACCATCAATGAATTTAAAATTTAAAATAATCATTAACCTCAAAATAAAACTCCCATTAAACTATTTATTAAAATATAAAATGTATATCATATGTTTCTTTTAAAATGCAGTATATAAATTGATGAAGGTAAATGATTTCATTCCCAGTTACTATTAATAATTAAAATAATTACTCATCCAATTTAAATGAACTTTAAAGGTGACACTTACTATACTTGTTAAATAAAATAATTAATTTAAAGAAATGATCAGCCACGATTATTGAGATAGAATACTCGTCTACTGGTGTATATAAATTCTAATAATAAATCCCTATATCCCACCAAAAGTACAGTAATGCATAATATTTATATATATATATATATATATATCCCCCAAAATGTACACAGAAATATACAGACATAACATGTTCCACAAGACAAATTACATATACAATAGTATACAAATACATAAAGGTCTCTTGCCACGCCCTTTTTTTTATATTACCCTTCTGGTGTATATAAATTCTAAACTTCTTCTTTATAGGAATCCCAATTAGGATTAAAGATTTATTTCTATAAATGTACCCCCATGGTGTGGGTTAATTGCACGTCATGTGTATCATAAAGTATTGCATACAAATGTCCCCAGGACATTAAAATTTAAAACCCAGTGCCTAAGTGGCTAAGTGCTAAAATACTTAATTAAGGTGAGAAATAAAATTGTTTAAAATAATTAACGCCCCCCAGTTACCATGATTAATATAAAGAATTTATATAGACTAAAATAGGGCCAATTAATGAAAAGAGAAAAATTGCACCATATTAGCACCTTATATAAAAAAAATACATTTGTGTGTCAGAGACGGACATGTTTCTTCAACTTATAACCAGTCTCAACAACCTTGTTTCGACAAACAAGTTGAAAAGTGTTTCGACAGGCACAGCTTGGTTGAAACTAATTTAAAATAACACCTACCTCCCCAGTAATCTTTTTATACAAATGACATAACCTGATTTTAAAAATAAGAGAAAATATATGTTTTTATGCCTAATAAATTAAACTTGAGAAAATTACTAATAACAAAACTGACTTTAAATCTGTAGCGAAAGCTCTATAAAGAAATGAGTGGAAATCTAAGTTGGATGCTGTGTTGTAGACATGTCAGTCTCTGAACTGACAATTTACTATACATATATTGAAATTTTACAATTAATTCTTAGTGTTCACACTAAACTGTCCCATCAATTGGGGATCCAAATGAATGTATACTTGAACGGTAAAACTGATGATTATGTATAACTGGTGCCATGTTGATTCTACGTGTGAATAATAAATGGATATTTTTCACCTGCTTATATGTGCCCAGAAGGATGATCTCTTATTTGTAGCGTGGCGATCTCATGATTGGCATGTTGTTGTGGTCTTATTCTCTTCGGTGTCGAGTGTGGAGCTTTTAGGATGTCATTCTTTCAGTCGTGTAGCAGGACTTGTCTCTATTCGGTGAACCCTGTTCACACATTACATTTTTAGTGAGAGACCACACACAAATGCCCCCACTGTTTGGACACCCTCCAAAATCATAAATAAAAACAACACCTAGTTATGTTGTACATAATAAAACTTGGTAACATTATTTTGGCCAACATGCCTTACTTAAAAAGTTCTCTAACAATGATTCTTTATAACGCTTTATAACTTGAACCTCACTGAATGTGAGTTGCTTTTGCAATACAATAATTTATCTTGGCTCTGTAACATCTTATGAACTTATTACTTTGAGTGAAATTGAGGTTACCACGTGGCGAAGAATTTATTTAAAACACATAGTTTTTTACTCCATAGAATCTGAGAATACTACTACTTTGAATGAGACATGATTTACGTTTAAAACGTGCCTGAGTAAGTTCCCAATTATATATGTATAAAGTTTTACTGTCATTGTAGCAAAACTTTATACCACTTAATGACGACACATTGTGTAACAGGTTAAGTGCTCAACCGAATCTCGTTACATCGGTGTTAATGAAAGTGCAAAATTAAATATATTGTGGTTATTGTACTTTAGGTATTAAAGCCGAGATTCTGACACTCCAATAATCAAGTTTTATTGGTTTATAAAAGCTTTACGAACAATTACGTCTCTCACCATGCATGATTCAACAAGTGGGCACTTGTTAAAAATTTAGTATATAATTAATATAATGAAATCAAAACTCACCGCAGTCGTGAAGAGAAATCTATCTAGACATAGTTATAATTGTTGTAGTTGGAAATCCTTCCTCTCCACCGAAGAGAAAAAGCGTCCGTCAACCCTGAAGAATTTTGTTAGACAAAAACTTAGATAATTCGGCTCGTCTCGTTTGCGTAACGAAATTAACGCCAGGGAGCAGCACGGGAATTTTCGTACCACCGAGAGTCGGCAAGTGCCGCCCCCCGACAGCCGTTGTCTAAACTATTAATTTTTCCTAAACCCAGGTAGAGCGCAGCACTGATTACTGCCTTAAATTTCGTACTGCCGATAACGTCAAAACTGCCGATAAAATTTACTGAACTCGCGCTGAATCTTTTGACTCAGCACAAGACTAACCAAAATACCCTTAAGTAAACAAGATTATACTGACGAATTCAACACAATAAAATACATAGCAACGAAAAACGGTTACAACCCCAACTTAATAAATAAAACTACACAAACGCATCAAAAACAAAAATAACAAAATACCAATAACACACAACACAAGAAATACATCACACTCACATACCATAACTCCAGCACACACAAACTTGCCAACACATTCAGAAAACACAATTACAAAAATATCGGTATGGAGAACCATACATGACTTCCATAATCTAAGATTTATATTTAAAATCATTTTCGAAATGAAATATTACCATAGAAACTACTTCTTTCTACTTACTGCTTCAGCCTTAACCACAGTACTGTGGTCACTAACGTATACCACCTCACGTTATCGCACTCGATTTTCACTGATGATGGAAGTCGATGGCATTGCCGAAATGTCTGGTTTTGTAGAAAACATTGGACTACGGCCAAATATCCCGGGAAGGAATTTTAACAAAAACTACTTCTTTGTTGCCGATAACGTTGTACACATATATATCAGTGGCGAAGTTACATGGAGGCAATTGAGGCAATGCCTACCCTAAAAAATTCTGTAGAATAAAAATTATAAATACGTATGAACTACATAACGTAAAGATTATACATTGTTACTGCGACTGTCAAATTTATTAAACCGAAACGTGCTTTATTGAGCGACCGCTAGATGGTGACAGGTGAGATTCGGCATAGTTCGTTTAAAGCGAATGAGGCAACCTGAACTTGCCTCAGCGTTTTTTGTATACATCGTATGTAAGCAATGTAGTGGTGTGATAGGGAAGTGTAGGGATGGGGGATTGTCCCACGCTGTACACATAGAGCGTTGAGGCATGCCTCACTTCTGTGGTCCAAACAGTTAAGTTAAAGCGCCTGTGTTGTTTCTAAGTGTTTATTTTATGCGGTTATTAAAAGTGTCACTGTCATTCCGCTGAACTAACAGATGATCAAGATTGTTATTTGAATTATTTGTAACATTAAACATATATATAGAAACTAATCAAGTTAAAAAATTTGAATTTCAATCAGTTGTATTATTGTGTATGACTAATACAAGGATTGTTCAATAGACACACGTTTAGAGCTGTAAAGCATTTTTTATTCAACGATTTTAAAAGAAGTCTCCAATAACATTAAGACATGAGTTCCACTGTTGCGCTAACCTGTAGATTCCCTGCTAGTAAAATTCTTACGGCTGTTTGTGGAACCATTCGGTTACAGCAAACTCTACCTCAGCGTCCGATTTGACCCACCGTCCTTTTAGTGATTCCTTAAAAAAATTTAAGATAAGATTTTTGCCCACCCATTCATTAACTACTAGCTTCGCCAGTAAGCAAATTGATGTCCATTTTTTCGGCTTGCACGCGTTATGTTGGTGTGGGTTTCGGCACTTTCCATTTAAAAAGCGTGCAAACGTAAGAAAATAAACATGAGTGAGGCCAGAAATAACGTGAATTGTGTGTGTGTGTGTGTGTGTGTGTGTGTGTGTGTGTGTGTGTGTGTGTGTGTGTGTGTTACCTGCCTTTTTATTGCCGTATTAAATGAAAAATATTATATTACATTAAAATGAAAAAATTTTTATGCCTGGCAACAAAATTATTTTATTTTTACTTCCATATTCCTTAAGGAATGGAAGTATGGTGATGGCAAAAAAAATCGTGTTCGAGATTATTGCAGATTCTGATTCTACTACACTCAAAACATGAAAAAAAGTCGTTTTCCGAAAAGTGTCTGTGTGTGTGTCTGTCTGTCTGTCTGTGTGTCTGTCTGTCTGTCTGTGTGTCTGTCTGTCTGTCTGTGTGTCTGTCTGTCTGTCTGTAGATTTTTTTTCTATGGCAAACGATAACTGCCGCAAATTCAAACAGAATCAAATAATTTTTTGCATGCTGCCCTGATTTGCAGAGTACTCGCGACCTATTGTTTTTGGTGAAGATCGGTTGAGGGAAAGGGGTAGTTTACCTGCAACGGTTTTTTTTTAGCAAGGGTAATTTTGTTTGTTTGGCAAACGATAACAGCCGCAAATTCAAACAGAATCAAATAATGTTTCGCATACAACCCTGAATTGTAGAGTTCTCAAGACCTGTTGATTTTGGTGAAGATCGGTTAAGGGAAAGGGGTAGTTTACCTGTAACGTTTTATGTTTTAACAAGGGTATTTCCTATGGCAAACGATAACAGCCGCAAATTCAAACAGAATCAAAAGGTTATTTGCATACAGCCCTAAATTGTAGAGTTTTCTCAAGATCTATTGTTTTTGGTGAAGTTCGGTTGAGGGAAAGGGGTAGTTTACCTGCAACGTTTTTTTAACAAGGGTATTTTCTATGGCAAACGATAACAGCCTCAAATTCAAACAGAATCAAATAATGTTTTGCATACAGCCCTGATTTGTAGAGTACTCAAGACCTATTATTTTTGGTGAAGATCGGTTAAGGGAAAGGGGTAGTTTACCTGTAACGTTTTATGTTTTAACAAGGGTATTTCTTATGGCAAACGATAACAGCCGCAAATTCAAACAGAATCAAAAGATTATTTGCATACAGCCCTAAATTGTAGAGTTCTCAAGACCTACTGTTTTTGGTGAAGATCGGTTGAGGGAAAGGGGTAGTTTACCAGCAACGTTTTTTTAACAAGGGTATTTTCTATGGCAAACGATAACAGCCGCAAATTCAAACAGAATCAAATAATGTTTTGCATACAGCCCTGATTTGTAGAGTACTCAAGACCTATTGTTTTTGGTGAAGATCGGTTAAGGGGAGGGGGTAGTTTACCTGCAACGTTTTTTTTTCAAGCGTATTTCCTATGGCAAACGATAACAGCCGCAAATTCAAACAGAATCAAATAATGTTTTGCATACGTCCCTGAATTGTAGAGGACTCAATGACTTTCGATTTTGGTGAAGATCGGTTAAGGGGAAGGGGTAGTTTACCTGCAACCTTTTACGTTTTAACAAGAGTAAAGTACTTGAAAATTTATTTAAACTTTTTGAAACAATGGTAATTGTTAAAAATAAAATAATTTTGTTGCCAGGCAATAAAATTATAATTTTTTCATTTTAATGTAATATAATATTTTTCATTTAATACAGCAATAAAAAGGCAGGTAAGACACAGCCTGGCTGTTTGGCTGAAAATGATTTTAAATATAAATCTTAGAATATGGAAGTCATGTATGGTTCTCCATACAGATATTTTTATTATGACTGCCGCAATAAAAAGGCAGGGAAGGCACACACACACACACACACACACACGCACACAAAATTCGCGTTATTTCTGGCCTCATTCATGTTTATTTTCTTACATTTGCACGCTTTTTAAATGGAAAGTGCCGAAACCCATACCAACATAACGCGTGCAAGCCGAAAAAGTGTCCAGCGTGGATACCGATTTGCTTCCTGTGGATCGCTGGGCAGTGTAACTGCACGTGTTTACAGAGGAACGATTCATAGACAGACTTTTCGTCTTTAGGGAATGAACCCTCTGCAAGATGCTGAGGGTCCATGAGTGACTTCGGAGCGCTCCTTCTTTTCCGCGTGTTTGTTCTGTGAAACGTACACTGTAGATTCGCAGCTTTATTCTAAGCAACGCTCAATAGGAAATGTTGAAAATTTTTGTCCACGGTGTACCCTCATACACACTAAACCTGCTCTGATGTTTTAATTACGGACATCATAATATTAAAACTTTGGAAACTTGAGCACTACTTAATGGAGATCAATCATTAACTTATACAAGCCATTAATTTTATGCATATTTTTTATCTATATGTGTACAACGTTATCGGCAACAAAGAAGTAGTTTTTGTTAAAATTCCTTCCCGGGATATTTGGCCGTAGTCCAATGTTTTCTACAAAACCAGACGTTTCGGCAATGCCATCGACTGCCATCATCAGTGAAAATCGAGTGCGATAACGTGAGGTGGTATACGTTAGTGACCACAGTACTGTGGTTAAGGCTGAAGCAGTAAGTAGAAAGAAGTAGTTTATATGGTAATATTTCATTTCGAAAATGATCTTAAATATAAATCTTAGAATATGGAAGTCGTGTATTGTTCTCCATACCGATATTTTCTTATGCCAAACGATAACAGCCGCAAATTCAAACAGAATCATATAATGTTTTGCATACAGCCCTGAATAGTAGAGTTCTTAAGACCTGTTGGTGTTGGTGAACATCGGTTAAGGGAAAGGGGTAGTTTACCAGCAACATTTTATGTTTTAACAAGGGTAATTTTTCTATGACAAACGATAACTGCCGTAAATTCTAACAGTATCAACTACTTTTTTTCATACCTTTCTGAATTATAGAGTATTCAAGGTCTGTTGATTTTGTTGAAGATCGGTTAGGGGAAAGGGGTAGTTTACTAGTAAAGGTTTTATGTTTTAACAAGGGTAATTTGTTTTTATGACGAACGATAACTGCCGTAAATTCGAACAGAATCAAATATTTTTTTTCATGCATCCCTGAATTGTAGAGGACTGAAGGCCTATTGAATTTGGTGAAGGTCGGTTACGAAAAAGGGGTTAGTTTACCTGGTTGTAACAAGAGATATGTTTTCATGACGAATGATAACTGACGCACATTAAAACAGAATCATATATTTTTTTGCATGCATCCATGAATTGTAGAGGACTGAAGGCCTATTGATTTTGGTGAAGATCGGTTAAGAGAAAGGGGTAGTTTACATGCAACGTTTTATGTTTTAACAACATTAAAGTACTTAATTTTGATAAACAAAGTATCCTGATAAGAAGCTCATAATAATCCACTGTAGAAACGTAAATGAAATATCTATAAATGAAAGGATAGTTGAACGGGGTGGGGGTAATTTTCTATTAATGAAAATTATAGTTGAAGAGGGAGGGGAGCATTTTTTGTGTACTACGTTATCGGCAACAAAGAAGTAGTTTTTTTTGTTAAAACTCCTTCCCGGGCTGTTTAGCCGTAGTCCAATGTTTTCAGCAAAACCAGACGCTTCAGCAGTGCCATCCACTGACATCATCTGTGAAAATCGAGTGCGTAAAC
Source organism: Magicicada septendecula (assembly GCA_034769895.1). Taxonomy (NCBI): domain Eukaryota; kingdom Metazoa; phylum Arthropoda; class Insecta; order Hemiptera; family Cicadidae; genus Magicicada; species Magicicada septendecula. Next base: position 159,001,219 of record CM068373.1, on the reverse strand, counting down.
GTGAGGTGGTATACGTTAGTGACCACAGTACTGTGGTTAAGGCTGAAGCAATAGAAAGAAGTAGTTTCTATGGAAATTTTTCATTTCGAATATGATTTTAAATATAAATCTTAGAACATGGAAGTCATGTATGTTTCTCCATACCGATATTTTTCTATGGCAAACGATAACAGCCGCAAATTCAAACAGAATCAACTACTCTTTTGCATACAGCCCTGAATTATATTGTTTTCAAGATCTATTGGTTTTGGTGAAGATCGGTTAAAGGAAAGGGGTTGTTTACCGGCAACGTTTTATGTTTTAACAAGGGTATTGTGTATGGCAAACGATAATAGCCGCAAATTAAAGCAAAATCAAATACTTTTTGCATGCAGCCCTGATTTGTAGAGTACTCAAGACCTATTGGTTTTGGTGAAGATCGATTAAGGGAAAGGGGTAGTTTACCAGCAACATTTCATATTTTAACAAGGGTATTTTCTATGGCAAACGATAAGAGCCGCAAATTCAAACAGAATCAAACAATTTTTTCATACAGCCCTGATTTGTAGAGTACTCAAGACCTATTGTTTTTGGTGAAGATCGGTTAAGGGAAAGGGGTAGTTTACCTGCAACGTTTTATGTTTTAACAAGGGTATTTTCTATGACAAACGATAACAGCCGCAAATTCAAAAAGAATCAAAAGATTATTTGCATACAGCCCTAAATTTGAGAGTTCTCAAGACCTATTCTTTTTGGTGAATATCGGTTAAAGGGAAAGGGGTAGTTTACCTGCAACGTTTTATGTTTTAACAAGGGTATTTTCTATGGCAAACGATAACAGCCGCAAATTCAAACCGAATCAAATAATTTTTTGCATACAGTCCTGATTTGTAGAGTACTCAAGACCTATTGTTTTTGGTCAAGATCGGTTAAGGGGAAGGGGTCGTTTACCTGCAACGTTTTTTATCAACGGTAATTTTCTATGGCAAACGATAACAGCCGCAAATTCAAACAGAATCAAATAATTTTTTGCATACGTCCCTGAATTGTAGAGACCTCAAGGATTTTGATTTTGGTGAAGATCGGTTAAGGGGAAGGGGTAGTTTACCTGCAACGTTTTTTATCAACGGTAATTTTCTATGGCAAACGATAACAGCCGCAAATTCAAACAGAATCAAATAATTTTTTGCATACGTCCCTGAATTGTAGAGACCTCAAGGATTTTGATTTTGGTGAAGATCGGTTAAGGGTAAGGCCGATCCTACATTGGAAGCGGAGTCGATCTGGCCACCAGACCCGACCCGGCCAGACCAGACCAGTCCAGACTCGGCGCTCCTACATTGCAGCTAGTTTTCAGCCAGGAGCGGAAGAACCAGTACTGTGTCAACTCTCGACGAGGAAAGTTGTCTATTACAGTTGAAAAATGGACGAGGAACTAATTGATTTCATGTTATTGGACAGGAATTTATTATTAAACTCGCGTAAAAGAAAATGGGTTCATGAGTTCAATGAAGACCACCGTCAAAGTGAATTTTACACAACCTGCCTACCTATGCGTAGTCACCCTGATAAATTCAAAAAATATCATAGAATGACCGTCGAAACGTTTGCTTACATTCTGTCTCACATAGAAGTAGACCTACGGAAGTGGAGTAACTTCAGCACTTGTATAGAGCCAGCAGAAAAACTAACAATTTTATTGAGGTAAGTTACTTTCAATGTATAACATAGAAAATATTTATTGCAACAAAAACATTTGCATAATACAGTTAGTAATTTTTTAAATGGCGTATTGTTAATTTCATTTAGCTAAAGCAAAACAAGTCTTATTATCGTTATCAGAGAAGAACTAAATCAGAAAATAAAATCAGTTAAATTATGTTTCTAATATATATGTGATCATAATAATTATCTTACTTTTATATCTTTAAATTTTATTAGCTGACTTATATAATTTTTATTCCTTATTGAAAATTTGTATTATGTAAACACATAATGTTTTGTTTTATTCTATATAAAGATGCCGTAGCGGGCAAAGCTGGCTAATTCATAAAAAATAATTTGAAATTTATAAACAGGTATTTATTAATGATTCTACAATGTTCATTATAAAACTAAAATAGTCTTTTACAATGTGAAACTGCTATTTAGTACAAATCTGTCAATGATTCCACTTGGTTGTTCGGAGAGGTCCAGCTTTCAGTATTGGACACACTACGAGTATTTTTTGAGAAAAATGGGAGTTCTCCTTGTCCGGAATTTTGGTGGTGATATGGTGAAGGGATAGAACTAGATGTGTCAGAAGATGATCCATACGGATTGGAGTAGTATCCTGATCCTGAGGGACATCGTGGAGGTTGTGTAGTCCCAGTTGTTGATGGCCATGTCCTGTTGGTTTCCTGTACTGTTTCAAGCTCAGCAATGACGCAGTTTAGAATTGTAGATCGTAGTTTCATTCTACGAATGTCCGAGAGCTTTTTCAACGAAGGCAATAAACTTTTAAAGAAAGAGAGATCATCATCTTCCAATGATGTATTTGTTTGTGGGGTCGCAAATCGTGCTTCCATCAACTGAACTTTACGCCTTTCTAGGTCCAGAGCCTCGTTTTGAATTGATGGAGCTTGCTTCCTTTTTGAACCTGGGCGCTGAGGTTTACTACCTTCTGGATTAGTAGTAATGGTAGAGGTATTTTTAGGTTGGCGGACATTTCCTCCCTCTGTTACTTCTTCAGGCTCGTCGAAGTGTTCATCATGTTCAGTGGATAAGTCAAGATCATTTTCTGTATAAGAGGCTTCACCATGTTCCTCCGAGTGTTGAGTACTGGGTGTATCTGATACGGGGAGATTGCCTGAAGTAGCTCTTGACTTCATCATAGGAATCAAGAAGCTTAATGCTTCAAAATAAATCCATTTAGGTTTTGCTGCTGTTCCTGATACACCTTTGGATTCCTTAATTTTTTTCCGGAACATGTCTCTCAGTAGTTCCCATTGCTTGCGGGCTTCGTCTCCTGAAAAAAAAAACTTGAATAAATTTTATAAATAATGAATATAACCTGCTGCAACCATGAACTAATTAATCGTTTTATTATTTTTCTAATTTTAATTTTCTTCTTTTTTCAGGTATTTATCAACAGGCCTCTCCTTTGAAGCTTTGAGTGAAACATTTCGCCTGAATAACTACACCGTGGGGAAAATCGTGGAGGAAACCGCTGATGCGATTTGGAAACAGTTAGCTCCAGTACATTTACCAGTTACAAATCAACAAGGATTTGTTAAAATTGCCGCAGATTTTAAGGACAGGTGGAATTTCCCTAACTGCGTCGGCTGTATAGACGGGAAACATGTTAAAATCAAAGCTCCTCGGAAGAGTGGTACCATGTTTTTCAACTATAAACAGTTTTTCTCAGTTAACCTTCAAGGCGTAGCCGACGCCCGATGTAAATTCATATTTATTGACGTCGGGGCATACGGAAAGCAAAGTGACGGGGGTGTGTTTGAAGCCTCTCCAATCTCAACATTTTTTGAAAATTTTTCTGAAACGTTGCCTGCCCCCTCACCAATCGATGCAAGTGGCACATTGATTCCATTCGTTGCAGTCGGTGACGATGCGTACCCATTAAAGACGTACTTAATGAAACCATTCGGTCAACGAAACTTGACAGAATCACAGCGCATTTTTAACTATCGATTGTCAAGGTGCAGAAGGTGCATAGAATGCGCATTTGGAATTTTAACTGCGAAATGGAGATTGCTCTACAAAGCCATCGAAACAGATGTAGAAAAAGCTGAGAAAATCATTAAATGTATATGTCTTCTGCATAACATAATTATTGACAAAGAGAATATTACGCTCAATCAAGGAGTTCTTGAACAAGCCCTAGAGGAATATGAACAGCGACATCAGAGACCAGATGTGGGTTATGGACGACGATTCAACAGATCCTCTACCGCTGCAAAGGAGGTGAGAAATTTCTACAAAGACTACTTCAATGGCTCTGGAAGTGTTCCATGGCAGGATGAAATGGTGTTCAACGCTAACCGATAAACATAAGTGCTCTTAAAAATATTTTAAAGATAAATAAGTATGCCCAACTAATTCTTATCACTTTTATGTTTAACCTTTAGCTACCTATGTTTTTATCGTAAAAAATAAATAAATAATAATGTCAAAAGAATATGAAATTTTCTTTAATAACTTCAGCTGAACCTATTTCAACCTATTTTCAACATGGCAGCCATTTTTAGACGTTTTGTCTTAGTATTTTTTTAAATATAACACAGGCACACACAAAAAAGTTTTTTTCGATCCCACAGACCAGACCATAATTTTATAGGTTTTCGGGGTCGCTGAATCCGAATCTGGAGTCAGTTTTGCCCTATCACGTCAGGTTTTTTTTAAAGGTCACTAAAAAGGCCAAAAAGGGCTAAAAATGACCTTTAAAAAAAACCTTACGTGATAGGGCGAAACTGACCCCAGATTCGGATTCAGCGACCCCGAAAACCTATAGAAAATATGGTCTGGCCTGTGGGATCGAAACATTTTTTTTCGTGTGCCTGTGTAATTTATGTACCGTAAGTAAAAACAGTTTATTATGATGTATTATTTTGTCTCCTGAAAAGATTTATACCACTTTCAAGCCGATAGGCCAAACGTTAAAAATGTATTCAAGTTTGTACTAATTCGGTCCATTGTAATTGCTTATTTTCGTATAGGAAATTCGCTATAAGCCTCTTATCACAATAAACCTGCATCACTCAACGAATTTTCTCACGTTTGGTTTTTTTATTTTAACAATGCTCTTACTCTGTTCAAGAAAGAAAAATACTTCCAATTAGGCTATTATAGTTTATAAAATAACATCCTATTTATGGCCAAAAATCGCCTTAAAATAAACTATTTTTTGAATATTAGTTAGCCTATTCTAAAATGAACAAAAAATGTGTATTGCTACTTACCTTCAATTTTCAGCACTTTCCCTACTTCCTCCCACAGTTTTGACCTCAAATCGCGGTTGTGGTACTGTTTGTCCCTCTGGTCCCATAATACTACTCGCTCACGCACTAATTCAATTAACAGTCCTTTGTCTACCATTATGGCACAATTAAACACAAAAACCAAGTACAATAGATGATGTTAAAACGCACCACCTCGACCAAAGCTTCCATGCAACTGGAAGAAAAAACAAACCTGTTTGATTGTTGTCAGACCAGTTCAGACCCGACTCCCCTCCCCGGAACGAGCACTGGCTCCAGTGTAGGAGGGGGGACGGTGCGTCATGTGTTTGTTTTCTTCAGACCCGCTCAGACCGTCTGGTCGGGAGAAATTCCGCTTCCAATGTAGGACCGGCCTAAGGGGTGTTTACCTGCAACGTTTTACGTTTTAACAACAGTAAAGTACTTGAAAATTCATTTAAACTTTTTCAAACAATGGTAATTGTTAAAAATAAAATAATTTTGTTACCAGGCAATAAAATTATAATTTTTTCATTTTAATGTAAATCATGTATGAGAGAAAATATATCGTTCGTGGCAGGCAAACATATCTCACTTATGTAATGTTTACGTTTCCATTTTTTTATTATGACTGCCGCAATAAAAAGGCAGGGAAGACACACACACACACACACACACACACACACACACACACACACACACACACACACACACACACACACACACAAAATTCGCGTTATTTCTGGCCTCATTCATCTTTATTTTCTTACATTTGCACGCTTTTTAAATGGAAAGTGCCGAAACCCATACCAACATAACGCGTGCAAGCTGAAAAAGTGTCCAGCGTGGATACCGATTTGCTTCCTGTGGATCGCTGGGCAGTGTAACTGCACGTGTTTACAGAGGAACGATTCATAGACAGACTTTTCGTCTTTAGGGAATGAACCCTCTGCAAGATGCTGAGGGTCCATGAGTGACTTCGGAGCGCTCCTTCTTTTCCGCGTGTTTGTTCTGTGAAACGTACACTGTAGATTCGCAGCTTTACTCTAATCAACGCTCAATAGGAAATGTTGAAAATTGTCCACGGTGTACCCTCATACACACTAAACCTGCTCTGATGTTTTAATTACGGACATCGTAATATTAAAACTTTGGAAACTTGACCACTACTTAATGGAGATCAATCATTAACTTATACAAGCCATTAATTATATGCATATTTTATATCTATATGTGTACAACCTTATCGGCAACAAAGAAGTAGTTCTTTGTTAAAATTCCTTCCCGGGCTGTTTAGCCGTAGTCCAATGTTTTCTGCAAAACCAGACTTTTCGGCAGTGCCATCGACATCCATCTCAGTGAAAATCGAGTGCGAAAACATGAGGTGGTATACGTTAGTGACCACAGTACTGTGGTTTAAGGCTGAAGCAATAAGTAGAAAGAAGTAGTTTCTATGGTAATATTTCATTTCGAAAATGATTTTAAATATAAATCTTAGAACATGGAAGTTATGTATGGTTCTCCATACCGATTTTACTTCCAGGTTCCTTAAGGAAATGGATGTATGGTGATGGCAAAAAAAATCGTGTTCGAGATTATTGCAGATTCTGATTGTACTACACTCAAAACATGAAAAAAAAGACGTTTTTCGAAAAGTGTCTGTCTGTGTGTCTGTCTGTCTGTCTGTCTGTCTTCTGTAGATTTTTTTATGGCAAACGATAACAGCCGCAAATTCAAACAGAATCAAACAATTTTTTGCATACAGCCCTGATTTGTAGAGTACGCAAGACCTTTTGTTTTTGGTGAAGATCGGTTAAGGGAAAGGGGTAGTTTACCTGCAACGTTTTATGTTTTAACAAGGGTATTTTCTATGACAAACGATAACAGCCGCAAATTCAAAAAGAATCAAAAGATTATTTGCATACAGCCCTAAATTTGAGAGTTCTCAAGACCTATTCTTTTTGGTGAAGATCGGTTAAAGGGAAAGGGGTAGTTTACCTACAACGTTTTATGTTTTAACAAGGGTATTTTCTATGGCAAACGATAACAGCCGCAAATTCAAACCGAATCAAATAATTTTTTGCATACAGTCCTGATTTGTAGAGTACTCAAGACCTATTGTTTTTGGTCAAGATCGGTTAAGGGGAAGGGGTAGTTTACCTGCAACGTTTTTTATCAACGGTAATTTTCTTTGGCAAACGATAACAGCCGCAAATTCAAACAGAATCAAATAATTTTTTGCATACGTCCCTGAATTGTAGAGACCTCAAGGATTTTGATTTTGGTGAAGATCGGTTAAGGGTAAGGGGTGTTTACCTGCAACCTTTTACGTTTTAACAACAGTAAAGTACTTGAAAATTCATTTAAACTTTTTCAAACAATGGTAATTGTTAAAAATAAAATAATTTTGTTACCAGGCAATAAAATTATAATTTTTTCATTTTAATGTAAATCATGTATGAGAGAAAATATATCGTTCGTGGCAGGCAAACATATCTCAGTTATGTAATGTTTACGTTTCCATTTTTTTATTATGACTGCCGCAATAAAAAGGCAGGGAAGACACACACACACACACACACACACACACACACACAAAATTCGCGTTATTTCTGGCCTCATTCATCTTTATTTTCTTACATTTGCACGCTTTTTAAATGGAAAGTGCCGAAACCCATACCAACATAACGCGTGCAAGCTGAAAAAGTGTCCAGCGTGGATACCGATTTGCTTCCTGTGGATCGCTGGGCAGTGTAACTGCACGTGTTTACAGAGGAACGATTCATAGACAGACTTTTCGTCTTTAGGGAATGAACCCTCTGCAAGATGCTGAGGGTCCATGAGTGACTTCGGAGCGCTCCTTCTTTTCCGCGTTTTTGTTCTGTGAAACGTACACTGTAGATTCGCAGCTTTACTCTAATCAACGCTCAATAGGAAATGTTGAAAATTGTCCACGGTGTACCCTCATACACACTAAACCTGCTCTGATGTTTTAATTACGGACATCGTAATATTAAAACTTTGGAAACTTGACCACTACTTAATGGAGATCAATCATTAACTTATACAAGCCATTAATTATATGCATATTTTATATCTATATGTGTACAACCTTATCGGCAACAAAGAAGTAGTTCTTTGTTAAAATTCCTTCCCGGGCTGTTTAGCCGTAGTCCAATGTTTTCTGCAAAACCAGACTTTTCGGCAGTGCCATCGACATCCATCTCAGTGAAAATCGAGTGCGAAAACATGAGGTGGTATACGTTAGTGACCACAGTACTGTGGTTTAAGGCTGAAGCAATAAGTAGAAAGAAGTAGTTTCTATGGTAATGTTTCATTTCGAAAATGATTTTAAATATAAATCTTAGAACATGGAAGTTATGTATGGTTCTCCATACCGATTTTACTTTCACGTTCCTTAAGGAAATGGAAGTATGTTGATGGCAAAAAAAATCGTGTTCGAGATTATTGCAGATTCTGATTGTACTACACTCAAAACATGAAAAAAAGACGTTTTTCGAAAAGTGTCTGTCTGTGTGTCTGTCTATCTTTCTGTCTATCTGTAGATTTTTTTTATGGCAAACGATAACAGCCGCAAATTCAAACAGAATCAAATAATATTTGCATGCAGCCCTGATTTGTAGAGTACTCACGACCTGTTGTTTTTGGTGAAGATCGGTTGAGGGAAAGGGGTAGTTTACCTGCACGGTTTTTTTTATCAAGAGAAATTTTTTTTTTTTCGCAAACGATAACAGCCGCAAATTCAAACAGAATCAAATAATGTTTCGCATACAGCCCTGAATTGTAGAGTTCTCAAGACCTATTGTTTTTGGTGAAGATCGGTGAAGGGAAAGGGGTAGTTTACCGGCAACATTTTATGTTTTAACAAGGGTATTTTCTATGGCAAACGATAATAGCCGCAAATTCAAACATAATCAAAAAAATTATTCGCATAAAGCCCTATATTGTAGAGTACTCACGACCTAGTGTTTATGGTGAAGATAGGTTAAGGGGAATGGGTAGTTTACCTGCAACGGTTTTTATATCAAGGGTATTTTCTATGGCAAACGATAACTGCCGCAAATTCAAACAGAATCAAATAATTTTTTCCATACGCCCCTGAATTGTAGAGATCTCAAGGATTTTGATTTTGGTGAATATCGGTTAAGGGGAAGGGGTAGTTTACCTGCAACCTTTTACGTTTTAACAACAGTAAAGTACTTGAAAATTCATTTAAACTTTTTCAAACAATGGTAATTGTCAAAAATAAAATAATTTTGTTGCCAGGCAATAAAATTATAATTTTTTCATTTTAATGTAAATCACGTATGAGAGAAAATATATCGTTTGTGGCACGCAAGCATATCTCAGTTATGTAATGTTTAGGTTTCCATTTTATTATTATGACTGCCGTAATAAAAAGGCAGGGAAGACACACACACACACACACACAAAATTCGCGTTATTTCTGGCCTCATTCAGGTTTATTTTCTTACATTTGCACGCTTTTTAAAGGAAAGTGCCGAAACCCATACCAACATAACGCGTGCAAGCCGAAAAAATGTCGAGCGTGGATAGCGATTTGCTTCCTGTGGATCGCTGGGCAGTGTAACTGCACGTGTTTACAGAGGAACGATTCATAGACAGATTTTTCGTCTTTAGGGAATGAACCCTCTGCAAGATGCTGAGGGTCCATGAGTGACTTAGTAGCGCTCCTTCTTTTCCGCGTGTTTGTTCTGTGAAACGTACACTGTAGATTCGCAGCTTTACTCTAAGCAACGCTCAATAGGAAATGTTGAAAATTTTTGTCCACGGTGCACCCTCATACACACTAAACCTGCTCTGATGTTTTAATTACGGACATCATAATATTAAAACTTTGGAAACTTGAGCACTACTTAATGGAGATCAATCATTAACTTATACAAGCCATTAATTTTATGCATATTTTTTATATATATGTGTACAACGTTATCGGCAACAAACAAGTAGTTTTTGTTAAAATTCCTTCCCGGGATATTTGGCCGTAGTCCAATGTTTTCTACAAAACCAGACGTTTCGGCAATGCCATCGACTTCCACCATCAGTGAAAATCGAGTGCGATAACGTGAGGTGGTATACGTTAGTGACCACAGTACTGTGGTTAAGGCTGAAGCAGTAAGTAGAAAGAAGTAGTTTATATGGTAATATTTCATTTCGAAAATGATCTTAAATATAAATCTTAGAATATGGAAGTCGTGTATTGTTCTCCATACCGATATTTTCTTATGTCAAACCATAACAGCCGCAAATTCAAACAGAATCATATAATGTTTTGCATACAGCCCTGAATAGTAGAGTTCTTAAGACCTGTTGGTGTTGGTGAACATCGGTTATGGGAAAGGGGTAGTTTACCAGCAACATTTTATGTTTTAACAAGGGTAATTTTTTCTATGACAAACGATAGCTGCCGTAAATTCTAACAGTATCAACTACTTTTTTTCATAGCTTTCTGAATTATAGAGTATTCATGGTCTGTTGATTTTGTTGAAGATCGGTTAGGGGAAAGGGGTAGTTTACTAGCAAAGTTTTATGTTTTAACAAGGGTAATTTGTTTTATGACGAACGATAACTGCCGTAAATTCGAACAGAATCAAATATTTTCTTGCATGCATCCCTGAATTGTAAAGGACTGAAGGCCTATTGATTTTGGTGAAGGTCGGTTACGATAAAGGGGTAGTTTACCTGGTTGTAACAAGAGATATGTTTTCATGACGAATGATAACTGACGCACATTAAAACAGAATCAAATATATTTTGCATGCATCCATGAATTGTAGAGGACTGAAGGCCTATTGATTTTGGTGAAGATCGGTTAAGAGAAAGGGGTAGTTTACATGCAACGTTTTATGTTTTAACAACATTAAAGTACTTAATTTTGATAAACAAAGTATCCTGATAAGAAGCTCATAATAATCCACTGTAGAAACGTAGATGAAATATCTATAAATGAAAGGATAGTTGAACGGGGTGGGGGTAATTTTCTATTAATGAAAATTATAGTTGAAGAGGGAGGGGAGGATTTTTTGTGTACTACGTTATCGGCAACAAAGAAGTAGTTTTTTTTGTTAAAACTCCTTCCCGGGCAGTTTAGCCGTAGTCCAATGTTTTCAGCAAAACCGGCGCTTCAGCAGTGCCATCGACTGACATCATCTGTGAAAATCGAGTGCGAAAACGTGAGGTGGTATACGTTAGTGACCACAGTACTGTGGTTAAGGCTGAAGCAATAGAAAGAAGTAGTTTCTATGGAAATTTTTCATTTCGAATATGATTTTAAATATAAATCTTAGAACATGGAAGTCATGTATGTTTCTCCATACCGCAATTTTTTTATGGCAAACGATAACAGCCGCAAATTCAAACAGAATCAACTACTCTTTTGCATACAGCCCTGAATTATAGAGTTTTCAAGATCTATTGGTTTCGGTGAAGATCGGTTAAGGGAAAGGGGTTGTTTACCGGCAACGTTTTATGTTTTAACAAGGGTATTGTGTATGGCAAACGATAACAGCCGCAAATTAAAGCAAAATCGATTACTTTTTGCATGCAGCCCTGATTTGTAGAGTACTCAAGACCTATTGGTTTTGGTGAAGATCGTTTAAGGGAAAGGGGTAGTTTACCAGCAACATTTCATATTTTAACAAGGGTATTTTCTATGGCAAACGATAAGAGCCGCAAATTCAAACAGAATCAAACAATTTTTTGCATACAGCCCTGATTTGTAGAGTACTCAAGACCTATTGTTTTTGGTCAAGATCGGTTAAGGGGAAGGGGTAGTTTACCTGCAACGTTTTATGTTTTAACAAGGGTATTTTCTATGGCAAACGATAACAGCCGCAAATTCAAACCGAATCAAACAATTTTTTGCATACAGCCCTGATTTGTAGAGTACTCAAAACCTATTGTTTTTGGTGAAGATCGGTTAAGGGAAAGGGGTAGTTTACCAGCAACGTTTTGTTTTGACAAGGGTATTTTCTATGACAAACGATAACAGCCGCAAATTCAAAAAGAATCAAAAGATTATTTGCATACAGCCCTAAATTTGAGAGTTCTCAAGACCTATTCTTTTTGGTGAAGATCGGTTAAAGGGAAAGGGGTAGTTTACCTGCAACGTTTTATGTTTTAACAAGGGTATTTTCTATGGCAAACGATAACAGCCGCAAATTCAAACCGAATCAAATAATTTTTTGCATACAGTCCTGATTTGTAGAGTACTCAAGACCTATTGTTTTTGGTCAAGATCGGTTAAGGGGAAGGGGTAGTTTACCTGCAACGTTTTTTATCAACGGTAATTTTCTTTGGCAAACGATAACAGCCGCAAATTCAAACAGAATCAAATAATTTTTTGCATACGTCCCTGAATTGTAGAGACCTCAAGGATTTTGATTTTGGTGAAGATCGGTTAAGGGTAAGGGGTGTTTACCTGCAACCTTTTACGTTTTAACAACAGTAAAGTACTTGAAAATTCATTTAAACTTTTTCAAACAATGGTAATTGTTAAAAATAAAATAATTTTGTTACCAGGCAATAAAATTATAATTTTTTCATTTTAATGTAAATCATGTATGAGAGAAAATATATCGTTCGTGGCAGGCAAACATATCTCACTTATGTAATGTTTACGTTTCCATTTTTTTATTATGACTGCCGCAATAAAAAGGCAGGAGAGACACACACACACACGCACACAAAATTCGCGTTATTTCTGGCCTCATTTATGTTTATTTTCTTACATTTGCACGCTTTTTAAATGGAAAGTGCCGAAACCCATACCAACATAACGCGTGCAAGCCGGAAAAGTGTCCAGCGTGGATACCGATTTGCTTCCTGTGGATCGCTGGGCAGTGTAACTGCACGTGTTTACAGAGGAACGATTCATAGACAGACTTTTCGTCTTTAGGGAATGAACCCTCTGCAAGATGCTGAGGGTCCATGAGTGACTTCGGAGCGCTCCTTCTTTTCCCCGTGTTTGTTCTGTGAAACGTACACTGTAGATTCGCAGCTTTACTCTAAGCAACGCTCAATAGGAAATGTTGAAAATTGTTGTCCACGGTGTACCCTCATACACACTAAACCTGCTCTGATGTTTTAATTACGGACATCGTAATATTAAAACTTTGGAAACTTGACCACTACTTAATGGAGATCTTTCATTAACTTATACAAGCCATTAATTATATGCATATTTTATATCTATATGTGTACAACGTTATCGGTAACAAAGAAGTAGTTCTTTGTTAAAATTCCTTCCCGGGCTGTTTAGCCGTAGTCCAATGTTTTCTGCAAAACCAGACTTTTCGGCAGTGCCATCGACATCCATCTCAGTGAAAATCGAGTGCGAAAACATGAGGTGGTATACGTTAGTGACCACAGTACTGTGGTTTAAGGCTGAAGCAATAAGTAGGAAGAAGTAGTTTCTATGGAAATATTTCATTTCGAATATGATTTTAAATTTAATTCTTAGAACATGAAAGTCCTGTATGGTTCTCCATACCGATTTTTACTTCCTTAAGGAAATGGAAGTTTGGTGATGGCAAAAAAAATCGTGTTCGAGATTATTGCAGATTCTGATTGTAGTACACTCAAAACATGAAAAAAAGTCGTTTTTCGAAAAGTGTCTGTCTGTGTGTCTGTCTGTCTGTCTGTCTATCTGTAGATTTTTTTATGGCAAACGATAACAGCCGCAAATTCAAACAGAATCAAAAGATTATTCGCATAAAGCCCTATATTGTAGAGTACTCACGACCTAGTGTCGTGAAGATCGGTTAAGGGGAATGGGTAGTTTACCTGCAACGGTTTTTATATCAAGGGTATTTTCTATGGCAAACGATAACTGCCGCAAATTCAAACAGAATCAAATAATTTTTTCCATACGCCCCTGAATTGTAGAGATCTCAAGGATTTTGATTTTGGTGAATATCGGTTAAGGAGAAGGGGTAGTTTACCTGCAACCTTTTACGTTTTTTCAACAGGAAAGTACTTGAAAATTCATTTAATCTTTTTCAAACAATGGTAATTGTCAAAAATAAAATAATTTTGTTGCCAGGCAATAAAATTATAATTTTTTCATTTTAATGTAAATCATGTATGAGAGAAAATATATCGTTTGTTGCAGGCAAGCATATCTCAGTTATGTAATGTTTAGGTTTCCATTTTATTATTATGACTCCCGCAATAAAAAGGCAGGGAAGACACACACACACACACAAAATTCGCGTTATTTCTGGCCTCATTCATGTTTATTTTCTTACATTTGCACGCTTTTTAAATGGAAAGTGCCGAAACCCATACCAACATAACGCGTGCAAGCCGAAAAAATGTCCAGCGTGGATAGCGATTTGCTTCCTGTGGATCGCTGGGCAGTGTAACTGCACGTGTTTACAGAGGAACGATTCATAGACAGACTTTTCGTCTTTAGGGAATGAACCCTCTGCAAGATGCTGAGGGTCCATGAGTGACTTTGGAGCGCTCCTTCTTTTCCGCGTATTTGTTCTGTGAAACGTACACTGTAGATTCGCAGCTTTACTCTAAGCAACGCTCAATAGGAAATGTTGAAAATTGTTGTCCAAGGTGTACCCTCATACACACTAAACCTGCTCCGATGTTTTAATTACGGACATCATAATATTAAAACTTTGGAAACTTGAGCACTACTTAATGGAGATCAATCATTAACTTATACAAGCCGTTAATTTTATGCATATTTTTTATATATATGTGTACAACGTTATCGGCAACAAAGAAGTAGTTTTTGTTAAAATTCCTTCCCGGGATATTTGGCCGTAGTCCAATGTTTTCTACAAAACCAGACGTTTCGCCTATGCCATCGACTTCCATCATCAGTGAAAATCGAGTGCGATAACGTGAGGTGGTATACGTTAGTGACCACAGTACTGTGGTTAAGGCTGAAGCAGTAAGTAGAAAGAAGTAGTTTATATGGTAATATTTCATTTCGAAAATGATCTTAAATATAAATCTTAGAATATAGAAGTCGTGTATTGTTCTCCATATCGATATTTTCTTATGTCAAACGATAACAGCCGCAAATTCAAACAGAATCATATAATGTTTTGCATACAGCCCTGAATAGTAGAGTTCTTAAGACCTGTTGGTGTTGGTGAACATCGGTTAAGGGAAAGGGGTAGTTTACCAGCAACATTTTATGTTTTAACAAGGGTAATTTTTTCTATGACAAACGATAACTGCCGTAAATTCTAACAGTATCAACTACTTTTTTTCATACCTTTCTGAATTATAGAGTATTCAAGGTCTGTTGATTTTGTTGAAGATCGTTTAGGGGAAAGGGGTAGTTTACTAGCAAAGTTTTATGTTTTAACAAGGGTAATTTGTTTTATGACGAACGATAACTGCCGTAAATTCGAACAGAATCAAATATTTTTTTGCATGCATCCCTGAATTGTAAAGGACTGAAGGCCTATTGATTTTGGTGAAGATCGGTTAAGAGAAAGGGGTAGTTTACCTGGTTGTAACAAGAGAAATGTTTTCATGACGAATGATAACTGACGCACATTAAAACAGAATCAAATATTTTTTTGCATGCATCCATGAATTGTAGAGGACTGAAGGCCTATTGATTTTAGTGAAGATCGGTTAAGAGAAAGGGGTAGTTTACATGCAACGTTTTATGTTTTAACAACATTAAAGTACTTAATTTTGATAAACAAAGTATCCTGATAAGAAGCTCATAATAATCTACTGTAGAAACGTAGATGAAATATCTATAAATGAAAGGATAGTTGAACGGGGTGGGGGTAATTTTCTATTAATGAAAATTATAGTTGAAGAGGGAGGGGAGGATTTTTTGTGTACTACGTTATCGGCAACAAAGAAGTAGTTTTTTTTATTAAAACTCCTTCCCGGGCTGTTTAGCCGTAGTCCAATGTTTTCAGCAAAACCAGACGCTTCAGCAGTGCCATCGACTGACATCATCTGTGAAAATCGAGTGCGAAAACGTGAGGTGGTATACGTTAGTGACCACGGTACTCTGGTTAAGGCTGAAGCAATAGAAAGAAGTAGTTTCTATGGAAATTTTTCATTTCGAATATGATTTTAAATATAAATCTTAGAACATGGAAGTCATGTATATTTCTCCATACCGATATTTTTCTATGGCAAACGATAACAGCCGCAAATTCAAACAGAATCAACTACTCTTTTGCATACAGCCCTGAGTTATAGAGTTTTCAAGATCTATTGGTTTTGGTGAAGATCGGTAAAAGGAAAGGGGTTTTTTACCGGCAACGTTTTATGTTTTAACAAGGGTATTTTCTATGGCAAACGATAACAGCCGCAAATTCAAACCGAATCAAATAATTTTTTGCATACGTCCCTGAATTGTAGAGACCTCAAGGATTTTGATTTTGGTGAAGATCGGTTAAGGGTAAGGGGTGTTTACCTGCAACCTTTTACGTTTTAACAACAGTAAAGTACTTGAAAATTCATTTAAACTTTTTCAAACAATGGTAATTGTTAAAAATAAAATAATTTGGTTACCAGGCAATAAAATTATAAGTTTTTCATTTTAATGTAAATCATGTATGAGAGAAAATATATCGTTCGTGGCAGGCAAACATATCTCAGTTATGTAATGTTTACGTTTCCTTTTTTTTATTATGACTGCCACAATAAAAAGGCAGGGAAGACACACACACACACACACACACACAAAATTCGCGTTATTTCTGGCCTCATTCATGTTTATTTTCTTACATTTGCACGCTTTTTAAATGGAAAGTGCAGAAACCCATACCAACATAACGCATGCAGGCCGAAAAAGTGTCCAGCGTGGATACCGATTTGCTTCCTGTGGATCGCTGGGCAGTGTAACTGCACGTGTTTACAGAGGAACGATTCATAGACAGACTTTTCGTCTTTAGGGAATGAACCCTCTGCAAGATGCTGAGGGTCCATGAGTGACTTCGGAGCGCTCCTTCTTTTCCGCGTGTTTGTTCTGTGAAACGTACACTGTAGATTCGCAGCTTTACTCTAAGCAACGCTCATAAGGAAATGTTGAAAATTGTTGTCCACGGTGTACCCTCATACACACTAAACCTGCTCTGATGTTTTAATTACGGACATCATAATATTAAAACTTTGGAAACTTGAGCACTACTTAATGGATGTCAAACAATAACTTATACAAGCCATTAATTTTATGCATATTTTTTATATATATGTGTACAACGTTGTCGGCAACAAAGAAGTAGTTTTTGTTAAAATTCCTCCCCGGGATGTTTGGCCGTAGTCCAATGTTTTCTACAAAACCAGACGTTTCGGCTATGCCATCGACTTCCATCATCAGTGAAAATCGAGTGCGATAACGTGAGGTGGTATACGTTAGTGACCACAGTACTGTGGTTAAGGCTGAAGCAGTAAGTAGAAAGAAGTAGTTTCTATGGTAATATTTTATTTCGAAAATGATTTTAAATATAAATCTTAGAACATGGAAGTTATGTATTGTTCTCCATACCGCTTTAACTTCCACGTTCCTTAAGGAAATGGAAGTATGGTGATGGCAAAAAAAATCGTGTTCGAGATTATTGCAGATTCTGATTGTACTACACTCAAAACATGAAAAAAAGTAATTTTTCGAAAAGTGTCTGTGTGTCTTGTGTCTGTAGATTTTTTTCTATGGCAAACGATAACAACCGCAAATTCAAAAACGTTCAGCCGCAAACAGAATCAAATAATTTTTTGCATACAGTCCTGATTTGTAGAGTACTCAAGACCTATTGTTTTTGGTGAAGATCGGTTAAGGGAAAGGGGTAGTTTACCTGCAACGGTTTTTTTTAAATCAAGCGTATTTTTTTGTATGGCAAACGATAACAGCCGCAAATTCAAACAGAATCGACTACTCTTTTGAATAAAGCCCTGAATTATAGAGTTCTAAAGACCTATTGGTTTTGGTGAAGATCGGTTAAGGGAAAGGGGTAGTTTACCTGCAACATTTTATATTTTAACAAGGGTATTTTTTATGGCAAACAATAAAAGCCGCAAATGTAAACAGAATCAAATACTTTTTGCATACAGCGCTGAATTGTAGAGTTCTCATGACCTATTGTTTTTGGTGAAGATCGGTTATTGGAAAGGGGTAGTTTACCTGCAACGTTTTATGTTTTAAAAGGGTATTTTCTATGGCAAACGATAAGAGCCACAAATTCTAACAGAATCAAACAATTTTTGCAAGCAGCCCTGAATTGTAGAGTTTTCGATACATGTTGTTATTGGTGAAGATCGGTTAAGGGAAAGGGGTAGTTTACCTGCAACATTTTATGTTTTAAAACGGTATTTTCTATGGCAAACGATAACAGCCGCAAATTCAAACAGAATCAAATAATTATTTGCATACAGCCCTGATTCTTAGAGTTCTCAAGACTTATTGTTTTGGTGAAGATCGGTTAAGGGAAAGGGGTAGTTTACCTGCCACCTATAATCTTTTAACAAGAGTAATTGTTTCTAAGACGAACGATAACTGCTCCACATTCAAACAAAATCAAATAATGTTTTGCATATGTCCCTATATTGTAGAGGACGAAAGGCCTGTTGATTTTGGTGAACCTCGGTTACGGGGAAAGGGTAGTTTACCAGAAACCATTTTTTGTTGTAACAAGAGTAAAGTACTTAATTTTGATAAATAAAGTATCCTGATAAGAAGATCTTAATAATCCAGTGTAGAAACGTAGATGAAATATCTATAAATGAAGAGGCTAGTTGAACGGGGTGGGGGTAATTTTCTATAAATGAAATCTATAGTTATAGGCAGAGGGGATAATTTTTATATGTGTACTACGTTATCGGCAAAAAAGTAGTAGTTTGTTGTTAAAATTCCTTCCCGGGCTGTTTGGCCGTAGTCCAATGTTTTCTGCAAAACCAGACGTTTCGGCAGTGGCGTCGCCTGCCATCATCAGTGAAAATCGAGTGTGATAACGTGTGGTGGTATACGTTTGTGACCACAATACTGTGGTTAAGGCTGAAGCAATAAGTGGAAAGAAGTAGTTTCTATGGAAATATTTCATTTTGTAAATGATTTTAAATATAAATCTTAGAACATGGAAGTCATGTATGGTTCTCCATTCCGATATTTACTTCCATGTTCCTTACGGAAATGGAAGTAAGGTGATGGCAAAAAAAATCGTGTTCGAGATTATTGCAGATTTTGATTGTACTACACTCAAAACATTAAAAAAAGTAATTTTTCGAAAAGTGTCTGTGTGTCTTGGGTCTGTAGATTTTTTTTCTATGGCAAACGATAACAGCCGCAAATTCAAAAACGTTCAGCCGCAAACAGAATCAAATAATTTTTTGCATACAGTCCTGATTTGTAGAGTACTCAAGACCTATTGTTTTTGGTGAAGATCGGTTAAGGGAAAGGGGTAGTTTACCTGCAAGGGTTTTTTTAAAATAAAGCGTAATTTTTTTGTATAGCAAACGATAACAGCCGCAAATTCAAACAGAATCGACTACTCTTTTGAATAAAGCCCTGAATTATAGAGTTCTAAAGACGTATTGGTTTTGGTGCAGATCGGTTAAGGGAAAGGGGTAGTTTACCAGCAACATTTTATATTTTAACAAGGGTATTTTTTATGGCAAACAATAAAAGCCGCAAATGTATACAGAATCAAATACTTTTTGCATACAGCGCTGAATTGTAGAGTTCTCATGACCTATTGTGTTTGGTGAAGATCGGTTAAAGGGAAAGGGGTAGTTTACCAGCAACATTTCATATTTTAAAAGGGTATTTTCTATGGCAAACAATAAGAGCCGCAAATTCAAACAGAATCAAACAATTTTTTGCAGGCAGCCCTGAATTGTAGAGTTGTCAATACATGTTGTTGTTGGTGAAGATCGGTTAAGGGAAAGGGGTAGTTTACCTGCAACGTTTTATGTTTTAACAAGGGTATTTTCTATGACAAACGATAACAGCCGCAAATTCAAAAAGAATCAAAAGATTATTTGCATACAGCCCTAAATTTGAGAGTTCTCAAGACCTATTCTTTTTGGTGAAGATCGTTTAAAGGGAAAGGGGTAGTTTACCTGCAACGTTTTATGTTTTAACAAGGGTATTTTCTATGGCAAACGATAACAGCCGCAAATTCAAACCGAATCAAATAATTTTTGCATACAGTCCTGATTTGTAGAGTACTCAAGACCTATTGCCTTTGGTCAAGATCGGTTAAGGGGAAGGGGTAGTTTACCTGCAACGTTTTTTATCAACGGTAATTTTCTATGGCAAACGATAACAGCCGCAAATTCAAACAGAATCAAATAATTTTTTGCATACGTCCCTGAATTGTAGAGACCTCAAGGATTTTGATTTTGGTGAAGATCGGTTATGGATAAGGGGTGTTTACCTGCAACCTTTTACGTTTTAACAACAGTAAAGTACTTGAAAATTCATTTAAACTTTTTCAAACAATGGTAATTGTTAAAAATAAAATAATTTTGTTACCAGGCAATAAAATTATAATTTTTTCATTTTAATGTAAATCATGTATGAGAGAAAATATGTCGTTCGTGGCAGGCAAACATATCTCAGTTATGTAATGTTTACGTTTCCATTTTTTTATTATGACTGCCGCAATAAAAAGGCAGGGAAGACACACACACACGCACACAAAATTCGCGTTATTTCTGGCCTCATTCATGTTTATTTTCTTACATTTGCACGCTTTTTAAATGGAAAGTGCCGAAACCCATACCAACATAACGCGTGCAAGCCGAAAAAGTGTCCAGCGTGGATACCGATTTGCTTCCTGTGGATCGCTGGGTAGTGTAACTGCACGTGTTTACAGAGGAACGATTCATAGACAGACTTTTCGTCTTCAGGGAATGAACCCTCTGCAAGACGCTGAGGGTCCATGAGCGACTTCGGAGCGCTCCTTCTTTTCCGCGTGTTTGTTCTGTGAAACGTACACTGTAGATTCGCAGCTTTACTCTAAGCAACGCTCAATAGGAAATGTTGAAAATTGTTGTCCACGGTGTACCCTCATACACACTAAACCTGCTCTGATGTTTTAATTACGGACATCATAATATTAAAACTTTGGAAACTTGAGAACTACTTAATGGATATCAAACATTAACTTATACAAGCCATTAATTTTATGCATATTTTTTATATATATGTGTACAACGTTATCGGCAACAAGGAAGTAGTTTTTGTTAAAATTCCTCCCCGGGATGTTTGGCCGTAGTCCAATGTTTTCTACAAAACCAGACGTTTCGGCTATGCCATCGACTTCCATCATCAGTGAAAATCGAGTGCGATAACGTGAGGTGGTATACGTTAGTGACCACAGTACTGTGGTTAGGGCTGAAGCAGTAAGTAGAAAGAAGTAGTTTATATGGTAATATTTCATTTCGAAAATGATCTTAAATATAAATCTTAGAATATGGAAGTCGTGTATTGTTCTCCATATCGATATTTTCTTATGTCAAACAATAACAGCCGCAAATTCAAACAGAATCATATAATGTTTTGCATACAGCCCTGAATAGTAGAGTTCTTAAGACCTGTTGGTGTTGGTGAACATCGGTTAAGGGAAAGGGGTAGTTTACCAGCAACATTTTATGTTTTAACAAGGGTAATTTTTCTATGACAAACGATAACTGCCGTAAATTCTAACAGTATCAACTACTTTTTTTCATACCTTTCTGAATTATAGAGTATTCAAGGTCTGTTGATTTTGTTGAAGATCGGTTAGGGGAAAGGGGTAGTTTACTAGAAAAGTTTTATGTTTTAACAAGGGTAATTTGTTTTATGACGAACGATAACTGCCGTAAATTCGAACAGAATCAAATATTTTTTTCATGCATCCCTGAATTGTAAAGGACTGAAGGCCTATTGATTTTGGTGAAGATCGGTTAAGAGAAAGGGGTAGTTTACATGCAACGTTTTATGTTTTAACAACATTAAAGTACTTAATTTTGATAAACAAAGTATCCTGATAAGAAGCTCATAATAATCCACTGTAGAAACGTAGATGAAATATCTATAAATGAAAGGATAGTTGAACGGGGTGGGGGTAATTTTCTATTAATGAAAATTATAGTTGAAGAGGGAGGGGAGGATTTTTTGTGTACTACGTTATCGGCAACAAAGAAGTAGTTTTTTTTGTTAAAACTCCTTCCCGGGCAGTTTTTGCCGTAGTCCAATGTTTTCAGCAAAACAAGACGCTTCAGCAGTGCCATCGACTGACATCATCTGTGAAAATCGAGTGCGAAAACGTGAGGTGGTATACGTTAGTGACCACAGTACTGTGGTTAAGGCTGAAGCAATAGAAAGAAGTAGTTTCTATGGAAATTTTTCATTTCGAATATGATTTTAAATATAAATCTTAGAACATGGAAGTCATGTATATTTCTCCATACCGATATTTTTCTATGGCAAACGATAACAGCCGCAAATTCAAACAGAATCAACTACTCTTCTGCATACAGCCCTGAATTATAGAGTTTTCAAGATCTATTGGTTTCGGTGAAGATCGGTTAAAGGAAAGGGGTTGTTACCGGCAACGTTTTATGTTTTAACAAGGGTATTTTCTATGGCAAACGATAACAGCCGCAAATTCAAACCGAATCAAATAATTTTTTGCATACAGTTCTGACTTGTAGAGTACTCAAGACCTATTGGTTTTGGTGAATATCGTTTAAGGGAAAGGGGTAGTTTACCAGCAACATTTCATATTTTAACAAGGGTATTTTCTATGGCAAACGATAAGAGCCGCAAATTCAAACAGAATCAAACAATTTTTTACATACAGCCCTGATTTGTAGAGTACTCAAGACCTATTGTTTTTGGTGAAGATGGGTTAAGGGAAAGGGGTAGTTTACCAGCAACGTTTTGTTTTAACAAGGGTATTTTCTATGACAAACGATAACAGCCGCAAATTCAAAAAGAATCAAAATATTATTTGTATACAGCCCAAATTTGAGAGTTCTCAAGACCTATTCTTTTTGGTGAAGATCGGTTAAAGGGAAAGGGGTAGTTTACCTGCAACGTTTTATGTTTTAACAAGGGTATTTTCTATGGCAAACGATAACAGCCGCAAATTCAAACCGAATCAAATAATTTTTTGCATACAGTTCTGACTTGTAGAGTACTCAAGACCTATTGTTTTTGGTCAAGATCGGTTAAGGGGAAGGGGTAGTTTACCTGCAACGTTTTTTATCAACGGTAATTTTCTATGGCAAACGATAACAGCCGCAAATTCAAACAGAATCAAATAATTTTTTGCATACGTCCCTGAATTGTAGAGACCTCAAGGATTTTGATTTTGGTGAAGATCGGTTAAGGGTAAGGGGTGTTTACCTGCAACCTTTTACGTTTTAACAACAGTAAAGTACTTGAAAATTCATTTAAACTTTTTCAAACAATGGTAATTGTTAAAAATAAAATAATTTTGTTACCAGGCAATAAAATTATAATTTTTTCATTTTAATGTAAATCATGTATGAGAGAAAATATATCGTTCGTGGCAGGCAAACATATCTCAGTTATGTAATGTTTACGTTTCCATTTTATTATTATGACTACCGCAATAAAAAGGCAGGAAACACACACACACACACAAAATTCGCGTTATTTCTGGCCTCATTCATGTTTATTTTCTTACATTTGCACGCTTTTTAAATGGAAAGTGCCGAAACCCATACCAACATAACGCGTGCAAGCCGAAAAAGTGTCCAGCGTGGATACCGATTTGCTTCCTGTGGATCGCTGGGCAGTGTAACTGCACGTGTTTACAGAGGAACGATTCATAGACAGACTTTTCGTCTTTAGGGAATGAACCCTCTGCAAGATGCTGAGGGTCCATGAGTGACTTCGGAGCGCTCCTTCTTTTCCGCGTGTTTGTTCTGTGAAACGTACACTGTAGATTCGCAGCTTTACTCTAAGCAACGCTCAATAGGAAATGTTGAAAATTGTTGTCCACGGTGTACCCTCATACACACTAAACCTGCTCTGATGTTTTAATTACGGACATCATAATATTATAACTTTGGAAACTTGAGAACTGCTTAATGGATATAAAACATTAACTTATACAAGCCATTAATTTTATGCATATTTTTTATATATATGTGTACAACGTTATCGGCAACAAAGAAGTAGATTTTGTTAAAATTCCTCCCCAGGATGTTTGGCCGTAGTCCAATGTTTTCTACAAAACCAGACGTTTCGGCTATGCCATCGACTTCCATCATCAGTGAAAATCGAGTGCGATAACGTGAGGTGGTATACGTTAGTGACCACAGTACTGTGGTTAAGGCTGAAGCAGTAAGTAGAAAGAAGTAGTTTCTATGGTAATATTTCATTTCGAAATTGATTTTAAATATAAATCTTAGAACATGGAAGTTATGTATGGTTCTCCATACCGATTTTACTTCCACGTTCCTTAAGGAAATGGAAGAATGGTGATGGCAAAAAAAATCGTGTTCGAGATTATTGCAGATTCTGATTGTACTACACTCAAAACATGAAAAAAGTAATTTTTCGAAAAGTGTCTGTGTGTCTTGTGTCTGTAGATTTTTTTCTATGGCAAACGAAACAGCCGCAAATTCAAAAACGTTCAGCCGCAAACAGAATCAAATAATTTTTGCATACAGTCCTGATTTGTAGAGTACTCAAGACCTATTGTTTTTGGTGAAGATCGGTTAAGGGAAAGGGGTAGTTTACCAGCAACGGTTTTTTTTAAATCAAGCGTAATTTTTTTGTATGGCAAACATAACAGCCGCAAATTCAAACAGAATCGACTACTCTTTTGCATAAAGCCCTGAATTATAGAGTTATAAAGACATATTGGTTTTGGTGAAGATCGGTTAAGGGAAAGGGGTAGTTTACCTGCAACATTTTATATTTTAACAAGGGTATTTTTTATGGCAAACAATAAAAGCCGCAAATGTAAACAGAATCAAATACTTTTTGCATACAGCGCTGAATTGTAGAGTTCTCATGACCTATTGTGTTTGGTGAAGATCGGTTACAGGAAAGGGGTAGTTTACCTGCAACGTTTTATGTTTTAAAAGGGTATTTTCTATGGCAAACGATAAGAGCCGCAAATTCAAACAGAATCAAACAATTTTTTGCAAGCAGCCCAGAATTGTAGAGTTTTCAATACATGTTGTTGTTGGTGAAGATCGGTTAAGGGAAAGGGGTAGTTTACCTGCAACATTTTATGTTTTAAAACGGTATTTTCTATGGCAAACGATAACAGCCGCAAATTCAAACAGAATCAAATAATTATTTGCATACAGCCCTGATTCATAGAGTTCTCAAGACTTATTGTTTTGGTGAACATCGGTTAAGGTGAAAGGGTAGTTTACCAGAAACATTTTTTGTTGTAACAAGAGTAAAGTACTTAATTTTGATAAATAAAGTATCCTGATAAGAAGATCTTAATAAACCACTGTAGAAACGTAGATGAAGTATCTATAAATGAAGAGGCTAGTTGAACGGGGTGGGGGTAATTTTCTATAAGTGAAATTTATAGTTATAGGCAGAGGGGATAATTTTTATATGTGTACTACGTTATCGGCAACAAAGTAGTAGTTTGTTGTTAAAATTCCTTCCCGGGCTGTTTGGCCGTAGTCCAATGTTTTCTGCAAAACCAGGCGTTTCGGCAGTGGCGTCGACTGCCATCATCGGTGAAAATCGAGTGTGATAACGTGTGGTGGTATACGATTGTGACCACAATACTGTGGTTAAGGCTGAAGCAATAAGTGGAAAGAAGTAGTTTCTATGGAAATATTTCATTTTGTAAATGATTTTAAATATAAATCTTAGAACATGGAAGTCATGTATGGTTCTCCATTCCGATATTTACTTCATGTTCCTTACGGAAATGGAAGTATGGTGATGGCAAAAAAAATCGTGTTCGAGATTATTGCAGATTTTGATTGTACTACACTCAAAACATGAAAAAAAGTCATTTTTCGAAAAGTGTCTGTCTGTCTATAGATTTTTCTCTATGGCAAACGATAACAGCCGCAAATTCAAACTGAATCAAATCATTTTTTGCATACAGCCCTGATTTGTAGAGTACTCACGACCTATTGTTTTTGGTGAAGATCGGTTGAGGGAAAGGGGTAGTTTAGCGGCAACGGTTTCTTTTAAATCAAGGGTAATTGTTTTCTATGGCAAACGATAACAGCCGCAAATTCAAACAGAATCAACTACTCGTTTGCATACAGCCCTGAATTGTAGAGTTCTCAAGATATATTGTTTTTGGTGAAGATCGGTTAAGGTAAAGGGGTAGTTTACCTCCAACGTTTTATGTTTTAAGAAGGGTATTTTATATGGCAAACGATAACAGCCGCAAATTCAAACAGAATCAAATAATGTTTTGCATACAGCCCTGATCTGTAGAGTACACAAGACCTATTGTTTTAGGTGAAGTTCGGTTAAGGGAAAGGGGTAGTTTACCAGACTCGTTTTTTGTTTTAACAAGGGTATTTTTTATGGCAAACGATAAGAGTCGCAAATTCAAACAGAATCAAATAATTTTTTGCATACTGTCCTGAATTATAGAGTTCTCAAGACCTATTGTTTTTGGTGAAGATCGGTTATGGGGACGGGGTAGTTTACCTGCAACGTTTTATGTTTTAACAAGGGTATTTTCTATGGGAAACGATAACAGTCGCAAATTCAAACATAATCAAATGATTTTTTGCATACTGCCCTGAATTGTAGAGTTCTCAAGATATGTTGTTTTTGGTGAAGAACGGTTTAGGGAAAAGGACAGTTTACCTTCAACGTTTTATGTTTTAAAAGGGTATTTTCTACGGCAAACGATAACAGCCGCAAATTCAAAAAGAATCAAAAAATTATTTGCATACAGCCCTAAATTTGAGAGTTCTCTAGACCTATTCTTTTTGGTGAAGATCGTTTAAAGGGAAAGGGGTAGTTTACCTGCAACGTTTTATGTTTTAACAAGGGTATTTTCTATGGCAAACGATAACAGCCGCAAATTCAAACCGAATCAAATAATTTTTTGCATACAGTCCTGATTTGTAGAGTACTCAAGACCCATTGTTTTTGGTCAAGATCGGTTAAGGGGAAGGGGTAGTTTACCTGCAACGTTTTTTATCAACGGTAATTTTCTATGGCAAACGATAACAGCCGCAAATTCAAACAGAATCAAATAATTTTTTGCATACGTCCCTGAATTGTAGAGACCTCAAGGATTTTGATTTTGGTGAAGATCGGTTAAGGGTAAGGGGTGTTTACCTGCAACCTTTTACGTTTTAACAACAGTAAAGTACTTGAAAATTCATTTAAACTTTTTCAAACAATGGTAATTGTTAAAAATAAAATAATTTTGTTACCAGGCAATAAAATTATAATTTTTTCATTTTAATGTAAATCATGTATGAGAGAAAATATATCGTTCGTGGCAGGCAAACATATCTCAGTTATGTAATGTTTACGTTTCCATTTTTTTATTATGACTGCCGCAATAAAAAGGCAGGGAAAACACACACACACACACACACACACACACACCCACACAAAATTCGCGTTATTTCTGGCCTCATTCATGTTTATTTTCTTACATTTGCACGCTTTTTAAATGGAAAGTGCCGAAACCCATACCAACATAACGCGTGCAAGTAGAAAAAGTGTCCAGCCTGGATACCGATTTGCTTCCTGTGCATCGCTGGGCAGTGTAACTGCACGTGTTTACAGAGGAACGATTCATTGACAGACTTTTCGTCTTTAGGGAATGAACCCTATGCAAGATGCTGAGGGTCCATGAGTGACTTCGGAGCGCTCCTTCTTTTCCGCGTGTTTGTTCTGTGAAACGTACACTGTAGATTCGCAGCTTTACTCTAAGCAACGGTTTTTTTTAAATCAAGCGTAATTTTTTTGTATGGCAAACATAACAGCCGCAAATTCAAGCAGAATCGACTACTCTTTTGCATAAAGCTCTGAATTATAGAGTTCTAAAGACATATTGGTTTTGGTGAAGATCGGTTAAGGGAAAGGGGTAGTTTACCTGCAACATTTTATATTTTAACAAGGGTATTTTTTATGGCAAACAATAAAAGCCGCAAATGTAAACAGAATCAAATACTTTTTGCATACAGCGCTGAATTGTAGAGTTCTCATGACCTATTGTTTTTGGTGAAGATCGGTTATAGGAAAGGGGTAGTTTACCTGCAACATTTTATGTTTTAAAACGGTATTTTCTATGGCAAACGATAACAGCCGCAAATTCAAACAGAATCAAATAATTATTTGCATACAGCCCTGATTCATAGAGTTCTCAAGACTTATTGTTTTGGTGAAGATCGGTTAAGGGAAAGGGGTAGTTTACCTGCCACCTATAATGTTTTAACAAGAGTAATTGTTTCTAAGACGAACGATAACTGCTGCACATTCAAACAAAATCAAATAATGTTTTCCATATGTCCCTATATTGTAGAGAACGAAAGGCCTGTTGATTTTGGTGAACATCGGTTAAGGGGAAAGGGTAGTTTACAAGAAACATTTTTTGTTGTAACAAGAGTAAAGAACTTACTTTTGATAAATAAAGTATCCTGATAAGAAGATCTTAATAATCCACTGTAGAAACGTAGATGAAATATCTATAAATGAAGAGGCTAGTTGAACGGGGTGGGGGTAATTTTCTATAAATGAAATTTATAGTTATAGGCAGAGAGGATAATTTTTATATGTGTACTACGTTATCGGCAACAAAGTAGTAGTTTGTTGTTAAAATTCCTTCCCGGGCTGTTTGGCCGTAGAAGGGGTAGTTTACCTGCAACGTTTTATGTTTTAACAAGGGTATTTTCTATGACAAACGATAACAGCCGCAAATTCAAAAAGAATCAAAAGATTATTTGCATACAGCCCTAAATTTGAGAGTTCTCAAGACCTATTCTTTTTGGTGAAGATCGTTTAAAGGGAAAGGGGTAGTTTACCTGCAACGTTTTTTATCAACGGTAATTTTCTATGGCAAACGATAACAGCCGCAAATTCAAACAGAATCCAATAATTTTTTGCATACGTCCCTGAATTGTAGAGACCTCAAGGATTTTGATTTTGGTGAAGATCGGTTAAGGTTAAGGGGTGTTTACCTGCAACCTTTTACGTTTTAACAACAGTAAAGTACTTGAAAATTCATTTAAACTTTTTCAAACAATGGTAATTGTTAAAAATAAAATAATTTTGTTACCAGGCAATAAAATTATAATTTTTTCATTTTAATGTAAATCATGTATGAGAGAAAATATATCGTTCGTGGCAGGTAAACATATCTCAGTTATGTAATGTTTACGTTTCCATTTTTTTATTATGACTGCCGCAATAAAAAGGCAGGGAAGACACACACACACACACAAAATTCGCGTTATTTCTGGCCTCATTCATGTTTATTTTCTTACATTTGCACGCTTTTTAAATGGAAGGTGCCGAAACCCATACCAACATAACGCGTGCAAGTCGAAAAAGTGTCCAGCGTGGATACCGATTTGCTTCCTGTGGATCGCTGGGCAGTGTAACTGCACGTGTTTACAGAGGAACGATTCATAGACAGACTTTTCGTCTTTAGGGAATGAACCCTCTGCAAGATGCTGAGGGTCCATGAGTGACTTCGGAGCGCTCCTTCTTTTCCGCGTGTTTGTTCTGTGAAACGTACACTGTAGATTCGCAGCTTTATTCTAAGCAACGCTCAATAGGAAATGTTGAAAATTTTTGTCCACGGTGTACCCTCATACACACTAAACCTGCTCTGATGTTTTAATTACGGACATCGTAATATTAAAACTTTGGAAACTTGACCACTACTTAATGGAGATCAATCATTAACTTATACAAGCCATTAATTATATGCATATTTTTTATCTATATGTGTACAACGTTATCGGCAACAAAGAAGTAGTTCTTTGTTAAAATTCCTTCCCGGGCTGTTTAGCCGTAGTCCAATGTTTTCTGCAAAACCAGACTTTTCGGCACTGCCATCGACATCCATCTCAGTGAAAATCGAGTGCGAAAACATGAGGTGGTATACGTTAGTGACCACAGTACTGTGGTTTAAGGCTGAAGCAATAAGTAAAAAGAAGTAGTTTCTATGGAAATATTTCATTTCGAATATGATTTTAAATATAAATCTTAGAACATGAAAGTCCTGTATGGTTCTCCATACCTGTTTTTACTTCCTTAAGGAAATGGAAGATTGGTGATGGCAAAAAAAATCGTGATCGAGATTATTGCAGATTCTGATTGTACTACACTCAAAACATGAAAAAAGTCGTTTTTCGAAAAGTGTCTGTCTCTGTGTCTGTCTGTCTGTCTGTCTGTCTATCTGTAGATTTTTTTTATGGCAAACGATAACAGCCGCAAATTCAAACAGAATTAAAAGATTATTCGCATAAAGCCCTATATTGTAGAGTACTCACGACCTAGTGTTTATGGTGAAGATCGGTTAAGGGGAATGGGTAGTTTACCTGCAACGGTTTTTATATCAAGGGTATTTTCTATGGCAAACGATAACTGCCGCAAATTCAAACAGAATCCAATAATTTTTTCCATACGCCCCTGAATTGTAGAGATCTCAAGGATTTTGATTCTGGTGAATATCGGTTAAGGGGAAGGGGTAGTTTACCTGCAACCTTTTACGTTTTAACAACAGTAAAGTACTTGAAAATTCATTTAAACTTTTTCAAACAATGGTAATTGTCAAAAATAAAATAATTTTGTTGCCAGGCAATAAAATTATAATTTTTTCATTTTAATGTAAATCACGTATGAGAGAAAATATATCGTTTGTGGCAGGCAAGCATATCTCAGTTATGTAATGTTTAGGTTTCCATTTTATTATTATGACTGCCGCAATAAAAAGGCAGGGAAGACACACACACACACAAAATTCGCGTTATTTCTGGCCTCATTCATGTTTATTTTCTTACATTTGCACGCTTTTTAAATGGAAAGTGCCGAAACCCATACCAACATAACGCGTGCAAGCCGAAAAAATGTCCAGCGTGGATAGCGATTTGCTTCCTGTGGATCGCTGGGCAGTGTAACTGCACGTGTTTACAGAGGAACGATTCATAGACAGACTTTTCGTCTTTAGGGAATGAACCCTCTGCAAGATGCTGAGGGTCCATGAGTGACTTCGGAGCGCTCCTTCTTTTCCGCGTGTTTGTTCTGTGAAACGTACACTGTAGATTCCCAGCTTTACTCTAAGCAACGCTCAATAGGAAATGTTGAAAATTTCTGTCCACGGTGTACCCTCATACACACTAAACCTGCTCTGATGTTTTAATTACGGACATCATAATATTTAAACTTTGGAAACTTGAGCACTACTTAATGGATATCAATCATTAGCTTATACAAGCCATTAATTTTATACATATTTTTTATCTATATGTGTACAACGTTATCGGCAACAAAGAAGTAGTTTTTGTTAAAATTCCTTCCCGAGATATTTGGCCGTAGTCCAATGTTTTCTACAAAACCAGACGTTTCGGCTATGCCATCGACTTCCATCATCAGTGAAAATCGAGTGCGATAACGTGAGGTGGTATACGTTAGTGACCACAGTACAGTGGTTAAGGCTGAAGCAGTAAGTAGAAAGAAGTAGTTTATATGGTAATATTTCATTTCGAAAATGATCTTAAATATAAATCTTAGAATATAGAAGTCGTGTATTGTTCTCCATATCGATATTTTCTTATGTCAAACGATAACAGCCGCAAATTCAAACAGAATCATATAATGTTTTGCATACAGCCCTGAATAGTAGAGTTCTTAAGACCTGTTGGTGTTGGTGAACATCGGTTAAGGGAAAGGGGAAGTTTACCAGCAACATTTTATGTTTTAACAAGGGTAATTTTTTCTATGGCAAACGATAACTGCCGTAAATTCTAACAGTATCAACTACTTTTTTACTTTTTTTCATACCTTTCTGAATTATAGAGTATTCAATGTCTGTTGATTTTGTTGAAGATCGGTTAGGGGAAAGGGGTAGTTTACTAGCAAAGTTTTATGTTTTAACAATGGTAATTTGTTTTATGACGAACGATAACTGCCGTAAATTCGAACAGAATCAAATATTTTTTTGCATGCATCCCTGAATTGTAAAGGACTGAAGGCCTATTGATTTTGGTGAAGATCGGTTAAGAGAAAGGGGTAGTTTACCGGGTTGTAACAAGAGAAATGTTTTCATGACGAATGATAACTGACGCTCATTAAAACAGAATCAAATATTTTTTTGCATGCATCCATGAATTGTAGAGGACTGAAGGCCTATTGATTTTGGTGAAAATCGGTTAAGAGAAAGGGGTAGTTTACATGCAACGTTTTATGTTTTATAACATTAAAGTACTTAATTTTGATAAACAAAGTATCCTGATAAGAAGCTCATAATAATCCACTGTAGAAACGTAGATGAAATATCTATAAATGAAAGGATAGTTGGAAGGGGGGGGGGTTATTAATGAAAATTATAGTTGAAGAGGGAGAGGAGGATGTTTTGTGTACTACGTTATCGGCAACAAAGAAGTAGTTTTTTTTGTTAAAACTCCTTCCCGGGCTGTTTAGCCGTAGTCCAATGTTTTCAGCAAAACCAGACGCTTCAGCAGTGCCATCGAATGACATCATCTGTGAAAATCGAGTGCGAAAACGTGAGGTGGTATACGTTAGTGACCACAGTACTGTGGCTAAGGCTGAAGCAATAGAAAGAAGTAGTTTCTATGGAAATTTTTCATTTCGAATATGATTTTAAATATAAATCTTAGAACATGGAAGTCATGTATATTTCTCCATACCGATATGTTTCTATGGCAAACGATAACAGCCGCAAATTCAAACAGAATCAACTACTCTTTTGCATACAGCCCTGAATTATAGTTTTCAAGATCTATTGGTTTTGGTGAAGATCGGTTAAAGGAAAGCGGTTGTTTACCGGCAACGTTTTATGTTTTAACAAGGGTATTGTGTATGGCAAACGATAACAGCCGCAAATTAAAGCAAAATCGATTACTTTTTGCATGCAGCCCTGATTTGTAGAGTACTCAAGACCGATTGGTTTTGGTGAAGATCGGTTATAGGGAAAGGGGTAGTTTACCAGCAACATTTCATATTTTAACAAGGGTATTTTCTATGGCAAACGATAAGAGCCGCAAATTCAAACAGAATCAAACAATTTTTTGCATACAGCCCTGATTTGTAGAGTACTCAAGACCTATTGTTTTTGGTGAAGATCGGTTCAGGGAAAGGGGTAGTTTACCGGCAACGTTTTATGTTTTAACAAGGGTATTTTCTATGACAAACGATAACAGCCGCAAATTCAAAAAGAATCAAAAGATTATTTGCATACAGCCCTAAATTTGAGAGTTCTCAAGACCTATTCTTTTTGGTGAAGATCGGTTAAAGGGAAAGGGGTAGTTTACCTGCAACGTTTTATGTTTTAACAAGGGTATTTTCTATGGCAAACGATAACAGCCGCAAATTCAAACCGAATCAAATAAGTTTTTGCATACAGTCCTGATTTCTAGAGTACTCAAGACCTATTGTTTTTGGTCAAGATCGGTTAAGGGGAAGGGGTAGTTTACCTGCAACGTTTTTTATCAACGGTAATTTTCTATGGCAAACGATAACAGCCGCAAATTCAAACAGAATCAAATAATTTTTTGCATACGTCACTGAATTGTAGAGACCTCAAGGATTTTGATTTTGGTGAAGATCGGTTAAGGGTAAGGGGTGTTTACCTGCAACCTTTTACGTTTTAACAACAGTAAAGTACTTGAAAATTCATTTAAACTTTTTCAAACAATGGTAATTGTTAAAAATAAAATAATTTTGTTACCAGGCAATAAAATTATAATTTTTTCATTTTAATGTAAATCATGTATGAGAGAAAATATATCGTTCGTGGCAGGCAAACATATCTCAGTTATGTAATGTTTACGTTTCCATTTTTTTATTATGACTGCCGCAATAAAAAGGCAGGGAAGACACACACACACACACACAAAATTCGCGTTATTTCTGGCCTCATTCATGTTTATTTTCTTACATTTGCACGCTTTTTAAATGGAAAGTGCCGAAACCCATACCAACATAACGCGTGCAAGCCGAAAAAGTGTCCAGCGTGGATACCGATTTGCTTCCTGTGGATCGCTGGGCAGTGTAACTGCACGTGTTTACAGAGGAACGATTCATAGACAGACTTTTCGTCTTTAGGGAATGAACCCTCTGCAAGATGCTGAGGGTCCATGAGTGACTTCGGAGCGCTCCTTCTTTTCCGCGTGTTTGTTCTGTGAAACGTACACTGTAGATTCGCAGCTTTATTCTAAGCAACGCTCAATAGGAAATGTTGAAAATTGTTGTCCACGGTGTACCCTCATACACACTAAACCTGCTCTGATGTTTTAATTACGGACATCATAATATTAAAACTTTGGAAACTTGAGCACTACTTAATGGAAATCAAACATTAACTTATACAAGCCATTAATTTTATGCATATTTTTTATATATAGGTGTACAACGTTATCGGCAACAAAGAAGTAGTTTTTGTTAAAATTCCTCCCCGGGATGTTTGGCCGTAGTCCAATGTTTTCTACAAACCAGACGTTTCGGCTATGCCATCGACTTCCATCATTAGTGAAAATCGAGTGCGATAACGTGAGGTGGTACACGTTAGTGACCACAGTACTGTGGTTAAGGCTGAAGCAGTAAGTAGAAAGAAGTAGTTTCTATGGTAATATTTCATTTCGAAAATGATTTTAAATATAAATCTTAGAACATGGAAGTTATGTATTGTTCTCCATACCGATTTTACTTCCACGTTCGTTAAGGAAATGGAAGTATGGTGATGGCAAAAAAAATCGTGTTCGAGATTATTGCAGATTCTGATTGTACTACACTCAAAACATGAAAAAAAGTAATTTTTCGAAAAGTGTCTGTGTGTCTTGTGTCTGTAGATTTTTTTCTATGGCAAACGATAACAGCCGCAAATTCAAAAACGTTCAGCCGCAAACAGAATCAAATAATTTTTTGCATACAGTCCTGATTTGTAGAGTTCTAAAGACCTATTGTTTTTGGTGAAGATCGGTTAAGGGAAAGGGGTAGTTTACCTGCAACGGTTTTTTTTAAATCAAGCGTAAGTTTTTTGTATGGCAAACGATAACAGCCGCAAATTCAAACAGAATCGACTACTCTTTTGCATAAAGCCCTGAATTATAGAGTTCTAAAGACATATTGGTTTTGGTGAAGATCGGTTAAGGGAAAGGAGTAGTTTACCTGCAACATTTTATATTTTAACAAGGGTATTTTTTATGGCAAACAATAAAAGCCGCAAATGTAAACAGAATCAAATACTTTTTGCATACAGCGCTGAATTGTAGAGTTCTCATGACCTATTGTTTTTGGTGAAGATCGGTTATAGGAAAGGGGTAGTTTACCGGCAACGTTTTATGTTTTAAAAGGGTATTTTCTATGGCAAACGATAAGAGCCGCAAATTCAAACAGAATCAAACAATTTTTTGCAAGCAGCCCTGAATTGTAGAGTTTTCAATACATGTTGTTGTTGGTGAAGATCGGTTAAGGGAAAGGGGTAGTTTACCTGCAAAATATTTTGTTTTAAAACGGTATTTTCTATGGCAAACAATAACAGCCGCAAATTCAAACAGAATCAAATAATTATTTGCATACAGCCCTGATTCATAGAGTTCTCAAGACTTATTGTTTTGGTGAAGATCGGTTATAGGAAAGGGGTAGTTTACCTGCCACCTATAATATTTTAACAAGAGTAATTGTTTCTAAGACGAACGATAACTGCTGCACATTCAAACAAAATCAAATAATGTTTTGCATATGTCCCTATATTGTAGAGAACGAAAGGCCTGTTGATTTTGGTGAACATCGGTTACGGGAAAAGGGTAGTTTACCAGAAACATTTTTTGTTGTAACAAGAGTAAAGTACTTAATTTTGATAAATAAAGTATCCTGATAAGAAGATCTTAATAATCCAGTGTAGAAACGTAGATGAAATATCTATAAATGAAGAGGATGGTTGAACGGGGTGGGGGTAATTTTCTATAAATGAAATTTATAGTTATAGGCAGAGGGGATAATTTTTATATGTGTACTACGTTATCGGCAAC
Source organism: Magicicada septendecula (assembly GCA_034769895.1). Lineage (NCBI taxonomy): Eukaryota > Metazoa > Arthropoda > Insecta > Hemiptera > Cicadidae > Magicicada > Magicicada septendecula. The sequence continues at coordinate 158,965,112 of CM068373.1, read as the reverse complement.
AAAGTAGTAGTTTGTTGTTAAAATTACTTCCCGGGCTGTTTGGCCGTAGTCCAATGTTTTCTGCAAAACCAGGCGCTTCGGCAGTGGCGTCGACTGCCATCATCAGTGAAAATCGAGTGTGATAACGTGTAGTGGTATACGTTTGTGACCACAATACTGTGGTTAAGGCTGAAGCAATAAGTGGAAAGAAGTAGTTTCTATGGAAATATTTCATTTTGTAAATGATTTTAAATATAAATCTTAGAACATGGAAGTCATGTATGTTTCTCCATTCCGATATTTACTTCATGTTCCTTACGCAAATGGAAGTATGGTGATGGCAAAAAAAATCGTGTTCGAGATTATTGCAGATTTTGATTGTACTACACTCAAAACATGAAAAAAAGTCATTTTTCGAAAAGTGTCTCTGTGTGTGTCTGTCTGTCTATAGATTTTTTTCTATGGCAAACGATAACAGCCGCAAATTCAAACAGAATCAACTACTCGTTTGCATACAGCCCTGAATTGTAGGGTTCTCAAAATATATTGTTTTTGGTGAAGATCGGTTAAGGTAAAGGGGTAGTTTACCTGCAACGTTTTATGTTTTAAGAAGGGTATTTTATATGGCAAACAATAACAGCCGCAAATTCAAACAGAATCAAATAATGTTTTGCATACAGCCCTGATCTGTAGAGTACACAAGACCTATTGTTTTAGGTGAGATCGGTTAAGGGAAAGGGGTAGTTTACCTGCAACGTTTTATGTTTTAAAAGGGTATTTTTTATGGCAAACGATAAGAGTCGCAAATTCAAACAGAATCAAATAATTTTTTGCATACAGCCCTGAATTATAGAGTTCTCAAGACCTGTTGTTTTTGGTGAAGATCGGTTATGGGGAAGGGGTAGTTTACCTGCAACGTTTGATGTTTTAAAAGGGTATTTTTTATGGCAAACGATAAGAGTCGCAAATTCAAACACAATCAAATAATTTTTTGCATAAGGCCCTGAATTGTAGAGTTCTCAAAATCTGTTGTTTTTGGTGAAGAACGGTTTAGGGAAAAGGATAGTTTACCTGCAACGTTTTATGTTTTAAAAGGGTATTTTCTATGGCAAACGATAAGAGCCGCAAATTCAAACAGAAGATATAATATTTTGCATACAGCCCTGAATTGTAGAGTTCTCAAGTCCTATTGGTGTTGGTGAAGATCGGTTAAGGCGAAGGCGTAGTTTACCTGACACGTTTTTTGTTTTAACAAGGGTATTTTTTATGGCAAACGCTAACAGCCGCAAATTCAAACATAATCAAATAATATTTTGCATACATCCCTGAACCGTAGAGTTCTCAAGACCTGTTGGTTTTGGTGAAGATCGGTTAAGGGGAAGGGGTAGTTTACCTGCAACTTTTACGTTTTAACAACAGTAAGGTACTTGAAAATTCATTTAAACTTTTTCAAACAATGGTAATTGTTAAAAATAAAATAATTTTGTTGCCAGACAATAAAATTATAATGTTTTCATTTTAATGTAAATCATGTATGAGAGAAAATATATCGTTCGTGGCAGGCAAGCATATCTCAGTTATGTAATGTTTACGTTTCCATTTTATTATTATGACTACCGCAATAAAAAGGCAGGAAACACACACACACACACACACACACAAAATTCGCGTTATTTTTGGCATCATTCATGTTTATTTTCTTACATTTGCACGCTTTTTAAATGGAAAGTGCCGAAACCCATACCAACATAACGCGTGCAAGCCAAAAAAGTGTCCAGCGTGGATACCGATTTGCTTCCTGTGGATCGCTGGGCAGTGTAACTGCACGTGTTTACAGAGGAACGATTCATAGACAGACTTTTCGTCTTTAGGGAATGAACCCTCTGCAAGATGCTGAGGGTCCATGAGTGACTTCGGAGCGCTCCTTCTTTTCCGCGTGTTTGTTCTGTGAAACGTACACTGTAGATTCGCAGCTTTATTCTAAGCAACGCTCAATAGGAAATGTTGAAAATTGTTGTCCACGGTGTACCCTCATACACACTAAACCTGCTCTGATGTTTTAATTACGGACATCATAATATTAAAACTTTGGAAACTTGAGCACTACTTAATGGAAATCAAACATTAACTTATACAAGCCATTAATTTTATGCATATTTTTTATATATAGGTGTACAACGTTATCGGCAACAAAGAAGTAGTTTTTGTTAAAATTCCTCCCCGGGATGTTTGGCCGTAGTCCAATGTTTTCTACAAACCAGACGTTTCGGCTATGCCATCGACTTCCATCATTAGTGAAAATCGAGTGCGATAACGTGAGGTGGTACACGTTAGTGACCACAGTACTGTGGTTAAGGCTGAAGCAGTAAGTAGAAAGAAGTAGTTTCTATGGTAATATTTCATTTCGAAAATGATTTTAAATATAAATCTTAGAACATGGAAGTTATGTATTGTTCTCCATACCGATTTTACTTCCACGTTCGTTAAGGAAATGGAAGTATGGTGATGGCAAAAAAAATCGTGTTCGAGATTATTGCAGATTCTGATTGTACTACACTCAAAACATGAAAAAAAGTAATTTTTCGAAAAGTGTCTGTGTGTCTTGTGTCTGTAGATTTTTTTCTATGGCAAACGATAACAGCCGCAAATTCAAAAACGTTCAGCCGCAAACAGAATCAAATAATTTTTTGCATACAGTCCTGATTTGTAGAGTTCTAAAGACCTATTGTTTTTGGTGAAGATCGGTTAAGGGAAAGGGGTAGTTTACCTGCAACGGTTTTTTTTAAATCAAGCGTAATTTTTTTGTATGGCAAACGATAACAGCCGCAAATTCAAACAGAATCGACTACTCTTTTGCATAAAGCCCTGAATTATAGAGTTCTAAAGACATATTGGTTTTGGTGAAGATCGGTTAAGGGAAAGGAGTAGTTTACCTGCAACATTTTATATTTTAACAAGGGTATTTTTTATGGCAAACAATAAAAGCCGCAAATGTAAACAGAATCAAATACTTTTTGCATACAGCGCTGAATTGTAGAGTTCTCATGACCTATTGTTTTTGGTGAAGATCGGTTATAGGAAAGGGGTAGTTTACCGGCAACGTTTTATGTTTTAAAAGGGTATTTTCTATGGCAAACGATAAGAGCCGCAAATTCAAACAGAATCAAACAATTTTTTGCAAGCAGCCCTGAATTGTAGAGTTTTCAATACATGTTGTTGTTGGTGAAGATCGGTTAAGGGAAAGGGGTAGTTTACCTGCAACATATTTTGTTTTAAAACGGTATTTTCTATGGCAAACAATAACAGCCGCAAATTCAAACAGAATCAAATAATTATTTGCATACAGCCCTGATTCATAGAGTTCTCAAGACTTATTGTTTTGGTGAAGATCGGTTATAGGAAAGGGGTAGTTTACCTGCCACCTATAATGTTTTAACAAGAGTAATTGTTTCTAAGACGAACGATAACTGCTGCACATTCAAACAAAATCAAATAATGTTTTGCATATGTCCCTATATTGTAGAGAACGAAAGGCCTGTTGATTTTGGTGAACATCGGTTACGGGGAAAGGGTAGTTTACCAGAAACATTTTTTGTTGTAACAAGAGTAAAGTACTTAATTTTGATAAATAAAGTATCCTGATAAGAAGATCTTAATAATCCAGTGTAGAAACGTAGATGAAATATCTATAAATGAAGAGGCTAGTTGAACGGGGTGGGGGTAATTTTCTATAAATGAAATTTATAGTTATAGGCAGAGGGGATAATTTTTATATGTGTACTACGTTATCGGCAACAAAGTAGTAGTTTGTTGTTAAAATTCCTTCCCGGGCTGTTTGGCCGTAGTCCAATGTTTTCTGCAAAACCAGGCGCTTCGGCAGTGGCGTCGACTGCCATCATCAGTGAAAATCGAGTGTGATAACGTGTAGTGGTATACGTTTGTGACCACAATACTGTGGTTAAGGCTGAAGCAATAAGTGGAAAGAAGTAGTTTCTATGGAAATATTTCATTTTGTAAATGATTTTAAATATAAATCTTACAACATGGAAGTCATGTATGGTTCTCCATTCCGATATTTACTTCATGTTCCTTACGCAAATGGAAGTATGGTGATGGCAAAAAAAATCGTGTTCGAGATTATTGCAGATTTTGATTGTACTACACTCAAAACATGAAAAAAAGTCATTTTTCGAAAAGTGTCTCTGTGTGTGTCTGTCTGTCTATAGATTTTTTTCTATGGCAAACGATAACAGCCGCAAATTCAAACAGAATCAACTACTCGTTTGCATACAGCCCTGAATTATAGAGTTCTCAAGATATATTGTTTTTGGAGAAGATCGGTTGAGGGAAAGGGGTAGTTTAGCGGCAATGGTTTCTTTTAAATCAAGGGTAATTGTTTTCTATGGCAAACGATAACAGCCGCAAATTCAAACAGAATCAACTACTCGTTTGCATACAGCCCTGAATTGTAGGGTTCTCAAAATATATTGTTTTTGGTGAAGATCGGTTAAGGTAAAGGGGTAGTTTACCTGCAACGTTTTATGTTTTAAGAAGGGTATTTTATATGGCAAACAATAACAGCCGCAAATTCAAACAGAATCAAATAATGTTTTGCATACAGCCCTGATCTGTAGAGTACACAAGACCTGTTGTTTTTGGTGAAGATCGGTTATGGGGAAGGGGTAGTTTACCTGCAACGTTTGATGTTTTAAAAGGGTATTTTTTATGGCAAACGATAAGAGTCGCAAATTCAAACACAATCAAATAATTTTTTGCATAAGGCCCTGAATTGTAGAGTTCTCAAAATCTGTTGTTTTTGGTGAAGAACGGTTTAGGGAAAAGGATAGTTTACCTGCAACGTTTTATGTTTTAAAAGGGTATTTTCTATGGCAAACGATAAGAGCCGCAAATTCAAACAGAATATATAATATTTTGCATACAGCCCTGAATTGTAGAGTTCTCAAGTCCTATTGGTGTTGGTGAAGATCGGTTAAGGCGAAGGCGTAGTTTACCTGACACGTTTTTTGTTTTAACAAGGGTATTTTTTATGGCAAACGCTAACAGCCGCAAATTCAAACATAATCAAATAATATTTTGCATACATCCCTGAACCGTAGAGTTCTCAAGACCTGTTGGTTTTGGTGAAGATCGGTTAAGGGGAAGGGGTAGTTTACCTGCAACTTTTACGTTTTAACAACAGTAAGGTACTTGAAAATTCATTTAAACTTTTTCAAACAATGGTAATTGTTAAAAATAAAATAATTTTGTTGCCAGACAATAAAATTATAATGTTTTCATTTTAATGTAAATCATGTATGAGAGAAAATATATCGTTCGTGGCAGGCAAGCATATCTCAGTTATGTAATGTTTACGTTTCCATTTTATTATTATGACTACCGCAATAAAAAGGCAGGAAACACACACACACACACACACACACACACACAAAATTCGCGTTATTTTTGGCATCATTCATGTTTATTTTCTTACATTTGCACGCTTTTTAAATGGAAAGTGCCGAAACCCATACCAACATAACGCGTGCAAGCCAAAAAAGTGTCCAGCGTGGATACCGATTTGCTTCCTGTGGATCGCTGGGCAGTGTAACTGCACGTGTTTACAGAGGAACGATTCATAGACAGACTTTTCGTCTTTAGGGAATGAACCCTCTGCAAGATGCTGAGGGTCCATGAGTGACTTCGGAGCGCTCCTTCTTTTCCGCGTGTTTGTTCTGTGAAACGTACACTGTAGATTCGCAGCTTTATTCTAAGCAACGCTCAATAGGAAATGTTGAAAATTGTTGTCCACGGTGTACCCTCATACACACTAAACCTGCTCTGATGTTTTAATTACGGACATCATAATATTAAAACTTTGGAAACTTGAGCACTACTTAATGGAAATCAAACATTAACTTATACAAGCCATTAATTTTATGCATATTTTTTATATATAGGTGTACAACGTTATCGGCAACAAAGAAGTAGTTTTTGTTAAAATTCCTCCCCGGGATGTTTGGCCGTAGTCCAATGTTTTCTACAAACCAGACGTTTCGGCTATGCCATCGACTTCCATCATTAGTGAAAATCGAGTGCGATAACGTGAGGTGGTACACGTTAGTGACCACAGTACTGTGGTTAAGGCTGAAGCAGTAAGTAGAAAGAAGTAGTTTCTATGGTAATATTTCATTTCGAAAATGATTTTAAATATAAATCTTAGAACATGGAAGTTATGTATTGTTCTCCATACCGATTTTACTTCCACGTTCGTTAAGGAAATGGAAGTATGGTGATGGCAAAAAAAATCGTGTTCGAGATTATTGCAGATTCTGATTGTACTACACTCAAAACATGAAAAAAAGTAATTTTTCGAAAAGTGTCTGTGTGTCTTGTGTCTGTAGATTTTTTTCTATGGCAAACGATAACAGCCGCAAATTCAAAAACGTTCAGCCGCAAACAGAATCAAATAATTTTTTGCATACAGTCCTGATTTGTAGAGTTCTAAAGACCTATTGTTTTTGGTGAAGATCGGTTAAGGGAAAGGGGTAGTTTACCTGCAACGGTTTTTTTTAAATCAAGCGTAATTTTTTTGTATGGCAAACGATAACAGCCGCAAATTCAAACAGAATCGACTACTCTTTTGCATAAAGCCCTGAATTATAGAGTTCTAAAGACATATTGGTTTTGGTGAAGATCGGTTAAGGGAAAGGAGTAGTTTACCTGCAACATTTTATATTTTAACAAGGGTATTTTTTATGGCAAACAATAAAAGCCGCAAATGTAAACAGAATCAAATACTTTTTGCATACAGCGCTGAATTGTAGAGTTCTCATGACCTATTGTTTTTGGTGAAGATCGGTTATAGGAAAGGGGTAGTTTACCGGCAACGTTTTATGTTTTAAAAGGGTATTTTCTATGGCAAACGATAAGAGCCGCAAATTCAAACAGAATCAAACAATTTTTTGCAAGCAGCCCTGAATTGTAGAGTTTTCAATACATGTTGTTGTTGGTGAAGATCGGTTAAGGGAAAGGGGTAGTTTACCTGCAACATATTTTGTTTTAAAACGGTATTTTCTATGGCAAACAATAACAGCCGCAAATTCAAACAGAATCAAATAATTATTTGCATACAGCCCTGATTCATAGAGTTCTCAAGACTTATTGTTTTGGTGAAGATCGGTTATAGGAAAGGGGTAGTTTACCTGCCACCTATAATGTTTTAACAAGAGTAATTGTTTCTAAGACGAACGATAACTGCTGCACATTCAAACAAAATCAAATAATGTTTTGCATATGTCCCTATATTGTAGAGAACGAAAGGCCTGTTGATTTTGGTGAACATCGGTTACGGGGAAAGGGTAGTTTACCAGAAACATTTTTTGTTGTAACAAGAGTAAAGTACTTAATTTTGATAAATAAAGTATCCTGATAAGAAGATCTTAATAATCCAGTGTAGAAACGTAGATGAAATATCTATAAATGAAGAGGCTAGTTGAACGGGGTGGGGGTAATTTTCTATAAATGAAATTTATAGTTATAGGCAGAGGGGATAATTTTTATATGTGTACTACGTTATCGGCAACAAAGTAGTAGTTTGTTGTTAAAATTCCTTCCCGGGCTGTTTGGCCGTAGTCCAATGTTTTCTGCAAAACCAGGCGCTTCGGCAGTGGCGTCGACTGCCATCATCAGTGAAAATCGAGTGTGATAACGTGTAGTGGTATACGTTTGTGACCACAATACTGTGGTTAACGCTGAAGCAATAAGTGGAAAGAAGTAGTTTCTATGGAAATATTTCATTTTGTAAATGATTTTAAATATAAATCTTACAACATGGAAGTCATGTATGGTTCTCCATTCCGATATTTACTTCATGTTCCTTACGCAAATGGAAGTATGGTGATGGCAAAAAAAATCGTGTTCGAGATTATTGCAGATTTTGATTGTACTACACTCAAAACATGAAAAAAAGTCATTTTTCGAAAAGTGTCTCTGTGTGTGTCTGTCTGTCTATAGATTTTTTTCTATGGCAAACGATAACAGCCGCAAATTCAAACAGAATCAACTACTCGTTTGCATACAGCCCTGAATTGTAGAGTTCTCAAGATATATTGTTTTTGGAGAAGATCGGTTGAGGGAAAGGGGTAGTTTAGCGGCAATGGTTTCTTTTAAATCAAGGGTAATTGTTTTCTATGGCAAACGATAACAGCCGCAAATTCAAACAGAATCAACTACTCGTTTGCATACAGCCCTGAATTGTAGGGTTCTCAAAATATATTGTTTTTGGTGAAGATCGGTTAAGGTAAAGGGGTAGTTTACCTGCAACGTTTTATGTTTTAAGAAGGGTATTTTATATGGCAAACAATAACAGCCGCAAATTCAAACAGAATCAAATAATGTTTTGCATACAGCCCTGATCTGTAGAGTACACAAGACCTGTTGTTTTTGGTGAAGATCGGTTATGGGGAAGGGGTAGTTTACCTGCAACGTTTGATGTTTTAAAAGGGTATTTTTTATGGCAAACGATAAGAGTCGCAAATTCAAACACAATCAAATAATTTTTTGCATAAGGCCCTGAATTGTAGAGTTCTCAAAATCTGTTGTTTTTGGTGAAGAACGGTTTAGGGAAAAGGATAGTTTACCTGCAACGTTTTATGTTTTAAAAGGGTATTTTCTATGGCAAACGATAAGAGCCGCAAATTCAAACAGAATATATAATATTTTGCATACAGCCCTGAATTGTAGAGTTCTCAAGTCCTATTGGTGTTGGTGAAGATCGGTTAAGGCGAAGGCGTAGTTTACCTGACACGTTTTTTGTTTTAACAAGGGTATTTTTTATGGCAAACGCTAACAGCCGCAAATTCAAACATAATCAAATAATATTTTGCATACATCCCTGAACCGTAGAGTTCTCAAGACCTGTTGGTTTTGGTGAAGATCGGTTAAGGGGAAGGGGTAGTTTACCTGCAACTTTTACGTTTTAACAACAGTAAGGTACTTGAAAATTCATTTAAACTTTTTCAAACAATGGTAATTGTTAAAAATAAAATAATTTTGTTGCCAGACAATAAAATTATAATGTTTTCATTTTAATGTAAATCATGTATGAGAGAAAATATATCGTTCGTGGCAGGCAAGCATATCTCAGTTATGTAATGTTTACGTTTCCATTTTATTATTATGACTACCGCAATAAAAAGGCAGGAAACACACACACACACACACACACACACACAAAATTCGCGTTATTTTTGGCATCATTCATGTTTATTTTCTTACATTTGCACGCTTTTTAAATGGAAAGTGCCGAAACCCATACCAACATAACGCGTGCAAGCCAAAAAAGTGTCCAGCGTGGATACCGATTTGCTTCCTGTGGATCGCTGGGCAGTGTAACTGCACGTGTTTACAGAGGAACGATTCATAGACAGACTTTTCGTCTTTAGGGAATGAACCCTCTGCAAGATGCTGAGGGTCCATGAGTGACTTCGGAGCGCTCCTTCTTTTCCGCGTGTTTGTTCTGTGAAACGTACACTGTAGATTCGCAGCTTTATTCTAAGCAACGCTCAATAGGAAATGTTGAAAATTGTTGTCCACGGTGTACCCTCATACACACTAAACCTGCTCTGATGTTTTAATTACGGACATCATAATATTAAAACTTTGGAAACTTGAGCACTACTTAATGGAAATCAAACATTAACTTATACAAGCCATTAATTTTATGCATATTTTTTATATATAGGTGTACAACGTTATCGGCAACAAAGAAGTAGTTTTTGTTAAAATTCCTCCCCGGGATGTTTGGCCGTAGTCCAATGTTTTCTACAAACCAGACGTTTCGGCTATGCCATCGACTTCCATCATTAGTGAAAATCGAGTGCGATAACGTGAGGTGGTACACGTTAGTGACCACAGTACTGTGGTTAAGGCTGAAGCAGTAAGTAGAAAGAAGTAGTTTCTATGGTAATATTTCATTTCGAAAATGATTTTAAATATAAATCTTAGAACATGGAAGTTATGTATTGTTCTCCATACCGATTTTACTTCCACGTTCGTTAAGGAAATGGAAGTATGGTGATGGCAAAAAAAATCGTGTTCGAGATTATTGCAGATTCTGATTGTACTACACTCAAAACATGAAAAAAAGTAATTTTTCGAAAAGTGTCTGTGTGTCTTGTGTCTGTAGATTTTTTTCTATGGCAAACGATAACAGCCGCAAATTCAAAAACGTTCAGCCGCAAACAGAATCAAATAATTTTTTGCATACAGTCCTGATTTGTAGAGTTCTAAAGACCTATTGTTTTTGGTGAAGATCGGTTAAGGGAAAGGGGTAGTTTACCTGCAACGGTTTTTTTTAAATCAAGCGTAATTTTTTTGTATGGCAAACGATAACATCCGCAAATTCAAACAGAATCGACTACTCTTTTGCATAAAGCCCTGAATTATAGAGTTCTAAAGACATATTGGTTTTGGTGAAGATCGGTTAAGGGAAAGGAGTAGTTTACCTGCAACATTTTATATTTTAACAAGGGTATTTTTTATGGCAAACAATAAAAGCCGCAAATGTAAACAGAATCAAATACTTTTTGCATACAGCGCTGAATTGTAGAGTTCTCATGACCTATTGTTTTTGGTGAAGATCGGTTATAGGAAAGGGGTAGTTTACCGGCAACGTTTTATGTTTTAAAAGGGTATTTTCTATGGCAAACGATAAGAGCCGCAAATTCAAACAGAATCAAACAATTTTTTGCAAGCAGCCCTGAATTGTAGAGTTTTCAATACATGTTGTTGTTGGTGAAGATCGGTTAAGGGAAAGGGGTAGTTTACCTGCAACATATTTTGTTTTAAAACGGTATTTTCTATGGCAAACAATAACAGCCGCAAATTCAAACAGAATCAAATAATTATTTGCATACAGCCCTGATTCATAGAGTTCTCAAGACTTATTGTTTTGGTGAAGATCGGTTATAGGAAAGGGGTAGTTTACCTGCCACCTATAATGTTTTAACAAGAGTAATTGTTTCTAAGACGAACGATAACTGCTGCACATTCAAACAAAATCAAATAATGTTTTGCATATGTCCCTATATTGTAGAGAACGAAAGGCCTGTTGATTTTGGTGAACATCGGTTACGGGGAAAGGGTAGTTTACCAGAAACATTTTTTGTTGTAACAAGAGTAAAGTACTTAATTTTGATAAATAAAGTATCCTGATAAGAAGATCTTAATAATCCAGTGTAGAAACGTAGATGAAATATCTATAAATGAAGAGGCTAGTTGAACGGGGTGGGGGTAATTTTCTATAAATGAAATTTATAGTTATAGGCAGAGGGGATAATTTTTATATGTGTACTACGTTATCGGCAACAAAGTAGTAGTTTGTTGTTAAAATTCCTTCCCGGGCTGTTTGGCCGTAGTCCAATGTTTTCTGCAAAACCAGGCGCTTCGGCAGTGGCGTCGACTGCCATCATCAGTGAAAATCGAGTGTGATAACGTGTAGTGGTATACGTTTGTGACCACAATACTGTGGTTAACGCTGAAGCAATAAGTGGAAAGAAGTAGTTTCTATGGAAATATTTCATTTTGTAAATGATTTTAAATATAAATCTTACAACATGGAAGTCATGTATGGTTCTCCATTCCGATATTTACTTCATGTTCCTTACGCAAATGGAAGTATGGTGATGGCAAAAAAAATCGTGTTCGAGATTATTGCAGATTTTGATTGTACTACACTCAAAACATGAAAAAAAGTCATTTTTCGAAAAGTGTCTCTGTGTGTGTCTGTCTGTCTATAGATTTTTTTCTATGGCAAACGATAACAGCCGCAAATTCAAACAGAATCAACTACTCGTTTGCATACAGCCCTGAATTGTAGAGTTCTCAAGATATATTGTTTTTGGAGAAGATCGGTTGAGGGAAAGGGGTAGTTTAGCGGCAATGGTTTCTTTTAAATCAAGGGTAATTGTTTTCTATGGCAAACGATAACAGCCGCAAATTCAAACAGAATCAACTACTCGTTTGCATACAGCCCTGAATTGTAGGGTTCTCAAAATATATTGTTTTTGGTGAAGATCGGTTAAGGTAAAGGGGTAGTTTACCTGCAACGTTTTATGTTTTAAGAAGGGTATTTTATATGGCAAACAATAACAGCCGCAAATTCAAACAGAATCAAATAATGTTTTGCATACAGCCCTGATCTGTAGAGTACACAAGACCTGTTGTTTTTGGTGAAGATCGGTTATGGGGAAGGGGTAGTTTACCTGCAACGTTTGATGTTTTAAAAGGGTATTTTTTATGGCAAACGATAAGAGTCGCAAATTCAAACACAATCAAATAATTTTTTGCATAAGGCCCTGAATTGTAGAGTTCTCAAAATCTGTTGTTTTTGGTGAAGAACGGTTTAGGGAAAAGGATAGTTTACCTGCAACGTTTTATGTTTTAAAAGGGTATTTTCTATGGCAAACGATAAGAGCCGCAAATTCAAACAGAATATATAATATTTTGCATACAGCCCTGAATTGTAGAGTTCTCAAGTCCTATTGGTGTTGGTGAAGATCGGTTAAGGCGAAGGCGTAGTTTACCTGACACGTTTTTTGTTTTAACAAGGGTATTTTTTATGGCAAACGCTAACAGCCGCAAATTCAAACATAATCAAATAATATTTTGCATACATCCCTGAACCGTAGAGTTCTCAACACCTGTTGGTTTTGGTGAAGATCGGTTAAGGGGAAGGGGTAGTTTACCTGCAACTTTTACGTTTTAACAACAGTAAGGTACTTGAAAATTCATTTAAACTTTTTCAAACAATGGTAATTGTTAAAAATAAAATAATTTTGTTGCCAGACAATAAAATTATAATGTTTTCATTTTAATGTAAATCATGTATGTGAGAAAATATATCGTTCGTGGCAGGCAAGCATATCTCAGTTATGTAATGTTTACGTTTCCATTTTATTATTATCACTACCGCAATAAAAAGGCAGGAAACACACACACACACACACACACAAAATTCGCGTTATTTTTGGCCTCATTCATGTTTATTTTCTTACATTTGCACGCTTTTTAAATGGAAAGTGCCGAAACCCATACCAACATAACGCGTGCAAGCCGAAAAAGTGTCCAGCGTGGATACTGATTTGCTTCCTGTGGATCGCTGGGCAGTGTAACTGCACGTGTTTACAGAGGAACGATTCATAGACAGACTTTTCGTCTTTAGGGAATGAACCCTCTGCAAGATGCTGAGGGTCCATGAGTGACTTCGGAGCGCTCCTTCTTTTCCGCGTGTTTGTTCTGTGAAACGTACACTGTAGATTCGCAGCTTTATTCTAAGCAACGCTCAATAGGAAATGTTGAAAATTGTTGTCCACGGTGTACCCTCATACACACTAAACCTGCTCTGATGTTTTAATTACGGACATCATAATATTAAAACTTTGGAAACTTGAGCACTACTTAATGGAAATCAAACATTAACTTATACAAGCCATTAATTTTATGCATATTTTTTATATATAGGTGTACAACGTTATCGGCAACAAAGAAGTAGTTTTTGTTAAAATTCCTCCCCGGGATGTTTGGCCGTAGTCCAATGTTTTCTGCAAACCAGACGTTTCGGCTATGCCATCGACTTCCATCATTAGTGAAAATCGAGTGCGATAACGTGAGGTGGTACACGTTAGTGACCACAGTACTGTGGTTAAGGCTGAAGCAGTAAGTAGAAAGAAGTAGTTTCTATGGTAATATTTCATTTCGAAAATGATTTTAAATATAAATCTTAGAACATGGAAGTTATGTATTGTTCTCCATACCGATTTTACTTCCACGTTCGTTAAGGAAATGGAAGTATGGTGATGGCAAAAAAAATCGTGTTCGAGATTATTGCAGATTCTGATTGTACTACACTCAAAACATGAAAAAAAGTAATTTTTCGAAAAGTGTCTGTGTGTCTTGTGTCTGTAGATTTTTTTCTATGGCAAACGATAACAGCCGCAAATTCAAAAACGTTCAGCCGCAAACAGAATCAAATAATTTTTTGCATACAGTCCTGATTTGTAGAGTTCTAAAGACCTATTGTTTTTGGTGAAGATCGGTTAAGGGAAAGGGGTAGTTTACCTGCAACGGTTTTTTTTAAATCAAGTGTAATTTTTTTGTATGGCAAACGATAACAGCCGCAAATTCAAACAGAATCGACTACTCTTTTGCATAAAGCCCTGAATTATAGAGTTCTAAAGACATATTGGTTTTGGTGAAGATCGGTTAAGGGAAAGGAGTAGTTTACCTGCAACATTTTATATTTTAACAAGGGTATTTTTTATGGCAAACAATAAAAGCCGCAAATGTAAACAGAATCAAATACTTTTTGCATACAGCGCTGAATTGTAGAGTTCTCATGACCTATTGTTTTTGGTGAAGATCGGTTATAGGAAAGGGGTAGTTTACCGGCAACGTTTTATGTTTTAAAAGGGTATTTTCTATGGCAAACGATAAGAGCCGCAAATTCAAACAGAATCAAACAATTTTTTGCAAGCAGCCCTGAATTGTAGAGTTTTCAATACATGTTGTTGTTGGTGAAGATCGGTTAAGGGAAAGGGGTAGTTTACCTGCAACATATTTTGTTTTAAAACGGTATTTTCTATGGCAAACAATAACAGCCGCAAATTCAAACAGAATCAAATAATTATTTGCATACAGCCCTGATTCATAGAGTTCTCAAGACTTATTGTTTTGGTGAAGATCGGTTATAGGAAAGGGGTAGTTTACCTGCCACCTATAATGTTTTAACAAGAGTAATTGTTTCTAAGACGAACGATAACTGCTGCACATTCAAACAAAATCAAATAATGTTTTGCATATGTCCCTATATTGTAGAGAACGAAAGGCCTGTTGATTTTGGTGAACATCGGTTACGGGGAAAGGGTAGTTTACCAGAAACATTTTTTGTTGTAACAAGAGTAAAGTACTTAATTTTGATAAATAAAGTATCCTGATAAGAAGATCTTAATAATCCAGTGTAGAAACGTAGATGAAATATCTATAAATGAAGAGGCTAGTTGAACGGGGTGGGGGTAATTTTCTATAAATGGAATTTATAGTTATAGGCAGAGGGGATAATTTTTATATGTGTACTACGTTATCGGCAACAAAGTAGTAGTTTGTTGTTAAAATTCCTTCCCGGGCTGTTTGGCCGTAGTCCAATGTTTTCTGCAAAACCAGGCGCTTCGGCAGTGGCGTCGACTGCCATCATCAGTGAAAATCGAGTGTGATAACGTGTAGTGGTATACGTTTGTGACCACAATACTGTGGTTAACGCTGAAGCAATAAGTGGAAAGAAGTAGTTTCTATGGAAATATTTCATTTTGTAAATGATTTTAAATATAAATCTTAGAACATGGAAGTCATGTATGGTTCTCCATTCCGATATTTACTTCATGTTCCTTACGCAAATGGAAGTATGGTGATGGCAAAAAAAATCGTGTTCGAGATTATTGCAGATTTTGATTGTACTACACTCAAAACATGAAAAAAAGTCATTTTTCGAAAAGTGTCTCTGTGTGTGTCTGTCTGTCTATAGATTTTTTTCTATGGCAAACGATAACAGCCGCAAATTCAAACAGAATCAACTACTCGTTTGCATACAGCCCTGAATTGTAGAGTTCTCAAGATATATTGTTTTTGGAGAAGATCGGTTGAGGGAAAGGGGTAGTTTAGCGGCAACGGTTTCTTTTAAATCAAGGGTAATTGTTTTCTATGGCAAACGATAACAGCCGCAAATTCAAACAGAATCAACTACTCGTTTGCATACAGCCCTGAATTGTAGGGTTCTCAAAATATATTGTTTTTGGTGAAGATCGGTTAAGGTAAAGGGGTAGTTTACCTGCAACATTTTATGTTTTAAGAAGGGTATTTTATATGGCAAACAATAACAGCCGCAAATTCAAACAGAATCAAATAATGTTTTGCATACAGCCCTGATCTGTAGAGTACACAAGACCTATTGTTTTAGGTGAGATCGGTTAAGGGAAAGGGGTAGTTTACCTGCAACGTTTTATGTTTAAAAGGGTATTTTTTATGGCAAACGATAAGAGTCGCAAATTCAAACAGAATCAAATAATTTTTTGCATACAGCCCTGAATTATAGAGTTCTCAAGACCTGTTGTTTTTGGTGAAGATCGGTTATGGGGAAGGGGTAGTTTACCTGCAACGTTTGATGTTTTAAAAGGGTATTTTTTATGGCAAACGATAAGAGTCGCAAATTCAAACACAATCAAATAATTTTTTGCATAAGGCCCTGAATTGTAGAGTTCTCAAAATCTGTTGTTTTTGGTGAAGAACGGTTTAGGGAAAAGGATAGTTTACCTGCAACGTTTTATGTTTTAAAAGGGTATTTTCTATGGCAAACGATAAGAGCCGCAAATTCAAACAGAATATATAATATTTTGCATACAGCCCTGAATTGTAGAGTTCTCAAGTCCTATTGGTGTTGGTGAAGATCGGTTAAGGCGAAGGCGTAGTATACCTGACACGTTTTTTGTTTTAACAAGGGTATTTTTTATGGCAAACGCTAACAGCCGCAAATTCAAACATAATCAAATAATATTTTGCATACATCCCTGAACCGTAGAGTTCTCAACACCTGTTGGTTTTGGTGAAGATCGGTTAAGGGGAAGGGGTAGTTTACCTGCAACTTTTACGTTTTAACAACAGTAAGGTACTTGAAAATTCATTTAAACTTTTTCAAACAATGGTAATTGTTAAAAATAAAATAATTTTGTTGCCAGACAATAAAATTATAATGTTTTCATTTTAATGTAAATCATGTATGAGAGAAAATATATCGTTCGTGGCAGGCAAGCATATCTCAGTTATGTAATGTTTACGTTTCCATTTTATTATTATGACTACCGCAATAAAAAGGCAGGAAACACACACACACACACACACACACACACACACAAAATTCGCGTTATTTTTGGCCTCATTCATGTTTATTTTCTTACATTTGCACGCTTTTTAAATGGAAAGTGCCGAAACCCATACCAACATAACGCGTGCAAGCCGAAAAAGTGTCCAGCGTGGATACTGATTTGCTTCCTGTGGATCGCTGGGCAGTGTAACTGCACGTGTTTACAGAGGAACGATTCATAGACAGACTTTTCGTCTTTAGGGAATGAACCCTCTGCAAGATGCTGAGGGTCCATGAGTGACTTCGGAGCGCTCCTTCTTTTCCGCGTGTTTGTTCTGTGAAACGTACACTGTAGATTCGCAGCTTTATTCTAAGCAACGCTCAATAGGAAATGTTGAATATTGTTGTCCACGGTGTACCCTCATACACACTAAACCTGCTCTGATGTTTTAATTACGGACATCATAATATTAAAACTTTGGAAACTTGAGCACTACTTAATGGAAATCAAACATTAACTTATACAAGCCATTAATTTTATGCATATTTTTTATATATGTGTACAACGTTATCGGCAACAAAGAAGTAGTTTTTGTTAAAATTCCTCCCCAGGATGTTTGGCCGTAGTCCAATGTTTTCTACAAAACCAGACGTTTCGGCTATGCCATCGACTTCCATCATCAGTGAAAATCGAGTGCGATAACGTGAGGTGGTATACGTTAGTGACCACAGTACTGTGGTTAAGGCTGAAGCAGTAAGTAGAAAGAAGTAGTTTCTATGGTAATATTTCATTTCGAAAATGATTTTAAATATAAATCTTAGAACATGGAAGTTATGTATGGTTCTCCATACCGATTTTACTTCCACGTTCCTTAAGGAAATGGAAGTATGGTGATGGCAAAAAAAATCGTGTTCGAGATTATTGCAGATTCTGATTGTACTACACTCAAAACATGAAAAAAAGTAATTTTTCGAAAAGTGTCTGTGTGTCTTGTGTCTGTAGATTTTTTACTTCCATATTCCTTAAGGAATGGAAGTATGGTGATGGCAAAAAAAATCGTGTTCGAGATTATTGCAGATTCTGATTCTACTACACTCAAAACATGAAAAAAAGTCGTTTTCCGAAAAGTGTCTGTGTGTGTGTCTGTCTTTCTGTCTGTCTGTCTGTCTGTCTGTGTGTCTGTCTGTCTGTGCGTCTGTCTGTCTGTGTGTCTGTAGATTTTTTTTCTATGGCAAACGATAACTGCCGCAAATGCAAACAGAATCAAATAATTTTTTGCATGCTGCCCTGATTTGCAGAGTACTCGCGACGTACTGATTGTGGTGAAGATCGGTTGAGCGAAAGGGGTAGTTTACCTGCAACGGTTTTTTAACAAGGGTATTTTCTATGGCAAACGATAACAGCCGCAAATTCAAACAGAATCAAATAATGTTTTGCATACAGCCCTGATTTATAGAGTAATCAAGACCTGTTGTTTTCGGTGAAGATCGGTTGAGGGAAAGGGGTAGTTTACCTGCAACGTTTTTTTAACAAGGGTATTTTCTATGGCAAACGATAACAGCCGCAAATTCAAACAGAATCAAATAATGTATTGCATACAGCCCTGATTTGTAGAGTAATCAAGACCTGTTGTTTTCGGTGAAGATCGGTTAAGGGCAACGGGTAGTTTACCTGCAACGTTTTTTTATCAAGCGTATTTTCTATGGCAAACGATAACAGCCGCAAATTCAAACAGAATCAAATAATTTTTTGCATACGTCCCTGAATTGTAGAGGTCTCAATGAATTTCGATTTTGGTGAAGATCGGCTAAGGGGAAGGGGTAGTTTACCTGCAACCTTTTACGTTTTAACAAGAATAAAGTACTTGAAAATTTATTTAAACTTTTTGAAACAATGGTAATTGTTAAAAAAAAATAATTTTGTTGCCAGGCAATAAAATTATAATTTTTTCATTTTAATGTAATATAATATTTTTCATTTAATACAGCAATAAAAAGGCAGGTAAGACACAGCCTGGCTGTTTGGCTGAAAATGATTTTAAATATGAATCTTAGAATATGGAAGTCATGTATGGTTCTCCATACCGATATTTTTCTATGGCAAACGATAACAGCCGCACATTCAAAAACGTTCAGCCGCAAACAGAATCAAATAATTTTTTGCATACAGTCCTGATTTGTAGAGTACTCAAGACTATTGTTTTTGGTGAAGATCGGTTAAGGGAAAGGGGTAGTTTACCTGCAACGGTTTTTTTTAAATCAAGCGTAATTTTTTTGTATGGCAAACGATAACAGCCGCAAATTCAAACAGAATCGACTACTCTTTTGCATAAAGCCCTGAATTATAGAGTTCTAAAGACCTATTGGTTTTGGTGAAGGTCGATTAAGGGAAAGGGGTAGTTTACCAGCAACATTTTAATTTTAACAAGGGTATTTTTTATGGCAAACAATAAAAACCGCAAATTCAAACAGAATCAAATAATTATTTGCATACAGCCCTGATTCATAGAGTTCTCAAGACTTATTGTTTTGGTGAAGATCGGTTAAGGGAAAGGGGTAGTTTACCTGCCACCTATAATGTTTTAACAAGAGTAATTGTTTCTAAGACGAACGATAACTGCTGCACATTCAAACAAAATCAAATAATGTTTTGCATATGTCCCTATATTGTAGAGAACGAAAGGCCTGTTGATTTTGGTGAACATCGGTTACGGGGAAAGGGTAGTTTACCAGAAACATTTTTTGTTGTAACAAGAGTAAAGTACTTAATTTTGATAAATAAAGTATCCTGATAAGAAGATCTTAATAATCCACTGTAGAAACGTAGATGAAATATCTATAAATGAATTGGCTAGTTGAACGGGGTGGGGGTAATTTTCTATAAATGAAATTTATAGTTATAGGCAGAGGGGATAATTTTTATATGTGTACTACGTTATCGGCAAAAAAGTAGTAGTTTGTTGTTAAAATTCCTTCCCGGGCTGTTTGGCCGTAGTCCAATGTTTTCTGCAAAACCAGACGTTTCGGCAGTGGCGTCGACTGCCATCATCAGTGAAAATCAAGTGTGATAACGTGTGGTGGTACACGTTTGTGACCACAATACTGTGGTTAAGGCGAAGCAATAAGTGGAAAGAAGTAGTTTCTATGGAAATATTTCATTTTGTAAATGATTTTAAATACAAATCTTAGAACATGGAAGTCATGTATGGTTCTCCATTCCGATATTTACTTCCATGTTCCTTACGGAAATGGAAGTATGGTGATGGCAAAAAAAATCGTGTTCGAGATTATTGCAGATTTTGATTGTACTACACTCAAAACATGAAAAAAAGTCATTTTTCGAAAAGTGTCTGTGTGTGTGTCTGTCTGTCTATAGATTTTTTTCTATGGCAAACGATAACAGCCGCAAATTCAAACTGAATCAAATCATTTTTTGCATACAGCCCTGATTTGTAGAGTACTCACGACCTCTTGTTTTTGGTGAAGATCGGTTGAGGGAAAGGGGTAGTGTAGCCGCAACGGTTTCTTTTAAATCAAGGGTAATTGTTTTCTATGGCAAACGATAACAGCCGCAAATTCAAACAGAATCAACTACTCTTTTGCATACAGCCCTGAATTGTAGAGTTCTCAAGATATATTGTTTTTGGTGAAGATCGGTTAAGGTAAAGGGGTAGTTTACCAGCAACGTTTTATGTTTTAAGAACGGTATTTTATATGGCAAACGATAACAGCCGCAAATTCAAACAGAATCAAATAATGTTTTGCATACAGCCCTGACCTGTAGAGTACACAAGACCTATTGTTTTAGGTGAAGATCGGTTAAGGGAAAGGGGTAGTTTACCGGCAACGTTTTATGTTTTAAAAGGGTATTTTTTATGGCAAACGATAAGAGTCGCAAATTCAAACAGAATCAATTAATTATTTGCATACAGTCCTGAATTATAGAGTTCTCAAGACCTATTGTTTTCGGTGAAGATCGGTTATGGGGAAGGGGTAGTTTACCTGCAACGTTTTATGTTTTAAGAAGGGTATTTTCTATGGGAAACGATAACAGTCGCAAATTCAAACATAATCAAATGATTTTTTGCATACTGCCCTGAATTGTAGAGTTCTCAAGATCTGTTGTTTTTGGTGAAGAACGGTTTAGGGAAAAGGATAGTTTACCTGCAACGCTTTATGTTTTAAAAGGGTATTTTCTATGGCAAACGATAAGAGCCGCAAATTCAAACAGAATCATATAATATTTTGCATACAGCCCTGAATTGTAGAGTTCTCAAGTCCTATTGGTGTTGGCGAAGATCGGTTAAGGCAAAGGGGTAGTTTACCTGACACGTTTTTTGTTTTAACAAGGGTATTTTTTATGGCAAACGCTAACAGCCGCAAATTCAGACATAATCAAATAATATTTTGCATACACCCCTGAATCGTAGAGTTCTCAAGACTTGTTGGTTTTTGTGAAGATCGGTTAAGGGGATGGGGTAGTTTACCAGCAACCTTTTACGTTTTAACAACACTAAGGTACTCGAAAATTCATTTAAACTTTTTCAAACAATGGTAATTGTTAAAAATAAAATAATTTTGTTGCCAGACAATAAAATTATAATGTTTTCATTTTAATGTAAATCATGTATGAGAGAAAATATATCGTTCGTGGCAGGCAAGCATATCTCAGTTATGTAATGTTTACGTTTCCATTTTATTATTATGACTACCGCAATAAAAAGGCAGGAAACACACACACACACACACACACACACACACAAAATTCGCGTTATTTCTGGCCTCATTCATGTTTATTTTCTTACATTTGCACGCTTTTTAAATGGAAAGTGCCGAAACCCATACCAACATAACGCGTGCAAGCCGAAAAAGTGTCCAGGGTGGATACCGATTTGCTTCCTGTGGATCGCTGGGCAGTGTAACTGCACGTGTTTACAGAGGAACGATTCATAGACAGACTTTTCGTCTTTAGGGAATGAACCCTCTGCAAGATGCTGAGGGTCCATGAGTGACTTCGGAGCGCTCCTTCTTTTCCGCGTGTTTGTTCTGTGAAACGTACACTGTAGATTCGCAGCTTTACTCTAAGCAACGCTCAATAGGAAATGTTGAAAATTGTTGTCCACGGTGTACCCTCATACACACTAAACCTGCTCTGATGTTTTAATTACGGACATCATAATATTAAAACTTTGGAAACTTGAGCACTACTTAAAGGATATCAAACATTAACTTATACAAGCCATTAATTTTATGCATATTTTATATATATATATATATATATATATATATATATGTGTACAACGTTATCGGCAACAAAGAAGTAGTTTTTATTAAAATTCCTCCCCGGGATGTTTGGCCGTAGTCCAATGTTTTCTACAAAACCAGACGTTTCGGCTATGCCATCGGCTTCCATCATCAGTGAAAATCGAGTGCGATAACGTGAGGTGGTATACGTTAGTGACCACAGTACTGTGGTTAAGGCTGAAGCAGTAAGTAGAGAGAAGTAGTTTCTATGGTAATATTTCATTTGGAAAATGATTTTAAATATAAATCTTAGAACATGGTAGTTATGTATGGTTCTCCATACCGATTTTACTTCCACGTTCCTTAAGGAAATGGAAGTATGGTGATGGCAAAAAAAATCGTTTTCGAGATTATTGCAGATTCTGATTGTACTACACTCAAAACATGAAAAAAGTAATTTTTCGAAAAGTGTCTGTGTGTCTTGTGTCAGTAGATTTTTTTTCTATGGCAAACGATAACAGCCGCAAATTCAAAAACGTTCAGCCGCAAACAGAATCAAATAATTTTTTGCATACAGTCCTGATTTGTAGAGTACTCAAGACCTATCGTTTTTGGTGAAGATCATTTAGGGAAAGGGGTAGTTTACCTGCAACGGTTTTTTTTAAATCAAGCGTAATTTTTTTGTATGGCAAACGATAACAGCCGCAAATTCAAACAGAATCGACTACTCTTTTGCATAAAGCCCTGAATTAAAGAGTTCTAAAAACCTGTCGGTTTTGGTGAAGATCGGTTAAGGGAAAGGGGTAGTTTACCTGCAACATTTTATATTTTAACAAGGGTATTTTTTATGGCAAACAATAAAAGCCGCAAATGTAAACAGAATCAAATACTTTTTGCATACAGCCCTGAATTGTAGAGTTTTCAAGATATATTGTTTTTGGTGAAGATCGGTTAAGGTAAAGGGGTAGTTTACCTGCAACGTTTTATGTTTTAAGAAGGGTATTTTATATGGCAAACGATAACAGCCGCAAATTCAAACAGAATCAAATAATGTTTTGCATACAGCCCTGATCTGTAGAGTACACAAGATCTATTGTTTAGGTGAAGATCGGTTAAGGGAAAGGGGTAGTTTACCTGCAACGTTTTATGTTTTAAAAGGGTATTTTTTATGGCAAACGATAAGAGTCGCAAATTCAAACAGAATCAAATAATTATTTGCATACAGCCCTGAATTATAGAGTTATCAAGACCTGTTGTTTTTGGTGAAGATCGGTTATGGGGAAGGGGTAGTTTACCTGCAACGTTTTATGTTTTAAGAAGGGTATTCTCTATGGGAAACGATAAAAGTCGCAAATTCAAACATGATCAAATGATTTTTTGCATACTGCCCTGAATTGTAGAGTTCTCAAGATCTGTTGTTTTTGGTGAAGAACGGTTTAGGGAAAAGGATAGTTTACGTGCAACGTTTTATGTTTTAAAAGGGTATTTTCTATGGCAAACGATAAGAGCCGCAAATTCAAACATAAACAAATAATTTTTTGCATACTGCCCTGAATTGTAGAGTTCTCAAGATCTGTTGTTTTTGGTGAAGAACGGTTTAGGGAAAAGGATAGTTTACCTTCAACGTTTTATATTTTAAGAAGGGTATTTTCTATGGGAAACGATAACAGTCGCAAATTCAAACATAATCAAATGATTTTTTGCATACTGCCCTGAATTGTAGAGTTCTCAAGATCTGTTGTTTTTGGTGAAGAACGGTTTAGGAAAAAGGATAGTTTACCGGCAACGTTTTATGTTTTAAAAGGGTATTTTCTATGGCAAACGATAAGAGCCGCAAATTCAAACAGAATCATATAATATTTTGCATACAGCCCTGAATTGTAGAGTTCTCAAGTCCTATCGATGTTGGTGAAGATCGGTTAAGGCAAAGGGGTAGTTTACCAGACACGTTTTTTGTTTTAACAAGCGTATTTTTTATGGCAAACGCTAACAGCCGCAAATTCAAACATAATCAAATAATATTTTGCATACAGCCCTAAATCGTAGAGTTCTCAAGACTTGTTGGTTTTGGTGAAGATCGGTTAAGGGGAAGGGGTAGTTTACCTGCAACCTTTAACGTTTTAACAACAGTAAGGTACTTGAAAATTCATTTAAACTTTTTCAAACAATGGTAATTGTTAAAAATAAAATAATTTTGTTGCCAGACAATAAAATTATAATGTTTTCATTTTAATGTAAATCATGTATGAGAGAAAATATATCGTTCGTGGCAGGCAAGCATATCTCAGTTATGTAATGTTTACGTTTCCATTTTATTATTATGACTACCGCAATAAAAAGGCAGGAAACACACACACACACACACACACACACACACAAAATTCGCGTTATTTCTGGCCTCATTCATGTTTATTTTCTTACATTTGCACGCTTTTTAAATGGAAAGTGCCGAAACCCATACCAACATAACGCGTGCAAGCCGAAAAAGTGTCCAGCGTGGATACCGATTTGCTTCCTGTGGATCGCTGGGCAGTGTAACTGCACGTGTTTACAGAGGAACGATTCATAGACAGACTTTTCGTCTTTAGGGAATGAACCCTCTGCAAGATGCTGAGGGTCCATGAGTGACTTCGGAGCGCTCCTTTTTTTCCGCGTGTTTGTTCTGTGAAACGTACACTGTAGATTCGCAGCTTTACTCTAAGCAACGCTCAATAGGAAATGTTGAAAATTGTTGTCCACGGAGTACCCTCATACACACTAAACCTGCTCTGATGTTTTAATTACGGACATCATAATATTAAAACTTTGGAAACTTGAGCACTACTTAAAGGATATCAAACATTAACTTATACAAGCCATTAATTTTATGCATATTTTATATATATATGTGTACAACGTTATCGGCAACAAAGAAGTAGTTTTTGTTAAAATTCCTCCCCGGGATGTTTAGCCGTAGTCCAATGTTTTCTACAAAACCAGACGTTTCGGCTATGCCATCGACTTCCATCATCAGTGAAAATGGAGTGCGATAACGTGAGGTGGTATAGGTTAGTGACCACAGTACTGTGGTTAAGGCTGAAGCAGTAAGTAGAAAGAAGTAGTTTCTATGGTAATATTTCATTTCGAAAATGATTTTAAATATAAATCTTAGAACATGGTAGTTATGTTTGGTTTTCCATACCGATTTTACTTCCACGTTCCTTAAGGAAATGGAAGTATGGTGATGGCAAAAAAAATCGTGTTCGAGATTATTGCAGATTCTGATTGTACTACACTCAAAACATGAAAAAAAGTAATTTTTCGAAAAGTGTCTGTGTGTCTTGTGTCTGTAGATTTTTTTTCTATGGCAAACGATAACAGCCGCAAATTCAAAAACGTTCAGCCGCAAACAGAATCAAATAATTTTTTGCATACAGTCCTGATTTGTAGAGTACTCAAGACCTATTGTTTTTGGTGAAGATCGGTTAAGCGAAAGGGGTAGTTTACCTGCAACGGTTTTTTTTAAATCAAGCGTAATTTTTTTGTATGGCAAACGATAACAGCCGCAAATTCAAACAGAATCGACTACTCTTTTGCATAAAGCCGTGAATTATAGAGTTCTAAAGACCTATTGGTTTTGGTGAAGATCGGTTAAGGGAAAGGGGTAGTTTACCTGCAACATTTTATATTTTAACAAGGGTATTTCTTATGGCAAACAATAAAAGCCGCAAATGTAAACAGATTCAAATACTTTTTGCATACAGCCCTGAATTGTAGAGTTCTCAAGATATATTGTTTTTGGTGAAGATCGGTTAAGGTAAAGGGGTAGTTTACCTGCAACGTTTTATGTTTTAAGAACGGTATTTTATATGGCAAACGATAACAGCCGCACATTCAAACAGAATCAAATAATGTTTTGCATACAGCCCTGATCTGTAGAGTACACAAGGCCTGTTGTTTTAGGTGAAGATCGGTTAAGGGAAAGGGGTAGTTTACCAGCAACGTTTTATGTTTTAAAAGGGTATTTTTTATGGCAAACGATAAGAGTCGCAAATTCAAACAGAATCAAATAATTATTTGCATACAGCCCTGAATTACAGAGTTCTCAAGACCTATTGTTTTTGGTGAAGATCGGTTATGGCGAAGGGGTAGTTTACCTTCAACGTTTTATGTTTTAAGAAGGGTATTCTCTATGGGAAACGATAACAGTCGCAAATTCAAACATAATCAAATGATTTTTTGCATACTGCCCTGAATTGTAGAGTTCTCAAGATCTGTTGTTTTTGGTGAAGAACGGTTTAGGGAAAAGGATAGTTTACCTTCAACGTTTTATGTTTTAAAAGGGTATTTTCTATGGGAAACGATAAGAGCCGCAAATTCAAGCATAAACAAATGGTTTTTTGCATACTGCCCTGAATTGTAGAGTTCTCAAGACCTATTGTTTTTGGTGAAGATCGGTTGAGGGAAAGGGGTAGTTTACCTGCAACGTTTTATGTTTTAAAAGGGTATTTTCTATGGCAAACGATAAGAGCCGCAAATTCAAACAGAATTATATAATATTTTGCATACAGCCCTGAATTGTAGAGTACACAAGGCCTGTTGTTTTAGGTGAAGATCGGTTAACGGAAAGGGGTAGTTTACCAGCAACGTTTTATGTTTTAAAAGGGTATTTTTTATGGCAAACGATAAGAGTCGCAAATTCAAACATAAACAATTAATTATTTGCATACAGCCATGAATTATAGAGTCCTCAAGACCTATTGTTTTTGGTGAAGATCGGTTATGGGGAAGGGGTAGTTTACCTGCAACGTTTTATGTTTTAAGAAGGGTATTTTCTATAGGAAACGATACAGTCGCAAATTCAAACATAATCAAATGATTTTTTGCATACTGCCCTGAATTGTAGAGTTCTCAAGATCTGTTGTTTTTGGTGAAGAACGGTTTAGGGAAAAGGATAGTTTACCTGCAACGTTTTATGTTTTAAAAGGGTATTTTCTATGGGAAACGATAAGAGCCGCAAATTCAAACATAAACAAATGATTTTTTGCATACTGCCCTGAATTGTAGAGTTCTCAAGTCCTATTGGTGTTGGTGAAGATCGGTTAAGGCAAAGGGGTGGTTTACCAGACACGTTTTTTGTTTTAACAAGCGTATTTTTTATGGCAAACGCTAACAGCCGCAAATTCAAACATAATCAAATAATATTTTGCATACAGCCCTGAATCGTAGAGTTCTCAGGACATATTGTTTTTGGTGAAGATCGGTTATGGGGAAGGGGTAGTTTACCTGCAACGTTTTATGTTTTAAGAAAGGTATTTTCTATAGGAAACGATAACAGTCGCAAATTCAAACATAATCAAATGGTTTTTTGCATACTGCCCTGAATTGTAGAGTTCTCAAGATCTGTTGTTTTTGGTGAAGAACGGTTTAGGGAAAAGGATAGTTTACCAGCAACGTTTTATATTTTAAGAAGGGTATTTTCTATGGGAAACGATAACAGTCGCAAATTCAAACATAATCAAATGATTTTTTGCATACTGCCCTGAATTCTAGAGTTCTCAAGATCTGTTGTTTTTGGTGAAGAACGGTTTAGGGAAAAGGATAGTTTACCTGCAACGTTTATGTTTTAAAAGGGTATTTTCTATGGCAAACGATAAGAGCCGCAAATTCAAACAGAATTATATAATATTTTGCATACAGCCCTGAATTGTAGAGTTCTCAAGTCCTATTGGTGTTGGTGAAGATCGGTTAATGCAAAGGGGTGATTTACCAGACACGTTTTTTGTTTTAACAAGCATATTTTTTATGGCAAACGCTAACAGCCGCAAATTCAAACATAATCAAATAATATTTTGCATACAGCCCTGAATCGTAGAGTTCTCAAGACTTGTTGGTTTTGGTGAAGATCGGTTAAGGGGAAGGGGTAGTTTACCTGCAACCTTTTATGTTTTAACAACAGTAAGGTACTTGAAAATTCATTTAAACTTTTTCAAACAATGGTAATTGTTAAAAATAAAATAATTTTGTTGCCAGACAATAAAATTATAATGTTTTCATTTTAATGTAAATCATGTATGATAGAAAATATATCGTTCGTGGCAGGCAAGCATATCTCAGTTATGTAATGTTTACGTTTCCATTTTATTATTATGACTACCGCAATAAAAAGGCAGGAAACACACACACACACACACACACACACACAAAATTCGCGTTATTTCTGGCCTCATTCATGTTTATTTTCTTACATTTGCACGCTTTTTAAATGGAAAGTGCCGAAACCCATACCAACATAACGCGTGCAAGCCGAAAAAGTGTCCAGCGTGGATACCGATTTGCTTCCTGTGGATCGCTGGGCAGTGTAACTGCACGTGTTTACAGAGGAACGATTCATAGACAGACTTTTCGTCTTTAGGGAATGAACTCTCTGCAAGATGCTGAGGGTCCATGAGTGACTTCGGAGCGCTCCTTCTTTTCCGCGTGTTTGTTCTGTGAAACGTACACTGTAGATTCGCAGCTTTACTCTAAGCAACGCTCAATAGGAAATGTTGAAAATTGTTGTCCACGGTGTACCCTCATACACACTAAACCTGCTCTGATGTTTTAATTACGGACATCATAATATTAAAACTTTGGAAACTTGAGCACTACTTAATGGATATCAAACATTAACTTATACAAGCCATTAATTTTATGCATATTTTATATATATATGTGTACAACGTTATCGGCAACAAAGAAGTAGTTTTTGTTAAAATTCCTCCCCGGGATGTTTAGCCGTAGTCCAATGTTTTCTACAAAACCAGACGTTTCGGCTATGCCATCGACTTCCATCATCAGTGAAAATCGAGTGCGATAACGTGAGGTGGTATACGTTAGTGACCACAGTACTGTGGTTAAGGCTGAAGCAGTAAGTAGAAAGAAGTAGTTTCTATGGTAATATTTCATTTCGAAAATGATTTTAAATATAAATCTTAGAACATGGTAGTTATGTATGGTTTTCCATACCGATTTTACTTCCACGTTCCTTAAGGAAATGGAAGTATGGTGATGGCAAAAAAAATCGTGTTCGAGATTATTGCAGATTCTGATTGTACTACACTCAAAACATGAAAAAAAGTAATTTTTCGAAAAGTGTCTGTGTGTCTTGTGTCTGTAGATTTTTTTTCTATGGCAAACGATGACAGCCGCAAATTCAAAAACGTTCAGCCGCAAACAGAATCAAATAATTTTTTGCATACAGTCCTGATTTGTAGAGTACTCAAGACCTATTGTTTTTGGTGAAGATTGTACTACACTCAAAACATGAAAAAAAGTAATTTTTCGAAAAGTGTCTGTGTGTCTTGTGTCTGTAGATTTTTTTTCTATGGCAAACGATAACAGCCGCAAATTCAAAAACGTTCAGCCGCAAATAGAATCAAATAATTTTTTGCATACAGTCCTGATTTGTAGAGTACTCAAGACCTATTGTTTTTGGTGAAGATCGGTTAAGGGAAAGAGGTAGTTTTCCGGCAACGGTTTTTTTTAAATCAAGCGTAATTTTTTTGTATGGCAAACGATAACAGCCGCAAATTCAAACAGAATCGACTACTCTTTTGCATAAAGCCCTGAATTATAGAGTTCTAAAGACCTATTGGTTTTGGTGAAGATCGGTTAAGGGAAAGGGGTAGTTTACCTGCAACATTTTATATTTTAACAAGGGTATTTTTTATGGCAAACAATAAAAGCCGCAAATGTAAACAGAATCAAATACTTTTTGCATACAGCCCTGAATTGTAGAGTTCTCAAGATATATTGTTTTTGGTGAAGATCGGTTAAGGTAAAGGGGTAGTTTACCTGCAACGTTTTATGTTTTAAGAAGGGTATTTTATATGGCAAACGGTAACAGCCGCAAATTCAAGCAGAATCAAATAATGTTTTGCATGCAGCCCTGATCTGTAGAGTACACAAGACCTGTTGTTTTAGGTGAAGATCGGTTAAGGGAAAGGGGTAGTTTACCTGCAACGTTTTATGTTTTAAAAGGGTATTTTTTATGGCAAACGATAAGAGTCGCAAATTCAAACATAAACAATTAATTATTTGCATACAGCCCTGAATTATAGAGTTCTCAAGACATATTGTTTTTGGTGAAGATCGGTTATGGGGAAGGGGTAGTTTACCTGCAACGTTTTATGTTTTAAGAAGGGTATTTTCTATAGGAAACGATAACAGTCGCAAATTCAAACATAATCAAATGATTTTTTGCATACTGCCCTGAATTGTAGAGTTCTCAAGATCTGTTGTTTTTGGTGAAGAACGGTTTAGGGAAAAGGATAGTTTACCTGCAACGTTTTATGTTTTAAAAGGGTATTTTCTATGGGAAACGATAAGAGCCGCAAATTCAAACATAAACAAATGATTTTTTGCATACTGCCCTGAATTGTAGAGTTCTCAAGTCCTATTGGCGTTGGTGAAGATCGGTTAAGGCAAAGGGGTGGTTTACCAGACACGTTTTTTGTTTTAACAAGCGTATTTTTTATGGCAAACGCTAACAGCCGCAAATTCAAACATAATCAAATAATATTTTGCATACAGCCCTGAATCGTAGAGTTCTCAGGACATATTGTTTTTGGTGAAGATCGGTTATGGGGAAGGGGTAGTTTACCTGCAACGTTTTATGTTTTAAGAAAGGTATTTTCTAAAGGAAACGATAACAGTCGCAAATTCAAACATAATCAAATGGTTTTTTGCATACTGCCCTGAATTGTAGAGTTCTCAAGATCTTTTGTTTTTGGTGAAGAACGGTTTAGGGAAAAGGATAGTTTACCAGCAACGTTTTATATTTTAAGAAGGGTATTTTCTATGGGAAACGATAACAGTCGCAAATTCAAACATAATCAAATGATTTTTTGCATACTGCCCTGAATTGTAGAGTTCTCAAGATCTGTTGTTTTTGGTGAAGAACGGTTTAGGGAAAAAGATAGTTTACCTGCAACGTTTATGTTTTAAAAGGGTATTTTCTATGGCAAACGATAAGAGCCGCAAATTCAAACAGAATCATATAATATTTTGCATACAGCCCTGAATTGTAGAGTTCTCAAGTCCTATTGGTGTTGGTGAAGATCGGTTAATGCAAAGGGGTGATTTACCAGACACGTTTTTTGTTTTAACAAGCGTATTTTTTATGGCAAACGCTAACAGCCGCAAATTCAAACATAATCAAATAATATTTTGCATACAGCCCTGAATCGTAGAGTTCTCAAGACTTGTTGGTTTTGGTGAAGATCGGTTAAGGGGAAGGGGTAGTTTACCTACAACCTTTTATGTTTTAACAACAGTAAGGTACTTGAAAATTCATTTAAACTTTTTCAAACAATGGTAATTGTTAAAAATAAAATAATTTTGTTGCCAGACAATAAAATTATAATGTTTTCATTTTAATGTAAATCATGTATGAGAGAAAATATATCGTTCGTGGCAGGCAAGCATATCTCAGTTATGTAATGTTTACGTTTCCATTTTATTATGATGACTACCGCAATAAAAAGGCAGGAAACACACACACACACACACACACACACACACACACACACACACAAAATTCGCGTTATTTCTGGCCTCATTCATGTTTATTTTCTTACATTTGCACGCTTTTTAAATGGAAAGTGCCGAAACCCATACCAACATAACGCGTGCAAGCCGAAAAAGTGTCCAGCGTGGATACCGATTTGCTTCCTGTGGATCGCTGGGCAGTGTAACTGCACGTGTTTACAGAGGAACGATTCATAGACAGACTTTTCGTCTTTAGGGAATGAACCCTCTGCAAGATGCTGAGGGTCCATGAGTGACTTCGGTGCGCTCCTTCTTTTCCGCGTGTTTGTTCTGTGAAACGTACACTGTAGATTCGCAGCTTTACTCTAAGCAACGCTCAATAGGAAATGTTGAAAATTGTTGTCCACGGTGTACCCTCATACACACTAAACCTGCTCTGATGTTTTAATTACGGACATCATAATATTAAAACTTTTGAAACTTGAGCACTACTTAATGGATATCAAACATTAACTTATACAAGCCATTAATTTTATACATATTTTTTATATATATGTGTACAACGTTATCGGCAACCAAGAAGTAGTTTTTGTTAAAATTCCTCCCCGGGATGTTTGGCCGTAGTCCAATGTTTTCTACAAAACCAGACGTTTCGGCTATGCCATCGACTTCCATCATCAGTGAAAATCGAGTGCGATAACGTGAGGTGGTATACGTTAGTGACCACAGTACTGTGGTTAAGGCTGAAGCAGTAAGTAGAAAGAAGTAGTTTCTATGGTAATATTTCATTTCGAAAATGTTTTTCAATATAAATCTTAGAACATGGAAGTTATGTATGGTTCTCCATACCGATTGTACTTCCACGTTCCTTAAGGAAATGGAAGTATGGTGATGGCAAAAAAAATCGTGTTCGAGATTATTGCAGATTCTGATTGTACTACACTCAAAACATGAAAAAAAGTAATTTTTCGAAAAGTGTCTGTGTGTCTTGTGTCTGTAGATTTTTTTTCTATGGCAAACGATAACAGCCGCAAATTCAAAAACGTTCAGCCGCAAACAGAATCAAATAATTTTTTGCATACATTCCTGATTTGTAGAGTACTCAAGACCTACTGTTTTTGGTGAAGATCGGTTAAGGGAAAGGGGTAGTTTACCTGCAACGGTTTTTTTTAAATCAAGCGTAATTTTTTTGTATGGCAAACGATAACAGCCGCAAATTCAAACAGAATCGACTACTCTTTTGCATAAAGCCGTGAATTATAGAGTTCTAAAGACCTATTGGTTTTGGTGAAGATCGGTTAAGGGAAAGGGGTAGTTTACCTGCAACATTTTATATTTTAACAAGGGTATTTTTTATGGCAAACAATAAAAGCCGCAAATGTAAACAGAATCAAATACTTTTTGCATACAGCCCTGAATTGTAGAGTTCTCATGATATATTGTTGTTGGTGAAGATCGGTTAAGGTAAAGGGGTAGTTTACCTGCAACGTTTTATGTTTTAAGAAGGGTATTTTATATGGCAAACGATAACAGCCGCAAATTCAAACAGAATCAAATAATGTTTTGCATACAGCCCTGATCTGTAGAGTACACAAGACGTGTTGTTTTAGGTGAAGATCGGTTAAGGGAAAGGGGTAGTTTACCTGCAACGTTTTATGTTTTAAAAGGGTATTTTTTATGGCAAACGATAAGAGTCGCAAATTCAAACAGAATCAAATAATTATTTGCATACAGCCCTGAATTGTAGAGTTCTCAAGTCCTGTTGGTGTTGGTGAAGATCGGTTAAGGCAAAGGGGTAGTTTACCTGACACGTTTTTTGTTTTAACAAGGGTATTTTTTATGGCAAACGCTAACAGCCGCAAATTCAAACATAATCAAATAATATTTTGCATACAGCCCTGAATCGTAGAGTTCTCAAGACTTGTTGGTTTTTGTGAAGATCGGTTAAGGGGAAGGGGTAGTTTACCTGCAACCTTTTACGTTTTAACAACAGTAAGGTACTTGAAAATTCATTTAAACTTTTTCAAACAATGGTAATTGTTAAAAATAAAATAATTTTGTTGCCAGACAATAAAATTATAATGTTTTCATTTTAATATAAATCATGTATGAGAGAAAATATATCGTTCGTGGCAGGCAAGCATATCTCAGTTATGTAATGTTTACGTTTCCATTTTATTATTATGACTACCGCAATAAAAAGGCAGGAAACACACACACACACACACACACAAAATTCGCGTTATTTCTGGCCTCATTCATGTTTATTTTCTTACATTTGCACGCTTTTTAAATGGAAAGTGCCGAAACCCTTACCAACATAACGCGTGCAAGCCGAAAAAGTGTCCAGCGTGGATACCGATTTGCTTCCTGTGGATCGCTGGGCAGTGTAACTGCACGTGTTTACAGAGGAACGATTCATAGACAGACTTTTCGTCTTTAGGGAATGAACCCTCTAAAAGATGCTGAGGGTCCATAAGTGACTTCGGAGCGCTCCTTCTTTTCCGCGTGTTTGTTCTGTGAAACGTACACTGTAGATTCGCAGCTTTACTCTAAGCAACGCTCAATAGGAAATGTTGAAAATTGTTGTCCACGGTGTACCCTCATACACACTAAACCTGCTCTGATGTTTTAATTACGGACATCATAATATTAAAACTTTGGAAACTTGAGCACTACTTAAAGGATATCAAACATTAACTTATACAAGCCATTAATTTTATGCATATTTTATATATATATATATATATATATGTGTGTACAACGTTATCGGCAACAAGGAAGTAGTTTTTGTTAAAATTCCTCCCCGGGATGTTTAGCCGTAGTCCAATGTTTTCTACAAAACCAGACGTTTCGGCTATGCCATCGACTTCCATCATCAGTGAAAATCGAGTGCGATAACGTGAGGTGGTATACGTTAGTGACCACAGTACTGTGGTTAAGGCTGAAGCAGTAAGTAGAAAGAAGTAGTTTCTATGGTAATATTTCATTTCGAAAATGATTTTAAATATAAATCTTAGAACATGGTAGTTATGTATGGTTTTCCATACCGATTTTACTTCCACGTTCCTTAAGGAAATGGAAGTATGGTGATGGCAAAAAAAATCGTGTTCGAGATTATTGCAGATTCTGATTGTACTACACTCAAAACATGAAAAAAAGTAATTTTTCGAAAAGTGTCTGTGTGTCTTGTGTCTGT
This sequence comes from Magicicada septendecula, assembly GCA_034769895.1. Taxonomy (NCBI): domain Eukaryota; kingdom Metazoa; phylum Arthropoda; class Insecta; order Hemiptera; family Cicadidae; genus Magicicada; species Magicicada septendecula. The sequence continues at coordinate 158,930,271 of CM068373.1, read as the reverse complement.
AGATTTTTTTTCTATGGCAAACGATAACAGCCGCAAATTCAAAAACGTTCAGCCGCAAACAGAATCAAATAATTTTTTGCATACAGTCCTGATTTGTAGAGTACTCAAGACCTATTGTTTTTGGTGAAGATCGGTTAAGGGAAAGGGGTAGTTTACCTGCAACGGTTTTTTTTAAATCAAGCGTAATTTTTTTGTATGGCAAACGATAACAGCCGCAAATTCAAACAGAATCGACTACTCTTTTGCATAAAGCCGTGAATTATAGAGTTCTAAAGACCTATTGGTTTTGGTGAAGATCGGGTAAGGGAAAGGGGTAGTTTACCTGCAACGGTTTTTTTTAAATCAAGCGTAATTTTTTTGTATGGCAAACGATAACAGCCGCAAATTCAAACAGAATCGACTACTCTTTTGCATAAAGCCGTGAATTATAGAGTTCTAAAGACCTATTGGTTTTGGTGAAGATCGGTTAAGGGAAAGGGGTAGTTTACCTGCAACATTTTATATTTTAACAAGGGTATTTTTTATGGCAAACAATAAAAGCCGCAAATGTAAACAGAATCAAATACTTTTTGCATACAGCCCTGAATTGTAGAGTTCTCAAGATATATTGTTTTTGGTGAAGATCGGTTAAGGTAAAGGGGTAGTTTACCTGCAACGTTTTATGTTTTAAGAAGGGTATTTTATATGGCAAACGATAACAGCCGCAAATTCAAACAGAATCAAATAATGTTTTGCATACAGCCCTGATCTGTAGAGTACACAAGACCTATTGTTTTAGGTGAAGATCGGTTAAGGGAAAGGGGTAGTTTACCTTTAACGTTTTATGTTTTAAAAGGGTATTTATTATGGCAAACAATAAGAGTCGCAAATTCAAACAGAATCAAATAATTATTTGCATACAGCCCTGAATTATAGAGTTCTCAAGACCTATTGTTTTTGGTGAAGATCGGTTATGGGGAAGGCGTAGTTTACCTGCAACGTTTTATGTTTTAAGAAGGGTATTTTCTATGGGAAACGATAACAGTCGCAAATTCAAACATAATCAAATGATTTTTTGCATACTGCCCTGAATTGTAGAGTTCTCAAGATCTGTTGTTTTTGGTGAAGAACGGTTTAGGGAAAAGGATAGTTTACCTGCAACGTTTTATGTTTTAAAAGGGTATTTTCTATGGCAAACGATAAGAGCCGCAAATACAAACAGAATCATATAATATTTTGCATACAGCACTGAATTGTAGTGTTCTCAAGTCCTGTTGGTGTTGGTGAAGATCGGTTAAGGCAAAGGGGTAGTTTACCAGACACGTTTTTTATTTTAACAAGCGTATTTTTTATGGCAAACGCTAACAGCCGCAAATTCAAACATAATCAAATAATATTTTGCATACAGCCCTGAATCGTAGAGTTCTCAAGACTTTTTGGTTTTGGTGAAGATCGGTTAAGGGGAAGGGGTAGTTTACCTGCAACCTTTTATGTTTTAACAACAGTAAGGTACTTGAAAATTCATTTAAACTTTTTCAAACAATGGTAATTGTTAAAAATAAAATAATTTTGTTGCCAGACAATAAAATTATAATGTTTTCATTTTAATGTAAATCATGTATGAGAGAAAATATATCGTTCGTGGCAGGCAAGCATATCTCAGTTATGTAATGTTTACGTTTCCATTTTATTATTATGACTACCGCAATAAAAAGGCAGGAAACACACACACACACACACACACACACACACACACACACACACACACAAAATTCGCGTTATTTCTGGCCTCATTCATGTTTATTTTCTTACATTTGCACGCTTTTTAAATGGAAAGTGCCGAAACCCATACCAACATAACGCGTGCAAGCCGAAAAAGTGTCCAGCGTGGATACCGATTTGCTTCCTGTGGATCGCTGGGCAGTGTAACTGCACGTGTTTACAGAGGAACGATTCATAGACAGACTTTTCGTCTTTAGGGAATGAACCCTCTGCAAGATGCTGAGGGTCCATGAGTGACTTCGGTGCGCTCCTTCTTTTCCGCGTGTTTGTTCTGTGAAACGTACACTGTAGATTCGCAGCTTTACTCTAAGCAACGCTCAATAGGAAATGTTGAAAATTGTTGTCCACGGTGTACCCTCATACACACTAAACCTGCTCTGATGTTTTAATTACGGACATCATAATATTAAAACTTTTGAAACTTGAGCACTACTTAATGGATATCAAACATTAACTTATACAAGCCATTAATTTTATACATATTTTTTATATATATGTGTACAACGTTATCGGCAACCAAGAAGTAGTTTTTGTTAAAATTCCTCCCCGGGATGTTTGGCCGTAGTCCAATGTTTTCTACAAAACCAGACGTTTCGGCTATGCCATCGACTTCCATCATCAGTGAAAATCGAGTGCGATAACGTGAGGTGGTATACGTTAGTGACCACAGTACTGTGGTTAAGGCTGAAGCAGTAAGTAGAAAGAAGTAGTTTCTATGGTAATATTTCATTTCGAAAATGTTTTTCAATATAAATCTTAGAACATGGAAGTTATGTATGGTTCTCCATACCGATTGTACTTCCACGTTCCTTAAGGAAATGGAAGTATGGTGATGGCAAAAAAAATCGTGTTCGAGATTATTGCAGATTCTGATTGTACTACACTCAAAACATGAAAAAAAGTAATTTTTCGAAAAGTGTCTGTGTGTCTTGTGTCTGTAGATTTTTTTTCTATGGCAAACGATAACAGCCGCAAATTCAAAAACGTTCAGCCGCAAACAGAATCAAATAATTTTTTGCATACATTCCTGATTTGTAGAGTACTCAAGACCTACTGTTTTTGGTGAAGATCGGTTAAGGGAAAGGGGTAGTTTACCTGCAACGGTTTTTTTTAAATCAAGCGTAATTTTTTTGTATGGCAAACGATAACAGCCGCAAATTCAACAAGAATCGACTACTCTTTTGCATAAAGCCGTGAATTATAGAGTTCTAAAGACCTATTGGTTTTGGTGAAGATCGGTTAAGGGAAAGGGGTAGTTTACCTGCAACATTTTATATTTTAACAAGGGTATTTTTTATGGCAAACAATAAAAGCCGCAAATGTAAACAGAATCAAATACTTTTTGCATACAGCCCTGAATTGTAGAGTTCTCAAGATATATTGTTGTTGGTGAAGATCGGTTAAGGTAAAGGGGTAGTTTACCTGCAACGTTTTATGTTTTAAGAAGGGTATTTTATATGGCAAACGATAACAGCCGCAAATTCAAACAGAATCAAATAATGTTTTGCATACAGCCCTGATCTGTAGAGTACACAAGACGTGTTGTTTTAGGTGAAGATCGGTTAAGGGAAAGGGGTAGTTTACCTGCAACGTTTTATGTTTTAAAAGGGTATTTTTTATGGCAAACGATAAGAGTCGCAAATTCAACCAGAATCAAATAATTATTTGCATACAGCCCTGAATTGTAGAGTTCTCAAGTCCTGTTGGTGTTGGTGAAGATCGGTTAAGGCAAAGGGGTAGTTTACCTGACACGTTTTTTGTTTTAACAAGGGTATTTTTTATGGCAAACGCTAACAGCCGCAAATTCAAACATAATCAAATAATATTTTGCATACAGCCCTGAATCGTAGAGTTCTCAAGACTTGTTGGTTTTTGTGAAGATCGGTTAAGGGGAAGGGGTAGTTTACCTGCAACCTTTTACGTTTTAACAACAGTAAGGTACTTGAAAATTCAATTAAACTTTTTCAAACAATGGTAATTGTTAAAAATAAAATAATTTTGTTGCCAGACAATAAAATTATAATGTTTTCATTTTAATATAAATCATGTATGAGAGAAAATATATCGTTCGTGGCAGGCAAGTATATCTCAGTTATGTAATGTTTACGTTTCCATTTTATTATTATGACTACCGCAATAAAAAGGCAGGAAACACACACACACACACACACACACACACACACACACAAAATTCGCGTTATTTCTGGCTTCATTCATGTTTATTTTCTTACATTTGCACGCTTTTTAAATGGAAAGTGCCGAAACCCTTACCAACATAACGCGTGCAAGCCGAAAAAGTGTCCAGCGTGGATACCGATTTGCTTCCTGTGGATCGCTGGGCAGTGTAACTGCACGTGTTTACAGAGGAACGATTCATAGACAGACTTTTCGTCTTTAGGGAATGAACCCTCTAAAAGATGCTGAGGGTCCATAAGTGACTTCGGAGCGCTCCTTCTTTTCCGCGTGTTTGTTCTGTGAAACGTACACTGTAGATTCGCAGCTTTACTCTAAGCAACGCTCAATAGGAAATGTTGAAAATTGTTGTCCACGGTGTACCCTCATACACACTAAACCTGCTCTGATGTTTTAATTACGGACATCATAATATTAAAACTTTGGAAACTTGAGCACTACTTAAAGGATATCAAACATTAACTTACACAAGCCATTAATTTTATGCATATTTTATATATATATATATATATATATATATATATGTGTGTACAACGTTATCGGCAACAAGGAAGTAGTTTTTGTTAAAATTCCTCCCCGGGATGTTTAGCCGTAGTCCAATGTTTTCTACAAAACCAGACGTTTCGGCTATGCCATCGACTTCCATCATCAGTAAAAATCGAGTGCGATAACGTGAGGTGGTATACGTTAGTGACCACAGTACTGTGGTTAAGGCTGAAGCAGTAAGTAGAAAGAAGTAGTTTCTATGGTAATATTTCATTTCGAAAATGATTTTAAATATAAATCTTAGAACATGGTAGTTATGTATGGTTTTCCATACCGATTTTACTTCCACGTTCCTTAAGGAAATGGAAGTATGGTGATGGCAAAAAAAATCGTGTTCGAGATTATTGCAGATTCTGATTGTACTACACTCAAAACATGAAAAAAAGTAATTTTTCGAAAAGTGTCTGTGTGTCTTGTGTCTGTAGATTTTTTTTCTATGGCAAACGATAACAGCCGCAAATTCAAAAACGTTCAGCCGCAAACAGAATCAAATAATTTTTTGCATACAGTCCTGATTTGTAGAGTACTCAAGACCTATTGTTTTTGGTGAAGATTGTACTACACTCAAAACATGAAAAAAAGTAATTTTTCGAAAAGTGTCTGTGTGTCTTGTGTCTGTAGATTTTTTTTCTATGGCAAACGATAACAGCCGCAAATTCAAAAACGTTCAGCCGCAAACAGAATCAAATAATTTTTTGCATACAGTCCTGATTTGTAGAGTACTCAAGACCTATTGTTTTTGGTGAAGATCGGTTAAGGGAAAGAGGTAGTTTACCGGCAACGGTTTTTTTTAAATCAAGCGTAATTTTTTTGTATGGCAAACGATAACAGCCGCAAATTCAAACAGAATCGACTACTCTTTTGCATAAAGCCCTGAATTATAGAGTTCTAAAGACCTATTGGTTTTGGTGAAGATCGGTTAAGGGAAAGGGGTAGTTTACCTGCAACATTTTATATTTTAACAAGGGTATTTTTTATGGCAAACAATAAAAGCCGCAAATGTAAACAGAATCAAATACTTTTTGCATACAGCCCTGAATTGTAGAGTTCTCAAGATATATTGTTTTTGGTGAAGATCGGTTAAGGTAAAGGGGTAGTTTACCTGCAACGTTTTATGTTTTAAGAAGGGTATTTTATATGGCAAACGGTAACAGCCGTAAATTCAAACAGAATCAAATAATGTTTTGCATCCAGCCCTGATCTGTAGAGTACACAAGACCTATTGTTTTAGGTGAAGATCGGTTAAGGGAAAGGGGTAGTTTACCTGCAACGTTTTATGTTTTAAAAGGGTATTTTTTATGGCAAACGATAAGAGTCGCAAATTCAAACAGAATCAAATAATTATTTGCATACAGCCCTGAATTATAGAGTTCTCAAGACATATTGTTTTTGGTGAAGATCGGTTATGGGGAAGGGGTAGTTTACCTGCAACGTTTTATGTTTTAAGAAGGGTATTTTCTATAGGAAACGATAACAGTCGCAAATTCAAACATAATCAAATGATTTTTTGCATGCTGCCCTGAATTGTAGAGTTCTCAAGATCTGTTGTTTTTGGTGAAGAACGGTTTAGGGAAAAGGATAGTTTACCTGCAACGTTTTATGTTTTAAAAGGGTATTTTCTATGGGAAACGATAAGAGCCGCAAATTCAAACATAAACAAATGATTTTTTGCATACTGCCCTGAATTGTAGAGTTCTCAAGTCCTATTGGTGTTGGTGAAGATCGGTTAAGGCAAAGGGGTGGTTTACCAGACACGTTTTTTGTTTTAACAAGCGTATTTTTTATGGCAAACGCTAACAGCCGCAAATTCAAACATAATCAAATAATATTTTGCATACAGCCCTGAATCGTAGAGTTCTCAGGACATATTGTTTTTGGTGAAGATCGGTTATGGGGAAGGGGTAGTTTACCTGCAACGTTTTATGTTTTAAGAAAGGTATTTTCTATAGGAAACGATAACAGTCGCAAATTCAAACATAATCAAATAGTTTTTTGCATACTGCCCTGAATTGTAGAGTTCTCAAGATCTTTTGTTTTTGGTGAAGAACGGTTTAGGGAAAAGGATAGTTTACCAGCAACGTTTTATATTTTAAGAAGGGTATTTTCTATGGGAAACGATAACAGTCGCAAATTCAAACATAATCAAATGATTTTTTGCATACTGCCCTGAATTGTAGAGTTCTCAAGATCTGTTGTTTTTGGTGAAGAACGGTTTAGGGAAAAGGATAGTTTACCTGCAACGTTTATGTTTTAAAAGGGTATTTTCTATGGCAAACGATAAGAGCCGCAAATTCAAACAGAATCATATAATATTTTGCATACAGCCCTGAATTGTAGAGTTCTCAAGTCCTATTGGTGTTGGTGAAGATCGGTTAATGCAAAGGGGTGATTTACCAGACACGTTTTTTGTTTTAACAAGCGTATTTTTTATGGCAAACGCTAACAGCCGCAAATTCAAACATAATCAAATAATATTTTGCATACAGCCCTGAATCGTAGAGTTCTCAAGACTTGTTGGTTTTGGTGAAGATCGGTTAAGGGGAAGGGGTAGTTTACCTGCAACCTTTTATGTTTTAACAACAGTAAGGTACTTGAAAATTCATTTAAACTTTTTCAAACAATGGTAATTGTTAAAAATAAAATAATTTTGTTGCCAGACAATAAAATTATAATGTTTTCATTTTAATGTAAATCATGTATGAGAGAAAATATATCGTTCGTGGCAGGCAAGCATATCTCAGTTATGTAATGTTTACGTTTCCATTTTATTATTATGACTACCGCAATAAAAAGGCAGGAAACACACACACACACACACACACACACACACACACACACACACAAAATTCGCGTTATTTCTGGCCTCATTCATGTTTATTTTCTTACATTTGCACGCTTTTTAAATGGAAAGTGCCGAAACCCATACCAACATAACGCGTGCAAGCCGAAAAAGTGTCCAGCGTGGATACCGATTTGCTTCCTGTGGATCGCTGGGCAGTGTAACTGCACGTGTTTACAGAGGAACGATTCATAGACAGACTTTTCGTCTTTAGGGAATGAACCCTCTGCAAGATGCTGAGGGTCCATGAGTGACTTCGGTGCGCTCCTTCTTTTCCGCGTGTTTGTTCTGTGAAACGTACACTGTAGATTCGCAGCTTTACTCTAAGCAACGCTCAATAGGAAATGTTGAAAATTGTTGTCCACGGTGTACCCTCATACACACTAAACCTGCTCTGATGTTTTAATTACGGACATCATAATATTAAAACTTTTGAAACTTGAGCACTACTTAATGGATATCAAACATTAACTTATACAAGCCATTAATTTTATACATATTTTTTATATATATGTGTACAACGTTATCGGCAACCAAGAAGTAGTTTTTGTTAAAATTCCTCCCCGGGATGTTTGGCCGTAGTCCAATGTTTTCTACAAAACCAGACGTTTCGGCTATGCCATCGACTTCCATCATCAGTGAAAATCGAGTGCGATAACGTGAGGTGGTATACGTTAGTGACCACAGTACTGTGGTTAAGGCTGAAGCAGTAAGTAGAAAGAAGTAGTTTCTATGGTAATATTTCATTTCGAAAATGTTTATCAATATAAATCTTAGAACATGGAAGTTATGTATGGTTCTCCATACCGATTGTACTTCCACGTTCCTTAAGGAAATGGAAGTATGGTGATGGCAAAAAAAATCGTGTTCGAGATTATTGCAGATTCTGATTGTACTACACTCAAAACATGAAAAAAAGTAATTTTTCGAAAAGTGTCTGTGTGTCTTGTGTCTGTAGATTTTTTTTCTATGGCAAACGATAACAGCCGCAAATTCAAAAACGTTCAGCCGCAAACAGAATCAAATAATTTTTTGCATACATTCCTGATTTGTAGAGTACTCAAGACCTACTGTTTTTGGTGAAGATCGGTTAAGGGAAAGGGGTAGTTTACCTGCAACGGTTTTTTTTAAATCAAGCGTAATTTTTTTGTATGGCAAACGATAACAGCCGCAAATTCAAACAGAATCGACTACTCTTTTGCATAAAGCCGTGAATTATAGAGTTCTAAAGACCTATTGGTTTTGGTGAAGATCGGTTAAGGGAAAGGGGTAGTTTACCTGCAACATTTTATATTTTAACAAGGGTATTTTTTATGGCAAACAATAAAAGCCGCAAATGTAAACAGAATCAAATACTTTTTGCATACAGCCCTGAATTGTAGAGTTCTCAAGATATATTGTTGTTGGTGAAGATCGGTTAAGGTAAAGGGGTAGTTTACCTGCAACGTTTTATGTTTTAAGAAGGGTATTTTATATGGCAAACGATAACAGCCGCAAATTCAAACAGAATCAAATAATGTTTTGCATACAGCCCTGATCTGTAGAGTACACAAGACTTGTTGTTTTAGGTGAAGATCGGTTAAGGGAAAGGGGTAGTTTACCTGCAACGTTTTATGTTTTAAAAGGGTATTTTTTATGGCAAACGATAAGAGTCGCAAATTCAAACAGAATCAAATAATTATTTGCATACAGCCCTGAATTGTAGAGTTCTCAAGTCCTGTTGGTGTTGGTGAAGATCGGTTAAGGCAAAGGCGTAGTTTACCGGACACGTTTTTTGTTTTAACAAGGGTATTTTTTATGGCAAACGCTAACAGCCGCAAATTCAAACATAATCAAATAATATTTTGCATACAGCCCTGAATCGTAGAGTTCTCAAGACTTGTTGGTTTTTGTGAAGATCGGTTAAGGGGAAGGGGTAGTTTACCTGCAACCTTTTACGTTTTAACAACAGTAAGGTACTTGAAAATTCATTTAAACTTTTTCAAACAATGGTAATTGTTAAAAATAAAATAATTTTGTTGCCAGACAATAAAATTATAATGTTTTCATTTTAATATAAATCATGTATGAGAGAAAATATATCGTTCGTGGCAGGCAAGCATATCTCAGTTATGTAATGTTTACGTTTCCATTTTATTATTATGACTACCGCAATAAAAAGGCAGGAAACACACACACACACACACACACACACACACACACACACACACACACACACACACACAAAATTCGCGTTATTTCTGGCCTCATTCATGTTTATTTTCTTACATTTGCACGCTTTTTAAATGGAAAGTGCCGAAACCCTTACCAACATAACGCGTGCAAGCCGAAAAAGTGTCCAGCGTGGATACCGATTTGCTTCCTGTGGATCGCTGGGCAGTGTAACTGCACGTGTTTACAGAGGAACGATTCATAGACAGACTTTTCGTCTTTAGGGAATGAACCCTCTAAAAGATGCTGAGGGTCCATAAGTGACTTCGGAGCGCTCCTTCTTTTCCGCGTGTTTGTTCTGTGAAACGTACACTGTAGATTCGCAGCTTTACTCTAAGCAACGCTCAATAGGAAATGTTGAAAATTGTTGTCCACGGTGTACCCTCATACACACTAAACCTGCTCTGATGTTTTAATTACGGACATCATAATATTAAAACTTTGGAAACTTGAGCACTACTTAAAGGATATCAAACATTAACTTATACAAGCCATTAATTTTATGCATATTTTATATATATATATATATATATATATATATGTGTGTACAACGTTATCGGCAACAAGGAAGTAGTTTTTGTTAAAATTCCTCCCCGGGATGTTTAGCCGTAGTCCAATGTTTTCTACAAAACCAGACGTTTCGGCTATGCCATCGACTTCCATCATCAGTGAAAATCGAGTGCGATAACGTGAGGTGGTATACGTTAAAGACCACAGTACTGTGGTTAAGGCTGAAGCAGTAAGTAGAAAGAAGTAGTTTCTATGGTAATATTTCATTTCGAAAATGATTTTAAATATAAATCTTAGAACATGGTAGTTATGTATGGTTTTCCATACCGATTTTACTTCCACGTTCCTTAAGGAAATGGAAGTATGGTGATGGCAAAAAAATCGTGTTCGAGATTATTGCAGATTCTGATTGTACTACACTCAAAACATGAAAAAAAGTAATTTTTCGAAAAGTGTCTGTGTGTCTTGTGTCTGTAGATTTTTTTTCTATGGCAAACGATAACAGCCGCAAATTCAAAAACGTTCAGCCGCAAACAGAATCAAATAATTTTTTGCATACAGTCCTGATTTGTAGAGTACTCAAGACCTATTGTTTTTGGTGAAGATCGGTTAAGGGAAAGGGGTAGTTTACCTGCAACGGTTTTTTTTAAATCAAGCGTAATTGTTTTGTATGGCAAACGATAACAGCCGCAAATTCAAACAGAATCGACTACTCTTTTGCATAAAGCCGTGAATTATAGAGTTCTAAAGACCTATTGGTTTTGGTGAAGATCGGGTAAGGGAAAGGGGTAGTTTACCTGCAACGGTTTTTTTAAATCAAGCGTAATTTTTTTGTATGGCAAACGATAACAGCCGCAAATTCAAACAGAATCGACTACTCTTTCGCATAAAGCCGTGAATTATAGAGTTCTAAAGACCTATTGGTTTTGGTGAAGATCGGTTAAGGGAAAGGGGTAGTTTACCTGCAACATTTTATATTTTAACAAGGGTATTTTTTATGGCAAACAATAAAAGCCGCAAATGTAAACAGAATCAAATACTTTTTGCATACAGCCCTGAATTGTAGAGTTCTCAAGATATATTGTTTTTGGTGAAGATCGGTTAAGGTAAAGGGGTAGTTTACCTGCAACGTTTTATGTTTTAAGAAGGGTATTTTATATGGCAAACGATAACAGCCGCAAATTCAAACAGAATCAAATAATGTTTTGCATACAGCCCTGATCTGTAGAGTACACAAGACCTATTGTTTTAGGTGAAGATCGGTTAAGGGAAAGGGGTAGTTTACCTTTAAAGTTTTATGTTTTAAAAGGGTATTTTTTATGGCAAACAATAAGAGTCGCAAATTCAAACAGAATCAAATAATTATTTGCATACAGCCCTGAATTATAGAGTTCTCAAGACCTATTGTTTTTGGTGAAGATCGGTTATGGGGAAGGCGTAGTTTACCTGCAACGTTTTATGTTTTAAGAAGGGTATTTTCTATGGGAAACGATAACAGTCGCAAATTCAAACATAATCAAATGATTTTTTGCATACTGCCCTGAATTGTAGAGTTCTCAAGATCTGTTGTTTTTGGTGAAGAACGGTTTAGGGAAAAGGATAGTTTACCTGCAACGTTTTATGTTTTAAAAGGGTATTTTCTATGGCAAACGATAAGAGCCGCAAATACAAACAGAATCATATAATATTTTGCATACAGCCCTGAATTGTAGTGTTCTCAAGTCCTATTGGTGTTGGTGAAGATCGGTTAAGGGGAAGGGGTAGTTTACCTGCAATTTTTTATGTGTTAACAACAGTAAGGTACTTGAAAATTCATTTAAACTTTTTCAAACAATGGTAATTGTTAAAAATAAAATAATTTTGTTGCCAGACAAGAAAATTATAATGTTTTCATTTTAATGTAAATCATGTATGAGAGAAAATATATCGTTCGTGGCAGGCAAGCATATCTCAGTTATGTAATGTTTACGTTTCCATTTTATTATTATGACTACCGCAATAAAAAGGCAGGAAACACACACACACACACAATTCAAGTTATTTCTGGCCTCATTCATGTTTATTTTCTTACATTTGCACGCTTTTTAAATGGAAAGTGCCGAAACCCATACCAACATAACGCGTGCAAGCCGAAAAAGTGTCCAGCGTGGATACCGATTTGCTTCCTGTGGATCGCTGGGCAGTGTAACTGCACGTGTTTACAGAGGAACGATTCATAGACAGACTTTTCGTCTTTAGGGAATGAACCCTCTGCAAGATGCTGAGGGTCCATGAGTGACTTCGGAGCGCTCCTTCTTTTCCGCGTGTTTGTTCTGTGAAACGTACACTGTAGATTCGCAGCTTTACTCTAAGCAACGCTCAATAGGAAATGTTGAAAATTGTTGTCCACGGTGTACCCTCATACACACTAAACCTGCTCTGATGTTTTAATTACGGACATCATAATATTAAAACTTTGGAAACTTGAGCACTACTTAAAGGATATCAAACATTAACTTATACAAGCCATTAATTTTATGCATATTTTATATATATATATGTGTACAACGTTATCGGCAACAAAGAAGTAGTTTTTGTTAAAATTCCTCCCCGGGATGTTTAGCCGTAGTCCAATGTTTTCTACAAAACCAGACGTTTCGGCTATGCCATCGACTTCCATCATCAGTGAAAATCGAGTGCGATAACGTGAGGTGGTATACGTTAGTGACCACAGTACTGTGGTTAAGGCTGAAGCAGTAAGTAGAAAGAAGTAGTTTCTATGGTAATATTTCATTTCGAAAATGATTTTAAATATAAATCATAGAACATGGTAGTTATGTATGGTTTTCCATACCGATTTTACTTCCACGTTCCTTAAGGAAATGGAAGTATGGTGATGGCAAAAAAAATCGTGTTCGAGATTATTGCAGATTCTGATTGTACTACACTCAAAACATGAAAAAAAGTAATTTTTCGAAAAGTGTCTGTGTGTCTTGTGTCTGTAGATTTTTTTTCTATGGCAAACGATAACAGCCGCAAATTCAAAAACGTTCAGCCGCAAACAGAATCAAATAATTTTTTGCATACAGTTCTGATTTGTAGAGTACTCAAGACCTATTGTTTTTGGTGAAGATCGGTTAAGGGAAAGGGGTAGTTTACCTGCAACGGTTTTTTTTAAATCAAGCGTAATTTTTTTGTATGGCAAACGATAACAGCCGCAAATTCAAACAGAATCGACTACTCTTTTGCATAAAGCCGTGAATTATAGAGTTCTAAAGACCTATTGGTTTTGGTGAAGATCGGTTAAGGGAAAGGGGTAGGTTACCAGCAACATTTTATATTTTAACAAGGGTATTTTTTATGGCAAACAATAAAAGCCGCAAATGTAAACAGAATCAAATACTTTTTGCATACAGCCCTGAATTGTAGAGTTCTCAAGATATATTGTTTTTGGTGAAGATCGGTTTAGGTAAAGGGGTAGTTTACCTGCAACGTTTTATGTTTTAAAAGGGTATTTTTTATGGCAAACGATAAGAGTCGCAAATTCAAACAGAATCAAATAATTATTTGCATACAGCCCTGAATTATGGAGTTCTCAAGACCTATTGTTTTTGGTGAAGATCGGTTATGGGGAAGGGGTAGTTTACCTGCAACGTTTTATGTTTTAAGAAGGGTATTTTCTATGGGAAACGATAACAGTCGCAAATTCAAACATAATCAAATGATTTTTTGCATACTGCCCTGAATTGTAGAGTTCTCAAGATCTTTTGTTTTTGGTGAAGAACGGTTTAGGGAAAAGGATAGTTTACCAGCAACGTTTTATGTTTTAAAAGGGTATTTTCTATGGGAAACGATAAGAGCCGCAAATTCAAACATAAACAAATGATTTTTTGCATACTGCCCTGAATTGTAGAGTTCTCAAGATCTGTTGTTTTTTGTGAAGAACGGTTTAGGGAAAAGGATAGTTTACCAGCAACGTTTTATATTTTAAGAAGGGTATTTTCTATGGGAAACGATAACAGTCGCAAATTCAAACATAATCAAATGATTTTTTTGCATACTGCCCTGAATTGAGTTCTCAAGATCTGTTGTTTTTGGTGAAGAACGGTTTAGGGAAAAGGATAGTTTACCTGCAACGTTTATGTTTTAAAAGGGTATTTTCTATGGCAAACGATAAGAGCCGCAAATTCAAACAGAATCATATAATATTTTGCATACAGCCCTGAATTGTAGAGTTCTCAAGTCCTATTCGTGTTGGTGAAGATCGGTTAAGGCAAAGGGGTAGTTTACCAGACACGTTTTTTGTTTTAACAAGCGTATTTTTTATGGCAAACGCTAACAGCCGCAAATTCAAACATAATCAAATAATATTTTGCATACAGCCCTGAATCGTAGAGTTCTCAAGACTTGTTGGTTTTGGTGAAGATCGGTTAAGGGGAAGGGGTAGTTTACCTGCAACCTTTTATGTTTTAACAACAGTAAGGTACTTGAAAATTCATTTAAACTTTTTCAAACAATGGTAATTGTTAAAAATAAAATAATTTTGTTGCCAGACAAGAAAATTATAATGTTTTCATTTTAATGTAAATCATGTATGAGAGAAAATATATCGTTCGTGGCAGGCAAGCATATCTCAGTTATGTAATGTTTACGTTTCCATTTTATTATTATGACTACCGCAATAAAAAGGCAGGAAACACACACACACACACACACACACACACACACACACAAAATTCGCGTTATTTCTGGCCTCATTCATGTTTATTTTCTTACATTTGCACGCTTTTTAAATGGAAAGTGCCGAAACCCATACCAACATAACGCGTGCAAGCCGAAAAAGTGTCCAGCGTGGATACCGATTTGCTTCCTGTGGATCGCTGGGCAGTGTAACTGCACGTGTTTACAGAGGAACGATTCATAGACAGACTTTTCGTCTTTAGGGAATGAACTCTCTGCAAGATGCTGAGGGTCCATGAGTGACTTCGGAGCGCTCCTTCTTTTCCGCGTGTTTGTTCTGTGAAACGTACCCTGTAGATTCGCAGCTTTACTCTAAGCAACGCTCAATAGGAAATGTTGAAAATTGTTGTCCACGGTGTACCCTCATACACACTAAACCTGCTCTGATGTTTTAATTACGGACATCATAATATTAAAACTTTGGAAACTTGAGCACTACTTAAAGGATATCAAACATTAACTTATACAAGCCATTAATTTTATGCATATTTTATATATATATGTGTACAACGTTATCGGCAACAAAGAAGTAGTTTTTGTTAAAATTCCTCCCCGGGATGTTTAGCCGTAGTCCAATGTTTTCTACAAAACCAGACGTTTCGGCTATGCCATCGACTTCCATCATCAGTGAAAATCGAGTGCGATAACGTGAGGTGGTATACGTTAGTGACCACAGTACTGTGGTTAAGGCTGAAGCAGTAAGTAGAAAGAAGTAGTTTCTATGGTAATATTTCATTTCGAAAATGATTTTAAATATAAATCTTAGAACATGGTAGTTATGTATGGTTTTCCATATCGATTTTACTTCCACGTTCCTTAAGGAAATGGAAGTATGGTGATGGCAAAAAAAATCGTGTTCGAGATTATTGCAGATTCTGATTGTACTACACTCAAAACATGAAAAAAGTAATTTTTCGAAAAGTGTCTGTGTGTCTTGTGTCTGTAGATTTTTTTTCTATGGCAAACGATAACAGCCGCAAATTCAAAAACGTTCAGCCGCAAACAGAATCAAATAATTTTTTGCATACAGTCCTGATTTGTAGAGTACTCAAGACCTATTGTTTTTGGTGAAGATCGGTTAAGGGAAAGGGGTAGTTTACCTGCAACGGTTTTTTTTAAATCAAGCGTAATTTTTTTGTATGGCAAACGATAACAGCCGCAAATTCAAACAGAATCGACTACTCTTTTGCAGAAAGCCGTGAATTATAGAGTTCTAAAGACCTATTGGTTTTGGTGAAGATCGGTTAAGGGAAAGGGGTAGTTTACCTGCAACATTTTATATTTTAACAAGGGTATTTTTTATGGCAAACAATAAAAGCCGCAAATGTAAACAGAATCAAATACTTTTTGCATACAGCCCTGAATTGTAGAGTTCTCAAGATATATTGTTTTTGGTGAAGATCGGTTAAGGTAAAGAGGTAGTTTACCTGCAACGTTTTATGTTTTAAGAAGGGTATTTTATATGGCAAACGATAACAGCCGCAAATTCAAACAGAATCAAATAATGTTTTGCATACAGCCCTGATCTGTAGAGTACACAAGACCTATTGTTTTAGGTGAAGATCGGTTAAGGGAAAGGGGTAGTTTACCTTTAACGTTTTATGTTTTAAAAGGGTATTTTTTATGGCAAACGATAAGAGTCGCAAATTCAAACAGAATCAAATAATTATTTGCATACAGCCCTGAATTATAGAGTTCTCAAGACCTATTGTTTTTGGTGAAGATCGGTTATGGGGAAGGGGTAGTTTACCTGCAACGTTTTATGTTTTAAGAAGGGTATTTTCTATGGGAAACGATAACAGTCGCAAATTCAAACATAATCAAATGATTTTTTGCATACTGCCCTGAATTGTAGAGTTCTTAAGATCTTTTGTTTTTGGTGAAGAACGGTTTTGGGAAAAGGATAGTTTACCTGCAACGTTTTATGTTTTAAAAGGGTATTTTCTATGGGAAACGATAAGAGCCGCAAATTCAAACATAAACAAATGATTTTTTGCATACTGCCCTGAATTGTAGAGTTCTCAAGATCTGTTTGATTTTGGTGAAGAACGGTTTAGGGAAAAGGATAGTTTACCTGCAACGTTTTATGTTTTAAAAGGGTATTTTCTATGGCAAACGATAAGAGCCGCAAATTCAAACAGAATCATATAATATTTTGCATACAGCCCTGAATTGTAGTGTTCTCAAGTCCTATTGGTGTTGGTGAAGATCGGTTAAGGCAAAGGGGTAGTTTACCAGACACGTTTTTTGTTTTAACAAGCGTATTTTTTATGGCAAACGCTAACAGCCGCAAATTCAAACATAATCAAATAATATTTTGCATACAGCCCTGAATCGTAGAGTTCTCAAGACTTGTTGGTTTTGGTGAAGATCGGTTAAGGGGAAGGGGTAGTTTACCTGCAACCTTTTATGTTTTAACAACAGTAAGGTACTTGAAAATTCATTTAAACTTTTTCAAACAATGGTAATTGTTAAAAATAAAATAATTTTGTTGCCAGACAAGAAAATTATAATGTTTTCATTTTAATGTAAATCATGTATGAGAGAAAATATATCGTTCGTGGCAGGCAAGCATATCTCAGTTATGTAATGTTTACGTTTCCATTTTATTATTATGACTACCGCAATAAAAAGGCAGGAAACACACACACACACACACACACACACACACACACACAAAATTCGCGTTATTTCTGGCCTCATTCATGTTTATTTTCTTACATTTGCACGCTTTTTAAATGGAAAGTGCCGAAACCCATACCAACATAACGCGTGCAAGCCGAAAAAGTGTCCAGCGTGGATACCGATTTGCTTCCTGTGGATCGCTGGGCAGTGTAACTGCACGTGTTTACAGAGGAACGATTCATAGACAGACTTTTCGTCTTTAGGGAATGAACCCTCTGCAAGATGCTGAGGGTCCATGAGTGACTTCGGAGCGCTCCTTCTTTTCCGCGTGTTTGTTCTGTGAAACGTACACTGTAGATTCGCAGCTTTACTCTAAGCAACGCTCAATTGGAAATGTTGAAAATTGTTGTCCACGGTGTACCCTCATACACACTAAACCTGCTCTGATGTTTTAATTACGGACATCATAATATTAAAACTTTGGAAACTTGAGCACTACTTAAAGGATAACAAACATTAACTTATACAAGCCATTAATTTTATGCATATTTTATATATATATATATATATATATGTGTACAACGTTATCGGCAACAAAGAAGTAGTTTTTGTTAAAATTATACGGGATGTTTAGCCGTAGTCCAATGTTTTCTACAAAACCAGACGTTTCGGCTATGCCATCGACTTCCATCATCAGTGAAAATCGAGTGCGATAACGTGAGGTGGTATACGTTAGTGACCACAGTACTGTGGTTAAGGCTGAAGCAGTAAGTAGAAAGAAGTAGTTTCTATGGTAATATTTCATTTCGAAAATGATTTTAAATATAAATCTTAGAACATGGTAGTTATGTATGGTTTTCCATACCGATTTTACTTCCACGTTCCTTAAGGAAATGGAAGTATGGTGATGGCAAAAAAAATCGTGTTCGAGATTATTGCAGATTCTGATTGTACTACACTCAAAACATGAAAAAAAGTAATTTTTCGAAAAGTGTCTGTGTGTCTTGTGTCTGTAGATTTTTTTTCTATGGCAAACGATAACAGCCGCAAATTCAAAAACGTTCAGCCGCAAACAGAATCAAATAATTTTTTGCATACAGTCCTGATTTGTAGAGTACTCAAGACCTATTGTTTTTGGTGAAGATCGGTTAAGGGAAAGGGGTAGTTTACCTGCAACGGTTTTTTTTAAATCAAGCGTAATTTTTTTGTATGGCAAACGATAACAGCCGCAAATTCAAACAGAATCGACTACTCTTTTGCATACAGCCGTGAATTATAGAGTTCTAAAGACCTATTGGTTTTGGTGAAGATCGGTTATGGGAAAGGGGTAGTTTACCTGCAACATTTTATATTTTAACAAGGGTATTTTTTATGGCAAACAATAAAAGCCGCAAATGTAAACAGAATCAAATACTTTTTGCATACAGCCCTGAATTGTAGAGTTCTCAAGATATATTGTTTTTGGTGAAGATCGGTTAAGGTAAAGGGGTAGTTTACCTGCAACGTTTAATGTTTTAAGAAGGGTATTTTATATGGCAAACGATAACAGCCGCAAATTCAAACAGAATCAAATTATGTTTTGCATACAGCCCTGATCTATAGAGTACACAAGACCAATTGTTTTAGGTGAAGATCGGTTAAGGGAAAGGGGTAGTTTACCTGCAACATTTTATATTTTAACAAGGGTATTTTTTATGGCAAACAATAAAAGCCGCAAATGTAAACAGAATGAAATACTTTTTGCATACAGCCCTGAATTGTAGAGTTCTCAAGATATATTGTTTTTGGTGAAGATCGGTTAAGGTAAAGGGGTAGTTTACCTGCAACGTTTTATGTTTTAAGAAGGGTATTTTATATGGCAAACGATAACAGCCGCAAATTCAAACAGAATCAAATAATGTTTTGCATACAGCCCTGATCTGTAGAGTACACAAGACCTGTTGTTTTAGGTGAAGATCGGTTAAGGGAAAGGGGTAGTTTACCTGCAACGTTTTATGTTTTAAAAGGGTATTTTTTATGGCAAACGATAAGAGTCGCAAATTCAAACAGAATCAAATAATTATTTGCATACAGCCCTGAATTATAGAGTTCTCAAGACATATTGTTTTTGGTGAAGATCGGTTATGGGGAAGGGGTAGTTTACCTGCAACGTTTTATGTTTTAAGAAGGGATTTTCTATGGGAAACGATAACAGTCGCAAATTCAAACATAATCAAATGATTTTTTGCATACTGCCCTGAATTGTAGAGTTCTCAAGATCTGTTGTTTTTGGTGAAGAACGGTTTAGGGAAAAGGATAGTTTACCTGCAACGTTTTATGTTTTAAAAGGGTATTTTCTATGGGAAACGATAAGAGCCGCAAATTCAAACATAAACAAATGATTTTTTGCATACTGCCCTGAATTGTAGAGTTCTCAAGTCCTATTGGTGTTGGTGAAGATCGGTTAAGGCAAAGGGGTAGTTTACCAGACACGTTTTTTGTTTTAACAAGCGTATTTTTTATGGCAAACGCTAACAGCCGCAAATTCAAACATAATCAAATAACATTTTGCATACAGCCCTGAATCGTAGAGTTCTCAAGACTTGTTTGTTTTGGTGAAGATCGGTTAAGGGGAAGGGGTAGTTTACCTGCAACCTTTTATGTTTTAACAACAGTAAGGTACTTGAAAATTCATTTAAACTTTTTCAAACAATGGTAATTGTTAAAAATAAAATAATTTTGTTGCCAGACAAGAAAATTATAATGTTTTCATTTTAATGTAAATCATGTATGAGAGAAAATTTATCGTTCGTGGCAGGCAAGCATATCTCAGTTATGTAATGTTTATGTTTCCATTTTATTATTATGACTACCGCAATAAAAAGGCAGGAAACACACACACACACACACAATTCGCGTTATTTCTGGCCTCATTCATGTTTATTTTCTTACATTTGCACGCTTTTTAAATGGAAAGTGCCGAAACCCATACCAACATAACGCGTGCAAGCCGAAAAAGTGTCCAGCGTGGATACCGATTTGCTTCCTGTGGATCGCTGGGCAGTGTAACTGCACGTGTTTACAGAGGAACGATTCATAGACAGACTTTTCGTCTTTAGGGAATGAACCCTCTGCAAGATGCTGAGGGTCCATGAGTGACTTCGGAGCGCTCCTTCTTTTCCGCGTGTTTGTTCTGTGAAACGTACACTGTAGATTCGCAGCTTTACTCTAAGCAACGCTCAATAGGAAATGTTGAAAATTGTTGTCCACGGTGTACCCTCATACACACTAAACCTGCTCTGATGTTTTAATTACGGACATCATAATATTAAAACTTTGGAAACTTGAGCACTACTTAAAGGATATCAAACATTAACTTATACAAGCCATTAATTTTATGCATATTTTATATATATATATATATGTGTACAACGTTATCGGCAACAAAGAAGTAGTTTTTGTTAAAATTCCTCCCCGGGATGTTTAGCCGTAGTCCAATGTTTTCTACAAAACCAGACGTTTCGGCTATGCCATCGACTTCCATCATCAGTGAAAATCGAGTGCGATAACGTGAGGTGGTATACGTTAGTGACCACAGTACTGTGGTTAAGGCTGAAGCAGTAAGTAGAAAGAAGTAGTTTCTATGGTAATATTTCATTTCGAAAATGATTTTAAATATAAATCTTAGAACATGGTAGTTATGTATGGTTTTCCATACCGATTTTACTTCCACGTTCCTTAAGGAAATGGAAGTATGGTGATGGCAAAAAAAATCGTGTTCGAGATTATTGCAGATTCTGATTGTACTACACTCAAAACATGAAAAAAAGTAATTTTTCGAAAAGTGTCTGTGTGTCTTGTGTCTGTAGATTTTTTTTCTATGGCAAACGATAACAGCCGCAAATTCAAAAACGTTCAGCCGCAAACAGAATCAAATAATTTTTTGCATACAGTCCTGATTTGTAGAGTACTCAAGACCTATTGTTTTTGGTGAAGATCGGTTAAGGGAAAGGGGTAGTTTACCTGCAACGGTTTTTTTTAAATCAAGCGTAATTTTTTTGTATGGCAAACGATAACAGCCGCAAATTCAAACAGAATCGACTACTCTTTTGCATAAAGCCGTGAATTATAGAGTTCTAAAGACCTATTGGTTTTGGTGAAGATCGGTTAAGGGAAAGGGGTAGTTTACCTGCAACATTTTATATTTTAACAAGGGTATTTTTTATGGCAAACAATAAAAGCCGCAAATGTAAACAGAATCAAATACTTTTTTCATACAGCCCTGAATTGTAGAGTTCTCAAGATATATTGTTTTTGGTGAAGATCGGTTAAGGTAAAGGGGTAGTTTACCTGCAACGTTTTATGTTTTAAGAAGGGTATTTTCTATGGGAAACGATAACAGTCGCAAATTCAAACATAATCAAATGATTTTTTGCATACTGCCCTGAATTGTAGAGTTCTCAAGATCTGTTGTTTTTGGTGAAGAACGGTTTAGGGAAAAGGATAGTTTACCTGCAACGTTTTATGTTTTAAAAGGGTATTTTCTATGGGAAACGATAAGAGCCGCAAATTCAAACATAAACAAATGATTTTTTGCATACTGCCCTGAATTGTAGAGTTCTCAAGATCTGTTGTTTTTGGTGAAGAACGGTTTAGGGAAAAGGATAGTTTACCTGCAACGTTTTATGTTTTAAAAGGGTATTTTCTATGGCAAACGATAAGAGCCGCAAATTCAAACAGAATCATATAATATTTTGCATACAGCCCTGAATTGTAGTGTTCTCAAGTCCTATTGGTGTTGGTGAAGATCGGTTAAGGCAAAGGGGTAGTTTACCAGACACGTTTTTTGTTTTAACAAGCGTATTTTTTATGGCAAACGCTAACAGCCGCAAATTCAAACATAATCAAATAATATTTTGCATACAGCCCTGAATCGTAGAGTTCTCAAGACTTGTTGGTTTTGGTGAAGATCGGTTAAGGGGAAGGGGTAGTTTACCTGCAACCTTTTATGTTTTAACAACAGTAAGGTACTTGAAAATTCATTTAAACTTTTTCAAACAATGGTAATTGTTAAAAATAAAATAATTTTGTTGCCAGACAAGAAAATTATAATGTTTTCATTTTAATGTAAATCATGTATGAGAGAAAATATATCGTTCGTGGCAGACAAGCATATCTCAGTTATGTAATGTTTACGATTCCATTTTATTATTATGACTACCGCAATAAAAAGGCAGGAAACACACACACACACACACACACACACACACACACACACACACACACACACACACACACAATTCGCGTTATTTCTGGCCTCATTCATGTTTATTTTCTTACATTTGCACGCTTTTTAAATGGAAAGTGCCGAAACCCATACCAACATAACGCGTGCAAGCCGAAAAAGTGTCCAGCGTGGATACCGATTTGCTTCCTGTGGATCGCTGGGCAGTGTAACTGCACGTGTTTACAGAGGAACGATTCATAGACAGACTTTTCGTCTTTAGGGAATGAACCCTCTGCAAGATGCTGAGGGTCCATGAGTGACTTCGGAGCGCTCCTTCTTTTCCGCGTGTTTGTTCTGTGAAACGTACACTGTAGATTCGCAGCTTTACTCTAAGCAACGCTCAATAGGAAATGTTGAAAATTGTTGTCCACGGTGTACCCTCATACACACTAAACCTGCTCTGATGTTTTAATTACGGACATCATAATATTAAAACTTTGGAAAATTGAGCACTACTTAAAGGATATCAAACATTAACTTATACAAGCCATTAATTTTATGCATATTTTATATATATATATATATATATATATATATGTGTGTACAACGTTATCGGCAACAAAGAAGTAGTTTTTGTTAAAATTCCTCCCCGGGATGTTTAGCCGTAGTCCAATGTTTTCTACAAAACCAGACGTTTCGGCTATGCCATCGACTTCCATCATCAGTGAAAATCGAGTGCGATAACGTGAGGTGGTATACGTTAGTGACCACAGTACTGTGGTTAAGGCTGAAGCAGTAAGTAGAAAGAAGTAGTTTCTATGGTAATATTTCATTTCGAAAATGATTTTAAATATAAATCTTAGAACATGGTAGTTATGTATGGTTTTCCATACCGATTTTACTTCCACGTTCCTTAAGGAAATGGAAGTATGGTGATGGCAAAAAAATCGTGTTCGAGATTATTGCAGATTCTGATTGTACTACACTCAAAACATGAAAAAAAGTAATTTTTCGAAAAGTGTCTGTGTGTCTTGTGTCTGTAGATTTTTTTTTCTATGGCAAACGATAACAGCCGCAAATTCAAAAACGTTCAGCCGCAAACAGAATCAAATAATTTTTGCATACAGTCCTGATTTGTAGAGTACTCAAGACCTATTGTTTTTGGTGAAGATCGGTTAAGGGAAAGGGGTAGTTTACCTGCAACGGTTTTTTTTAAATCAAGCGTAATTTTTTTGTATGGCAAACGATAACAGCCGCAAATTCAAACAGAATCGACTACTCTTTTGCATAAAGCCGTGAATTATAGTGTTCTAAAGACCTATTCGTTTTGGTGAAGATCGGTTAAGGGAAAGGGGTAGTTTACCTGCAACGGTTTTTTTTAAATCAAGCGTAATTTTTTTGTATGGCAAACGATAACAGCCGCAAATTCAAACAGAATCGACTACTCTTTTGCATAAAGCCGTGAATTATAGAGTTCTAAAGACCTATTGGTTTTGGTGAAGATCGGTTAAGGGAAAGGGGTAGTTTACCTGCAACATTCTATATTTTAACAAGGGTATTTTTTATGGCAAACAATAAAAGCCGCAAATGTAAACAGAATCAAATACTTTTTGCATACAGCCCTGAATTGTAGAGTTCTCAAGATATATTGTTTTTGGTGAAGATCGGTTAAGGTAAAGGGGTAGTTTACCTGCAACGTTTTATGTTTTAAGAAGGGTATTTTATATGGCAAACGATAACAGCCGCAAATTCAAACAGAATCAAATAATGTTTTGCATACAGCCCTGATCTGTAGAGTACACAAGACCTATTGTTTTAGGTGAATATCGGTTAAGGGAAAGGGGTAGTTTACCTTTAACGTTTTATGTTTTAAAAGGGTATTTTTTATGGCAAACAATAAGAGTCGCAAATTCAAACAGAATCAAATAATTATTTGCATACAGCCCTGAATTATAGAGTTCTCAAGACCTATTGTTTTTGGTGAAGATCGGTTATGGGGAAGGGGTAGTTTACCTGCAACCTTTTATGTTTTAAGAAGGGTATTTTCTATGGGAAACGATAACAGTCGCAAATACAAACATAATCAAATGATTTTTTGCATACTGCCCTGAATTGTAGAGTTCTCAAGATCTGTTGTTTTTGGTGAAGAACGGTTTAGGGAAAAGGATAGTTTACCTGCAACGTTTTATGTTTTAAAAGGGTATTTTCTATGGGAAACGATAAGAGCCGCAAATTCAAACATAAACAAATGATTTTTTGCATACTACCCTGAATTGTAGAGTTCTCAAGATCTGTTGTTTATGGTGAAGAACGGTTTAGGGAAAAGGATAGTTTACCTGCAACGTTTTATGTTTTAAAAGGGTATTTTCTATGGCAAACGATAAGAGCCGCAAATTCAAACAGAATCATATAATATTTTGCATACAGCCCTGAATTGTAGTGTTCTCAAGTCCTATTGGTGTTGGTGAAGATCGGTTAAGGCAAAGGGGTAGTTTACCAGACACGTTTTTTGTTTTAACAAGCGTATTTTTTATGGCAAACGCTAACAGCCGCAAATTCAAACATAATCAAATAATATTTTGCATACAGCCCTGAATCGTAGAGTTCTCAAGATTTGTTGGTTTTGGTGAAGATCGGTTAAGGGGAAGGGGTAGTTTACCTGCAACCTTTTATGTTTTAACAACAGTAAGGTACTTGAAAATTCATTTAAACTTTTTCAAACAATGGTAATTGTTAAAAATAAAATAATTTTGTTGCCAGACAAGAAAATTATAATGTTTTCATTTTAATGTAAATCATGTATGAGAGAAAATATATCGTTCGTGGCAGGCAAGCATATCTCAGTTATGTAATGTTTACGTTTCCATTTTATTATTATGACTACCGCAATAAAAAGGCAGGAAACACACACACACACACAATTCGCGTTATTTCTGGCCTCATTCATGTTTATTTTCTTACATTTGCACGCTTTTTAAATGGAAAGTGCCGAAACCCATACCAACATAACGCGTGCAAGCCGAAAAAGTGTCCAGCGTGGATACCGATTTGCTTCCTGTGGATCGCTGGGCAGTGTAACTGCACGTGTTTACAGAGGAACGATTCATAGACAGACTTTTCGTCTTTAGGGAATGAACCCTCTGCAAGATGCTGAGGGTCCATGAGTGACTTCGGAGCGCTCCTTCTTTTCCGCGTGTTTGTTCTGTGAAACGTACACTGTAGATTCGCAGCTTTACTCTAAGCAACGCTCAATAGGAAATGTTGAAAATTGTTGTCCACGGTGTACCCTCATACACACTAAACCTGCTCTGATGTTTTAATTACGGACATCATAATATTAAAACTTTGGAAACTTGAGCACTACTTAAAGGATATCAAACATTAACTTATACAAGCCATTAATTTTATGCATATTTTATATATATATATATATATATATATATATATATGTGTGTACAACGTTATCGGCAACAAAGAAGTAGTTTTTGTTAAAATTCCTCCCCGGGATGTTTAGCCGTAGTCCAATGTTTTCTACAAAACCAGACGTTTCGGCTATGCCATCGACTTCCATCATCAGTGAAAATCGAGTGCGATAACGTGAGGTGGTATACGTTAGTGACCACAGTACTGTGGTTAAGGCTGAAGCAGTAAGTAGAAAGAAGTAGTTTCTATGGTAATATTTCATTTGGAAAATGATTTTAAATATAAATCTTAGAACATGGTAGTTATGTATGGTTTTCCATACCGATTTTACTTCCACGTTCCTTAAGGAAATGGAAGTATGGTGATGGCAAAAAAAATCGTGTTCGAGATTATTGCAGATTCTGATTGTACTACACTCAAAACATGAAAAAAAGTAATTTTTCGAAAAGTGTCTGTGTGTCTTGTGTCTGTAGATTTTTTTTCTATGGCAAACGATAACAGCCGCAAATACAAAAACGTTCAGCCGCAAACAGAATCAAATAATTTTTTGCATACAGTCCTGATTTGTAGAGTACTCAAGACCTATTGTTTTTGCTGAAGATCGGTTAAGGGAATGGGGTAGTTTACCTGCAACGGTTTTTTTTAAATCAAGCGTAATTTTTTTGTATGGCAAACGATAACAGCCGCAAATTCAAACAGAATCGACTACTCTTTTGCATAAAGCCGTGAATTATAGAGTTCTAAAGACCTATTGGTTTTGGTGAAGATCGGTTAAGGGAAAGGGGTAGTTTACCAGCAACATTTTATATTTTAACAAGGGTATTTTTTATGGCAAACAATAAAAGCCGCAAATGTAAACAGAATCAAATACTTTTTGTATACAGCCCTGAATTGTAGAGTTCTCAAGATATATTGTTTTTGGTGAAGATCGGTTTAGGTAAAGGGGTAGTTTACCTGCAACGTTTTATGTTTTAAAAGGGTATTTTTTATGGCAAACGATAAGAGTCGCAAATTCAAACAGAATCAAATAATTATTTGCATACAGCCCTGAATTATGGAGTTCTCAAGACCTATTGTTTGTGGTGAAGATCGGTTATGGGGAAGGGGTAGTTTACCTGCAACGTTTTATGTTTTAAGAAGGGTATTTTCTATGGGAAACGATAACAGTCGCAAATTCAAACATAATCAAATGATTTTTTGCATACTGCCCTGAATTGTAGAGTTCTCAAGATCTGTTGTTTTTGGTGAAGAACGGTTTTGGGAAAAGGATAGTTTACCTGCAACGTTTTATGTTTTAAAAGGGTATTTTCTATGGGAAACGATAAGAGCCGCTAATTCAAACATAAACAAATGATTTTTTGCATACTCCCCTGAATTGTAGAGTTCTCAAGATCTGTTTGATTTTGGTGAAGAACGGTTTAGGGAAAAGGATAGTTTACCTGCAACGTTTTATGTTTTAAAAGGGTATTTTCTATGGCAAACGATAAGAGCCGCAAATTCAAACAGAATCATATAATATTTTGCATACAGCCCTGAATTGTAGTGTTCTCAAGTCCTATTGGTGTTGGTGAAGATCGGTTAAGGCAAAGGGGTAGTTTACCAGACACGTTTTTTGTTTTAACAAGCGTATTTTTTATGGCAAACGCTAACAGCCGCAAATTCAAACATAATCAAATAATATTTTGCATACAGCCCTGAATCGTAGAGTTCTCAAGACTTGTTGGTTTTGGTGAAGATCGGTTAAGGGGAAGGGGTAGTTTACCTGCAACCTTTTATGTTTTAACAACAGTAAGGTACTTGAAAATTCATTTAAACTTTTTCAAACAATGGTAATTGTTAAAAATAAAATAATTTTGTTGCCAGACAAGAAAATTATAATGTTTTCATTTTAATGTAAATCATGTATGAGAGAAAATATATCGTTCGTGGCAGGCAAGCATATCTCAGTTATGTAATGTTTACGTTTCCATTTTATTATTATGACTACCGCAATAAAAAGGCAGGAAACACACACACACACACACACACACACAAAATTCGCGTTATTTCTGGCCTCATTCATGTTTATTTTCTTACATTTGCACGCTTTTTAAATGGAAAGTGCCGAAACCCATACCAACATAACGCGTGCAAGCCGAAAAAGTGTCCAGCGTGGATACCGATTTGCTTCCTGTGGATCGCTGGGCAGTGTAACTGCACGTGTTTACAGAGGAACGATTCATAGACAGACTTTTCGTCTTTAGGGAATGAACCCTCTGCAAGATGCTGAGGGTCCATGAGTGACTTCGGAGCGCTCCTTCTTTTCCGCGTGTTTGTTCTGTGAAACGTACACTGTAGATTCGCAGCTTTACTCTAAGCAACGCTCAATTGGAAATGTTGAAAATTGTTGTCCACGGTGTACCCTCATACACACTAAACCTGCTCTGATGTTTTAATTACGGACATCATAATATTAAAACTTTGGAAACTTGAGCACTACTTAAAGGATAACAAACATTAACTTATACAAGCCATTAATTTTATGCATATTATATATATATATATATATGTGTACAACGTTATCGGCAACAAAGAAGTAGTTTTTGTTAAAATTATACGGGATGTTTAGCCGTAGTCCAATGTTTTCTACAAAACCAGACGTTTCGGCTATGCCATCGACTTCCATCATCAGTGAAAATCGAGTGCGATAACGTGAGGTGGTATACGTTAGTGACCACAGTACTGTGGTTAAGGCTGAAGCAGTAAGTAGAAAGAAGTAGTTTCTATGGTAATATTTCATTTCGAAAATGATTTTAAATATAAATCTTAGAACATGGTAGTTATGTATGGTTTTCCATACCGATTTTACTTCCACGTTCCTTAAGGAAATGGAAGTATGGTGATGGCAAAAAAAATCGTGTTCGAGATTATTGCAGATTCTGATTGTACTACACTCAAAACATGAAAAAAAGTAATTTTTCGAAAAGTGTCTGTGTGTCTTGTGTCTGTAGATTTTTTTTCTATGGCAAACGATAACAGCCGCAAATTCAAAAACGTTCAGCCGCAAACAGAATCAAATAATTTTTTGCATACAGTCCTGATTTGTAGAGTACTCAAGACCTATTGTTTTTGGTGAAGATCGGTTAAGGGAAAGGGGTAGTTTACCTGCAACGGTTTTTTTTAAATCAAGCGTAATTTTTTTGTATGGCAAACGATAACAGCCGCAAATTCAAACAGAATCGACTACTCTTTTGCATACAGCCGTGAATTATAGAGTTCTAAAGACCTATTGGTTTTGGTGAAGATCGGTTAAGGGAAAGGGGTAGTTTACCAGCAACATTTTATATTTTAACAAGGGTATTTTTTATGGCAAACAATAAAAGCCGCAAATGTAAACAGAATCAAATACTTTTTTCATACAGCCCTGAATTGTAGAGTTCTCAAGATATATTGTTTTTGGTGAAGATCGGTTAAGGTAAAGGGGTAGTTTACCTGCAACGTTTAATGTTTTAAGAAGGGTATTTTATATGGCAAACGATAACAGCCGCAAATTCAAACAGAATCAAATTATGTTTTGCATACAGCCCTGATCTATAGAGTACACAAGACCAATTGTTTTAGGTGAAGATCGGTTAAGGGAAAGGGGTAGTTTACCTGCAACATTTTATATTTTAACAAGGGTATTTTTTATGGCAAACAATAAAAGCCGCAAATGTAAACAGAATGAAATACTTTTTGCATACAGCCCTGAATTGTAGAGTTCTCAAGATATATTGTTTTTGGTGAAGATCGGTTAAGGTAAAGGGGTAGTTTACCTGCAACGTTTTATGTTTTAAGAAGGGTATTTTATATGGCAAACGATAACAGCCGCAAATTCAAACGGAATCAAATAATGTTTTGCATACAGCCCTGATCTGTAGAGTACACAAGACCTATTGTTTTAGGTGAAGATCGGTTAAGGGAAAGGGGTAGTTTACCTGCAACGTTTTATGTTTTAAAAGGGTATTTTTTATGGCAAACGATAAGAGTCGCAAATTCAAACAGAATCAAATAATTATTTGCATACAGCCCTGAATTATAGAGTTCTCAAGACCTATTGTTTTTGGTGAAGATCGGTTATGGGGAAGGGGTAGTTTACCTGCAACGTTTTATGTTTTAAGAAGGGATTTTCTATGGGAAACGATAACAGTCGCAAATTCAAACATAATCAAATGATTTTTTGCATACTGCCCTGAATTGTAGAGTTCTCAAGATCTGTTGTTTTTGGTGAAGAACGGTTTAGGGAAAAGGATAGTTTACCTGCAACGTTTTATGTTTTAAAAGGGTATTTTCTATGGGAAACGATAAGAGCCGCAAATTCAAACATAAACAAATGATTTTTTGCATACTGCCCTGAATTGTAGAGTTCTCAAGTCCTATTGGTGTTGGTGAAGATCGGTTAAGGCAAAGGGGTAGTTTACCAGACACGTTTTTTGTTTTAACAAGCGTATTTTTTATGGCAAACGCTAACAGCCGCAAATTCAAACATAATCAAATAACATTTTGCATACAGCCCTGAATCGTAGAGTTCTCAAGACTTGTTTGTTTTGGTGAAGATCGGTTAAGGGGAAGGGGTAGTTTACCTGCAACCTTTTATGTTTTAACAACAGTAAGGTACTTGAAAATTCATTTAAACTTTTTCAAACAATGGTAATTGTTAAAAATAAAATAATTTTGTTGCCAGACAAGAAAATTATAATGTTTTCATTTTAATGTAAATCATGTATGAGAGAAAATTTATCGTTCGTGGCAGGCAAGCATATCTCAGTTATGTAATGTTTATGTTTCCATTTTATTATTATGACTACCGCAATAAAAAGGCAGGAAACACACACACACACACACAATTCGCGTTATTTCTGGCCTCATTCATGTTTATTTTCTTACATTTGCACGCTTTTTAAATGGAAAGTGCCGAAACCCATACCAACATAACGCGTGCAAGCCGAAAAAGTGTCCAGCGTGGATACCGATTTGCTTCCTGTGGATCGCTGGGCAGTGTAACTGCACGTGTTTACAGAGGAACGATTCATAGACAGACTTTTCGTCTTTAGGGAATGAACCCTCTGCAAGATGCTGAGGGTCCATGAGTGACTTCGGAGCGCTCCTTCTTTTCCGCGTGTTTGTTCTGTGAAACGTACACTGTAGATTCGCAACTTTACTCTAAGCAACGCTCAATAGGAAATGTTGAAAATTGTTGTCCACGGTGTACCCTCATACACACTAAACCTGCGCTGATGTTTTAATTACGGACATCATAATATTAAAACTTTGGAAACTTGAGCACTACTTAAAGGATATCAAACACTAACTTATACAAGCCATTAATTTTATGCATATTTTATATATATATATATGTGTACAACGTTATCGGCAACAAAGAAGTAGTTTTTGTTAAAATTCCTCCCCGGGATGTTTAGCCGTAGTCCAATGTTTTCTACAAAACCAGACGTTTCGGCTATGCCATCGACTTCCATCATCAGTGAAAATCGAGTGCGATAACGTGAGGTGGTATACGTTAGTGACCACAGTACTGTGGTTAAGGCTGAAGCAGTAAGTAGAAAGAAGTAGTTTCTATGGTAATATTTCATTTCGAAAATGATTTTAAATATAAATCTTAGAACATGGTAGTTATGTATGGTTTTCCATACCGATTTTACTTCCACGTTCCTTAAGGAAATGGAAGTATGGTGATGGCAAAAAAAATCGTGTTCCAGATTATTGCAGATTCTGATTGTACTACACTCAAAACATGAAAAAAAGTAATTTTTCGAAAAGTGTCTGTGTGTCTTGTGTCTGTAGATTTTTTTTCTATGGCAAACGATAACAGCCGCAAATTCAAAAACGTTCAGCCGCAAACAGAATCAAATAATTTTTTGCATACAGTCCTGATTTGTAGAGTACTCAAGACCTATTGTTTTTGGTGAAGATCGGTTAAGGGAAAGGGGTAGTTTACCTGCAACGGTTTTTTTTAAATCAAGCGTAATTTTTTTGTATGGCAAACGATAACAGCCGCAAATTCAAACAGAATCGACTACTCTTTTGCATAAAGCCGTGAATTATAGAGTTCTAAAGACCTATTGGTTTTGGTGAAGATAGGTTAAGGGAAAGGGGTAGTTTACCTGCAACATTTTATATTTTAACAAGGGTATTTTTTATGGCAAACAATAAAAGCCGCAAATGTAAACAGAAACAAATACTTTTTTCATACAGCCCTGAATTGTAGAGTTCTCAAGATATATTGTTTTGGGTGAAGATCGGTTAAGGTAAAGGGGTAGTTTACCTGCAACGTTTTATGTTTTAAGAAGGGTATTTTCTATGGGAAACGATAACAGTCGCAAATTCAAACATAATCAAATGATTTTTTGCATACTGCCCTGAATTGTAGAGTTCTCAAGATCTGTTGTTTTTGGTGAAGAACGGTTTTGGGAAAAGGATAGTTTACCTGCAACGTTTTATGTTTTAAGAAGGGTATTTTCTATGGGAAACGATAACAGTCGCAAATTCAAACATAATCAAATGATTTTTTGCATACTGCCCTGAATTGTAGAGTTCTCAAGATCTGTTGTTTTTGGTGAAGAACGGTTTAGGGAAAAGGATAGTTTACCTGCAACGTTTTATGTTTTAAAAGGGTATTTTCTATGGCAAACGATAAGAGCCGCAAATTCAAACAGAATCATATAATATTTTGCATACAGCCCTGAATTGTAGTGTTCTCAAGTCCTATTGGTGTTGGTGAAGATCGGTTAAGGCAAAGGGGTAGTTTACCAGACACGTTTTTTGTTTTAACAAGCGTATTTTTTATGGCAAACGCTAACAG
The DNA here is from genome assembly GCA_034769895.1 of Magicicada septendecula. Taxonomy (NCBI): domain Eukaryota; kingdom Metazoa; phylum Arthropoda; class Insecta; order Hemiptera; family Cicadidae; genus Magicicada; species Magicicada septendecula. The sequence continues at coordinate 158,897,400 of CM068373.1, read as the reverse complement.
CCGCAAATTCAAACATAATCAAATAATATTTTGCATACAGCCCTGAATCGTAGAGTTCTCAAGACTTGTTGGTTTTGGTGAAGATCGGTTAAGGGGAAGGGGTAGTTTACCTGCAACCTTTTATGTTTTAACAACAGTAAGGTACTTGAAAATTCATTTAAACTTTTTCAAACAATGGTAATTGTTAAAAATAAAATAATTTTGTTGCCAGACAAGAAAATTATAATGTTTTCATTTTAATGTAAATCATGTATGAGAGAAAATATATCGTTCGTGGCAGGCAAGCATATCTCAGTTATGTAATGTTTACGATTCCATTTTATTATTATGACTACCGCAATAAAAAGGCAGGAAACACACACACACACACACACACACACACACACACACACACACACACACACACACACAATTCGCGTTATTTCTGGCCTCATTCATGTTTATTTTCTTACATTTGCACGCTTTTTAAATGGAAAGTGCCGAAACCCATACCAACATAACGCGTGCAAGCCGAAAAAGTGTCCAGCGTGGATACCGATTTGCTTCCTGTGGATCGCTGGGCAGTGTATCTGCACGTGTTTACAGAGGAACGATTCATAGACAGACTTTTCGTCTTTAGGGAATGAACCCTCTGCAAGATGCTGAGGGTCCATGAGTGACTTCGGAGCGCTCCTTCTTTTCCGCGTGTTTGTTCTGTGAAACGTACACTGTAGATTCGCAGCTTTACTCTAAGCAACGCTCAATAGGAAATGTTGAAAATTGTTGTCCACGGTGTACCCTCATACACACTAAACCTGCTCTGATGTTTTAATTACGGACATCATAATATTAAAACTTTGGAAACTTGAGCACTACTTAAAGGATATCAAACATTAACTTATACAAGCCATTAATTTTATGCATATTTTATATATATATATATATATATATGTGTGTGTACAACGTTATCGGCAACAAAGAAGTAGTTTTTGTTAAAATTCCTCCCCGGGATGTTTAGCCGTAGTCCAATGTTTTCTACAAAACCAGACGTTTCGGCTATGCCATCGACTTCCATCATCAGTGAAAATCGAGTGCGATAACGTGAGGTGGTATACGTTAGTGACCACAGTACTGTGGTTAAGGCTGAAGCAGTAAGTAGAAAGAAGTAGTTTCTATGGTAATATTTCATTTGGAAAATGATTTTAAATATAAATCTTAGAACATGGTAGTTATGTATGGTTTTCCATACCGATTTTACTTCCACGTTCCTTAAGGAAATGGAAGTATGGTGATGGCAAAAAAATCGTGTTCGAGATTATTGCAGATTCTGATTGTACTACACTCAAAACATGAAAAAAAGTAATTTTTCGAAAAGTGTCTGTGTGTCTTGTGTCTGTAGATTTTTTTTCTATGGCAAACGATAACAGCCGCAAATTCAAATATCGGTATGGAGAACCATACATGACTTCCATATTCTAAGATTTATATTTAAAATCAATATAAATTGATTGCCGATCTTCACCAAAAACAATAGGTCTTGAGTACTCTACAAATCAGGACTGTATGCAAAACATTATTTGATTCTGTTTGAATTTGCGGCTGTTATCGTTTGCCATGTAAAATACCCTTGTTAAAAAAACGTTGCAGGTAAACTACCCCTTTCCCTCAACCGATCTTCACCAAAAACAATAGGTCTTGAGAAATCTACAATTCAGGGCTGTATGCGAAACATTATTTGATTCTGTTTGAATTTGCGGCTGTTATCGTTTGCCAAAAAAAAAAAAATTTCCCTTGATAAAAAAAACCGTTGCAGGTAAACTACCCCTTCCCCTCAACCGATCTTCACCAAAAACAATAGATCGCGAGTACTCTACAAATCAGGGCTGTATGCAAAAAATTATTTGATTCTGTTTGAATTTGCGGCAGTTGTCGTTTGCCATAGAAAATACGCATGATAAAAAACGTTGCTGGTAAACTACCCCTTCCCCTCAACCGATCTTCACCAAAAACAATAGGTCTTGAGTACTCTACAAATCAGGGCTGTATGCAGAAAATTATTTGATTCTGTTTGAATTTGCGGCTGTTATCGTTTGCCATAGAAAATACCCTTGTTAAAAAAACGTTGTAGGTAAACTACCCCTTTCCCTTAACCGATCTTCACCAAAAACAAAAGATATATTGAGAACTCTACAATTTAGGGCTGTATGCAAATAATCTTTTCATTCTGTTTGAATTTGCGGCTGTTATCGTTTGCCATAGGAAATACCCTTGTTAAAACATAAAACGTTACAGGTAAACTACCCCTTTCCCTTAACCGATCTTCACCAAAAACAAAAGGTCTTGAGAACTCTACAATTCAGGGCCGTATGCGAAACATTATTTGATTCTGTTTGAATGTGCGGCTGTTATCGTTTGCCAAACAAACAAAATTTCCCTTGCTAAAAAAAAACCGTTGCAGGTAAACTACCCCTTTCCCTCAACCGATCTTCACCAAAAACAATAGGTCGCGAGAACTCTGCAAAACCGGACTGTATGCAAAAAATTATTTGATTCTGTTTGAATTTGCGGCAGTTATCGTTTGCCATAGAAAAAAAATCTACAGACAGACAGACAGACAGACACACAGACACACAGACACACAGACACACAGACACACAGACAGACACACAGACACTTTTCGGAAAACGACTTTTTTTCATGTTTTGAGTGTAGTAGAATCAGAATCTGCAATAATCTCGAACACGATTTTTTTTGCCATCACCATACTTCCATTCCTTAAGGAATATGGAAGTAAAACGTTCAGCCGCAAACAGAATCAAATAATTTTTTGCATACAGTCCTGATTTGTAGAGTACTCAAGACCTATTGTTTTTGCTGAAGATCGGTTAAGGGAATGGGGTAGTTTACCTGTAACGGTTTTTTTTAAATCAAGCGTAATTTTTTTGTATGGCAAACGATAACAGCCGCAAATTCAAACAGAATCGACTACTCTTTTGCATAAAGCCGTGAATTATAGAGTTCTAAAGACCTATTGGTTTTGGTGAAGATCGGTTAAGGGAAAGGGGTAGTTTACCAGCAACATTTTATATTTTAACAAGGGTATTTTTTATGGCAAACAATAAAAGCCGCAAATGTAAACAGAATCAAATACTTTTTGCATACAGCCCTGAATTGTAGAGTTCTCAAGATATATTGTTTTTGGTGAAGATCGGTTTAGGTAAAGGGGTAGTTTACCTGCAACGTTTTATGTTTTAAAAGGGTATTTTTTATGGCAAACGATAAGAGTCGCAAATTCAAACAGAATCAAATAATTATTTGCATACAGCCCTGAATTATGGAGTTCTCAAGACCTATTGTTTGTGGTGAAGATCGGTTATGGGGAAGGGGTAGTTTACCTGCAACGTTTTATGTTTTAAAAGGGTATTTTCTATGGGAAACGATAAGAGCCGCAAATTCAAACATAAACAAATGATTTTTTGCATACTGCCCTGAATTGTAGAGTTCTCAAGATCTGTTGTTTTTGGTGAAGAACGGTTTAGGGAAAAGGATAGTTTACCTGCAACGTTTTATGTTTTAAAAGGGTATTTTCTATGGCAAACGATAAGAGCCGCAAATTCAAACAGAATCATATAATATTTTGCATACAGCCCTGAATTGTAGTGTTCTCAAGTCCTATTGGTGTTGGTGAAGATCGGTTAAGGCAAAGGGGTAGTTTACCAGACACGTTTTTTGTTTTAACAAGCGTATTTTTTATGGCAAACGCTAACAGCCGCAAATTCAAACATAATCAAATAATATTTTGCATACAGCCCTGAATCGTAGAGTTCTCAAGACTTGTTGGTTTTGGTGAAGATCGGTTAAGGGGAAGGGGTAGTTTACCTGCAACCTTTTATGTTTTAACAACAGTAAGGTACTTGAAAATTCATTTAAACTTTTTCAAACAATGGTAATTGTTAAAAATAAAATAATTTTGTTGCCAGACAAGAAAATTATAATGTTTTCATTTTAATGTAAATCATGTATGAGAGAAAATATATCGTTCGTGGCAGGCAAGCATATCTCAGTTATGTAATGTTTACGTTTACATTTTATTATTATGACTACCGCAATAAAAAGGCAGGAAACACACACACACACACACAATTCGCGTTATTTCTGGCCTCATTCATGTTTATTTTCTTACATTTGCACGCTTTTTAAATGGAAAGTGCCGAAACCCATACCAACATAACGCGTGCAAGCCGAAAAAGTGTCCAGCGTGGATACCGATTTGCTTCCTGTGGATCGCTGGGCAGTGTAACTGCACGTGTTTACAGAGGAACGATTCATAGACAGACTTTTCGTCTTTAGGGAATGAACCCTCTGCAAGATGCTGAGGGTCCATGAGTGACTTCGGAGCGCTCCTTCTTTTCCGCGTGTTTGTTCTGTGAAACGTACACTGTAGATTCGCAGCTTTACTCTAAGCAACGCTCAATAGGAAATGTTGAAAATTGTTGTCCACGGTGTACCCTCATACACACTAAACCTGCTCTGATGTTTTAATTACGGACATCATAATATTAAAACTTTGGAAACTTGAGCACTACTTAAAGGATATCAAACATTAACTTATACAAGCCATTAATTTTATGCATATTATATATATATATATATATATATATATATATATATATGTGTGTACAACGTTATCGGCAACAAAGAAGTAGTTTTTGTTAAAATTCCTCCCCGGGATGTTTAGCCGTAGTCCAATGTTTTCTACAAAACCAGACGTTTCGGCTATGCCATCGACTTCCATCATCAGTGAAAATCGAGTGCGATAACGTGAGGTGGTATACGTTAGTGACCACAGTACTGTGGTTAAGGCTGAAGCAGTAAGTAGAAACAAGTAGTTTCTATGGTAATATTTCATTTGGAAAATGATTTTAAATATAAATCTTAGAACATGGTAGTTATGTATGGTTTTCCATACCGATTTTACTTCCACGTTCCTTAAGGAAATGGAAGTATGGTGATGGCAAAAAAAATCGTGTTCGAGATTATTGCAGATTCTGATTGTACTACACTCAAAACATGAAAAAAAGTAATTTTTCGAAAAGTGTCTGTGTGTCTTGTGTCTGTAGATTTTTTTTCTATGGCAAACGATAACAGCCGCAAATACAAAAACGTTCAGCCGCAAACAGAATCAAATAATTTTTTGCATACAGTCCTGATTTGTAGAGTACTCAAGACCTATTGTTTTTGCTGAAGATCGGTTAAGGGAATGGGGTAGTTTACCTGCAACGGTTTTTTTTAAATCAAGCGTAATCATTTTGTATGGCAAACGATAACAGCCGCAAATTCAAACAGAATCGACTACTCTTTTGCATAAAGCCGTGAATTATAGAGTTCTAAAGACCTATTGGTTTTGGTGAAGATCGGTTAAGGGAAAGGGGTAGTTTACCAGCAACATTTTATATTTTAACAAGGGTATTTTTTATGGCAAACAATAAAAGCCGCAAATGTAAACAGAATCAAATACTTTTTGCATAGGCCTACAGCCCTGAATTGTAGAGTTCTCAAGATATATTGTTTTTGGTGAAGATCGGTTTAGGTAAAGGGGTAGTTTACCTGCAACGTTTTATGTTTTAAAAGGGTATTTTTTATGGCAAACGATAAGAGTCGCAAATTCAAACAGAATCAAATAATTATTTGCATACAGCCCTGAATTATGGCGTTCTCAAGACCTATTGTTTGTGGTGAAGATCGGTTATGGGGAAGGGGTAGTTTACCTGCAACGTTTTATGTTTTAAGAAGGGTATTTTCTATGGGAAACGATAACATTCGCAAATTCAAACATAATCAAATGATTTTTTGCATACTGCCCTGAATTGTAGAGTTCTCAAGATCTTTTGTTTTTGGTGAAGAACGGTTTAGGGAAAAGGATAGTTTACCTGCAACGTTTTATGTTTTAAAAGGGTATTTTCTATGGGAAACGATAAGAGCCGGAAATTCAAACATAAACAAATGATTTTTTGCATACTGCCCTGAATTGTAGAGTTCTCAAGATCTGTTGTTTTTTGTGAAGAACGGTTTAGGGAAAAGGATAGTTTACCAGCAACGTTTTATATTTTAAGAAGGGTATTTTCTATGGGAAACGATAACAGTCGCAAATTCAAACATAATCAAATGATTTTTTTGCATACTGCCCTGAATTGAGTTCTCAAGATCTGTTGTTTTTGGTGAAGAACGGTTTAGGGAAAAGGATAGTTTACCTGCAACGTTTATGTTTTAAAAGGGTATTTTCTATGGCAAACGATAAGAGCCGCAAATTCAAACAGAATCATATAATATTTTGCATACAGCCCTGAATTGTAGAGTTCTCAAGTCCTATTGGTGTTGGTGAAGATCGGTTAAGGCAAAGGGGTAGTTTACCAGACACGTTTTTTGTTTTAACAAGCGTATTTTTTATGGCAAACGCTAACAGCCGCAAATTCAAATATAATCAAATAATATTTTGCATACAGCCCTGAATCGTAGAGTTCTCAAGACTTGTTGGTTTTGGTGAAGATCGGTTAAGGGGAAGGGGTAGTTTACCTGCAACCTTTTATGTTTTAACAACAGTGAGGTACTTGAAAATTCATTTAAACTTTTTCAAACAATGGTAATTGTTAAAAATAAAATAATTTTGTTGCCAGACAATAAAATTATAATGTTTTCATTTTAATGTAAATCATGTATGAGAGAAAATATATCGTTCGTGGCAGGCAAGCATATCTCAGTTATGTAATGTTTACGTTTCCATTTTATTATTATGACTACCGCAATAAAAAGGCAGGAAACACACACACACACACACACACACACACACACACACACACACACACACAATTCGCGTTATTTCTGGCCTCATTCATGTTTATTTTCTTACATTTGCACGCTTTTTAAATGGAAAGTGCCGAAACCCATACCAACATAACGCGTGCAAGCCGAAAAAGTGTCCAGCGTGGATACCGATTTGCTTCCTGTGGATCGCTGGGCAGTGTATCTGCACGTGTTTACAGAGGAACGATTCATAGACAGACTTTTCGTCTTTAGGGAATGAACCCTCTGCAAGATGCTGAGGGTCCATGAGTGACTTCGGAGCGCTCCTTCTTTTCCGCGTGTTTGTTCTGTGAAACGTACACTGTAGATTCGCAGCTTTACTCTAAGCAACGCTCAATAGGAAATGTTGAAAATTGTTGTCCACGGTGTACCCTCATACACACTAAACCTGCTCTGATGTTTTAATTACGGACATCATAATATTAAAACTTTGGAAACTTGAGCACTACTTAAAGGATATCAAACATTAACTTATACAAGCCATTAATTTTATGCATATTTTATATATATATATATATATATATATGTGTGTGTACAACGTTATCGGCAACAAAGAAGTAGTTTTTGTTAAAATTCCTCCCCGGGATGTTTAGCCGTAGTCCAATGTTTTCTACAAAACCAGACGTTTCGGCTATGCCATCGACTTCCATCATCAGTGAAAATCGAGTGCGATAACGTGAGGTGGTATACGTTAGTGACCACAGTACTGTGGTTAAGGCTGAAGCAGTAAGTAGAAAGAAGTAGTTTCTATGGTAATATTTCATTTGGAAAATGATTTTAAATATAAATCTTAGAACATGGTAGTTATGTATGGTTTTCCATACCGATTTTACTTCCACGTTCCTTAAGGAAATGGAAGTATGGTGATGGCAAAAAAATCGTGTTCGAGATTATTGCAGATTCTGATTGTACTACACTCAAAACATGAAAAAAAGTAATTTTTCGAAAAGTGTCTGTGTGTCTTGTGTCTGTAGATTTTTTTTCTATGGCAAACGATAACAGCCGCAAATTCAAATATCGGTATGGAGAACCATACATGACTTCCATATTCTAAGATTTATATTTAAAATCAATATAAATTGATTGCCGATCTTCACCAAAAACAATAGGTCTTGAGTACTCTACAAATCAGGACTGTATGCAAAACATTATTTGATTCTGTTTGAATTTGCGGCTGTTATCGTTTGCCATGTAAAATACCCTTGTTAAAAAAACGTTGCAGGTAAACTACCCCTTTCCCTCAACCGATCTTCACCAAAAACAATAGGTCTTGAGAAATCTACAATTCAGGGCTGTATGCGAAACATTATTTGATTCTGTTTGAATTTGCGGCTGTTATCGTTTGCCAAAAAAAAAAAAATTTCCCTTGATAAAAAAAACCGTTGCAGGTAAACTACCCCTTCCCCTCAACCGATCTTCACCAAAAACAATAGATCGCGAGTACTCTACAAATCAGGGCTGTATGCAAAAAATTATTTGATTCTGTTTGAATTTGCGGCAGTTGTCGTTTGCCATAGAAAATACGCATGATAAAAAACGTTGCTGGTAAACTACCCCTTCCCCTCAACCGATCTTCACCAAAAACAATAGGTCTTGAGTACTCTACAAATCAGGGCTGTATGCAGAAAATTATTTGATTCTGTTTGAATTTGCGGCTGTTATCGTTTGCCATAGAAAATACCCTTGTTAAAAAAACGTTGTAGGTAAACTACCCCTTTCCCTTAACCGATCTTCACCAAAAACAAAAGATATATTGAGAACTCTACAATTTAGGGCTGTATGCAAATAATCTTTTCATTCTGTTTGAATTTGCGGCTGTTATCGTTTGCCATAGGAAATACCCTTGTTAAAACATAAAACGTTACAGGTAAACTACCCCTTTCCCTTAACCGATCTTCACCAAAAACAAAAGGTCTTGAGAACTCTACAATTCAGGGCCGTATGCGAAACATTATTTGATTCTGTTTGAATGTGCGGCTGTTATCGTTTGCCAAACAAACAAAATTTCCCTTGCTAAAAAAAAACCGTTGCAGGTAAACTACCCCTTTCCCTCAACCGATCTTCACCAAAAACAATAGGTCGCGAGAACTCTGCAAAACCGGACTGTATGCAAAAAATTATTTGATTCTGTTTGAATTTGCGGCAGTTATCGTTTGCCATAGAAAAAAAATCTACAGACAGACAGACAGATAGACACACAGACACACAGACACACAGACACACAGACACACAGACAGACACACAGACACTTTTCGGAAAACGACTTTTTTTCATGTTTTGAGTGTAGTAGAATCAGAATCTGCAATAATCTCGAACACGATTTTTTTTGCCATCACCATACTTCCATTCCTTAAGGAATATGGAAGTAAAACGTTCAGCCGCAAACAGAATCAAATAATTTTTTGCATACAGTCCTGATTTGTAGAGTACTCAAGACCTATTGTTTTTGCTGAAGATCGGTTAAGGGAATGGGGTAGTTTACCTGTAACGGTTTTTTTTAAATCAAGCGTAATTTTTTTGTATGGCAAACGATAACAGCCGCAAATTCAAACAGAATCGACTACTCTTTTGCATAAAGCCGTGAATTATAGAGTTCTAAAGACCTATTGGTTTTGGTGAAGATCGGTTAAGGGAAAGGGGTAGTTTACCAGCAACATTTTATATTTTAACAAGGGTATTTTTTATGGCAAACAATAAAAGCCGCAAATGTAAACAGAATCAAATACTTTTTGCATACAGCCCTGAATTGTAGAGTTCTCAAGATATATTGTTTTTGGTGAAGATCGGTTTAGGTAAAGGGGTAGTTTACCTGCAACGTTTTATGTTTTAAAAGGGTATTTTTTATGGCAAACGATAAGAGTCGCAAATTCAAACAGAATCAAATAATTATTTGCATACAGCCCTGAATTATGGAGTTCTCAAGACCTATTGTTTGTGGTGAAGATCGGTTATGGGGAAGGGGTAGTTTACCTGCAACGTTTTATGTTTTAAAAGGGTATTTTCTATGGGAAACGATAAGAGCCGCAAATTCAAACATAAACAAATGATTTTTTGCATACTGCCCTGAATTGTAGAGTTCTCAAGATCTGTTGTTTTTGGTGAAGAACGGTTTAGGGAAAAGGATAGTTTACCTGCAACGTTTTATGTTTTAAAAGGGTATTTTCTATGGCAAACGATAAGAGCCGCAAATTCAAACAGAATCATATAATATTTTGCATACAGCCCTGAATTGTAGTGTTCTCAAGTCCTATTGGTGTTGGTGAAGATCGGTTAAGGCAAAGGGGTAGTTTACCAGACACGTTTTTTGTTTTAACAAGCGTATTTTTTATGGCAAACGCTAACAGCCGCAAATTCAAACATAATCAAATAATATTTTGCATACAGCCCTGAATCGTAGAGTTCTCAAGACTTGTTGGTTTTGGTGAAGATCGGTTAAGGGGAAGGGGTAGTTTACCTGCAACCTTTTATGTTTTAACAACAGTAAGGTACTTGAAAATTCATTTAAACTTTTTCAAACAATGGTAATTGTTAAAAATAAAATAATTTTGTTGCCAGACAAGAAAATTATAATGTTTTCATTTTAATGTAAATCATGTATGAGAGAAAATATATCGTTCGTGGCAGGCAAGCATATCTCAGTTATGTAATGTTTACGTTTACATTTTATTATTATGACTACCGCAATAAAAAGGCAGGAAACACACACACACACACACAATTCGCGTTATTTCTGGCCTCATTCATGTTTATTTTCTTACATTTGCACGCTTTTTAAATGGAAAGTGCCGAAACCCATACCAACATAACGCGTGCAAGCCGAAAAAGTGTCCAGCGTGGATACCGATTTGCTTCCTGTGGATCGCTGGGCAGTGTAACTGCACGTGTTTACAGAGGAACGATTCATAGACAGACTTTTCGTCTTTAGGGAATGAACCCTCTGCAAGATGCTGAGGGTCCATGAGTGACTTCGGAGCGCTCCTTCTTTTCCGCGTGTTTGTTCTGTGAAACGTACACTGTAGATTCGCAGCTTTACTCTAAGCAACGCTCAATAGGAAATGTTGAAAATTGTTGTCCACGGTGTACCCTCATACACACTAAACCTGCTCTGATGTTTTAATTACGGACATCATAATATTAAAACTTTGGAAACTTGAGCACTACTTAAAGGATATCAAACATTAACTTATACAAGCCATTAATTTTATGCATATTATATATATATATATATATATATATATATATATATATGTGTGTACAACGTTATCGGCAACAAAGAAGTAGTTTTTGTTAAAATTCCTCCCCGGGATGTTTAGCCGTAGTCCAATGTTTTCTACAAAACCAGACGTTTCGGCTATGCCATCGACTTCCATCATCAGTGAAAATCGAGTGCGATAACGTGAGGTGGTATACGTTAGTGACCACAGTACTGTGGTTAAGGCTGAAGCAGTAAGTAGAAACAAGTAGTTTCTATGGTAATATTTCATTTGGAAAATGATTTTAAATATAAATCTTAGAACATGGTAGTTATGTATGGTTTTCCATACCGATTTTACTTCCACGTTCCTTAAGGAAATGGAAGTATGGTGATGGCAAAAAAAATCGTGTTCGAGATTATTGCAGATTCTGATTGTACTACACTCAAAACATGAAAAAAAGTAATTTTTCGAAAAGTGTCTGTGTGTCTTGTGTCTGTAGATTTTTTTTCTATGGCAAACGATAACAGCCGCAAATACAAAAACGTTCAGCCGCAAACAGAATCAAATAATTTTTTGCATACAGTCCTGATTTGTAGAGTACTCAAGACCTATTGTTTTTGCTGAAGATCGGTTAAGGGAATGGGGTAGTTTACCTGCAACGGTTTTTTTTAAATCAAGCGTAATCATTTTGTATGGCAAACGATAACAGCCGCAAATTCAAACAGAATCGACTACTCTTTTGCATAAAGCCGTGAATTATAGAGTTCTAAAGACCTATTGGTTTTGGTGAAGATCGGTTAAGGGAAAGGGGTAGTTTACCAGCAACATTTTATATTTTAACAAGGGTATTTTTTATGGCAAACAATAAAAGCCGCAAATGTAAACAGAATCAAATACTTTTTGCATAGGCCTACAGCCCTGAATTGTAGAGTTCTCAAGATATATTGTTTTTGGTGAAGATCGGTTTAGGTAAAGGGGTAGTTTACCTGCAACGTTTTATGTTTTAAAAGGGTATTTTTTATGGCAAACGATAAGAGTCGCAAATTCAAACAGAATCAAATAATTATTTGCATACAGCCCTGAATTATGGCGTTCTCAAGACCTATTGTTTGTGGTGAAGATCGGTTATGGGGAAGGGGTAGTTTACCTGCAACGTTTTATGTTTTAAGAAGGGTATTTTCTATGGGAAACGATAACATTCGCAAATTCAAACATAATCAAATGATTTTTTGCATACTGCCCTGAATTGTAGAGTTCTCAAGATCTTTTGTTTTTGGTGAAGAACGGTTTAGGGAAAAGGATAGTTTACCTGCAACGTTTTATGTTTTAAAAGGGTATTTTCTATGGGAAACGATAAGAGCCGGAAATTCAAACATAAACAAATGATTTTTTGCATACTGCCCTGAATTGTAGAGTTCTCAAGATCTGTTGTTTTTTGTGAAGAACGGTTTAGGGAAAAGGATAGTTTACCAGCAACGTTTTATATTTTAAGAAGGGTATTTTCTATGGGAAACGATAACAGTCGCAAATTCAAACATAATCAAATGATTTTTTTGCATACTGCCCTGAATTGAGTTCTCAAGATCTGTTGTTTTTGGTGAAGAACGGTTTAGGGAAAAGGATAGTTTACCTGCAACGTTTATGTTTTAAAAGGGTATTTTCTATGGCAAACGATAAGAGCCGCAAATTCAAACAGAATCATATAATATTTTGCATACAGCCCTGAATTGTAGAGTTCTCAAGTCCTATTGGTGTTGGTGAAGATCGGTTAAGGCAAAGGGGTAGTTTACCAGACACGTTTTTTGTTTTAACAAGCGTATTTTTTATGGCAAACGCTAACAGCCGCAAATTCAAATATAATCAAATAATATTTTGCATACAGCCCTGAATCGTAGAGTTCTCAAGACTTGTTGGTTTTGGTGAAGATCGGTTAAGGGGAAGGGGTAGTTTACCTGCAACCTTTTATGTTTTAACAACAGTGAGGTACTTGAAAATTCATTTAAACTTTTTCAAACAATGGTAATTGTTAAAAATAAAATAATTTTGTTGCCAGACAATAAAATTATAATGTTTTCATTTTAATGTAAATCATGTATGAGAGAAAATATATCGTTCGTGGCAGGCAAGCATATCTCAGTTATGTAATGTTTACGTTTCCATTTTATTATTATGACTACCGCAATAAAAAGGCAGGAAACACACACACACACACACACACACACACACACACACACACACACACACAATTCGCGTTATTTCTGGCCTCATTCATGTTTATTTTCTTACATTTGCACGCTTTTTAAATGGAAAGTGCCGAAACCCATACCAACATAACGCGTGCAAGCCGAAAAAGTGTCCAGCGTGGGTACCGATTTGCTTCCTGTGGATCGCTGGGCAGTGTAACTGCACGTGTTTACAGAGGAACGATTCATAGACAGACTTTTCGTCTTTAGGGAATGTACCCTCTGCAAGATGCTGAGGGTCCATGAGTGACTTCGGAGCGCTCCTTCTTTTCCGCGTGTTTGTTCTGTGAAACGTACACTGTAGATTCGCAGCTTTACTCTAAGCAACGCTCAATAGGAAATGTTGAAAATTGTTGTCCACGGTGTACCCTCATACACACTAAACCTGCTCTGATGTTTTAATTACGGACATCATAATATTAAAACTTTGGAAACTTGAGCACTACTTAAAGGATATCAAACATTAACTTATACAAGCCATTAATTTTATGCATATTTTATATATATATATATATATATGTGTGTACAACGTTATCGGCAACAAAGAAGTAGTTTTTGTTAAAATTCCTCCCCGGGATGTTTAGCCGTAGTCCAATGTTTTCTACAAAACCAGACGTTTCGGCTATGCCATCGACTTCCATCATCAGTGAAAATCGAGTGCGATAACGTGAGGTGGTATACGTTAGTGACCACAGTACTGTAGTTAAGGCTGAAGCAGTAAGTAGAAAGAAGTAGTTTCTATGGTAATATTTCATTTCGAAAATGATTTTAAATATAAATCTTAGAACATGGTAGTTATGTATGGTTTTCCATACCGATTTTACTTCCACGTTCCTTAAGGAAATGGAAGTATGGTGATGGCAAAAAAAATCGTGTTCGAGATTATTGCAGATTCTGATTGTACTACACTCAAAACATGAAAAAAAGTAATTTTTCGAAAAGTGTCTGTGTGTCTTGTGTCTGTAGATTTTTTGTCTATGGCAAACGATAACAGCCGCAAATTCAAAAACGTTCAGCCGCAAACAGAATCAAATAATTTTTTGCATACAGTCCTGATTTGTAGAGTACTCAAGACCTATTGTTTTTGGTGAAGATCGGTTAAGGGAAAGGGGTAGTTTACCTGCAACGGTTTTTTTTAAATGAAGCGTAATTTTTTTGTATGGCAAACGATAACAGCCGCAAATTCAAACAGAATCGACTACTCTTTTGCATAAAGCCGTGAATTATAGAGTTCTAAAGACCTATTGGTTTTGGTGAAGATCGGTTAAGGGAAAGGGGTAGTTTACCTGCAACATTTTATATTTTAACAAGGGTATTTTTTATGGCAAACAATAAAAGCCGCAAATGTAAACAGAATCAAATACTTTTTGCATACAGCCCTGAATTGTAGAGTTCTCAAGATATATTGTTTTTGGTGAAGATCGGTTAAGGTAAAGGGGTAGTTTACCTGCAACGTTTAATGTTTTAAGAAGGGTATTTTATATGGCAAACGATAACAGCCGCAAATTCAAACAGAATCAAATAATGTTTTGCATACAGCCCTGATCTATAGAGTACACAAGACCTATTGTTTTAGGTGAAGATCTGTTAAGGGAAAGGGGTAGTTTACCTGCAACATTTTATATTTTAACAAGGGTATTTTTTATGGCAAACAATAAAAGCCGCAAATGTAAACAGAATCAAATACTTTTTGCATACAGCCCTGAATTGTAGAGTTCTCAAGATATATTGTTTTTGATGAAGATCGGTTCAGGTAAAGAGGTAGTTTACCTGCAACGTTTTATGTTTTAAGAAGGGTATTTTATATGGCAAACGATAACAGCCGCAAATTCAAACAGAATCAAATAATGTTTTGCATACAGCCCTGATCTGTAGAGTACACAAGACCTATTGTTTTAGGTGAAGATCGGTTAAGGGAAAGGGGTAGTTTACCTTTAACGTTTTATGTTTTAAAAGGGTATTTTTTATGGAAAACGATAAGAGTCGCAAATTCAAACAGAATCAAATAATTATTTGCATACAGCCCTGAATTATAGAGTTCTCAAGACCTATTGTTTTTGGTGAAGATCGGTTATGGGGAAGGGGTAGTTTACCTGCAACGTTTTATGTTTTAAGAAGGGTATTTTCTATGGGAAACGATAACAGTCGCAAATTCAAACATAATCAAATGATTTTTTGCATACTGCCCTGAATTGTAGAGTTCTCAAGATCTGTTGTTTTTGGTGAAGAACGGTTTTGGGAAAAGGATAGTTTACCTGCAACGTTTTATGTTTTAAAAGGGTATTTTCTATGGGAAACGATAAGAGCCGCAAATTCAAACATAAACAAATGATTTTTTGCATACTGCCCTGAATTGTAGAGTTCTCAAGATCTGTTGTTTTTGGTGAAGAACGGTTTAGGGAAAAGGATAGTTTACCTGCAACGTTTTATGTTTTAAAAGGGTATTTTCTATGGCAAACGATAAGAGCCGCAAATTCAAACAGAATCATATAATATTTTGCATACAGCCCTGAATTGTAGTGTTCTCAAGTCCTATTGGTGTTGGTGAAGATCGGTTAAGGCAAAGGGGTAGTTTACCAGACACGTTTTTTGTTTTAACAAGCGTATTTTTTATGGCAAACGCTAACAGCCGCAAATTCAAACATAATCAAATAATATTTTGCATACAGCCCTGAATCGTAGAGTTCTCAAGACTTGTTGGTTTTGGTGAAGATCGGTTAAGGGGAAGGGGTAGTTTACCTGCAACCTTTTATGTTTTAACAACAGTAAGGTACTTGAAAATTCATTTAAACTTTTTCAAACAATGGTAATTGTTAAAAATAAAATAATTTTGTTGCCAGACAAGAAAATTATAATGTTTTCATTTTAATGTAAATCATGTATGAGAGAAAATATATCGTTCGTGGCAGGCAAGCATATCTCAGTTATGTAATGTTTACGTTTCCATTTTATTATTATGACTACCGCAATAAAAAGGCAGGAAACACACACACACACACACACACACACACACACACAAAATTCGCGTTATTTCTGGCCTCATTCATGTTTATTTTCTTACATTTGCACGCTTTTTAAATGGAAAGTGCCGAAACCCATACCAACATAACGCGTGCAAGCCGAAAAAGTGTCCAGCGTGGATACCGATTTGCTTCCTGTGGATCGCTGGGCAGTGTAACTGCACGTGTTTACAGAGGAACGATTCATAGACAGACTTTTCGTCTTTAGGGAATGAACCCTCTGCAAGATGCTGAGGGTCCATGAGTGACTTCGGAGCGCTCCTTCTTTTCCGCGTGTTTGTTCTGTGAAACGTACACTGTAGATTCGCAGCTTTACTCTAAGCAACGCTCAATTGGAAATGTTGAAAATTGTTGTCCACGGTGTACCCTCATACACACTAAACCTGCTCTGATGTTTTAATTACGGACATCATAATATTAAAACTTTGGAAACTTGAGCACTACTTAAAGGATATCAAACATTAACTTATACAAGCCATTAATTTTATGCATATTTTATATATATATATATATATATATATATATATATATATATGTGTACAACGTTATCGGCAACAAAGAAGTAGTTTTTGTTAAAATTCCTCCCCGGGATGTTTAGCCGTAGTCCAATGTTTTCTACAAAACCAGACGTTTCGGCTATGCCATCGACTTCCATCATCAGTGAAAATCGAGTGCGATAACGTGAGGTGGTATACGTTAGTGACCACAGTACTGTGGTTAAGGCTGAAGCAGTAAGTAGAAAGAAGTAGTTTCTATGGTAATATTTCATTTGGAAAATGATTTTAAATATAAATCTTAGAACATGGTAGTTATGTATGGTTTTCCATACCGATTTTACTTCCACGTTCCTTAAGGAAATGGAAGTATGGTGATGGCAAAAAAAATCGTGTTCGAGATTATTGCAGATTCTGATTGTACTACACTCAAAACATGAAAAAAAGTAATTTTTCGAAAAGTGTCTGTGTGTCTTGTGTCTGTAGATTTTTTTTCTATGGCAAACGATAACAGCCGCAAATACAAAAACGTTCAGCCGCAAACAGAATCAAATAATTTTTTGCATACAGTCCTGATTTGTAGAGTACTCAAGACCTATTGTTTTTGGTGAAGATCGGTTAAGGGAATGGGGTAGTTTACCTGCAACGGTTTTTTTTAAATCAAGCGTAATCATTTTGTATGGCAAACGATAACAGCCGCAAATTCAAACAGAATCGACTACTCTTTTGCATAAAGCCGTGAATTATAGAGTTCTAAAGACCTATTGGTTTTGGTGAAGATCGGTTAAGGGAAAGGGGTAGTTTACCAGCAACATTTTATATTTTAACAAGGGTATTTTTTATGGCAAACAATAAAAGCCGCAAATGTAAACAGAATCAAATACTTTTTGCATACAGCCCTGAATTGTAGAGTTCTCAAGATATATTGTTTTTGGTGAAGATCGGTTTAGGTAAAGGGGTAGTTTACCTGCAACGTTTTATGTTTTAAAAGGGTATTTTTTATGGCAAACGATAAGAGTCGCAAATTCAAACAGAATCAAATAATTATTTGCATACAGCCCTGAATTATGGCGTTCTCAAGACCTATTGTTTGTGGTGAAGATCGGTTATGGGGAAGGGGTAGTTTACCTGCAACGTTTTATGTTTTAAGAAGGGTATTTTCTATGGGAAACGATAACATTCGCAAATTCAAACATAATCAAATGATTTTTTGCATACTGCCCTGAATTGTAGAGTTCTCAAGATCTTTTGTTTTTGGTGAAGAACGGTTTAGGGAAAAGGATAGTTTACCTGCAACGTTTTATGTTTTAAAAGGGTATTTTCTATGGGAAACGATAAGAGCCGGAAATTCAAACATAAACAAATGATTTTTTGCATACTGCCCTGAATTGTAGAGTTCTCAAGATCTGTTGTTTTTTGTGAAGAACGGTTTAGGGAAAAGGATAGTTTACCAGCAACGTTTTATATTTTAAGAAGGGTATTTTCTATGGGAAACGATAACAGTCGCAAATTCAAACATAATCAAATGATTTTTTTGCATACTGCCCTGAATTGAGTTCTCAAGATCTGTTGTTTTTGGTGAAGAACGGTTTAGGGAAAAGGATAGTTTACCTGCAACGTTTATGTTTTAAAAGGGTATTTTCTATGGCAAACGATAAGAGCCGCAAATTCAAACAGAATCATATAATATTTTGCATACAGCCCTGAATTGTAGAGTTCTCAAGTCCTATTGGTGTTGGTGAAGATCGGTTAAGGCAAAGGGGTAGTTTACCAGACACGTTTTTTGTTTTAACAAGCGTATTTTTTATGGCAAACGCTAACAGCCGCAAATTCAAATATAATCAAATAATATTTTGCATACAGCCCTGAATCGTAGAGTTCTCAAGACTTGTTGGTTTTGGTGAAGATCGGTTAAGGGGAAGGGGTAGTTTACCTGCAACCTTTTATGTTTTAACAACAGTGAGGTACTTGAAAATTCATTTAAACTTTTTCAAACAATGGTAATTGTTAAAAATAAAATAATTTTGTTGCCAGACAATAAAATTATAATGTTTTCATTTTAATTTAAATCATGTATGAGAGAAAATATATCGTTCGTGGCAGGCAAGCATATCTCAGTTATGTAATGTTTACGTTTCCATTTTATTATTATGACTACCGCAATAAAAAGGCAGGAAACACACACACACACACACACACACACACACACACACACACACACACACACACACACACACACACACACACAATTCGCGTTATTTCTGGCCTCATTCATGTTTATTTTCTTACATTTGCACGCTTTTTAAATGGAAAGTGCCGAAACCCATACCAACATAACGCGTGCAAGCCGAAAAAGTGTCCAGCGTGGGTACCGATTTGCTTCCTGTGGATCGCTGGGCAGTGTAACTGCACGTGTTTACAGAGGAACGATTCATAGACAGACTTTTCGTCTTTAGGGAATGTACCCTCTGCAAGATGCTGAGGGTCCATGAGTGACTTCGGAGCGCTCCTTCTTTTCCGCGTGTTTGTTCTGTGAAACGTACACTGTAGATTCGCAGCTTTACTCTAAGCAACGCTCAATAGGAAATGTTGAAAATTGTTGTCCACGGTGTACCCTCATACACACTAAACCTGCTCTGATGTTTTAATTACGGACATCATAATATTAAAACTTTGGAAACTTGAGCACTACTTAAAGGATATCAAACATTAACTTATACAAGCCATTAATTTTATGCATATTTTATATATATATATATATATGTGTGTACAACGTTATCGGCAACAAAGAAGTAGTTTTTGTTAAAATTCCTCCCCGGGATGTTTAGCCGTAGTCCAATGTTTTCTACAAAACCAGACGTTTCGGCTATGCCATCGACTTCCATCATCAGTGAAAATCGAGTGCGATAACGTGAGGTGGTATACGTTAGTGACCACAGTACTGTAGTTAAGGCTGAAGCAGTAAGTAGAAAGAAGTAGTTTCTATGGTAATATTTCATTTCGAAAATGATTTTAAATATAAATCTTAGAACATGGTAGTTATGTATGGTTTTCCATACCGATTTTACTTCCACGTTCCTTAAGGAAATGGAAGTATGGTGATGGCAAAAAAAATCGTGTTCGAGATTATTGCAGATTCTGATTGTACTACACTCAAAACATGAAAAAAAGTAATTTTTCGAAAAGTGTCTGTGTGTCTTGTGTCTGTAGATTTTTTTTCTATGGCAAACGATAACAGCCGCAAATTCAAAAACGTTCAGCCGCAAACAGAATCAAATAATTTTTTGCATACAGTCCTGATTTGTAGAGTACTCAAGACCTATTGTTTTTGGTGAAGATCGGTTAAGGGAAAGGGGTAGTTTACCTGCAACGGTTTTTTTTAAATTAAGCGTAATTTTTTTGTATGGCAAACGATAACAGCCGCAAATTCAAACAGAATCGACTACTCTTTTGCATAAAGCCGTGAATTATAGAGTTCTAAAGACCTATTGGTTTTGGTGAAGATCGGTTAAGGGAAAGGGGTAGTTTACCTGCAACATTTTATATTTTAACAAGGGTATTTTTTATGGCAAACAATAAAAGCCGCAAATGTAAACAGAATCAAATACTTTTTGCATACAGCCCTGAATTGTAGAGTTCTCAAGATATATTGTTTTTGGTGAAGATCGGTTAAGGTAAAGGGGTAGTTTACCTGCAACGTTTAATGTTTTAAGAAGGGTATTTTATATGGCAAACGATAACAGCCGCAAATTCAAACAGAATCAAATAATGTTTTGCATACAGCCCTGATCTATAGAGTACACAAGACCTATTGTTTTAGGTGAAGATCTGTTAAGGGAAAGGGGTAGTTTACCTGCAACATTTTATATTTTAACAAGGGTATTTTTTATGGCAAACAATAAAAGCCGCAAATGTAAACAGAATCAAATACTTTTTGCATACAGCCCTGAATTGTAGAGTTCTCAAGATATATTGTTTTTGATGAAGATCGGTTCAGGTAAAGAGGTAGTTTACCTGCAACGTTTTATGTTTTAAGAAGGGTATTTTCTATGGGAAACGATAACAGTCGCAAATTCAAACATAATCAAATGATTTTTTGCATACTGCCCTGAATTGTAGAGTTCTCAAGATCTGTTGTTTTTGGTGAAGAACGGTTTTGGGAAAAGGATAGTTTACCTGCAACGTTTTATGTTTTAAAAGGGTATTTTCTATGGGAAACGATAAGAGCCGCAAATTCAAACATAAACAAATGATTTTTTGCATACTGCCCTGAATTGTAGAGTTCTCAAGATCTGTTGTTTTTGGTGAAGAACGGTTTAGGGAAAAGGATAGTTTACCTGCAACGTTTTATGTTTTAAAAGGGTATTTTCTATGGCAAACGATAAGAGCCGCAAATTCAAACAGAATCATATAATATTTTGCATACAGCCCTGAATTGTAGTGTTCTCAAGTCCTATTGGTGTTGGTGAAGATCGGTTAAGGCAAAGGGGTAGTTTACCAGACACGTTTTTTGTTTTAACAAGCGTATTTTTTATGGCAAACGCTAACTGCCGCAAATTCAAACATAATCAAATAATATTTTGCATACAGCCCTGAATCGTAGAGTTCTCAAGACTTGTTGGTTTTGGTGAAGATCGGTTAAGGGGAAGGGGTAGTTTACCTGCAACCTTTTATGTTTTAACAACAGTAAGGTACTTGAAAATTCATTTAAACTTTTTCAAACAATGGTAATTGTTAAAAATAAAATAATTTTGTTGCCAGACAAGAAAATTATAATGTTTTCATTTTAATGTAAATCATGTATGAGAGAAAATATATCGTTCGTGGCAGGCAAGCATATCTCAGTTATGTAATGTTTACGTTTCCATTTTATTATTATGACTACCGCAATAAAAAGGCAGGAAACACACACACACACACACACACACACACACACAAAATTCGCGTTATTTCTGGCCTCATTCATGTTTATTTTCTTACATTTGCACGCTTTTTAAATGGAAAGTGCCGAAACCCATACCAACATAACGCGTGCAAGCCGAAAAAGTGTCCAGCGTGGATACCGATTTGCTTCCTGTGGATCGCTGGGCAGTGTAACTGCACGTGTTTACAGAGGAACGATTCATAGACAGACTTTTCGTCTTTAGGGAATGAACCCTCTGCAAGATGCTGAGGGTCCATGAGTGACTTCGGAGCGCTCCTTCTTTTCCGCGTGTTTGTTCTGTGAAACGTACACTGTAGATTCGCAGCTTTACTCTAAGCAACGCTCAATTGGAAATGTTGAAAATTGTTGTCCACGGTGTACCCTCATACACACTAAACCTGCTCTGATGTTTTAATTACGGACATCATAATATTAAAACTTTGGAAACTTGAGCACTACTTAAAGGATAACAAACATTAACTTATACAAGCCATTAATTTTATGCATATTTTATATATATATATATATATATATATACATATATATATATATACATATATATATATATATGTGTGTACAACGTTATCGGCAACAAAGAAGTAGTTTTTGTTAAAATTCCTCCCCGGGATGTTTAGCCGTAGTCCAATGTTTTCTACAAAACCAGACGTTTCGGCTATGCCATCGACTTCCATCATCAGTGAAAATCGAGTGCGATAACGTGAGGTGGTATACGTTAGTGACCACAGTACTGTGGTTAAGGCTGAAGCAGTAAGTAGAAAGAAGTAGTTTCTATGGTAATATTTCATTTGGAAAATGATTTTAAATATAAATCTTAGAACATGGTAGTTATGTATGGTTTTCCATACCGATTTTACTTCCACGTTCCTTAAGGAAATGGAAGTATGGTGATGGCAAAAAAATCGTGTTCGAGATTATTGCAGATTCTGATTGTACTACACTCAAAACATGAAAAAAAGTAATTTTTTGAAAAGTGTCTGTGTGTCTTGTGTCTGTAGATTTTTTTTCTATGGCAAACGATAACAGCCGCAAATTTAAAAACGTTCAGCCGCAAACAGAATCAAATAATTTTTTGCATACAGTCCTGATTTGTAGAGTACTCAAGACCTATTGTTTTTGGTGAAGATCGGTTAAGGGAAAGGGGTAGTTTACCAGCAACGGTTTTTTTTAAATCAAGCGTAATTTTTTTGTATGGCAAACGATAACAGCCGCAAATTCAAACAGAATCGACTACTCTTTTGCATAAAGCCGTGAATTATAGAGTTCTAAAGACCTATTGGTTTTGGTGAAGATCGGTTAAGGGAAAGGGGTAGTTTACCTGCAACATTTTATATTTTAACAAGGGTATTTTTTATGGCAAACAATAAAAGCCGCAAATGTAAACAGAATCAAATACTTTTTGCATACAGCCCTGAATTGTAGAGTTCTCAAGATATATTGTTTTTGGTGAAGATCGGTTAAGGTAAAGGGGTAGTTTACCTGCAACGTTTTATGTTTTAAGAAGGGTATTTTATATGGCAAACGATAACAGCCGCAAATTCAAACAGAATCAAATAATGTTTTGCATACAGCCCTGATCTGTAGAGTACACAAGACCTATTGTTTTAGGTGAAGATCGGTTAAGGGAAAGGGGTAGTTTACCAGCAACGTTTTATGTTTTAAAAGGGTATTTTTTATGGCAAACGATAAGAGTCGCAAATTCAAACAGAATCAAATAATTATTTGCATACAGCCCTGAATTATAGAGTTCTCAAGACCTATTGTTTTTGGTGAAGATCGGTTATGGGGAAGGGGTAGTTTACCTGCAACGTTTTATGTTTTAAGAAGGGATTTTATATGGGAAACGATAACAGTCGCAAATTCAAACATAATCAAATGATTTTTTGCATACTGCCCTGAATTGTAGAGTTCTCAAGATCTGTTGTTTTTGGTGAAGAACGGTTTAGGGAAAAGGATAGTTTACCTGCAACGTTTTATGTTTTAAAAGGGTATTTTCTATGGGAAACGATAAGAGCCGCAAATTCAAACATAAACAAATGATTTTTTGCATACTGCCCTGAATTGTAGAGTTCTCAAGTCCTATTGGTGTTGGTGAAGATCGGTTAAGGCAAAGGGGTAGTTTACCAGACACGTTTTTTGTTTTAACAAGCGTATTTTTATGGCAAACGCTAACAGCCGCAAATTCAAACATAATCAAATAACATTTTGCATACAGCCCTGAATCGTAGAGTTCTCAAGACTTGTTTGTTTTGGTGAAGATCGGTTAAGGGGAAGGGGTAGTTTACCTGCAACCTTTTATGTTTTAACAACAGTAAGGTACTTGAAAATTCATTTAAACTTTTTCAAACAATGGTAATTGTTAAAAATAAAATAATTTTGTTGCCAGACAAGAAAATTATAATGTTTTCATTTTAATGTAAATCATGTATGAGAGAAAATTTATCGTTCGTGGCAGGCAAGCATATCTCAGTTATGTAATGTTTATGTTTCCATTTTATTATTATGACTACCGCAATAAAAAGGCAGGAAACACACACACACACACAATTCGCGTTATTTCTGGCCTCATTCATGTTTATTTTCTTACATTTGCACGCTTTTTAAATGGAAAGTGCCGAAACCCATACCAACATAACGCGTGCAAGCCGAAAAAGTTTCCAGCGTGGATACCGATTTGCTTCCTGTGGATCGCTGGGCAGTGTAACTGCACGTGTTTACAGAGGAACGATTCATAGACAGACTTTTCGTCTTTAGGGAATGAACCCTCTGCAAGATGCTGGGGGTCCATGAGTGACTTCGGAGCGCTCCTTCTTTTCCGCGTGTTTGTTCTGTGAAACGTACACTGTAGATTCGCAGCTTTACTCTAAGCAACGCTCAATAGGAAATGTTGAAAATTGTTGTCCACGGTGTACCCTCATACACACTAAACCTGCTCTGATGTTTTAATTACGGACATCATAATATTAAAACTTTGGAAACTTGAGCACTACTTAAAGGATATCAAACATTAACTTATACAAGCCATTAATTTTATGCATATTTTATATATATATATATATATATATATATGTGTGTGTGTACAACGGTATCGGCAACAAAGAAGTAGTTTTTGTTAAAATTCCTCCCCGGGATGTTTAGCCGTAGTCCAATGTTTTCTACAAAACCAGACGTTTCGGCTATGCCATCGACTTCCATCATCAGTGAAAATCGAGTGCGATAACGTGAGGTGGTATACGTTAGTGACCACAGTACTGTGGTTAAGGCTGAAGCAGTAAGTAGAAAGAAGTAGTTTCTATGGTGATATTTGATTTCGAAAATGATTTTAAATATAAATCTTAGAACATGGTAGTTATGTATGGTTTTCCATACCGATTTTACTTCCACGTTCCTTAAGGAAATGGAAGTATGGTGATGGCAAAAAAAATCGTGTTCGAGATTATTGCAGATTCTGATTGTACTACACTCAAAACATGAAAAAAAGTAATTTTTTGAAAAGTGTCTGTGTGTCTTGTGTCTGTAGATTTTTTTTCTATGGCAAACGATAACAGCCGCAAATTCAAAAACGTTCAGCCGCAAACAGAATCAAATAATTTTTTGCATACAGTCCTGATTTGTAGAGTACTCAAGACCTATTGTTTTTGGTGAAGCTCGGTTAAGGGAAAGGGGTAGCTTACCTGCAACGGTTTTTTTTAAATCAAGCGTAATTTTCTTGTATGGCAAACGATAACAGCCGCAAATTCAAACAGAATCGACTACTCTTTTGCATAAAGCCGTGCATTATAGAGTTCTAAAGACCTATTGGTTTTGGTGAAGATCGGTTAAGGGAAAGGGGTAGTTTACCTGCAACATTTTATATTTTAACAAGGGTATTTTTTATGGCAAACAATAAAAGCCGCAAATGTAAACAGAATCAAATACTTTTTGCATACAGCCCTGAATTGTAGAGTTCTCAAGATATATTGTTTTTGGTGAAGATCGGTTAAGGTAAAGGGGTAGTTTACCTGCAACGTTTAATGTTTTAAGAAGGGTATTTTATATGGCAAACGATAACAGCCGCAAATTCAAACAGAATCAAATAATGTTTTGCATACAGCCCTGATCTATAGAGTACACAAGACCTATTGTTTTAGGTGAAGATCGGTTAATGGAAAGGGGTAGTTTACCTGCAACATTTTATATTTTAACAAGGGTATTTTTTATGGCAAACAATAAAAGCCGCAAATGTAAACAGAATCAAATACTTTTTGCATACAGCCCTGAATTGTAGAGTTCTCAAGATATATTGTTTTTGGTGAAGATCGGTTAAGGTAAAGGGGTAGTTTACCTGCAACGTTTTATGTTTTAAGAAGGGTATTTTATATGGCAAACGATAACAGCCGCAAATTCAAACAGAATCAAATAATGTTTTGCATACAGCCCTGATCTGTAGAGTACACAAGACCTATTGTTTTAGGTGAAGATCGGTTAAGGGAAAGGGGTAGTTTACCTGCAACGTTTTATGTTTTAAAAGGGTATTTTTTATGGCAAACGATAAGAGTCGCAAATTCAAACAGAATCAAATAATTATTTGCATACAGCCCTGAATTATAGAGTTCTCAAGACCTATTGTTTTTGGTGAAGATCGGTTATGGGGAAGGGGTAGTTTACCTGCAACGTTTTATGTTTTAAGAAGGGATTTTCTATGGGAAACGATAACAGTCGCAAATTCAAACATAATCAAATGATTTTTTGCATACTGCCCTGAATTGTAGAGTTCTCAAGATCTGTTGTTTTTGGTGAAGAACGGTTTAGGGAAAAGGATAGTTTACCTGCAACGTTTTATGTTTTAAAAGGGTATTTTCTATGGGAAACGATAAGAGCCGCAAATTCAAACATAAACAAATGATTTTTTGCATACTGCCCTGAATTGTAGAGTTCTCAAGTCCTATTGGTGCAAAGGGGTAGTTTACCAGACACGTTTTTTGTTTTAACAAGCGTATTTTTTATGGCAAACGCTAACAGCCGCAAATTCAAACATAATCAAATAATATTTTGCATACAGCCCTGAATCGTAGAGTTCTCAAGACTTGTTGGTTTTGGTGAAGATCGGTTAAGGGGAAGGGGTAGTTTACCTGCAACCTTTTATGTTTTAACAACAGTAAGGTACTTGAAAATTCATTTAAACTTTTTCAAACAATGGTAATTGTTAAAAATAAAATAATTTTGTTGCCAGACAATAAAATTATAATGTTTTCATTTTAATGTAAATCATGTATGAGAGAAAATATATCGTTCGTTGCAGGCAAGCATATCTCAGTTATGTAATGTTTACGTTTCCATTTTATTATTATGACTACCGCAATAAAAAGGCAGGAAACACACACACACACACACACACACACACACACACACAAAATTCGCGTTATTTCTGGCCTCATTCATGTTTATTTTCTTACATTTGCACGCTTTTTAAATGGAAAGTGCCGAAACCCATACCAACATAACGCGTGCAAGCCGAAAAAGTGTCCAGCGTGGATACCGATTTGCTTCCTGTGGATCGCTGGGCAGTGTAACTGCACGTGTTTACAGAGGAACGATTCATAGACAGACTTTTCGTCTTTAGGGAATGAACCCTCTGCAAGATGCTGAGGGTCCATGAGTGACTTCGGAGCGCTCCTTCTTTTCCGCGTGTTTGTTCTGTGAAACGTACACTGTAGATTCGCAGCTTTACTCTAAGCAACGCTCAATAGGAAATGTTGAAAATTGTTGTCCACGGTGTACCCTCATACACACTAAACCTGCTCTGATGTTTTAATTACGGACATCATAATATTAAAACTTTGGAAACTTGAGCACTACTTAAAGGATATCAAACATTAACTTATAGAAGCCATTAATTTTATGCATATTTTATATATATATATATATATGTGTACAACGTTATCGGCAACAAAGAAGTAGTTTTTGTTAAAATTCCTCCCCGGGATGTTTAGCCGTAGTCCAATGTTTTCTACAAAACCAGACGTTTCGGCTATGCCATCGACTTCCATCATCAGTGAAAATCGAGTGCGATAACGTGAGGTGGTATACGTTAGTGACCACAGTACTGTGGTTAAGGCTGAAGCAGTAAGTAGAAAGAAGTAGTTTCTATGGTAATATTTCATTTCGAAAATGATTTTAAATATAAATCTTAGAACATGGTAGTTATGTATGGTTTTCCATACCGATTTTACTTCCACGTTCCTTAAGGAAATGGAAGTATGGTGATGGCAAAAAAAATCGTGTTCGAGATTATTGCAGATTCTGATTGTACTACACTCAAAACATGAAAAAAAGTAATTTTTCGAAAAGTGTCTGTGTGTCTTGTGTCTGTAGATTTTTTTTCTATGGCAAACGATAACAGCCGCAAATTCATAAACGTTCAGCCGCAAACAGAATCAAATAATTTTTTGCATACAGTCCTGATTTGTAGAGTACTCAAGACCTATTGTTTTTTGTGAAGATCGGTTAAGGGAAAGGGGTAGTTTACCTGCAACGGTTTTTTTTAAATCAAGCGTAATTTTTTTGTATGGCAAACGATAACAGCCGCAAATTCAAACAGAATCGACTACTCTTTTGCATAAAGCCGTGAATTATAGAGTTCTAATGACCTACTGGTTTTGGTGAAGATCGGTTTAGGGAAAGGGGTAGTTTACCTGCAACATTTTATATTTTAACAAGGGTATTTTTTATGGCAAACAATAAAAGCCGCAAATGTAAACAGAATCAAATACTTTTTGCATACAGCCCTGAATTGTAGAGTTCTCAAGATATATTGTTTTTGGTGAAGATCGGTTAAGGTAAAGGGGTAGTTTACCGGCAACGTTTTATGTTTTAAGAAAGGTATTTTATATGGCAAACGATAACAGCCGCAAATTCAAACAGAATCAAATAATGTTTTGCATACAGCCCTGATCTATAGAGTGCACAAGACCTATTGTTTTAGGTGAAGATCGGTTAAGGGAAAGGGGTAGTTTACCAGCAACATTTTATGTTTTAAAAGGGTATTTTTTATGGCAAACGATAAGAGTCGCAAATTCAAACAGAATCAAATAATTATTTGCAAACAGCCCTGAATTATAGTGTTCTCAAGACCTATTGTTTTTGGTGAAGATCGGTTATGGGGAAGGGGTAGTTTACCTGCAACGTTTTATGTTTTAAGAAGGGTATTTTCTATGGGAAACGATAACAGTCGCAAATTCAAACATAATCAAATGATTTTTTGCATACTGCCCTGAATTGTAGAGTTCTCAAGATCTTTTGTTTTTGGTGAAGAACGGTTTAGGGAAAAGGATAGTTTACCTGCTACGTTTTATGTTTTAAAAGGGTATTTTCTATGGGAAACGATAAGAGCCGCAAATTCAAACATAAACAAATGATTTTTTGCATACTGCCCTGAATTGTAGAGTTCTCAAGATCTGTTGTTTTTTGTGAAGAACGGTTTAGGGAAAAGGATAGTTTACCAGCAACGTTTTATATTTTAAGAAGGGTATTTTCTATGGGAAACGATAATAGTCGCAAATTCAAACATAATCAAATGATTTTTTTGCATACTGCCCTGAATTGAGTTCTCAAGATCTGTTGTTTTTGGTGAAGAACGGTTTAGGGAAAAGGATAGTTTACCTGCAACGTTTATGTTTTAAAAGGGTATTTTCTATGGCAAACGATAAGAGCCGCAAATTCAAACAGAATCATATAATATTTTGCATACAGCCCTGAATTGTAGAGTTCTCAAGTCCTATTGGTGTTGGTGAAGATCGGTTAAGGCAAAGGGGTAGTTTACCAGACACGTTTTTTGTTTTAACAAGCGTATTTTTTATGGCAAACGCTAACAGCCGCAAATTCAAACATAATCAAATAATATTTTGCATACAGCCCTGAATCGTAGAGTTCTCAAGACTTGTTGGTTTTGGTGAAGATCGGTTAAGGGGAAGGGGTAGTTTACCTGCAACCTTTTATGTTTTAACAACAGTAAGGTACTTGAAAATTCATTTAAACTTTTTCAAACAATGGTAATTGTTAAAAATAAAATAATTTTGTTGCCAGACAATAAAATTATAATGTTTTCATTTTAATGTAAATCATGTATGAGAGAAAATATATCGTTCGTTGCAGGCAAGCATATCTCAGTTATGTAATGTTTACGTTTCCATTTTATTATTATGACTACCGCAATAAAAAGGCAGGAAACACACACACACACACACACACACACACAAAATTCGCGTTATTTCTGGCCTCATTCATGTTTATTTTCTTACATTTGCACGCTTTTTAAATGGAAAGTGCCGAAACCCATACCAACATAACGCGTGCAAGCCGAAAAAGTGTCCAGCGTGGATACCGATTTGCTTCCTGTGGATCGCTGGGCAGTGTAACTGCACGTGTTTACAGAGGAACGATTCATAGACAGACTTTTCGTCTTTAGGGAAAAAAACCCTCTGCAAGATGCTGAGGGTCCATGAGTGACTTCGGAGCGCTCCTTCTTTTCCGCGTGTTTGTTCTGTGAAACGTACACTGTAGATTCGCAGCTTTACTCTAAGCAACGCTCAATAGGAAATGTTGAAAATTGTTGTCCACGGTGTACCCTCATACACACTAAACCTGCTCTGATGTTTTAATTACGGACATCATAATATTAAAACTTTGGAAACTTGAGCACTACTTAAAGGATATCAAACATTAACTTATACAAGCCATTAATTTTATGCATATTTTATATATATATATATATATATATATATATATATATATATATGTGTACAACGTTATCGGCAACAAAGAAGTAGTTTTTGTTAAAATTCCTCCCCGGGATGTTTAGCCGTAGTCCAATGTTTTCTACAAAACCAGACGTTTCGGCTATGCCATCGACTTCCATCATCAGTGAAAATCGAGTGCGATAACGTGAGGTGGTATACGTTAGTGACCACAGTACTGTGGTTAAGGCTGAAGCAGTAAGTAGAAAGAAGTAGTTTCTATGGTAATATTTCATTTCGAAAATGATTTTAAATATAAATCTTAGAACATGGTAGTTATGTATGGTTTTCCATACCGATTTTACTTCCACGTTCCTTAAGGAAATGGAAGTATGGTGATGGCAAAAAAAATCGTGTTCGAGATTATTGCAGATTCTGATTGTACTACACTCAAAACATGAAAAAAAGTAATTTTTCGAAAAGTGTCTGTGTGTCTTGTGTCTGTAGATTTTTTTTCTATGGCAAACGATAACAGCCGCAAATTCAAAAACGTTCAGCCGCAAACAGAATCAAATAATTTTTTGCATACAGTCCTGATTTGTAGAGTACTCAAGACCTATTGTTTTTGGTGAAGATCGGTTAAGGGAAAGGGGTAGTTTACCTGCAACGGTTTTTTTTAAATCAAGCGTAATTTTTTTGTATGGGAAACGATAACAGCCGCAAATTCAAACAGAATCGACTACTCTTTTGCATAAAGCCGTGAATTATAGAGTTCTAAAGACCTATTGGTTTTGGTGAAGATCGGTTAAGGGAAAGGGGTAGTTTACCTGCAACATTTTATATTTTAACAAGGGTATTATTTATGGCAAACAATAAAAGCCGCAAATGTAAACAGAATCAAATACTTTTTGCATACAGCCCTGAATTGTAGAGTTCTCAAGATATATTGTTTTTGGTGAAGATCGGTTAAGGTAAAGGGGTAGTTTACCGGCAACGTTTTATGTTTTAAGAAAGGTATTTTATATGGCAAACGATAACAGCCGCAAATTCAAACAGAATCAAATAATGTTTTGCATACAGCCCTGATCTATAGAGTACACAAGACCTATTGTTTTAGGTGAAGATCGGTTAAGGGAAAGGGGTAGTTTACCTGCAACATTTTATATTTTAACAAGGGTATTTTTTATGGCAAACAATAAAAGCCGCAAATGTAAACAGAATCAAATACTTTTTGCATACAGCCCTGAATTGTAGAGTTCTCAAGATATATTGTTTTTGGTGAAGATCGGTTAAGGTAAAGGGGTAGTTTACCTGCAACGTTTTATGTTTTAAGAAGGGTATTTTATATGGCAAACGATAACAGCCGCAAATTCAAACAGAATCAAATAATGTTTTGCATACAGCCCTGATCTGTAGAGTACACAAGACCTATTGTTTTAGGTGAAGATCGGTTAAGGGAAAGGGGTAGTTTACCTGCAACGTTTTATGTTTTAAAAGGGTATTTTTTATGGCAAACGATAAGAGTCGCAAATTCAAACAGAATCAAATAATTATTTGCATACAGCCCTGAATTATAGAGTTCTCAAGACCTATTGTTTTTGGTGAAGATCGGTTATGGGGAAGGGGTAGTTTACCTGCAACGTTTTATGTTTTAAGAAGGGATTTTCTATGGGAAACGATAACAGTCGCAAATTCAAACATAATCAAATGATTTTTTGCATACTGCCCTGAATTGTAGAGTTCTCAAGATCTGTTGTTTTTGGTGAAGAACGGTTTAGGGAAAAGGATAGTTTACCTGCAACGTTTTATGTTTTAAAAGGGTATTTTCTATGGGAAACGATAAGAGCCGCAAATTCAAATATAAACAAATGATTTTTTGCATACTGCCCGTAATTGTAGAGTTCTCAAGTCCTATTGGTGTTGGTGAAGATCGGTTAAGGCAAAGGGGTAGTTTACCAGACACGTTTTTTGTTTTAACAAGCGTATTTTTTATGGCAAACGCTAACAGCCGCAAATTCAAACATAATCAAATAACATTTTGCATACAGCCCTGAATCGTAGAGTTCTCAAGACTTGTTTGTTTTGGTGAAGATCGGTTAAGGGAAAGGGGTAGTTTACCTGCAACATTTTATATTTTAACAAGGGTATTTTTATGGCAAACAATAAAAGCCGCAAATGTAAACAGAATCAAATACTTTTTGCATACAGCCCTGAATTGTAGAGTTCTCAAGATATATTGTTTTTGGTGAAGATCGGTTAAGGTAAAGGGGTAGTTTACCGGCAACGTTTTATGTTTTAAGAAGGGTATTTTATATGGCAAACGATAACAGCCGCAAATTCAAACAGAATCAAATAATGTTTTGCATACAGCCCTGATCTGTAGAGTACACAAGACCTATTGTTTTAGGTGAAGATCGGTTAAGGGAAAGGGGTAGTTTACCTTTAACGTTTTATGTTTTAAAAGGGTATTTTTTATGGCAAACGATAAGAGTCGCAAATTCAAACAGAATCAAATAATTATTTGCATACAGCCCTGAATTATAGAGTTCTCAAGACCTATTGTTTTTGGTGAAGATCGGTTATGGGGAAGGGGTAGTTTACCTGCAACGTTTTATGTTTTAAGAAGGGTATTTTCTATGGGAAACGATAACAGTCGCAAATTCAAACATAATCAAATGATTTTTTGCATACTGCCCTGAATTGTAGAGTTCTCAAGATCTGTTGTTTTTGGTGAAGAACGGTTTAGGGAAAAGGATAGTTTACCTGCAACGTTTTATGTTTTAAAAGGGTATTTTCTATGGCAAACGATAAGAGCCGCAAATTCAAACAGAATCATATAATATTTTGCATACAGCCCTGAATTGTAGTGTTCTCAAGTCCTATTGGTGTTGATGAAGATCGGTTAAGGCAAAGGGGTAGTTTACCAGACACGTTTTTTGTTTTAACAAGCGTATTTTTTATGGCAAACGCTAACAGTCGCAAATTCAAACATAATCAAATAATATTTTGCATACAGCCCTGAATCGAAGAGTTCTCAAGACTTGTTGGTTTTGGTGAAGATCGGTTAAGGGGAAGGGGTAGTTTACCTGCAACCTTTTATGTTTTAACAACAGTAAGGTACTTGAAAATTCATTTAAACTTTTTCAAACAATGGTAATTGTTAAAAATAAAATAATTTTGTTGCCAGACAAGAAAATTATAATGTTTTCATTTTAATGTAAATCATGTATGAGAGAAAATATATCGTTCGTGGCAGGCAAGCATATATCAGTTATGTAATGTTTACGTTTCCATTTTATTATTATGACTACCGCAATAAAAAGGCAAGAAACACACACACACACACACACACACACACACACACAAAATTCGCGTTATTTCTGGCCTCATTCATGTTTATTTTCTTACATTTGCACGCTTTTTAAATGGAAAGTGCCGAAACCCATACCAACATAACGCGTGCAAGCCGAAAAAGTGTCCAGCGTGGATACCGATTTGCTTCCTGTGGATCGCTGGGCAGTGTAACTGCACGTGTTTACAGAGGAACGATTCATAGACAGACTTTTCGTCTTTAGGGAATGAACCCTCTGCAAGATGCTGAGGGTCCATGAGTGACTTCGGAGCGCTCCTTCTTTTCCGCGTGTTTGTTCTGTGAAACGTACACTGTAGATTCGCAGCTTTACTCTAAGCAACGCTCAATTGGAAATGTTGAAAATTGTTGTCCACGGTGTACCCTCATACACACTAAACCTGCTCTGATGTTTTAATTACGGACATCATAATATTAAAACTTTGGAAACTTGAGCACTACTTAAAGGATAACAAACATTAACTTATACAAGCCATTAATTTTATGCATATTTTATATATATATATATATATACATATATATATATATATATATATATATATATATATATATGTGTGTACAACGATATCGGCAACAAAGAAGTAGTTTTTGTTAAAATTCCTCCCCGGGATGTTTAGCCGTAGTCCAATGTTTTCTACAAAACCAGACGTTTCGGCTATGCCATCGACTTCCATCATCAGTGAAAATCGAGTGCGATAACGTGAGGTGGTATACGTTAGTGACCACAGTACTGTGGTTAAGGCTGAAGCAGTAAGTAGAAAGAAGTAGTTTCTATGGTAATATTTCATTTCGAAAATGATTTTAAATATAAATCTTAGAACATGGTAGTTATGTATGGTTTTCCATACCGATTTTACTTCCACGTTCCTTAAGGAAATGGAAGTATGGTGATGGCAAAAAAAATCGTGTTCGAAATTATTGCAGATTCTGAATGTACTACACTCAAAACATGAAAAAAGTAATTTTTTGAAAAGTGTCTGTGTGTCTTGTGTCTGTAGATTTTTTTTCTATGGCAAACGATAACAGCCGCAAATTCAAAAACGTTCAGCCGCAAACAGAATCAAATAATTTTTTGCATACAGTCCTGATTTGTAGAGTACTCAAGACCTATTGTTTTTGGTGAAGATCGGTTAAGGGAAAGGGGTAGTTTACCTGCAACAGTTTTTTTTAAATCAAGCGTAATTTTTTTGTATGGCAAACGATAACAGCCGCAAATTCAAACAGAATCGACTACTCTTTTGCATAAAGCCGTGAATTATAGAGTTCTAAAGACCTATTGGTTTTGGTGAAGATCGGTTAAGGGAAAGGGGTAGTTTACCTGCAACATTTTATATTTTAACAAGGGTATATTTTATGGCAAACAATAAAAACCGCAAATGTGAACAGAATCAAATACTTTTTGCATACAGCCCTGAATTGTAGAGTTCTCAAGATATATTGTTTTTGGTGAAGATCGGTTAAGGTAAAGGGGTAGTTTACCTGCAACGTTTAATGTTTTAAGAAGGGTATTTTATATGGCAAACGATAACAGCCGCAAATTCAAACAGAATCAAATAATGTTTTGCATACAGCCCTGATCTATAGAGTACACAAGACCTATTGTTTTAGGTGAAGATCGGTTAAGGGAAAGGGGTAGTTTACCTGCAACATTTTATATTTTAACAATGGTATTTTTTATGGCAAACAATAAAAACCGCAAATGTAAACAGAATCAAATACTTTTTGCATACAGCCCTGAATTGTAGAGTTCTCAAGATATATTGTTTTTGGTGAAGATCGGTTAAGGTAAAGGGGTAGTTTACCTGCAACGTTTAATGTTTTAAGAAGGGTATTTTCTATGGGAAACGATAACAGCCGCAAATTCAAACAGAATCAAATAATGTTTTGCATACAGCCCTGATCTATAGAGTACACAAGACCTATTGTTTTAGGTGAAGATCGGTTAAGGGAAAGGGGTAGTTTACCTGCAACATTTTATATTTTAACAAGGGGATTTCTTATGGCAAACAATAAAAGCCGCAAATGTAAACAGAATCAAATACTTTTTGCATACAGCCCTGAATTGTAGAGTTCTCAAGATATATTGTTTTTGGTGAAGATCGGTTAAGGTAAAGGGGTAGTTTACCTGCAACGTTTTATGTTTTAAGAAGGGTATTTTATATGGCAAACGATAACAGCCGCAAATTCAAACAGAATCAAATAATGTTTTGCATACAGCCCTGATCTGTAGAGTACACAAGGCCTATTGTTTTAGGTGAAGATCGGTTAAGGGAAAGGGGTAGTTTACCTGCAACGTTTTATGTTTTAAAAGGGTATTTTATATGGCAAACGATAAGAGTCGCAAATTCAAACAGAATCAAATAATTATTTGCATACAGCCCTGAATTATAGAGTTCTCAAGACCTATTGTTTTTGGTGAAGATCGGTTATGGGGAAGGGGTAGTTTACCTGCAACGTTTTATGTTTTAAGAAGGGATTTTCTATGGGAAACGATAACAGTCGCAAATTCAAACATAATCAAATGATTTTTTGCATACTGCCCTGAATTGTAGAGTTCTCAAGATCTGTTGTTTTTGGTGAAGAACGGTTTAGGGAAAAGGATAGTTTACCTGCAACGTTTTATGTTTTAAAAGGGTATTTTCTATGGGAAACGATAAGAGCCGCAAATTCAAACATAAACAAATGATTTTTTGCATACTGCCCTGAATTGTAGAGTTCTCAAGTCCTATTGGTGTTGGTGAAGATCGGTTAAGGCAAAGGGGTAGTTTACCAGACACGTTTTTTGTTTTAACAAGCGTATTTTTTATGGCAAACGCTAACAGCCGCAAATTCAAACATAATCAAATAACATTTTGCATACAGCCCTGAATCGTAGAGTTCTCAAGACTTGTTTGTTTTGGTGAAGATCGGTTAAGGGGAAGGGGTAGTTTACCTGCAACCTTTTATGTTTTAACAACAGTAAGGTACTCGAAAATTCATTTAAACTTTTTCAAACAATGGTAATTGTTAAAAATACAATAATTTTGTTGCCAGACAAGAAAATTATAATGTTTTCATTTTAATGTAAATCATGTATGAGAGAAAATTTATCGTTCGTGGCAGGCAAGCATATCTCAGTTATGTAATGTTTATGTTTCCATTTTATTATTATGACTACCGCAATAAAAAGGCAGGAAACACACACACACACAATTCGCGTTATTTCTGGCCTCATTCATGTTTATTTTCTTACATTTGCACGCTTTTTAAATGGAAAGTGCCGAAACCCATACCAACATAACGCGTGCAAGCCGAAAAAGTGTCCAGCGTGGATACCGATTTGCTTCCTGTGGATCGCTGGGCAGTGTAACTGCACGTGTTTACAGAGGAACGATTCATAGACAGACTTTTCGTCTTTAGGGAATGAACCCTCTGCAAGATGCTGAGGGTCCATGAGTGACTTCGGAGCGCTCCTTCTTTTCCGCGTGTTTGTTCTGTGAAACGTACACTGTAGATTCGCAGCTTTACTCTAAGCAACGCTCAATAGGAAATGTTGAAAATTGTTGTCCACGGTGTACCCTCATACACACTAAACCTGCTCTGATGTTTTAATTACGGACATCATAATATTAAAACTTTGGAAACTTGAGCACTACTTAAAGGATATCAAACATTAACTTATACAAGCCATTAATTTTATGCATATTTTATATATATATATATATATATATATATATATATATGTGTGTACAACGTTATCGGCAACAAAGAAGTAGTTTTTGTTAAAATTCCTCCCCGGGATGTTTAGCCGTAGTCCAATGTTTTCTACAAAACCAGACGTTTCGGCTATGCCATCGACTTCCATCATCAGTGAAAATCGAGTGCGATAACGTGAGGTGGTATACGTTAGTGACCACAGTACTGTGGTTAAGGCTGAAGCAGTAAGTAGAAAGAAGTAGTTTCTATGGTAATATTTCATTTCGAAAATGATTTTAAATATAAATCTTAGAACATGGTAGTTATGTATGGTTTTCCATACCGATTTTACTTCCACGTTCCTTAAGGAAATGGAAGTATGGTGATGGCAAAAAAATCGTGTTCGAGATTATTGCAGATTCTGATTGTACTACACTCAAAACATGAAAAAAAGTAATTTTTCGAAAAGTGTCTGTGTGTCTTGTGTCTGTAGATTTTTTTCTATGGCAAACGATAACAGCCGCAAATTCAAAAACGTTCAGCCGCAAACAGAATAAAATAATTTTTTGCATACAGTCCTGATTAGTAGAGTACTCAAAACCTATTGTTTTTGGTGAAGATCGGTTAAGGGAAAGGGGTAGTTTACCTGCAACGGTTTTTTTTAAATCAAGCGTAATTTTTTTGTATGGCAAACGATAACAGCCGCAAATTCAAACAGAATCGACTACTCTTTTGCATAAAGCCGTGAATTATAGAGTTCTAAAGACCTATTGGTTTTGGTGAAGATCGGTTAAGGGAAAGGGGTAGTTTACCTGCAACATTTTATATTTTAACAAGGGTATTTTTTATGGCAAACAATAAAAGCCGCAAATGTAAACAGAATCAAATACTTTTTGCATACAGCCCTGAATTGTAGAGTTCTCAAGATATATTGTTTTTGGTGAAGATCGGTTAAGGTAAAGGGGTAGTTTACCTGCAACGTTTTATGTTTTAAAAGGGTATTTTTTATGGCAAACGATAAGAGTCGCAAATTCAAACAGAATCAAATAATTATTTGCATACAGCCCTGAATTATAGAGTTCTCAAGACCTATTGTTTTTGGTGAAGATCGGTTATGGGGAAGGGGTAGTTTACCTGCAACGTTTTATGTTTTAAGAAGGGTATTTTCTATGGGAAACGATAACAGTCGCAAATTCAAACATAATCAAATGATTTTTTGCATACTGCCCTGAATTGTAGAGTTCTCAAGATCTGTTGTTTTTGGTGAAGAACGGTTTAGGGAAAAGGATAGTTTACCTGCAACGTTTTATGTTTTAAAAGGGTATTTTCTATGGCAAACGATAAGAGCCGCAAATTCAAACAGAATCATATAATATTTTGCATACAGCCCTGAATTGTAGAGTTCTCAAGTCCTGTTGGTGTTGGTGAAGAT
This sequence comes from Magicicada septendecula, assembly GCA_034769895.1. NCBI lineage: Eukaryota > Metazoa > Arthropoda > Insecta > Hemiptera > Cicadidae > Magicicada > Magicicada septendecula. Next base: position 158,858,474 of record CM068373.1, on the reverse strand, counting down.
CGGTTAAGGCAAAGGGGTGGTTTACCAGACACGTTTTTTGTTTTAACAAGCGTATTTTTTATGGCAAACGCTAACAGCCGCAAATTCAAACATAATCAAATAATATTTTGCATACAGCCCTGAATCGTAGAGTTCTCAAGACTTGTTGGTTTTGGTGAAGATCGGTTAAGGGGAAGGGGTAGTTTACCTGCAACCTTTTATGTTTTAACAACAGTAAGGTACTTGAAAATTCATTTAAACTTTTTCAAACAATGCTAATTGTTAAAAATAAAATAATTTTGTTGCCAGACAAGAAAATTATAATGTTTTCATTTTAATGTAAATCATGTATGAGAGAAAATTTATCGTTCGTGGCAGGCAAGCATATCTCAGTTATGTAATGTTTATGTTTCCATTTTATTATTATGACTACCGCAATAAAAAGGCAGGAAACACACACACACACACACACACAATTCGCGTTATTTCCGGCCTCATTCATGTTTATTTTCTTACATTTGCACGCTTTTTAAATGGAAAGTGCCGAAACCCATACCAACATAACGCGTGCAAGCCGAAAAAGTGTCCAGCGTGGATACCGATTTGCTTCCTGTGGATCGCTGGGCAGTGTAACTGCACGTGTTTACAGAGGAACGATTCATAGACAGACTTTTCGTCTTTAGGGAATGAACCCTCTGCAAGATGCTGAGGGTCCATGAGTGACTTCGGAGCGCTCCTTCTTTTCCGCGTGTTTGTTCTGTGAAACGTACACTGTAGATTCGCAGCTTTACTCTAAGCAACGCTCAATAGGAAATGTTGAAAATTGTTGTCCACGGTGTACCCTCATACACACTAAACCTGCTCTGATGTTTTAATTACGGACATCATAATATTAAAACTTTGGAAACTTGAGCACTACTTAAAGGATATCAAACATTAACTTATAGAAGCCATTAATTTTATGCATATTTTATATATATATATATATATATATATATGTGTACAACGTTATCGGCAACCAAGAAGTAGTTTTTGTTAAAATTCCTCCCCGGGATGTTTAGCCGTAGTCCAATGTTTTCTACAAAACCAGACGTTTCGGCTATGCCATCGACTTCCATCATCAGTGAAAATCGAGTGCGATAACGTGAGGTGGTATACGTTAGTGACCACAGTACTGTGGTTAAGGCTGAAGCAGTAAGTAGAAAGAAGTAGTTTCTATGGTAATATTTCATTTCGAAAATGATTTTAAATATAAATCTTAGAACATGGTAGTTATGTATGGTTTTCCATACCGATTTTACTTCCACGTTCCTTAAGGAAATGGAAGTATGGTGATGGCAAAAAAAATCGTGTTCGAGATTATTGCAGATTCTGATTGTACTACACTCAAAACATGAAAAAAAGTAATTTTTCGAAAAGTGTCTGTGTGTCTTGTGTCTGTAGATTTTTTTTCTATGGCAAACGATAACAGCCGCAAATTCAAAAACATTCAGCCGCAAACAGAATCAAATAATTTTTTGCATACAGTCCTGGTTTGTAGAGTACTCAAGACCTATTGTTTTTGGTGAAGATCGGTTAAGGGAAAGGGGTAGTTTACCTGCAACGGTTTTTTTTAAATCAAGCGTAATTTTTTTGTATGGCAAACGATAACAGCCGCAAATTCAAACAGAATCGACTACTCTTTTGCATAAAGCCGTGAATTATAGAGTTATAAAGACCTATTGGTTTTGGTGAAGATCGGTTAAGGGAAAGGGGTAGTTTACCTGCAACATTTTATATTTTAACAAGGGTATTTTTTATGGCAAACAATAAAAGCCGCAAATGTAAACAGAATCAAATACTTCTTGCATGCAGCCCTGAATTGTAGAGTTCTCAAGATATATTGTTTTTGGTGAAGATCGGTTAAGGTAAAGGGGTAGTTTACCTGCAACGTTTTATGTTTTAAGAAAGGTATTTTATATAGCAAACGATAACAGCCGCAAATTAAAAAACAGAATCAAATAATGTTTTGCATACAGCCCTGATCTATAGAGTACACAAGACCTATTGTTTTAGGTGAAGATCGGTTAATGGAAAGGGGTAGTTTACCTGCAACATTTTATATTTTAACAAGGGTATTTTTTATGGCAAACAATAAAAGCCGCAAATGTAAACAGAATCAAATACTTTTTGCATACAGCCCTGAATTGTAGAGTTCTCAAGATATATTGTTTTTGGTGAAGATCGGTTAAGGTAAAGGGGTAGTTTACCTGCAACGTTTTATGTTTTAAGAAGGGTATTTTATATGGCAAACGATAACAGCCGCAAATTCAAACAGAATCAAATAATGTTTTGCATACAGCCCTGATCTGTAGAGTACACAAGACCTATTGTTTTAGGTGAAGATCGGTTAAGGGAAAGGGGTAGTTTACCTGCAACGTTTTATGTTTTAAAAGGGTATTTTTTATGGCAAACGATAAGAGTCGCAAATTCAAACAGAATCAAATAATTATTTGCATACAGTCCTGAATTACAGAGTTCTCAAGACCTATTGTTTTTGGTGAAGATCGGTTATGGGGAAGGGGTAGTTTACCTGCAACGTTTTATGTTTTAAGAAGGGTATTTTCTATGGGAAACGATAACAGTCGCAAATTCAAACATAATCAAATGATTTTTTGCATACTGCCCTGAATTGTAGAGTTCTCAAGATCTGTTGTTTTTGGTGAAGAGCGGTTTAGGGAATAGGATAGTTTACCTGCAACGTTTTATGTTTTAAAAGGGTATTTTCTATGGGAAACGATAAGAGCCGCAAATTCAAACATAAACAAATGATTTTTTGCATACTGCCCTGAATTCTAGAGTTCTCAAGATCTGTTGTTTTTGGTGAAGAACGGTTTAGGGAAAAGGATAGTTTACCAGCAACGTTTTATATTTTAAGAAGGGTATTTTCTATGGGAAACGATAACAGTCGCAAATTCAAACATAATCAAATGATTTTTTGCATACTGCCCTGAATAGTAGAGTTCTCAAGATCTGTTGTTTTTGGTGAAGAACGGTTTAGGGAAAAGGATAGTTTACCTGCAACGTTTTATGTTTTAAAAGGGTATTTTCTATGGCAAACGATAAGAGCCGCAAATTCAAACAGAATCATATAATATTTTGCATACAGCCCTGAATTGTAGAGTTCTCAAGTCCTATTGGTGTTGGTGAAGATCGGTTATGGCAAAGGGGTTGTTTACCAGACACGTTTTTTGTTTTAACAAGCGTATTTTTTATGGCAAACGCTAACAGCCGCAAATTCAAACATAATCAATTAATATTTTGCATACAGCCCTGAATCGTATAGTTCTCAAGACTTGTTGGTTTTGGTGAAGATCGGTTAAGGGGAAGGGGTAGTTTACCTGCAACCTTTTATGTTTTAACAACAGTAAGGTACTTGAAAATTCATTTAAACTTTTTCAAACAATGGTAATTGTTAAAAATAAAATAATTTTGTTGCCAGACAAGAAAATTATAATGTTTTCATTTTAATGTAAATCATGTATGAGAGAAAATATATCGTTCGTGGCAGGCAAGCCTATCTCAGTTATGTAATGTTTACGTTTCCATTTTATTATCATGACTACCTCATAAAAAGGCAGGAAACACACACACACACACACACACACACACACAAAATTCGCGTTATTTCTGGCCTCATTCATGTTTATTTTCTTACATTTGCACGCTTTTTAAATGGAAAGTGCCGAAACCCATACCAACATAACGCGTGCAAGCCGAAAAAGTGTCCAGCGTGGATACCGATTTGCTTCCTGTGGATCGCTGGGCAGTGTAACTGCACGTGTTTACAGAGGAACGATTCATAGACAGACTTTTCGTCTTTAGGGAATGAACCCTCTGCAAGATGCTGAGGGTCCATGAGTGACTTCGGAGCGCTCCTTCTTTTCCGCGTGTTTGTTCTGTGAAACGTACACTGTAGATTCGCAGCTTTACTCTAAGCAACGCTCAATAGGAAATGTTGAAAATTGTTGTCCACGGTGTACCCTCATACACACTAAACCTGCTCTGATGTTTTAATTACGGACATCATAATATTAAAACTTTGGAAACTTGAGCACTACTTAATGGATATCAAACATTAACTTATACAAGCCATTAATTTTATACATATTTTTTATATATATGTGTACAACGTTATCGGCAACCAAGAAGTAGTTTTTGTTAAAATTCCTCCCCGGGATGTTTAGCCGTAGTCCAATGTTTTCTACAAAACCAGACGTTTCGGCTATGCCATCGACTTCCATCATCAGTGAAAATCGAGTGCGATAACGTGAGGTGGTATACGTTAGTGACCACAGTACTGTGGTTAAGGCTGAAGCAGTAAGTAGAAAGAAGTAGTTTCTATGGTAATATTTCATTTCGAAAATGATTTTAAATATAAATCTTAGAACATGGTAGTTATGTATGGTTTTCCATACCGATTTTACTTCCACGTTCCTTAAGGAAATGGAAGTATGGTGATGGCAAAAAAAATCGTGTTCGAAATTATTGCAGATTCTGAATGTACTACACTCAAAACATGAAAAAAGTAATTTTTTGAAAAGTGTCTGTGTGTCTTGTGTCTGTAGATTTTTTTTCTATGGCAAACGATAACAGCCGCAAATTCAAAAACGTTCAGCCGCAAACAGAATCAAATAATTTTTTGCATACAGTCCTGATTTGTAGAGTACTCAAGACCTATTGTTTTTGGTGAAGATCGGTTAAGGGAAAGGGGTAGTTTACCTGCAACAGTTTTTTTTAAATCAAGCGTAATTTTTTTGTATGGCAAACGATAACAGCCGCAAATTCAAACAGAATCGACTACTCTTTTGCATAAAGCCGTGAATTATAGAGTTCTAAAGACCTATTGGTTTTGGTGAAGATCGGTTAAGGGAAAGGGGTAGTTTACCTGCAACATTTTATATTTTAACAAGGGTATTTTTTATGGCAAACAATAAAAACCGCAAATGTGAACAGAATCAAATACTTTTTGCATACAGCCCTGAATTGTAGAGTTCTCAAGATATATTGTTTTTGGTGAAGATCGGTTAAGGTAAAGGGGTAGTTTACCTGCAACGTTTAATGTTTTAAGAAGGGTATTTTATATGGCAAACGATAACAGCCGCAAATTCAAACAGAATCAAATAATGTTTTGCATACAGCCCTGATCTATAGAGTACACAAGACCTATTGTTTTAGGTGAAGATCGGTTAAGGGAAAGGGGTAGTTTACCTGCAACATTTTATATTTTAACAAGGGTATTTTTTATGGCAAACAATAAAAACCGCAAATGTAAACAGAATCAAATACTTTTTGCATACAGCCCTGAATTGTAGAGTTCTCAAGATATATTGTTTTTGGTGAAGATCGGTTAAGGTAAAGGGGTAGTTTACCTGCAACGTTTAATGTTTTAAGAAGGGTATTTTATATGGCAAACGATAACAGCCGCAAATTCAAACAGAATCAAATAATGTTTTGCATACAGCCCTGATCTATAGAGTACACAAGACCTATTGTTTTAGGTGAAGATCGGTTAAGGGAAAGGGGTAGTTTACCTGCAACATTTTATATTTTAACAAGGGTATTTCTTATGGCAAACAATAAAAGCCGCAAATGTAAACAGAATCAAATACTTTTTGCATACAGCCCTGAATTGTAGAGTTCTCAAGATATATTGTTTTTGGTGAAGATCGGTTAAGGTAAAGGGGTAGTTTACCTGCAACGTTTTATGTTTTAAGAAGGGTATTTTATATGGCAAACGATAACAGCCGCAAATTCAAACAGAATCAAATAATGTTTTGCATACAGCCCTGATCTGTAGAGTACACAAGACCTATTGTTTTAGGTGAAGATCGGTTAAGGGAAAGGGGTAGTTTACCTGCAACGTTTTATGTTTTAAAAGGGTATTTTATATGGCAAACGATAAGAGTCGCAAATTCAAACAGAATCAAATAATTATTTGCATACAGCCCTGAATTATAGAGTTCTCAAGACCTATTGTTTTTGGTGAAGATCGGTTATGGGGAAGGGGTAGTTTACCTGCAACGTTTTATGTTTTAAGAAGGGATTTTCTATGGGAAACGATAACAGTCGCAAATTCAAACATAATCAAATGATTTTTTGCATACTGCCCTGAATTGTAGAGTTCTCAAGATCTGTTGTTTTTGGTGAAGAACGGTTTAGGGAAAAGGATAGTTTACCTGCAACGTTTTATGTTTTAAAAGGGTATTTTCTATGGGAAACGATAAGAGCCGCAAATTCAAACATAAACAAATGATTTTTTGCATACTGCCCTGAATTGTAGAGTTCTCAAGTCCTATTGGTGTTGGTGAAGATCGGTTAAGGCAAAGGGGTAGTTTACCAGACACGTTTTTTGTTTTAACAAGCGTATTTTTTATGGCAAACGCTAACAGCCGCAAATTCAAACATAATCAAATAACATTTTGCATACAGCCCTGAATCGTAGAGTTCTCAAGACTTGTTTGTTTTGGTGAAGATCGGTTAAGGGGAAGGGGTAGTTTACCTGCAACCTTTTATGTTTTAACAACAGTAAGGTACTTGAAAATTCATTTAAACTTTTTCAAACAATGGTAATTGTTAAAAATACAATAATTTTGTTGCCAGACAAGAAAATTATAATGTTTTCATTTTAATGTAAATCATGTATGAGAGAAAATTTATCGTTCGTGGCAGGCAAGCATATCTCAGTTATGTAATGTTTATGTTTCCATTTTATTATTATGACTACCGCAATAAAAAGGCAGGAAACACACACACACACAATTCGCGTTATTTCTGGCCTCATTCATGTTTATTTTCTTACATTTGCACGCTTTTTAAATGGAAAGTGCCGAAACCCATACCAACATAACGCGTGCAAGCCGAAAAAGTGTCCAGCGTGGATACCGATTTGCTTCCTGTGGATCGCTGGGCAGTGTAACTGCACGTGTTTACAGAGGAACGATTCATAGACAGACTTTTCGTCTTTATGGAATGAACCCTCTGCAAGATGCTGAGGGTCCATGAGTGACTTCGGAGCGCTCCTTCTTTTCCGCGTGTTTGTTCTGTGAAACGTACACTGTAGATTCGCAGCTTTACTCTAAGCAACGCTCAATAGGAAATGTTGAAAATTGTTGTCCACGGTGTACCCTCATACACACTAAACCTGCTCTGATGTTTTAATTACGGACATCATAATATTAAAACTTTGGAAACTTGAGCACTACTTAAAGGATATCAAACATTAACTTATACAAGCCATTAATTTTATGCATATTTTATATATATATATATATATATATATATATATATATATATGTGTACAACGTTATCGGCAACAAAGAAGTAATTTTTGTTAAAATTCCTCCCCGGGATGTTTAGCCGTAGTCCAATGTTTTCTACAAAACCAGACGTTTCGGCTATGCCATCGACTTCCATCATCAGTGAAAATCGAGTGCGATAACGTGAGGTGGTATACGTTAGTGACCACAGTACTGTGGTTAAGGCTGAAGCAGTAAGTAGAAAGAAGTAGTTTCTATGGTAATATTTCATTTCGAAAATGATTTTAAATATAAATCTTAGAACATGGTAGTTATGTATGGTTTTCCATACCGATTTTACTTCCACGTTCCTTAAGGAAATGGAAGTATGGTGATGGCAAAAAAAATCGTGTTCGAGATTATTGCAGATTCTGATTGTACTACACTCAAAACATGAAAAAAAGTAATTTTTCGAAAAGTGTCTGTGTGTCTTGTGTCTGTAGATTTTTTTCTATGGCAAACGATAACAGCCGCAAATTCAAAAACGTTCAGCCGCAAACAGAATAAAATAATTTTTTGCATACAGTCCTGATTAGTAGAGTACTCAAAACCTATTGTTTTTGGTGAAGATCGGTTAAGGGAAAGGGGTAGTTTACCTGCAACGGTTTTTTTTAAATCAAGCGTAATTTTTTTGTATGGCAAACGATAACAGCCGCAAATTCAAACAGAATCGACTACTCTTTTGCATAAAGCCTTGAATTATAGAGTTCTAAAGACCTATTGGTTTTGGTGAAGATCGGTTAAGGGAAAGGGGTAGTTTACCTGCAACATTTTATATTTTAACAAGGGTATTTTTTATGGCAAACAATAAAAGCCGCAAATGTAAACAGAATCAAATACTTTTTGCATACAGCCCTGAATTGTAGAGTTCTCAAGATATATTGTTTTTGGTGAAGATCGGTTAAGGTAAAGGGGTAGTTTACCTGCAACGTTTTATGTTTTAAAAGGGTATTTTTTATGGCAAACGATAAGAGTCGCAAATTCAAACAGAATCAAATAATTATTTGCATACAGCCCTGAATTATAGAGTTCTCAAGACCTATTGTTTTTGGTGAAGATCGGTTATGGGGAAGGGGTAGTTTACCTGCAACGTTTTATGTTTTAAGAAGGGTATTTTCTATGGGAAACGATAACAGTCGCAAATTCAAACATAATCAAATGATTTTTTGCATACTGCCCTGAATTGTAGAGTTCTCAAGATCTGTTGTTTTTGGTGAAGAACGGTTTAGGGAAAAGGATAGTTTACCTGCAACGTTTTATGTTTTAAAAGGGTATTTTCTATGGCAAACGATAAGAGCCGCAAATTCAAACAGAATCATATAATATTTTGCATACAGCCCTGAATTGTAGAGTTCTCAAGTCCTGTTGGTGTTGGTGAAGATCGGTTAAGGCAAAGGGGTGGTTTACCAGACACGTTTTTTGTTTTAACAAGCGTATTTTTTATGGCAAACGCTAACAGCCGCAAATTCAAACATAATCAAATAATATTTTGCATACAGCCCTGAATCGTAGAGTTCTCAAGACTTGTTGGTTTTGGTGAAGATCGGTTAAGGGGAAGGGGTAGTTTACCTGCAACCTTTTATGTTTTAACAACAGTAAGGTACTTGAAAATTCATTTAAACTTTTTCAAACAATGGTAATTGTTAAAAATAAAATAATTTTGTTGCCAGACAAGAAAATTATAATGTTTTCATTTTAATGTAAATCATGTATGAGAGAAAATTTATCGTTCGTGGCAGGCAAGCATATCTCAGTTATGTAATGTTTATGTTTCCATTTTATTATTATGACTACCGCAATAAAAAGGCAGGAAACACACACACACACACACACACAATTCGCGTTATTTCCGGCCTCATTCATGTTTATTTTCTTACATTTGCACGCTTTTTAAATGGAAAGTGCCGAAACCCATACCAACATAACGCGTGCAAGCCGAAAAAGTGTCCAGCGTGGATACCGATTTGCTTCCTGTGGATCGCTGGGCAGTGTAACTGCACGTGTTTACAGAGGAACGATTCATAGACAGACTTTTCGTCTTTAGGGAATGAACCCTCTGCAAGATGCTGAGGGTCCATGAGTGACTTCGGAGCGCTCCTTCTTTTCCGCGTGTTTGTTCTGTGAAACGTACACTGTAGATTCGCAGCTTTACTCTAAGCAACGCTCAATAGGAAATGTTGAAAATTGTTGTCCACGGTGTACCCTCATACACACTAAACCTGCTCTGATGTTTTAATTACGGACATCATAATATTAAAACTTTGGAAACTTGAGCACTACTTAAAGGATATCAAACATTAACTTATAGAAGCCATTAATTTTATGCATATTTTATATATATATATATATATATATATATATATATGTGTACAACGTTATCGGCAACCAAGAAGTAGTTTTTGTTAAAATTCCTCCCCGGGATGTTTAGCCGTAGTCCAATGTTTTCTACAAAACCAGACGTTTCGGCTATGCCATCGACTTCCATCATCAGTGAAAATCGAGTGCGATAACGTGAGGTGGTATACGTTAGTGACCACAGTACTGTGGTTAAGGCTGAAGCAGTAAGTAGAAAGAAGTAGTTTCTATGGTAATATTTCATTTCGAAAATGATTTTAAATATAAATCTTAGAACATGGTAGTTATGTATGGTTTTCCATACCGATTTTACTTCCACGTTCCTTAAGGAAATGGAAGTATGGTGATGGCAAAAAAAATCGTGTTCGAGATTATTGCAGATTCTGATTGTACTACACTCAAAACATGAAAAAAAGTAATTTTTCGAAAAGTGTCTGTGTGTCTTGTGTCTGTATATTTTTTTTCTATGGCAAACGATAACAGCCGCAAATTCAAAAACGTTCAGCCGCAAACAGAATCAAATAATTTTTTGCATACAGTCCTGGTTTGTAGAGTACTCAAGACCTATTGTTTTTGGTGAAGATCGGTTAAGGGAAAGGGGTAGTTTACCTGCAACGGTTTTTTTTAAATCAAGCGTAATTTTTTTGTATGGCAAACGATAACAGCCGCAAATTCAAACAGAATCGACTACTCTTTTGCATAAAGCCGTGAATTATAGAGTTATAAAGACCTATTGGTTTTGGTGAAGATCGGTTAAGGGAAAGGGGTAGTTTACCTGCAACATTTTATATTTTAACAAGGGTATTTTTTATGGCAAACAATAAAAGCCGCAAATGTAAACAGAATCAAATACTTCTTGCATGCAGCCCTGAATTGTAGAGTTCTCAAGATATATTGTTTTTGGTGAAGATCGGTTAAGGTAAAGGGGTAGTTTACTTGCAACGTTTTATGTTTTAAGAAAGGTATTTTATATAGCAAACGATAACAGCCGCAAATTAAAAAACAGAATCAAATAATGTTTTGCATACAGCCCTGATCTATAGAGTACACAAGACCTATTGTTTTAGGTGAAGATCGGTTAATGGAAAGGGGTAGTTTACCTGCAACATTTTATATTTTAACAAGGGTATTTTTTATGGCAAACAATAAAAGCCGCAAATGTAAACAGAATCAAATACTTTTTGCATACAGCCCTGAATTGTAGAGTTCTCAAGATATATTGTTTTTGGTGAAGATCGGTTAAGGTAAAGGGGTAGTTTACCTGCAACGTTTTATGTTTTAAGAAGGGTATTTTATATGGCAAACGATAACAGCCGCAAATTCAAACAGAATCAAATAATGTTTTGCATACAGCCCTGATCTGTAGAGTACACAAGACCTATTGTTTTAGGTGAAGATCGGTTAAGGGAAAGGGGTAGTTTACCTGCAACGTTTTATGTTTTAAAAGGGTATTTTTTATGGCAAACGATAAGAGTCGCAAATTCAAACAGAATCAAATAATTATTTGCATACAGTCCTGAATTACAGAGTTCTCAAGACCTATTGTTTTTGGTGAAGATCGGTTATGGGGAAGGGGTAGTTTACCTGCAACGTTTTATGTTTTAAGAAGGGTATTTTCTATGGGAAACGATAACAGTCGCAAATTCAAACATAATCAAATGATTTTTTGCATACTGCCCTGAATTGTAGAGTTCTCAAGATCTGTTGTTTTTGGTGAAGAGCGGTTTAGGGAATAGGATAGTTTACCTGCAACGTTTTATGTTTTAAAAGGGTATTTTCTATGGGAAACGATAAGAGCCGCAAATTCAAACATAAACAAATGATTTTTTGCATACTGCCCTGAATTCTAGAGTTCTCAAGATCTGTTGTTTTTGGTGAAGAACGGTTTAGGGAAAAGGATAGTTTACCAGCAACGTTTTATATTTTAAGAAGGGTATTTTCTATGGGAAACGATAACAGTCGCAAATTCAAACATAATCAAATGATTTTTTGCATACTGCCCTGAATAGTAGAGTTCTCAAGATCTGTTGTTTTTGGTGAAGAACGGTTTAGGGAAAAGGATAGTTTACCTGCAACGTTTTATGTTTTAAAAGGGTATTTTCTATGGCAAACGATAAGAGCCGCAAATTCAAACAGAATCATATAATATTTTGCATACAGCCCTGAATTGTAGAGTTCTCAAGTCCTATTGGTGTTGGTGAAGATCGGTTATGGCAAAGGGGTTGTTTACCAGACACGTTTTTTGTTTTAACAAGCGTATTTTTTATGGCAAACGCTAACAGCCGCAAATTCAAACATAATCAAATAATATTTTGCATACAGCCCTGAATCGTATAGTTCTCAAGACTTGTTGGTTTTGGTGAAGATCGGTTAAGGGGAAGGGGTAGTTTACCTTCAACCTTTTATGTTTTAACAACAGTAAGGTACTTGAAAATTCATTTAAACTTTTTCAAACAATGGTAATTGTTAAAAATAAAATAATTTTGTTGCCAGACAAGAAAATTATAATGTTTTCATTTTAATGTAAATCATGTATGAGAGAAAATATATCGTTCGTGGCAGGCAAGCATATCTCAGTTATGTAATGTTTACGTTTCCATTTTATTATCATGACTACCGCAATAAAAAGGCAGGAAACACACACACACACACACACACACACACACACACAAAATTCGCGTTATTTCTGGCCTCATTCATGTTTATTTTCTTACATTTGCACGCTTTTTAAATGGAAAGTGCCGAAACCCATACCAACATAACGCGTGCAAGCCGAAAAAGTGTCCAGCGTGGATACCGATTTGCTTCCTGTGGATCGCTGGGCAGTGTAACTGCACGTGTTTACAGAGGAACGATTCATAGACAGACTTTTCGTCTTTAGGGAATGAACCCTCTGCAAGATGCTGAGGGTCCATGAGTGACTTCGGAGCGCTCCTTCTTTTCCGCGTGTTTGTTCTGTGAAACGTACACTGTAGATTCGCAGCTTTACTCTAAGCAACGCTCAATAGGAAATGTTGAAAATTGTTGTCCACGGTGTACCCTCATACACACTAAACCTGCTCTGATGTTTTAATTACGGACATCATAATATTAAAACTTTGGAAACTTGAGCACTACTTAATGGATATCAAACATTAACTTATACAAGCCATTAATTTTATACATATTTTTTATATATATGTGTACAACGTTATCGGCAACCAAGAAGTAGTTTTTGTTAAAATTCCTCCCCGGGATGTTTAGCCGTAGTCCAATGTTTTCTACAAAACCAGACGTTTCGGCTATGCCATCGACTTCCATCATCAGTGAAAATCGAGTGCGATAACGTGAGGTGGTATACGTTAGTGACCACAGTACTGTGGTTAAGGCTGAAGCAGTAAGTAGAAAGAAGTAGTTTCTATGGTAATATTTCATTTCGAAAATGATTTTAAATATAAATCTTAGAACATGGTAGTTATGTATGGTTTTCCATACCGATTTTACTTCCACGTTCCTTAAGGAAATGGAAGTATGGTGATGGCAAAAAAAATCGTGTTCGAGATTATTGCAGATTCTGATTGTACTACACTCAAAACATGAAAAAAAGTAATTTTTCGAAAAGTGTCTGTGTGTCTTGTGTCTGTAGATTTTTTTTCTATGGCAAACGATAACAGCCGCAAATTCAAAAACGTTCAGCCGCAAACAGAATCAAATAATTTTTTGCATACAGTCCTGATTTGTAGAGTACTCAAGACCTATTGTTTTTGGTGAAGATCGGTTAAGGGAAAGGGGTAGTTTACCGGCAACGGTTTTTTTAAAATCAAGCGTAATTTTTTTGTATGGCAAACGATAACAGCCGCAAATTCAAACAGAATCGACTACTCTTTTGCATAAAGCCGTGAATTATAGAGTTCTAAAGACCTATTGGTTTTGGTGAAGATCGGTTAAGGGAAAGGGGTAGTTTACCTGCAACATTTTATATTTTAACAAGGGTATTTTTTATGGCAAACAATAAAAGCCGCAAATGTAAACAGAATCAAATACTTTTTGCATACAGCCCTGAATTGTAGAGTTCTCAAGATATATTGTTTTTGGTGAAGATCGGTTAAGGTAAAGGGGTAGTTTACCTGCAACGTTTTATGTTTTAAGAAAGGTATTTTATATGGCAAACGATAACAGCCGCAAATTCAAACATAATCAAATAATGTTTTGCATACAGCCCTGATCTATAGAGTACACAAGACCTATTGTTTTAGGTGAAGATCGGTTAAGGGAAAGGGGTAGTTTACCTGCAACATTTTATATTTTAACAAGGGTATTTTTTATGGCAAACAATAAAAGCCGCAAATGTAAACAGAATCAAATACTTTTTGCATACAGCCCTGAATTGTAGAGTTCTCCAGATATATTGTTTTTGGTGAAGATCGGTTAAGGTAAAGGGGTAGTTTACCTGCAACGTTTTATGTTTTAAAAGGGTATTTTATATGGCAAACGATAACAGCCGCAAATTCAAACCGAATCAAATAATGTTTTGCATACAGCCCTGATCTGTAGAGTACACAAGACCTATTGTTTTAGGTGAAGATCGGTTAAGGGAAAGGGGTAGTTTACCTGCAACGTTTTATGTTTTAAAAGGGTATTTTTTATGGCAAACGATAAGAGTCGCAAATTCAAACAGAATCAAATAATTATTTGCATACAGTCCTGAATTATATAGTTCTCAAGACCTGTTGTTTTTGGTGAAGATCGGTTATGGGGAAGGGGTAGTTTACCTGCAACGTTTTATGTTTTAAGAAGGGTATTTTCTATGGGAAACGATAACAGTCGCAAATTCAAACATAATCAAATGATTTTTTGCATACTGCCCTGAATTGTAGAGTTCTCAAGATCTGTTGTTTTTGGTGAAGAACGGTTTAGGGAATAGGATAGTTTACCTGCAACGTTTTATGTTTTAAAAGGGTATTTTCTATGGGAAACGATAAGAGCCGCAAATTCAAACATAAACAAATGATTTTTTGCATACTGCCCTGAATTGTAGAGTTCTCAAGATCTGTTGTTTTTGGTGAAGAATGGTTTAGGGAAAAGGATAGTTTACCAGCAACGTTTTATATTTTAAGAAGGGTATTTTCTATGGGAAACGATAACAGTCGCAAATTCAAACATAATTAAATGATTTTTTGCATACTGCCCTGAATTGTAGAGTTCTCAAGATCTGTTGTTTTTGGTGAAGATCGGTTATGGCAAAGGGGTAGTTTACCAGACACGTTTTTTGTTTTAACAAGCGTATTTTTTATGGCAAACGCTAACAGCCGCAAATTCAAACATAATCAAATAACATTTTGCATACAGCCCTGAATCGTAGAGTTCTCAAGACTTGTTGGTTTTGGTGAAGATCGGTTAAGGGGAAGGGGTAGTTTACCTGCAACCTTTTATGTTTTAACAACAGTAAGGTACTTGAAAATTCATTTAAACTTTTTCAAACAATGGTAATTGTTAAAAATAAAATAATTTTGTTGCCAGACAAGAAAATTATAATGTTTTCATTTTAATGTAAATCATGTATGAGAGAAAATATATCGTTCGTGGCAGGCAAGCATATCTCAGTTATGTAATGTTTACGTTTCCATTTTATTATTATGACTACCGCAATAAAAAGGCAGGAAACACACACACACACACACACACACACACACACAAAATTCGCGTTATTTCTGGCCTCATTCATGTTTATTTTCTTACATTTTCACGCTTTTTAGATGGAAAGTGCCGAAACCCATACCAACATAACGCGTGCAAGCCGAAAAAGTGTCCAGCGTGGATACCGATTTGCTTCCTGTGGATCGCTGGGCAGTGTAACTGCACGTGTTTACAGAGGAACGATTCATAGACAGACTTTTCGTCTTTAGGGAATGGACCCTCTGCAAGATGCTGAGGGTCCATGAGTGACTTCGGTGCGCTCCTTCTTTTCCGCGTGTTTGTTCTGTGAAACGTACACTGTAGATTCGCAGCTTTACTCTAAGCAACGCTCAATAGGAAATGTTGAAAATTGTTGTCCACGGTGTACCCTCATACACACTAAACCTGCTCTGATGTTTTAATTACGGACATCATAATATTAAAACTTTGGAAACTTGAGCACTACTTAAAGGATATCAAACATTAACTTATACAAGCCATTAATTTTATGCATATTTTATATATATATGTGTACAACGTTATCGGCAACAAAGAAGTAGTTTTTGTTAAAATTCCTCCCCGGGATGTTTAGCCGTAGTCCAATGTTTTCTACAAAACCAGACGTTTCGGCTATGCCATCGACTTCCATCATCAGTGAAAATCGAGTGCGATAACGTGAGGTGGTATACGTTAGTGACCACAGTACTGTGGTTAAGGCTGAAGCAGTAAGTAGAAAGAAGTAGTTTCTATGGTAATATTTCATTTCGAAAATGATTTTAAATATAAATCTTAGAACATGGTAGTTATGTATGGTTTTCCATACCGATTTTACTTCCACGTTCCTTAAGGAAATGGAAGTATGGTGATGGCAAAAAAAATCGTGTTCGAGATTATTGCAGATTCTGATTGTACTACACTCAAAACATGAAAAAAAGTAATTTTTCGAAAAGTGTCTGTGTGTCTTGTGTCTGTAGATTTTTTTTCTATGGCAAACGATAACAGCCGCAAATTCAAAAACGTTCAGCCGCAAACAGAATCAAATAATTTTTTGCATACAGTCCTGATTAGTAGAGTACTCAAGACCTATTGTTTTTGGTGAAGATCGGTTAAGGGAAAGGGGTAGTTTACCTGCAAAGGTTTTTTTTAAATCAAGCGTAATTTTTTTGTATGGCAAACGATAACAGCCGCAAATTCAAACAGAATCGACTACTCTTTTGCATAAAGCCGTGAATTATAGAGTTCTAAAGACCTATTGGTTTTGGTGAAGATCGGTTAAGGGAAAGGGGTAGTTTACCAGCAACATTTTATATTTTAACAAGGGTATTTTTTATGGCAAACAATAAAAGCCGCAAATGTAAACAGAATCAAATACTTTTTGCATACAGCCCTGAATTGTAGAGTTCTCTAGATATATTGTTTTTGGTGAAGATCGGTTAAGTTAAAGGGATAGTTTACCTGCAACGGTTTTTTTAAAATCAAGCGTAATTTTTTTGTATGGCAAACGATAACAGCCGCAAATTCAAACAGAATCGACTACTCTTTTGCATAAAGCCCTGAATTATAGAGTTCTAAAGACCTATTGGTTTTGGTGAAGATCGGTTAAGGGAAAGGGGTAGTTTACCTGCAACATTTTATATTTTAACAAAGGTATTTTTTATGGCAAACAATAAAAGCCGCAAATGTAAACAGAATCAAATACTTTTTGCATACAGCCCTGAATTGTAGAGTTCTCAAGATATATTGTTTTTGGTGAAGATCGGTTAAGGTAAAGGGGTAGTTTACCAGCAACGTTTTATGTTTTAAGAAGGGTATTTTATATGGCAAACGATAACAGCCGCAAATTCAAACAGAATCAAATAATGTTTTGCATACAGCCCTGATCTGTAGAGTACACAAGACGTGTTGTTTTAGGTGAAGATCGGTTAAGGGAAAGGGGTAGTTTACCAGCAACGTTTTATGTTTTAAAAGGGTATTTTTTATGGCAAACGATAAGAGTCGCAAATTCAAACAGAATCAAATAATTATTTGCATACAGCCCTGAGTTATAGAGTTCTCAAGACCTATTGTTTTTGGTGAAGATCGGTTATGGTGAAGGGGTAGTTTACCTGCAACGTTTTATGTTTTAAGAAGGGTATTTTCTATGGGAAACGATAACAGTCGCAAATTCAAACATAATCAAATGATTTTTTGCATACTGCCCTGAATTGTAGAGTTCTCAAGATCTGTTGTTTTTGGTGAAGAACGGTTTAGGGAAAAGGATAGTTTACCTGCAACGTTTTATGTTTTAAAAGGGTATTTTCTATGGCAAACGATAAGAGCCGCAAATTCAAACAGAATCATATAATATTTTGCATACAGCCCTGAATTGTAGAGTTCTCAAGTCCTATTGGTGTTGGTGAAGATCGGTTAAGGCAAAGGGGTAGTTTACCTGACACGTTTTTTGTTTTAACAAGGGTATTTTTTATGGCAAACGCTAACAGCCGCAAATTCAAACATAATCAAATAATATTTTGCATACAGCCCTGAATCGTAGAGTTCTCAAGACTTGTTGGTTTTGGTGAAGATCGGTTAAGGGGAAGGGGTAGTTTACCTGCAACCTTTTATGTTTTAACAACAGTAAGGTACTTGAAAATTCATTTAAACTTTTTCAAACAATGGTAATTGTTAAAAATAAAATAATTTTGTTGCCAGACAATAAAATTATAATGTTTTCATTTTAATGTAAATCATGTATGAGAGAAAATATATCGTTCGTGGCAGGCAAGCATATCTCAGTTATGTAATGTTTACGTTTCCATTTTATTATTATGACTACCGCAATAAAAAGGCAGGAAACACACACACACACACACACACAAAATTCGCGTTATTTCTGGCCTCATTCATGTTTATTTTCTTACATTTGCACGCTTTTTAAATGGAAAGTGCCGAAACCCATACCAACATAACGCGTGCAAGCCGAAAAAGTGTCCAGCGTGGATACCGATTTGCTTCCTGTGGATCGCTGGGCAGTGTAACTGCACGTGTTTACAGAGGAACGATTCATAGACAGACTTTTCGTCTTTAGGGAATGAACCCTCTGCAAGATGCTGAGGGTCCATGAGTGACTTCGGAGCGCTCCTTCTTTTCCGCGTGTTTGTTCTGTGAAACGTACACTGTAGATTCGCAGCTTTACTCTAAGCAACGCTCAATAGGAAATGTTGAAAATTGTTGTCCACGGTGTACCCTCATACACACTAAACCTGCTCTGATGTTTTAATTACGGACATCATAATATTAAAACTTTGGAAACACTAGCACTACTTAAAGGATATCAAACATTAACTTATACAAGCCATTAATTTTATGCATATTTTATATATATATGTGTACAACGTTATCGGCAACAAAGAAGTAGTTTTTGTTAAAATTCCTCCCCGGGATGTTTAGCCGTAGTCCAATGTTTTCTACAAAACCAGACGTTTCGGCTATGCCATCGACTTCCATCATCAGTGAAAATCGAGTGCGATAACGTGAAGTGGTATACGTTAGTGACCACAGTACTGTGGTTAAGGCTGAAGCAGTAAGTAGAAAGAAGTAGTTTCTATGGTAATATTTCATTTCGAAAATGATTTTAAATATAAATCTTAGAACATGGTAGTTATGTATGGTTTTCCATACCGATTTTACTTCCACGTTCCTTAAGGAAATGGAAGTATGGTGATGGCAAAAAAAATCGTGTTCGAGATTATTGCAGATTCTGATTGTACTACACTCAAAACATGAAAAAAAGTAATTTTTCGAAAAGTGTCTGTGTGTCTTGTGTCTGTAGATTTTTTTTCTATGGCAAACGATAACAGCCGCAAATTCAAAAACGTTCAGCCGCAAACTGAATCAAATAATTTTTTGCATACAGTCCTGATTTGTAGAGTACTCAAGACCTATTGTTTTTGGTGAAGATCGGTTAAGGGAAAGGGGTAGTTTACCTGCAACGGTTTTTTTTAAATCAAGCGTAATTTTTTTGTATGGCAAACGATAACAGCCGCAAATTCAAACAGAATCGACTACTCTTTTGCATAAAGCCGTGAATTATAGAGTTCTAAAGACCTATTGGTTTTGGTGAAGATCGGTTAAGGGAAAGGGGTAGTTTACCAGCAACATTTTATATTTTAACAAGGGTATTTTTTATGGCAAACAATAAAAGCCGCAAATGTAAACAGAATCAAATACTTTTTGCATACAGCCCTGAATTGTAGAGTTCTCAAGATATATTGTTTTTGGTGAAGATCGGTTAAGGTAAAGGGGTAGTTTACCTGCAACGTTTTATGTTTTAAGAAGGGTATTTTATATGGCAAACGATAACAGCCGCAAATTCAAACAGAATCAAATAATGTTTTGCATACAGCCCTGAATTGTAGAGTTCTCAAGATCCGTTGTTTTTGGTGAAGAACGGTTTAGGGAATAGGATAGTTTACCTGCAACGTTTTATGTTTTAAAAGGGTATTTTCTATGGGAAACGATAAGAGCCGCAAATTCAAACATAAACAAATGATTTTTTGCATACTGCCCTGAATTGTAGAGTTCTCAAGATCTGTTGTTTTTGGTGAAGAACGGTTTAGGGAAAAGGATAGTTTACCAGCAACGTTTTATATTTTAAGACGGGTATTTTCTATGGCAAACAATAAAAGCCGCAAATGTAAACAGAATCAAATACTTTTTGCATACAGCCCTGAATTGTAGAGTTCTCAAGATATATTGTTTTTGGTGAAGATCGGTTAAGGGAAAGGGGTAGTTTACCTGCAACATTTTATATTTTAACAAGGGTATTTTATATGGAAAACAATAAAAGCCGCAAATGTAAACAGAATCAAATACTTTTTGCATACAGCCCTGAATTGTAGAGTTCTCAAGATATATTGTTTTTGGTGAAGATCGGTTAAGGTAAAGGGGTAGTTTACCTGCAACGTTTTATGTTTTAAGAAGGGTATTTTATATGGCAAACGATAACAGCCGCAAATTCAAACAGAATCAAATAATGTTTTGCATACAGCCCTGATCTGTAGAGTACACAAGACCTATTGTTTTAGGTGAAGATCGGTTAAGGGAAAGGGGTAGTTTACCTGCAACGTTTTATGTTTTAAAAGGGTATTTTTTATGGCAAACGATAAGAGTCGCAAATTCAAACAGAATCAAATAATTATTTGCATACAGTCCTGCATTATAGAGTTCTCAAGACCTATTGTTTTTGGTGAAGATCGGTTATGGGGAAGGGGTAGTTTACCTGCAACGTTTTATGTTTTAAGAAGGGTATTTTCTATGGGAAACGATAACAGTCGCAAATTCAAACATAATCATATGATTTTTTGCATACTGCCCTGAATTGTAGAGTTCTCAAGATCTGTTGTTTTTGGTGAAGAACGGTTTAGGGAATAGGATAGTTTACCTGCAACGTTTTATGTTTTAAAAGGGTATTTTCTATGGGAAACGATAAGAGCCGCAAATTCAAACATAAACAAATGATTTTTTGCATACTGCCCTGAATTGTAGAGTTCTCAAGATCTGTTGTTTTTGGTGAAGAACGGTTTAGGGAAAAGGATAGTTTACCAGCAACGTTTTATATTTTAAGAAGGGTATTTTCTATGAGAAACGATAACAGTCGCAAATTCAAACATAATCAAATGATTTTTTGCATACTGCCCTGAATTGTAGAGTTCTCAAGATCTGTTGTTTTTGGTGAAGATCGGTTATGGCAAAGGGGTAGTTTACCAGACACGTTTTTTGTTTTAACAAGCGTATTTTTTATGGCAAACGCTAACAGCCGCAAATTCAAACATAATCAAATAACATTTTGCATACAGCCCTGAATCGTAGAGTTCTCAAGACTTGTTGGTTTTGGTGAAGATCGGTTAAGGGGAAGGGGTAGTTTACCTGCAACCTTTTATGTTTTAACAACAGTAAGGTACTTGAAAATTCATTTAAACTTTTTCAAACAATGGTAATTGTTAAAAATTAAATAATTTTGTTGCCAGACAAGAAAATTATAATGTTTTCATTTTAATGTAAATCATGTATGAGAGAAAATATATCGTTCGTGGCAGGCAAGCATATCTCAGTTATGTAATGTTTACGTTTCCATTTTATTATTATGACTACCGCAATAAAAAGGCAGGAAACACACACACACACACACACACACAAAATTCGCGTTATTTCTGGCCTCATTCATGTTTATTTTCTTACATTTGCACGCTTTTTAAATGGAAAGTGCCGAAACCCATACCAACATAACGCGTGCAAGCCGAAAAAGTGTCCAGCGTGGATACCGATTTGCTTCCTGTGGATCGCTGGGCAGTGTAACTGCACGTGTTTACAGAGGAACGATTCATAGACAGACTTTTCGTCTTTAGGGAATGAACCATCTGCTAGATGCTGAGGGTCCATGAGTGACTTCGGAGCGCTCCTTCTTTTCCGCGTGTTAGTTCTGTGAAACGTACACTGTAGATTCGCAGCTTTACTCTAAGCAACGCTCAATAGGAAATGTTGAAAATTGTTGTCCACGGTGTACCCTCATACACACTAAACCTGCTCTGATGTTTTAATTACGGACATCATAATATTAAAACTTTGGAAACTTGAGCACTACTTAAAGGATATCAAACATTAACTTATACAAGCCATTAATTTTATGCATATTTTATATATATATATATATATGTACAACGTTATCGGCAACAAAGAAGTAGCTTTTGATAAAATTCCTCCCCGGGATGTTTAGCCGTAGTCCAATGTTTTCTACAAAACCAGACGTTTCCCCTATGCCATCGACTTCCATCATCAGTGAAAATCGAGTGCGATAACGTGAGGTGGTATACGTTAGTGACCACAGTACTGTGGTTAAGGCTGAAGCAGTAAGTAGAAAGAAGTAGTTTCTATGGTAATATTTCATTTCGAAAATGATTTTAAATATAAATCTTAGAACATGGTAGTTATGTATGGTTTTCCATACCGATTTTACTTCCACGTTCCTTAAGGAAATGGAAGTATGGTGATGGCAAAAAAAATCGTGTTCGAGATTATTGCAGATTCTGATTGTACTACACTCAAAACATGAAAAAAAGTAATTTTTCGAAAAGTGTCTGTGTGTCTTGTGTCTGTAGATTTTTTTTCTATGGCAAACGATAACAGCCGCAAATTCAAAAACGTTCAGCCGCAAACAGAATCAAATAATTTTTTGCATACAGTCCTGATTAGTAGAGTACTCAAAAACTATTGTTTTTGGTGAAGATCGGTTAAGGGAAAGGGGTAGTTTACCTGCAACGGTTTTTTTTAAATCAAGCGTAATTTTTTTGTATGGCAAACGATAACAGCCGCAAATTCAAACAGAATCGACTACTCTTTTGCATAAAGCCGTCAATTATAGAGTTCTAAAGACCTATTGGTTTTGGTGAAGATCGGTTAAGGGAAAGGGGTAGTTTACCTGCAACATTTTATATTTTAACAAGGGTATTTTTTATGGCAAACAATAAAAGCCGCAAATGTAAACAGAATCAAATAATGTTTTGCATACAGCCCTGATCTATAGAGTACACAAGACCTATTGTTTTAGGTGAAGATCGGTTAAGGTAAAGGGGTAGTTTACCTGCAACATTTTATATTTTAACAAGGGTATTTTTTATGGCAAACAATAAAAGCCGCAAATGTAAACAGAATCAAATACTTTTTGCATACAGCCCTGAATTGTAGAGTTCTCCAGATATATTGTTTTTGGTGAAGATCGGTTAAGGTAAAGGGGTAGTTTACCTGCAACGTTTTATGTTTTAAGAAGGGTATTTTATATGGCAAACGATAACAGCCGCAAATTCAAACAGAATCAAATAATGTTTTGCATACAGCCCTGATCTGTAGAGTACACAAGACGTATTGTTTTAGGTGAAGATCGGTTAAGGGAAAGGGGTAGTTTACCTGCAACGTTTTATGTTTTAAAAGGGTATTTTTTATGGCAAACGATAAGAGTCGCAAATTCAAACAGAATCAAATAATTATTTGCATACAGTCCTGAATTATAGAGTTCTCAAGACCTATTGTTTTTGGTGAAGATCGGTTATGGGGAAGGGGTAGTTTACCTGCAACGTTTTATGTTTTAAGAAGGGTATTTTCTATGGGAAACGATAACAGTCGCAAATTCAAACATAATCAAATGATTTTTTGCATACTGCCCTGAATTGTAGAGTTCTCAAGATCTGTTGTTTTTGGTGAAGAACGGTTTAGGGAATAGGATAGTTTACCTGCAACGTTTTATGTTTTAAAAGGGTATTTTCTATGGGAAACGATAAGAGCCGCAAATTCAAACATAAACAAATGATTTTTTGCATACTGCCCTGAATTGTAGAGTTCTCAAGATCTGTTGTTTTTGGTGAAGAATGGTTTAGGGAAAAGGATAGTTTACCAGCAACGTTTTATATTTTAAGAAGGGTATTTTCTATGGGAAACGATAACAGTCGCAAATTCAAACATAATCAAATGATTTTTTGCATACTGCCCTGAATTGTAGAGTTCTCAAGATCTGTTGTTTTTGGTGAAGATCGGTTATGGCAAAGGGGTAGTTTACCAGACACGTTTTTTGTTTTAACAAGCGTATTTTTTATGGCAAACGCTAACAGCCGCAAATTCAAACATAATCAAATAACATTTTGCATACAGCCCTGAATCGTAGAGTTCTCAAGACTTGTTGGTTTTGGTGAAGATCGGTTAAGGGGAAGGGGTAGTTTACCTGCAACCTTTTATGTTTTAACAACAGTAAGGTACTTGAAAATTCATTTAAACTTTTTCAAACAATGGTAATTGTTAAAAATTAAATAATTTTGTTGCCAGACAAGAAAATTATAATGTTTTCATTTTAATGTAAATCATGTATGAGAGAAAATATATCGTTCGTGGCAGGCAAGCATATCTCAGTTATGTAATGTTTACGTTTCCATTTTATTATTATGACTACCGCAATAAAAAGGCAGGAAACACACACACACACACACACACACAAAATTCGCGTTATTTCTGGCCTCATTCATGTTTATTTTCTTACATTTGCACGCTTTTTAAATGGAAAGTGCCGAAACCCATACCAACATAACGCGTGCAAGCCGAAAAAGTGTCCAGCGTGGATACCGATTTGCTTCCTGTGGATCGCTGGGCAGTGTAACTGCACGTGTTTACAGAGGAACGATTCATAGACAGACTTTTCGTCTTTAGGGAATGAACCATCTGCTAGATGCTGAGGGTCCATGAGTGACTTCGGAGCGCTCCTTCTTTTCCGCGTGTTAGTTCTGTGAAACGTACACTGTAGATTCGCAGCTTTACTCTAAGCAACGCTCAATAGGAAATGTTGAAAATTGTTGTCCACGGTGTACCCTCATACACACTAAACCTGCTCTGATGTTTTAATTACGGACATCATAATATTAAAACTTTGGAAACTTGAGCACTACTTAAAGGATATCAAACATTAACTTATACAAGCCATTAATTTTATGCATATTTTATATATATATATATATATGTACAACGTTATCGGCAACAAAGAAGTAGCTTTTGATAAAATTCCTCCCCGGGATGTTTAGCCGTAGTCCAATGTTTTCTACAAAACCAGACGTTTCCCCTATGCCATCGACTTCCATCATCAGTGAAAATCGAGTGCGATAACGTGAGGTGGTATACGTTAGTGACCACAGTACTGTGGTTAAGGCTGAAGCAGTAAGTAGAAAGAAGTAGTTTCTATGGTAATATTTCATTTCGAAAATGATTTTAAATATAAATCTTAGAACATGGTAGTTATGTATGGTTTTCCATACCGATTTTACTTCCACGTTCCTTAAGGAAATGGAAGTATGGTGATGGCAAAAAAAATCGTGTTCGAGATTATTGCAGATTCTGATTGTACTACACTCAAAACATGAAAAAAAGTAATTTTTCGAAAAGTGTCTGTGTGTCTTGTGTCTGTAGATTTTTTTTCTATGGCAAACGATAACAGCCGCAAATTCAAAAACGTTCAGCCGCAAACAGAATCAAATAATTTTTTGCATACAGTCCTGATTTGTAGAGTACTCAAGACCTATTGTTTTTGGTGAAGATCGGTTAAGGGAAAGGGGTAGTTTACCTGCAACGGTTTTTTTAAAATCAAGCGTAAATTTTTCTGTATGGCAAACGATAACAGCCGCAAATTCAAACAGAATCGACTACTCTTTTGCATAAAGCCGTGAATTATAGAGTTCTAAAGACCTATTGGTTTTGGTGAAGATCGGTTAAGGGAAAGGGGTAGTTTACCAGCAACATTTTATATTTTAACAAGGGTATTTTTTATGGCAAACAATAAAAGCCGCAAATGTAAACAGAATCAAATACTTTTTGCATACAGCCCTGAATTGTAGAGTTCTCAAGATATATTGTTTTTGGTGAAGATCGGTTAAGGTAAAGGGGTAGTTTACCTACAACGTTTTATGTTTTAAGAAGGGTATTTTATATGGCAAACGATAACAGCCGCAAATTCAAACAGAATCAAATAATGTTTTGCATACAGCCCTGATCTGTAGAGTACACAAGACCTGTTGTTTTAGGTGAAGATCGGTTAAGGGAAAGGGGTAGTTTACCTGCAACGTTTTATGTTTTAAAAGGGTATTTTTTATGGCAAACGATAAGAGTCGCAAATTCAAACAGAATCAAATAATTATTTGCATACAGCCCTGAATTATAGAGTTCTCAAGACCTATTGTTTTTGGTGAAGATCGGTTATGGGGAAGGGGTAGTTTACCGGCAACGTTTTATGTTTTAAGAAGGGTATTTTCTATGGGAAACGATAACAGTCGCAAATTCAAACATAATCAAATGATTTTTTGCATACTGCCCTGAATTGTAGAGTTCTCAAGATCTGTTGTTTTTGGTGAAGAACGGTTTAGGGAAAAGGATAGTTTACCTGCAACGTTTTATGTTTTAAAAGGGTATTTTCTATGGCAAACGATAAGAGCCGCAAATTCAAACAGAATCATATAATATTTTGCATACAGCCCTGAATTGTAGAGTTCTCAAGTCCTATTGGTGTTGGTGAAGATCTGTTAAGGCAAAGGGGTAGTTTACCAGACACGTTTTTTGTTTTAACAAGCGTATTTTTTATGGCAAACGCTAACAGCCGCAAATTCAAACATAATCAAATAATATTTTGCATACAGCCCTGAATCGTAGAGTTCTCAGGACTTGTTGGTTTTGGTGAAGATCGGTTAAGGGGAAGGGGTAGTTTACCTGCAACCTTTTATGTTTTAACAACAGTAAGGTACTTGAAAATTCATTTAAACTTTTTCAAACAATGGTAATTGTTAAAAATAAAATAATTTTGTTGCCAGACAACAAAATTATAATGTTTTCATTTTAATGTAAATCATGTATGAGAGAAAATATATCGTTCGTGGCAGGCAAGCATATCTCAGTTATGTAATGTTTACGTTTCCATTTTATTATTATGACTACCGCAATAAAAAGGCAGGAAACACACACACACACACACACACAAAATTCGCGTTATTTCTGGCCTCATTCATGTTTATTTTCTTACATTTGCACGCTTTTTAAATGGAAAGTGCCGAAACCCATACCAACATAACGCGTGCAAGCCGAAAAAGTGTCCAGCGTGGATACCGATTTGCTTCCTGTGGATCGCTGGGCAGTGTAACTGCACGTGTTTACAGAGGAACGATTCATAGACAAACTTTTCGTCTTTAGGGAATGAACCCTCTGCAAGATGCTGAGGGTCCATGAGTGACTTCGGTGCGCTCCTTCTTTTCCGCGTGTTTGTTCTGTGAAACGTACACTGTAGATTCGCAGCTTTACTCTAAGCAACGCTCAATAGGAAATGTTGAAAATTGTTGTCCACGGTGTACCCTCATACACACTAAACCTGCTCTGATGTTTTAATTACGGACATCATAATATTAAAACTTTGGAAACTTGAGCACTACTTAAAGGATATCAAACATTAACTTATACAAGCCATTAATTTTATGCATATTTTATATATATATGTGTACAACGTTATCGGCAACAAAGAAGTAGTTTTTGTTAAAATTCCTCCCCGGGATGTTTAGCCGTAGTCCAATGTTTTCTACAAAACCAGACGTTTCGGCTATGCCATCGACTTCCATCATCAGTGAAAATCGAGTGCGATAACGTGAGGTGGTATACGTTAGTGACCACAGTACTGTGGTTAAGGCTGAAGCAGTAAGTAGAAAGAAGTAGTTTCTATGGTAATATTTCATTTCGAAAATGATTTTAAATATAAATCTCAGAACATGGTAGTTATGTATGGTTTTCCATACCGATTTTACTTCCACGTTCCTTAAGGAAATGGAAGTATGGTGATGGCAAAAAAAATCGTGTTCGAGATTATTGCAGATTCTGATTGTACTACACTCAAAACATGAAAAAAAGTAATTTTTCGAAAAGTGTC
The DNA here is from genome assembly GCA_034769895.1 of Magicicada septendecula. Taxonomy (NCBI): domain Eukaryota; kingdom Metazoa; phylum Arthropoda; class Insecta; order Hemiptera; family Cicadidae; genus Magicicada; species Magicicada septendecula. Next base: position 158,830,679 of record CM068373.1, on the reverse strand, counting down.
TGTGTGTCTTGTGTCTGTAGATTTTTTTTCTATGGCAAACGATAACAGCCGCAAATTCAAAAACGTTCAGCCGCAAACAGAATCAAATAATTTTTTGCATACAGTCCTGATTAGTAGAGTACTCAAGACCTATTGTTTTTGGTGAAGATCGGTTAAGGGAAAGGGGTAGTTTACCTGCAACGATTTTTTTAAAATCAAGCGTAATTTTTTTGTATGGCAAACGATAACAGCCGCAAATTCAAACAGAATCGACTACTCTTTTGCATAAAGCCGTGAATTATAGAGTTCTAAAGACCTATTGGTTTTTGTGAAGATCGGTTAAGGGAAAGGGGTAGTTTACCTGCAACATTTTATATTTTAACAAGGGTATTTTTTATGGCAAACAATAAAAGCCGCAAATGTAAACAGAATCAAATAATGTTTTGCATACAGCCCTGATCTATAGAGTACACAAGACCTATTGTTTTAGGTGAAGATCGGTTAAGGTAAAGGGGTAGTTTACCAGCAACATTTTATATTTTAACAAGGGTATTTTTTATGGCAAACAATAAAAGCCGCAAATTCAAACAGAATCAAATAATTATTTGCATACAGTCCTGAATTATAGAGTTCTCAAGACCTATTCTTTTTGGTGAAGATCGGTTATGGGGAAGGGGTAGTTTACCTGCAACGTTTTATGTTTTAAGAAGGGTATTTTCTATGGGAAACGATAACAGTCGCAAATTCAAACATAATCAAATGATTTTTTGCATACTGCCCTGAATTGTAGAGTTCTCGAGATCTGTTGTTTTTGGTGAAGAACGGTTTAGGGAATAGGATAGTTTACCTGCAACGTTTTATGTTTTAAAAGGGTATTTTCTATGGGAAACGATAAGAGCCGCAAATTCAAACATAAACAAATGATTTTTTGCATACTGCCCTGAATTGTAGAGTTCTCAAGATCTGTTGTTTTTGGTGAAGAATGGTTTAGGGGAAAGGATAGTTTACCAGCAACGTTTTATATTTTAAGAAGGGTATTTTCTATGGGAAACGATAACAGTCGCAAATTCAAACATAATCAAATGATTTTTTGCATACTGCCCTGAATTGTAGAGTTCTCAAGATCTGTTGTTTTTGGTGAAGATCGGTTATGGCAAAGGGGTAGTTTACCAGACACGTTTTTTGTTTTAACAAGCGTATTTTTTATGGCAAACGCTAACAGCCGCAAATTCAAACATAATCAAATAACATTTTGCATACAGCCCTGAATCGTAGAGTTCTCAAGACTTGTTGGTTTTGGTGAAGATCGGTTAAGGGGAAGGGGTAGTTTACCTGCAACCTTTTATGTTTTAACAACAGTAAGGTACTAGAAAATTCATTTAAACTTTTTCAAACAATGGTAATTGTTAAAAATAAAATAATTTTGTTGCCAGACAAGAAAATTATAATGTTTTCATTTTAATGTAAATCATGTATGAGAGAAAATATATCGTTCGTGGCAGGCAAGCATATCTCAGTTATGTAATGTTTACGTTTCCATTTTATTATTATGACTACCGCAATAAAAAGGCAGGAAACACACACACACACACACACACACACAAAATTCGCGTTATTTCTGGCCTCATTCATGTTTATTTTCTTACATTTGCACGCTTTTTAAATGGAAAGTGCCGAAACCCATACCAACATAACGCGTGCAAGCCGAAAAAGTGTCCAGCGTGGATACCGATTTGCTTCCTGTGGATCGCTGGGCAGTGTAACTGCACGTGTTTACAGAGGAACGATTCATACACAGACTTTTCGTCTTTAGGGAATGAACCATCTGCTAGATGCTGAGGGTCCATGAGTGACTTCGGAGCGCTCCTTCTTTTCCGCGTGTTTGTTCTGTGAAACGTACACTGTAGATTCGCAGCTTTACTCTAAGCAACGCTCAATAGGAAATGTTGAAAATTGTTGTCCACGGTGTACCCTCATACACACTAAACCTGCTCTGATGTTTTAATTACGGACATCATAATATTAAAACTTTGGAAACTTGAGCACTACTTAAAGGATATCAAACATTAACTTATACAAGCCATTAATTTTATGCATATTTTATATATATATGTGTACAACGTTATCGGCAACAAAGAAGTAGCTTTTGTTAAAATTCCTCCCCGGGATGTTTAGCCGTAGTCCAATGTTTTCTACAAAACCAGACGTTTCCCCTATGCCATCGACTTCCATCATCAGTGAAAATCGAGTGCGATAACGTGAGGTGGTATACGTTAGTGACCACAGTACTGTGGTTAAGGCTGAAGCAGTAAGTAGAAAGAAGTAGTTTCTATGGTAATATTTCATTTCGAAAATGATTTTAAATATAAATCTTAGAACATGGTAGTTATGTATGGTTTTCCATACCGATTTTACTTCCACGTTCCTTAAGGAAATGGAAGTATGGTGATGGCAAAAAAAATCGTGTTCGAGATTATTGCAGATTCTGATTGTACTACACTCAAAACATGAAAAAAAGTAATTTTTCGAAAAGTGTCTGTGTGTCTTGTGTCTGTAGATTTTTTTTCTATGGCAAACGATAACAGCCGCAAATTCAAAAACGTTCAGCCGCAAACAGAATCAAATAATTTTTTGCATACAGTCCTGATTTGTAGAGTACTCAAGACCTATTGTTTCTGGTGAACATCGGTTAAGGGAAAGGGGTAGTTTACCTGCAACGGTTTTTTTAAAATCAAGCGTAATTTTTTTGTATGGCAAACGATAACAGCCGCAAATTCAAACAGAATCGACTACTCTTTTGCATAAAGCCGTGAATTATAGAGTTCTAAAGACCTATTGGTTTTGGTGAAGATCGGTTAAGGGAAAGGGGTGGTTTACCAGCAACATTTTATATTTTAACAAGGGTATTTTTATGGCAAACAATAAAAGCCGCAAATGTAAACAGAACAAATACTTTTTGCATACAGACCTGAATTGTAGAGTTCTCAAGATATATTGTTTTTGGTGAAGATCGGTTAAGGTAAAGGGGTAGTTTACCAGCAACGTTTTATGTTTTAAAAGGGTATTTTATATGGCAAACGATAACAGCCGCAAATTCAAACAGAATCAAATAATGTTTTGCATACAGCCCTGATCTGTAGAGTACACAAGACGTGTTGTTTTAGGTGAAGATCGGTTAAGGGAAAGGGGTAGTTTACCTGCAACATTTTATGTTTTAAAAGGGTATTTTTTATGGCAAACGATAAGAGTCGCAAATTCAAACAGAATCAAATAATTATTTGCATACAGCCCTGAGTTATAGAGTTCTCAAGACCTATTGTTTTTGGTGAAGATCGGTTGTGGGGAAGGGGTAGTTTACTTGCAACGTTTTATGTTTTAAGAAGGGTATTTTCTATGGGAAACGATAACAGTCGCAAATTCAAACATAATCAAATGATTTTTTTCATACTGCCCTGAATTGTAGAGTTCTCAAGATCTGTTGTTTTTGGTGAAGAACGGTTTAGGGAAAAGGATAGTTTACCTGCAACGTTTTATGTTTTAAAAGGGTATTTTCTATGGCAAACGATAAGAGCCGCAAATTCAAACAGAATCATATAATATTTTGCATACAGCCCTGAATTGTAGAGTTCTCAAGTCCTATTGGTGTTGGTGAAGATCGGTTAAGGCAAAGGGGTAGTTTACCTGACACGTTTTTTGTTTTAACAAGGGTATTTTTTATGGCAAACGCTAACAGCCGCAAATTCAAACATAATCAAATAATATTTTGCATACAGCACTGAATCGTAGAGTTCTCAAGACTTGTTGGTTTTTGTGAAGGTCGGTTAAGGGGAAGGGGTAGTTTACCTGCAACCTTTTACGTTTTAACAACAGTAAGGTACTTGAAAATTCATTTAAACGTTTTCAAACAATGGTAATTGTTAAAAATAAAATAATTTTGTTGCCAGACAATAAAATTATAATGTTTTCATTTTAATGTAAATCATGTATGAGAGAAAATATATCGTTCGTGGCAGGCAAGCATATCTCAGTTATGTAATGTTTACGTTTCCATTTTATTATTATGACTACCGCAATAAAAAGGCAGGAAACACACACACACACACACACACACAAAATTCGCGTTATTTCTGGCCTCATTCATGTTTATTTTCTTACATTTGCACGCTTTTTAAATGGAAAGTGCCGAAACCCTTACCAACATAACGCGTGCAAGCCGAAAAAGTGTCCAGCGTGGATACCGATTTGCTTCCTGTGGATCGCTGGGCAGTGTAACTGCACGTGTTTACAGATGAATGATTCATAGACAGACTTTTCGTCTTTAGGGAATGAACCCTCTGCAAGATGCTGAGGGTCCATGAGTGACTTCGGTGCGCTCCTTCTTTTCCGCGTGTTTGTTCTGTGAAACGTACACTGTAGATTCGCAGCTTTACTCTAAGCAACGCTCAATAGGAAATGTTGAAAATTGTTGTCCACGGTGTACCCTCATACACACTAAACCTGCTCTGATGTTTTAATCACGGACATCATAATATTAAAACTTTGGAAACTTGAGCACTACTTAAAGGATATCAAACATTAACTTATACAAGCCATTAATTTTATGCATATTTTATATATATATGTGTACAACGTTATCGGCAACAAAGAAGTAGTTTTTGTTAAAATTCCTCCCCGGGATGTTTAGCCGTAGTCCAATGTTTTCTACAAAACCAGACGTTTCGGCTATGCCATCGACTTCCATCATCAGTGAAAATCGAGTGCGATAACGTGAGGTGGTATACGTTAGTGACCACAGTACTGTGGTTAAGGCTGAAGCAGTAAGTAGAAAGAAGTAGTTTCTATGGTAATATTTCATTTCGAAAATGATTTTAAATATAAATCTTAGAACATGGTAGTTATGTATGGTTTTCCATACCGATTTTACTTCCACGTTCCTTAAGGAAATGGAAGTATGGTGATGGCAAAAAAAATCGTGTTCGAGATTATTGCAGATTCTGATTGTACTACACTCAAAACATGAAAAAAAGTAATTTTTCGAAAAGTGTCTGTGTGTCTTGTGTCTGTAGATTTTTTTTCTATGGCAAACGATAACAGCCGCAAATTCAAAAACGTTCAGCCGCAAACAGAATCAAATAATTTTTTGCATACAGTCCTGATTTGTAGAGTACTCAAGACCTATTGTTTTTGGTGAAGATCGGTTAAGGGAAAGGGGTAGTTTACCTGCAACGGTTTTTTTTAAATCAAGCGTAATTTTTTTGTATGGCAAACGATAACAGCCGCAAATTCAAACAGAATCGACTACTCTTTTGCATAAAGCCGTGAATTATAGAGTTCTAAAGACCTATTGGTTTTGGTGAAGATCGGTTAAGGGAAAGGGGTAGATTACCAGCAACATTTTATATTTTAACAAGGGTATTTTTTATGGCAAACAATAAAAGCCGCAAATGTAAACAGAATCAAATACTTTATGCATACAGCCCTGAATTGTAGAGTTCTCAAGATATATTGTTTTTGGTGAAGATCGGTTAAGGTAAAGGGGTAGTTTACCTGCAACGTTTTATGTTTTAAGAAGGGTATTTTATATGGCAAACGATAACAGCCGCAAATTCAAACAGAATCAAATAATGTTTTGCATACAGCCCTGATCTATAGAGTACACAAGACCTATTGTTTTAGGTGAAGATCGGTTAAGAGAAAGGGGTAGTCTACCAGCAACATTTTATATTTTAACAAGGGTATTTTTTATGGCAAAAAATAAAAGCCGCAAATGTAAACAGAATCAAATACTTTTTGCATACAGCACAGAATTGTAGAGTTCTCAAGATATATTGTTTTTGGTGAAGATCGGTTAAGGTAAAGGGGTAGTTTACCTGCAACGTTTTATGTTTTAAGAAGGGTATTTTCTATGGGAAACGATAACAGTCGCAAATTCAAACATAATCAAATGATTTTTTTCATACTGCCCTGAATTGTAGAGTTCTCAAGATCTGTTGTTTTTGGTGAAGAACGGTTTAGGGAAAAGGATAGTTTACCTGCAACGTTTTATGTTTTAAAAGGGTATTTTCTATGGCAAACGATAAGAGCCGCAAATTCAAATAGAATCATATAATATTTTGCATACAGCCCTGAATTGTAGAGTTCTCAAGTCCTGTTGGTATTGGTGAAGATCGGTTAAGGCAAAGGGGTAGTTTACCTGACACGTTTTTTGTTTTAACAAGGGTATTTTTTATGGCAAACGCTAACAGCCGCAAATTCAAACATAATCAAATAATATTTTGCATACAGCCCTGAATCGTAGAGTTCTCAAGACTTGTTGGTTTTTGTGAAGATCGGTGAAGGGGAAGGGGTAGTTTAACTGCAACCTTTTACGTTTTAACAACAGTAAGGTACTTGAAAATTCATTTAAACTTTTTCAAACAATGGTAATTGTTAAAAATAAAATAATTTTGTTGCCAGACAATAAAATTATAATGTTTTCATTTTAATGTAAATCATGTATGAGAGAAAATATATCGTTCGTGGCAGGCAAGCATATCTCAGTTATGTAATGTTTACGTTTCCATTTTATTATTATGACTACCGCAATAAAAAGGCAGGAAACACACACACACACACACACACACAAAATTCGCGTTATTTCTGGCCTCATTCATGTTTATTTTCTTACATTTGCACGCTTTTTAAATGGAAAGTGCCGAAACCCTTACCAACATAACGCGTGCAAGCCGAAAAAGTGTCCAGCGTGGATACCGATTTGCTTCCTGTGGATCGCTGGGCAGTGTAACTGCACATGTTTACAGAGGAACGATTCATAGACAGACTTTTCGTCTTTAGGGAATGAACCCTCTGCAAGATGCTGAGGGTCCATGAGTGACTTCGGAGCGCTCCTTCTTTTCCGCGTGTTTGTTCTGTGAAACGTACACTGTAGATTCGCAGCTTTACTCTAAGCAACGCTCAATAGGAAATGTTGAAAATTGTTGTCCACGGTGTACCCTCATACACACTAAACCTGCTCTGATGTTTTAATTACGGACATCATAATATTAAAACTTTGGAAACTTGAGCACTACTTAAAGGATATCAAACATTAACTTATACAAGCCATTAATTTTATGCATATTTTATATATATATATATATATATATGTGTGTGTGTGTACAACGTTATCGGCAACAAAGAAGTAGTTTTTGTTAAAATTCCTCCCCGGGATGTTTAGCCGTAGTCCAATGTTTTCTACAAAACCAGACGTTTCGGCTATGCCATCGACTTCCATCATCAGTGAAAATCGAGTGCGATAACGTGAGGTGGTATACGTTAGTGACCACAGTACTGTGGTTAAGGCTGAAGCAGTAAGTAGAAAGAAGTAGTTTCTATGGTAATATTTCATTTCGAAAATGATTTTAAATATAAATCTTAGAACATGGTAGTTATGTATGGTTTTCCATACCGATTTTACTTCCACGTTCCTTAAGGAAATGGAAGTATGGTGATGGCAAAAAAAATCGTGTTCGAGATTATTGCAGATTCTGATTGTACTACACTCAAAACATGAAAAAAAGTAATTTTTCGAAAAGTGTCTGTGTGTCTTGTGTCTGTAGATTTTTTTTCTATGGCAAACGATAACAGCCGCAAATTCAAAAACGTTCAGCCGCAAACAGAATCAAATAATTTTTTGCATACAGTCCTGATTTGTAGAGTACTCAAGACCTATTGTTTTTGGTGAAGATCGGTTAAGGGAAAGGGGTAGTTTACCTGCAACGGTTTTTTTTTAAATCAAGCGTAATTTTTTTGTATGGCAAACGATAACAGCCGCAAATTCAAACAGAATCGACTACTCTTTTGCATAAAGCCGTGAATTATAGAGTTCTAAAGACCTATTCGTTTTGGTGAAGATCGGTTAAGGGAAAGGGGTAGTTTACCAGCAACATTTTATATTTTAACAAGGGTATTTTTTATGGCAAACAATAAAAGCCGCAAAAGTAAACAGAATCAAATACTTTTTGCATACAGCCCTGAATTGTAGAGTTCTCAAGATATATTGTTTTTGGTGAAGATCGGTTAAGGTAAAGGGGTAGTTTACCTGCAACGTTTTATGTTTTAAGAAGGGTATTTTATATGGCAAACGATAACAGCCGCAAATTCAAACAGAATCAAATAATGTTTTGCATACAGCCCTGATCTGTAGAGTACACAAGATCTGTTGTTTTAGGTGAAGATCGGTTAAGGGAAAGGGGTAGTTTACCTGCAACGTTTTATGTTTTAAAAGGGTATTTTTTATGGCAAACGATAAGAGTCGCAAATTCAAACAGAATCAAATAATTAGTTGCATACAGCCCTGAATTATAGAGTTCTCAAGACCTATTGTTTTTGGTGAAGATCGGTTATGGGGAAGGGGTAGTTTACCAGCAACGTTTTACGTTTTAAGAAGGGTATTTTCTTTGGGAAACGATAACAGTCGCAAATTCAAACATAATCAAATGATTTTTTGCATACTGCCCTGAATTGCAGAGTTCTCAAGATCTGTTGTTTTTGGTGAAGAACGGTTTAGGGAAAAGGATAGTTTACTTGCAACGTTTTATGTTTTAAAAGGGTATTTTCTATGGGAAACGATAATAGCCGCAAATTCAAACATAAACAAATGATTTTTTGCATACTCCTCTGAATTGTAGAGTTCTCAAGATCTGTTGTTTTTTGTGAAGAACGATTTAGGGAAAAGAATAGTTTACCAGCAACGTTTTATATTTTAAGAAGGGTATTTTCTATGGGAAACGATAACAGTCGCAAATTCAAACATAATCAAATGATTTTTTTGCATACTGCCCTGAATTGTAGAGTTCTCAAGATCTGTTGTTTTTGGTGAAGAACGGTTTAGGGAAAAGGATAGTTTACCTGCAACGTTTATGTTTTAAAAGGGTATTTTCTATGGCAAACGATAAGAGCCGCAAATTCAAACAGAATCATATAATATTTTGCATACAGCCCTGAATTGTAGAGTTCTCAAGTCCTATTGGTGTTGGTGAAGATCGGTTAAGGCAAAGGGGTAGTTTACCAGACACGTTTTTTGTTTTAACAAGCGTAGTTTTTATGGCAAACGCTAACAGCCGCAAATTCAAACATAATCAAATAATATTTTGCATACAGCCCTGAATCGTAGAGTTCTCAAGACTTGTTGGTTTTGGTGAAGATCGGTTAAGAGGAAGGGGTAGTTTACCAGCAACCTTTTATGTTTTAACAACAGTAAGGTACTTGAAAATTCATTTAAACTTTTTCAAACAATGGTAATTGTTAAAAATAAAATAATTTTGTTGCCAGACAATAAAATTATAATGTTTTCATTTTAATGTAAATCATGTATGAGAGAAAATATATCGTTCGTGGCAGGCAAGCATATCTCAGTTATGTAATGTTTACGTTTCCATTTTATTATTATGACTACCGCAATAAAAAGGCAGGAAACACACACACACACACACACACACACACACACACACACAAAATTCGCGTTATTTCTGGCCTCATTCATGTTTATTTTCTTACATTTGCACGCTTTTTAAATGGAAAGTGCCGAAACCCATACCAACATAACGCGTGCAAGCCGAAAAAGTGTCCAGCGTGGATACCGATTTGCTTCCTGTCGATCGCTGGGCAGTGTAACTGCACGTGTTTACAGAGGAACGATTCATAGACAGACTTTTCGTCTTTAGGGAATGAACCCTCTGCAAGATGCTGAGGGTCCATGAGTGACTTCGGAGCGCTCCTTCTTTTCCGCGTGTTTGTTCTGTGAATCGTACACTGTAGATTCGCAGCTTTACTCTAATCAACGCTCAATAGGAAATGTTGAAAATTGTTGTCCACGGTGTACCCTCATACACACTAAACCTGCTCTGATGTTTTAATTACGGACATCATAATATTAAAACTTTGGAAACTTGAGCACTACTTAATGGATATCAAACATTAACTTATACAAGCCATTAATTTTATACATATTTTTTATATATATGTTTACAACGTTATCGGCAACAAAGAAGTAGTTTTTGTTAAAATTCCTCCCCGGGATGTTTGGCCGTAGTCCAATGTTTTCTACAAAACCAGACGTTTCGGCTATGCCATCGACTTCCATCATCAGTGAAAATCGAGTGCGATAACGTGAGGTGGTATACGTTAGTGACCACAGTACTGTGGTTAAGGCTGAAGCAGTAAGTAGAAAGAAGTAGTTTCTATGGTAATATTTCATTTCGAAAATGATTTTAAATATAAATCTTAGAACATGGAAGTTATGTATGGTTCTCCATACCGATTGTACTTCCACGTTCCTTAAGGAAATGGAAGTATGGTGATGGCAAAAAAAATCGTGTTCGAGATTATTGCAGATTCTGATTGTACTACACTCAAAACATGAAAAAAAGTAATTTTTCGAAAAGTGTCTGTGTGTCTTGTGTCTGTAGATTTTTTTTCTATGGCAAACGATAACAGCCGCAAATTCAAAAACGTTCAGCCGCAAACAGAATCAAATAATTTTTTGCATACAGTCCTGATTTGTAGAGTACTCAAGACCTATTGTTTTTGGTGAAGATCGGTTAAGGGAAAGGGGTAGTTTACCTGCAACGGTTTTTTTTAAATCAAGCGTAATTTTTTTGTATGGCAAACGATAACAGCCGCAAATTCAAACAGAATCGACTACTATTTTGCATAAAGCCCTGAATTATAGAGGTCTAAAGGTCTATTGGTTTTGGTGAAGATCGGTTAAGGGAAAGGGGTAGTTTACCTGCAACGTTTTATGTTTTAAAAGGGTATTTTTTATGGCAAACGATAAGAGTCGCAAATTCAAACAGAATCAAATAATTATTTGCATACAGCCCTGAGTTATAGAGTTCTCAAGACCTGTTGTTTTTGGTGAAGATCGGTTATGGGGAAGGGGTAGTTTACCTGCAACGTTTTATGTTTTAAGAAGGGTATTTTCTATGGGAAACGATAACAGTCGCAAATTCAAACATAATCAAATGATTTTTTTCATACTGCCCTGAATTTTAGAGTTCTCAAGATCTGTTGTTTTTCGTGAAGAACGGTTTAGGGAAAAGGATAGTTTACCTGCAACGTTTTATGTTTTAAAAGGGTATTTTCTATGGCAAACGATAAGAGCCGCAAATTCAAACAGAATCATATAATATTTTGCATACAGCCCTGAATTGTAGAGTTCTCAAGTCCTATTGGTGTTGGTGAAGATCGGTTAAGGCAAAGGGGTAGTTTACCTGACACGTTTTTTGTTTTAACAAGGGTATTTTTTATGGCAAACGCTAACAGCCGCAAATTCAAACATAATCAAATAATATTTTGCATACAGCCCTGAATCGTAGAGTTCTCAAGACTTGTTGGTTTTTGTGAAGATCGGTTAAGGGGAAGGGGTAGTTTACCTGCAACCTTTTACGTTTTAACAACAGTAAGGTACTTGAAAATTCATTTAAACTTTTTCAAACAATGGTAATTGTTAAAAATAAAATAATTTTGTTGCCAGACAATAAAATTATAATGTTTTCATTTTAATGTAAATCATGTATGAGAGAAAATATATCGTTCGTGGCAGGCAAGCATATCTCAGTTATGTAATGTTTACGTTTCCATTTTATTATTATGACTACCGCAATAAAAAGGCAGGAAACACACACACACACACAAAATTCGCGTTATTTCTGGCCTCATTCATGTTTATTTTCTTACATTTGCACGCTTTTTAAATGGAAAGTGCCGAAACCCATACCAACATAACGCGTGCAAGCCGAAAAAGTGTCCAGCGTGGATACCGATTTGCTTCCTGTGGATCGCTGGGCAGTGTAACTGCACGTGTTTACAGAGGAACGATTCATAGACAGACTTTTCGTCTTTAGGGAATGAACCCTCTGCAAGATGCTGAGGGTCCATGAGTGACTTCGGAGCGCTCCTTCTTTTCCGCGTGTTTGTTCTGTGAAACGTACACTGTAGATTCGCAGCTTTACTCTAAGCAACGCTCAATAGGAAATGTTGAAAATTGTTGTCCACGGTGTACCCTCATACACACTAAACCTGCTCTGATGTTTTAATTACGGACATCATAATATTAAAACTTTGGAAACTTGAGCACTACTTAAAGGATATCAAACATTAACTTATACAAGCCATTAATTTTATGCATATTTTATATATATATATGTGTACAACGTTATCGGCAACAAAGAAGTAGTTTTTGTTAAAATTCCTCCCCGGGATGTTTAGCCGTAGTCCAATGTTTTCTACAAAACCAGACGTTTCGGCTATGCCATCGACTTCCATCATCAGTGAAAATCGAGTGCGATAACGTGAGGCGGTATACGTTAGTGACCACAGTACTGTGGTTAAGGCTGAAGCAGTAAGTAGAAAGAAGTAGTTTCTATGGTAATATTTCATTTCGAAAATGATTTTAAATATAAATCTTAGCACATGGTAGTTATGTATGGTTTTCCATACCGATTTTACTTCCACGTTCCTTAAGGAAATGGAAGTATGGTGATGGCAAAAAAAAATCGTGTTCGAGATTATTGCAGATTCTGATTGTACTACACTCAAAACATGAAAAAAAGTAATTTTTCGAAAAGTGTCTGTGTGTCTTGTGTCTGTAGATTTTTTTTCTATGGCAAACGATAACAGCCGCAAATTCAAAAACGTTCAGCCGCAAACAGAATCAAATAATTTTTTGCATACAGTCCTGATTTGTAGAGTACTCAAGACCTATTGTTTTTGGTGAAGATCGGTTAAGGGAAAGGGGTAGTTTACCTGCAACGGTTTTTTTTAAATCAAGCGTAATTTTTTTGTATGGCAAACGATAACAGCCGCAAATTCAAACAGAATCGACTACTCCTTTGCACAAAGCCCTGAATTATAGAGTTCTAAATACCTATTGTTTTTGGTGAAGATCGGTTAAGGTAAAGGGGTAGTTTACCTGCAACGTTTTATGTTTTAAGAAGGGTATTTTATATGGCAAACGATAACAGCCGCAAATTCAAACAGAATCAAATAATGTTTTGCATACAGCCCTGATCTGTAGAGTGCACAAGATCTGTTGTTTTAGGTGAAGATCGGTTAAGGGAAAGGGGTAGTTTACCTGCAACATTTTATATTTTAACAAGGGTATTTTTTATGGCAAACAATAAAAGCCGCAAATGTAAACAGAATCAAATACTTTTTGCATACAGCCCTGAATTGTAGAGTTCTCAAGATATGTTGTTTTTGGTGAAGATCGGTTAAGGTAAAGGGGTAGTTTACCTGCAACGTTTTACGTTTTAAGAAGGGTATTTTCTTTGGGAAACGATAACAGTCGCAAATTCAAACATAATCAAATGATTTTTTGCATACTGCCCTGAATTGCAGAGTTCTCAAGATCTGTTGTTTTTGGTGAAGAACGGTTTAGGGAAAAGGATAGTTTACCTGCAACGTTTTATGTTTTAAAAGGATATTTTCTATGGGAAACGATAAGAGCCGCAAATTAAAACATAAACAAATGATTTTTTGCATACTGCTCTGAATTGTAGAGTTCTCAAGATCTGTTGTTTTTTGTGAAGAACGATTTAGGGAAAAGGATAGTTTACCAGCAACGTTTTATAATTAAGAAGGGTATTTTCTATGGGAAACGATAACAGTCGCAAATTCAAACATAATCAAATGATTTTTTTGCATACTGCCCTGAATTGTAGATTTCTCAAGATCTGTTGTTTTTGGTGAAGAACGGTTTAGGGAAAAGGATAGTTTACCTGCAACGTTTATGTTTTAAAAGGGTATTTTCTATGGCAAACGATAAGAGCCGCAAATTCAAACAGAATCATATAATATTTTGCATACAGCCCTGAATTGTAGAGTTCTCAAGTCCTATTGGTGTTGGTGAAGATCGGTTAAGGCAAAGGGGTAGTTTACCAGACACGTTTTTTGTTTTAACAAGCGTAGTTTTTATGGCAAACGCTAACAGCCGCAAATTCAAACATAATCAAATAATATTTTGCATACAGCCCTGAATCGTAGAGTTCTCAAGACTTGTTGGTTTTGGTGAAGATCGGTTAAGAGGAAGGGGTAGTTTACCAGCAACCTTTTATGTTTTAACAACAGTAAGGTACTTGAAAATTCATTTAAACTTTTTCAAACAATGGTAATTGTTAAAAATAAAATAATTTTGTTGCCAGTCAATAAAATTATAATGTTTTCATTTTAATGTAAATCATGTATGAGAGAAAATATATCGTTCGTGGCAGGCAAGCATATCTCAGTTATGTAATGTTTACGTTTCCATTTTATTATTATGACTACCGCAATAAAAAGGCAGGAAACACACACACACACAAAATTCGCGTTATTTCTGGCCTCATTCATGTTTATTTTCTTAGATTTGCACGCTTTTTAAATGGAAAGTGCCGAAACCCATACCAACATAACGCGTGCAAGCCGAAAAAGTGTCCAGCGTGGATACCGATTTGCTTCCTGTGGATCGCTGGGCAGTGTAACTGCACGTGTTTACAGAGGAACGATTCATAGACAGACTTTTCGTCTTTAGGGAATGAACCCTCTGCAAGATGCTGAGGGTCCATGAGTGACTTCGGAGCGCTCCTTCTTTTCCGCGTGTTTGTTCTGTGAAACGTACACTGTAGATTCGCAGCTTTACTCTAAGCAACGCTCAATAGGAAATGTTGAAAATTGTTGTCCACGGTGTACCCTCATACACACTAAACCTGCTCTGATGTTTTAATTACGGACATCATAATATTAAAACTTTGGAAACTTGAGCACTACTTAAAGGATATCAAACATTAACTTATACAAGCCATTAATTTTATGCATATTTTATATATATATATGTGTACAACGTTATCGGCAACAAAGAAGTAGTTTTTGTTAAAATTCCTCCCCGGGATGTTTAGCCGTAGTCCAATGTTTTCTACAAAACCAGACGTTTCGGCTATGCCATCGACTTCCATCATCAGTGAAAATCGAGTGCGATAACGTGAGGCGGTATACGTTAGTGACCACAGTACTGTGGTTAAGGCTGAAGCAGTAAGTAGAAAGAAGTAGTTTCTATGGTAATATTTCATTTCGAAAATGATTTTAAATATAAATCTTAGCACATGGTAGTTATGTATGGTTTTCCATACCGATTTTACTTCCACGTTCCTTAAGGAAATGGAAGTATGGTGATGGCAAAAAAAAATCGTGTTCGAGATTATTGCAGATTCTGATTGTACTACACTCAAAACATGAAAAAAAGTAATTTTTCGAAAAGTGTCTGTGTGTCTTGTGTCTGTAGATTTTTTTTCTATGGCAAACGATAACAGCCGCAAATTCAAAAACGTTCAGCCGCAAACAGAATCAAATAATTTTTTGCATACAGTCCTGATTTGTAGAGTACTCAAGACCTATTGTTTTTGGTGAAGATCGGTTAAGGGAAAGGGGTAGTTTACCTGCAACGGTTTTTTTTAAATCAAGCGTAATTTTTTTGTATGGCAAACGATAACAGCCGCAAATTCAAACAGAATCGACTACTCCTTTGCACAAAGCCCTGAATTATAGAGTTCTAAATACCTATTGTTTTTGGTGAAGATCGGTTAAGGTAAAAGGGTAGTTTACCTGCAACGTTTTATGTTTTAAGAAGGGTATTTTATATGGCAAACGATAACAGCCGCAAATTCAAACAGAATCAAATAATGTTTTGCATACAGCCCTGATCTGTAGAGTGCACAAGATCTGTTGTTTTAGGTGAAGATCGGTTAAGGGAAAGGGGTAGTTTACCTGCAACATTTTATATTTTAACAAGGGTATTTTTTATGGCAAACAATAAAAGCCGCAAATGTAAACAGAATCAAATACTTTTTGCATACAGCCCTGAATTGTAGAGTTCTCAAGATATGTTGTTTTTGGTGAAGATCGGTTAAGGTAAAGGGGTAGTTTACCTGCAACGTTTTACGTTTTAAGAAGGGTATTTTCTTTGGGAAACGATAACAGTCGCAAATTCAAACATAATCAAATGATTTTTTGCATACTGCCCTGAATTGCAGAGTTCTCAAGATCTGTTGTTTTTGGTGAAGAACGGTTTAGGGAAAAGGATAGTTTACCTGCAACGTTTTATGTTTTAAAAGGGTATTTTCTATGGGAAACGATAAGAGCCGCAAATTCAAACATAAACAAATGATTTTTTGCATACTGCTCTGAATTGTAGAGTTCTCAAGATCTGTTGTTTTTTGTGAAGAACGATTTAGGGAAAAGGATAGTTTACCAGCAACGTTTTATAATTAAGAAGGGTATTTTCTATGGGAAACGATAACAGTCGCAAATTCAAACATAATCAAATGATTTTTTTGCATACTGCCCTGAATTGTAGATTTCTCAAGATCTGTTGTTTTTGGTGAAGAACGGTTTAGGGAAAAGGATAGTTTACCTGCAACGTTTATGTTTTAAAAGGGTATTTTCTATGGCAAACGATAAGAGCCGCAAATTCAAACAGAATCATATAATATTTTGCATACAGCCCTGAATTGTAGAGTTCTCAAGTCCTATTGGTGTTGGTGAAGATCGGTTAAGGCAAAGGGGTAGTTTACCAGACACGTTTTTTGTTTTAACAAGCGTAGTTTTTATGGCAAACGCTAACAGCCGCAAATTCAAACATAATCAAATAATATTTTGCATACAGCCCTGAATCGTAGAGTTCTCAAGACTTGTTGGTTTTGGTGAAGATCGGTTAAGAGGAAGGGGTAGTTTACCAGCAACCTTTTATGTTTTAACAACAGTAAGGTACTTGAAAATTCATTTAAACTTTTTCAAACAATGGTAATTGTTAAAAATAAAATAATTTTGTTGCCAGTCAATAAAATTATAATGTTTTCATTTTAATGTAAATCATGTATGAGAGAAAATATATCGTTCGTGGCAGGCAAGCATATCTCAGTTATGTAATGTTTACGTTTCCATTTTATTATTATGACTACCGCAATAAAAAGGCAGGAAACACACACACACACAAAATTCGCGTTATTTCTGGCCTCATTCATGTTTATTTTCTTAGATTTGCACGCTTTTTAAATGGAAAGTGCCGAAACCCATACCAACATAACGCGTGCAAGCCGAAAAAGTGTCCAGCGTGGATACCGATTTGCTTCCTGTGGATCGCTGGGCAGTGTAACTGCACGTGTTTACAGAGGAACGATTCATAGACAGACTTTTCGTCTTTAGGGAATGAACCCTCTGCAAGATGCTGAGGGTCCATGAGTCACTTCGGAGCGCTCCTTCTTTTCCGCGTGTTTGTTCTGTGAAACGTACACTGTAGATTCGCAGCTTTACTCTAATCAACGCTCAATAGGAAATGTTGAAAATTGTTGTCCACGGTGTACCCTCATACACACTAAACCTGCTCTGATGTTTTAATTACGGACATCATAATATTAAAACTTTGGAAACTTGAGCACTACTTAATGGATATCAAACATTAACTTATACAAGCCATTAATTTTATACATATTTTTTATATATATGTGTACAACGTTATCGGCAACAAAGAAGTAGTTTTTGTTAAAATTCCTCCCCGGGATGTTTGGCCGTAGTCCAATGTTTTCTACAAAACCAGACGTTTCGGCTATGCCATCGACTTCCATCATCAGTGAAAATCGAGTGCGATAACGTGAGGTGGTATACGTTAGTGACCACAGTAGTGTGGTTAAGGCTGAAGCAGTAAGTAGAAAGAAGTAGTTTCTATGGTAATATTTCATTTCGAAAATGATTTTAAATATAAATCTTAGAACATGGAAGTTATGTATGGTTCTCCATACCGATTGTACTTCCACGTTCCTTAAGGAAATGGAAGTATGGTGATGGCAAAAAAAATCGTGTTCGAGATTATTGCAGATTCTGATTGTACTACACTCAAAACATGAAAAAAAGTAATTTTTCGAAAAGTGTCTGTGTGTCTTGTGTCTGTAGATTTTTTTTCTATGGCAAACGATAACAGCCGCAAATTCAAAAACGTTCAGCCGCAAACAGAATCAAATAATTTTTTGCATACAGTCCTGATTTGTAGAGTACTCAAGACCTATTGTTTTTGGTGAAGATCGGTTAAGGGAAAGGGGTAGTTTACCTGCAACGGTTTTTTTTAAATTAAGCGTAATTTTTTTGTATGGCAAACGATAACAGCCGCAAATTCAAACAGAATCGACTACTCTTTTGCATAAAGCCCTGAATTATAGAGGTCTAAAGGCCTATTGGTTTTGGTGAAGATCGGTTAAGGGAAAGGGGTAGTTTACCTGCAACATTTTATATTTTAACAAGGGTATTTTTTATGGCAAACAATAAAAGCCGCAAATGTAAACAGAATCAAATACTTTTTGCATACAGCCCTGAATTGTAGAGTTCTCAAGATGTATTGTTTTTGGTGAAGATCGGTTAAGGTAAAGGGGTAGTTTACCTGCAACGTTTTATGTTTTAAGAAGGGTATTTTATATGGCAAACGATAACAGCCGCAAATTCAAACAGAATCAAATAATGTTTTGCATACAGCCCTGATCTGTAGAGTACACAAGATCTGTTGTTTCAGGTGAAGATCGGTTAAGGGAAAGGGGTAGTTTACCTGCAACGTTTTATGTTTTAAAAGGGTATTTTTTATGGCAAACGATAAGAGTCGCAAATTCAAACAGAATCAAATAATTATTTGCATACAGCCCTGAGTTATAGAGTTCTCAAGACCTATTGTTTTTGGTGAAGATCGGTTATGGGGAAGGGGTAGTTTACCTGCAACGTTTTATGTTTTAAGAAGGGTATTTTCTATGGGAAACGATAACAGTCGCAAATTCAAACATAATCAAATGATTTTTTTCATGCTGCCCTGAATTTTAGAGTTCTCAAGATCTGTTGTTTTTGGTGAAGAACGGTTTAGGGAAAAGGATAGTTTACCGGCAACGTTTTATGTTTTAAAAGGGTATTTTCTATGGCAAACGATAAGAGCCGCAAATTCAAACAGAATCATATAATATTTTGCATACAGCCCTGAATTGTAGAGTTCTCAAGTCGTATTGGTGTTGGTGAAGATCGGTTAAGGCAAAGGGGTAGTTTACCTGACACGTTTTTTGTTTTAACAAGGGTATTTTTTATGGCAAACGCTAACAGCCGCAAATTCAAACATAATCAAATAATATTTTGCATACAGCCCTGAATCGTAGAGTTCTCAAGACTTGTTGGTTTTTGTGAAGATCGGTTAAGGGGAAGGGGTAGTTTACCTGCAACCTTTTACGTTTTAACAACAGTAAGGTACTTGAAAATTCATTTAAACTTTTTCAAACAATGGTAATTGTTAAAAATAAAATAATTTTGTTGCCAGACAATAAAATTATAATGTTTTCATTTTAATGTAAATCATGTATGAGAGAAAATATATCGTTCGTGGCAGGCAAGCATATCTCAGTTATGTAATGTTTACGTTTCCATTTTATTATTATGACTACCGCAATAAAAAGGCAGGAAACACACACACACACACACACACACACACAAAATTCGCGTTATTTCTGGCCTCATTCATGTTTATTTTCTTACATTTGCACGCTTTTTAAATGGAAAGTGCCGAAACCCATACCAACATAACGCGTGCAAGCCGAAAAAGTGTCCAGCGTGGATACCGATTTGCTTCCTGTGGATCGCTGGGCAGTGTAACTGCACGTGTTTACAGAGGAACGATTCATAGACAGACTTTTCGTCTTTAGGGAATGAACCCTCTGCAAGATGCTGAGGGTCCATGAGTGACTTCGGAGCGCTCCTTCTTTTCCGCGTGTTTGTTCTGTGAAACGTACACTGTAGATTCGCAGCTTTACTCTAAGCAACGCTCAATAGGAAATGTTGAAAATTGTTGTCCACGGTGTACCCTCATACACACTAAACCTGCTCTGATGTTTTAATTACGGACATCATAATATTAAAACTTTGGAAACTTGAGCACTACTTAAAGGATATCAAACATTAACTTATACAAGCCATTAATTTTATGCATATTTTATATATATATATGGGTACAACGTTATCGGCAACAAAGAAGTAGTTTTTGTTAAAATTCCTCCCCGGGATGTTTAGCCGTAGTCCAATGTTTTCTACAAAACCAGACGTTTCGGCTATGCCATCGACTTCCATCATCAGTGAAAATCGAGTGCGATAACGTGAGGCGGTATACGTTAGTGACCACAGTACTGTGGTTAAGGCTGAAGCAGTAAGTAGAAAGAAGTAGTTTCTATGGTAATATTTCATTTCGAAAATGATTTTAAATATAAATCTTAGCACATGGTAGTTATGTATGGTTTTCCATACCGATTTTACTTCCACGTTCCTTAAGGAAATGGAAGTATGGTGATGGCAAAAAAAAATCGTGTTCGAGATTATTGCAGATTCTGATTGTACTACACTCAAAACATGAAAAAAAGTAATTTTTCGAAAAGTGTCTGTGTGTCTTGTGTCTGTAGATTTTTTTTCTATGGCAAACGATAAAAGCCGCAAATTCAAAAACGTTCAGCCGCAAACAGAATCAAATAATTTTTTGCATACAGTCCTGATTTGTAGAGTACTCAAGACCTATTGTTTTTGGTGAAGATCGGTTAAGGGAAAGGGGTAGTTTACCTGCAACGGTTTTTTTTAAATCAAGCGTAATTTTTTTGTATGGCAAACGATAACAGCCGCAAATTCAAACAGAATCGACTACTCCTTTGCACAAAGCCCTGAAATATAGAGTTCTAAAGACCTATTGGTTTTGGTGAAGATCGGTTAAGGGAAAGGGGTAGTTTACCTGCAACATTTTATATTTTAACAAGGGTATCTTTTATGGCAAACAATAAAAGCCGCAAATGTAAACAGAATCAAATACTTTTTGCATACAGACCTGAATTGTAGAGTTCTCAAGATATATTGTTTTTGGTGAAGATCGGTTAAGGTAAAGGGGTAGTTTACCTGCAACTTTTTATGTTTTAAGAAGGGTATTTTATATGGCAAACGATAACAGCCGCAAATTCAAACAGAATCAAATAATGTTTTGCATACAGCCCTGATCTGTAGAGTGCACAAGATCTGTTGTTTTAGGTGAAGATCGGTTAAGGGAAAGGGGTAGTTTACCTGCAACATTTTATATTGTAACAAGGGTATTTTTTATGGCAAACAATAAAAGCCGCAAATGTAAACAGAATCAAATACTTTTTGCATACAGCCCTGAATTGTAGAGTTCTCAAGATATGTTGTTTTTGGTGAAGATCGGTTAAGGTAAAGGGGTAGTTTACCTACAACGTTTTACGTTTTAAGAAGGGTATTTTCTTTGGGAAACGATAACAGTCGCAAATTCAAACATAATCAAATGATTTTTTGCATACTGCCCTGAATTGCAGAGTTCTCAAGATCTGTTGTTTTTGGTGAAGAACGGTTTAGGGAAAAGGATAGTTTACCTGCAACGTTTTATGTTTTAAAAGGGTATTTTCTATGGGAAACGATAAGAGCCGCAAATTCAAACATAAACAAATGATTTTTTGCATACTGCTCTGAATTGTAGAGTTCTCAAGATCTGTTGTTTTTTGTGAAGAACGATTTAGGGAAAAGGATAGTTTACCAGCAACGTTTTATATTTTAAGAAGGGTATTTTCTATGGGAAACGATAACAGTCGCAAATTCAAACATAATCAAATGATTTTTTTGCATACTGCCCTGAATTGTAGATTTCTCAAGATCTGTTGTTTTTGGTGAAGAACGGTTTAGGGAAAAGGATAGTTTACCTGCAACGTTTATGTTTTAAAAGGGTATTTTCTATGGCAAACGATAAGAGCCGCAAATTCAAACAGAATCATATAATATTTTGCATACAGCCCTGAATTGTAGAGTTCTCAAGTCCTATTGGTGTTGGTGAAGATCGGTTGAGGCAAAGGGGTAGTTTACCAGACACGTTTTTTGTTTTAACAAGCGTAGTTTTTATGGCAAACGCTAACAGCCGCAAATTCAAACATAATCAAATAATATTTTGCATACAGCCCTGAATCGTAGAGTTCTCAAGACTTGTTGGTTTTGGTGAAGATCGGTTAAGAGGAAGGGGTAGTTTACCAGCAACCTTTTATGTTTTAACAACAGTAAGGTACTTGAAAATTCATTTAAACTTTTTCAAACAATGGTAATTGTTAAAAATAAAATAATTTTGTTGCCAGACAATAAAATTATAATGTTTTCATTTTAACGTAAATCATGTATGAGAGAAAATATATCGTTCGTGGCAGGCAAGCATATCTCAGTTATGTAATGTTTACGTTTCCATTTTATTATTATGACTACCGCAATAAAAAGGCAGGAAACACACACACACACACAAAATTCGCGTTATTTCTGGCCTCATTCATGTTTATTTTCTTACATTTGCACGCTTTTTAAATGGAAAGTGCCGAAACCCATACCAACATAACGCGTGCAAGCCGAAAAAGTGTCCAGCGTGGATACCGATTTGCTTCCTGTGGATCGCTGGGCAGTGTAACTGCACGTGTTTACAGAGGAACGATTCATAGAAAGACTTTTCGTCTTTAGGGAATGAACCCTCTGCAAGATGCTGAGGGTCCATGAGTCACTTCGGAGCGCTCCTTCTTTTCCGCGTGTTTGTTCTGTGAAACGTACACTGTAGATTCGCAGCTTTACTCTAATCAACGCTCAATAGGAAATGTTGAAAATTGTTGTCCACGGTGTACCCTCATACACACTAAACCTGCTCTGATGTTTTAATTACGGACATCATAATATTAAAACTTTGGAAACTTGAGCACTACTTAATGGATATCAAACATTAACTTATACAAGCCATTAATTTTATACATATTTTTTATATATATGTGTACAACGTTATCGGCAACAAAGAAGTAGTTTTTGTTAAAATTCCTCCCCGGGATGTTTGGCCGTAGTCCAATGTTTTCTACAAAACCAGACGTTTCGGCTATGCCATCGACTTCCATCATCAGTGAAAATCGAGTGCGATAACGTGAGGTGGTATACGTTAGTGACCACAGTACTGTGGTTAAGGCTGAAGCAGTAAGTAGAAAGAAGTAGTTTCTATGGTAATATTTCATTTCGAAAATGATTTTAAATATAAATCTTAGAACATGGAAGTTATGTATGGTTCTCCATACCGATTGTACTTCCACGTTCCTTAAGGAAATGGAAGTATGGTGATGGCAAAAAAAATCGTGTTCGAGATTATTGCAGATTCTGATTGTACTACACTCAAAACATGAAAAAAAGTAATTTTTCGAAAAGTGTCTGTGTGTCTTGTGTCTGTAGATTTTTTTCTATGGCAAACGATAACAGCCGCAAATTCAAAAACGTTCAGCCGCAAACAGAATCAAATAATTTTTTGCATACAGTCCTGATTTGTAGAGTACTTAAGACCTATTGTTTTTGGTGAAGATCGGTTAAGGGAAAAGGGTAGTTTACCTGCAACGGTTTTTTTTAAATCAAGCGTAATTTTTTTTGTATGGCAAACGATAACAGCCGCAAATTCAAACAGAATCGACTACTCTTTTGCATAAAGCCCTGAATTATAGAGTTCTAAAGGCCTATTGGTTTTGGTGAAGATCGGTTAAGGGAAAGGGGTAGTTTACCTGCAACATTTTATATTTTAACAAGGGTATTTTTTATGGCAAACAATAAAAGCCGCAAATGTAAACAGAATCAAATACTTTTTGCATACAGCCCTGAATTGTAGAGCTCTCAAGATGTATTGTTTTGGTGAAGATCGGTTAAGGTAAAGGGGTAGTTTACCTGCAACGTTTTATGTTTTAAGAAGGGTATTTTATATGGCAAACGATAACAGCCGCAAATTCAAACAGAATCAAATAATGTTTTGCATACAGCCCTGATCTGTAGAGTACACAAGACGTGTTGTTTTATGTGAAGATCGGTTAAGGGAAAGGGGTAGTTTACCAGCAACGTTTTATGTTTTAAAAGGTTATTTTTTATGGCAAACGATAAGAGTCGCAAATTCAAACAGAATCAAATAATTATTTGCATACAGCCCTGAGTTATAGAGTTCTCAAGACCTATTGTTTTTGGTGAAGATCGGTTATGGGGAAGGGGTAGTTTACCTGCAACGTTTTATGTTTTAAGAAGGGTATTTTCTATGGGAAACGATAACAGTCGCAAATTCAAACATAATCAAATGATTTTTTTCATGCTGCCCTGAATTTTAGAGTTCTCAAGATCTGTTGTTTTTGGTGAAGAACGGTTTAGGGAAAAGGATAGTTTACCGGCAACGTTTTATGTTTTAAAAGGGTATTTTCTATGGCAAACGATAAGAGCCGCAAATTCAAACAGAATCATATAATATTTTGCATACAGCCCTGAATTGTAGAGTTCTCAAGTCCTATTGGTGTTGGTGAAGATCGGTTAAGGCAAAGGGGTAGTTTACCTGACACGTTTTTTGTTTTAACAAGGGTATTTTTTATGGCAAACGCTAACAGCCGCAAATTCAAACATAATCAAATAATATTTTGCATACAGCCCTGAATCGTAGAGTTCTCAAGACTTGTTGGTTTTTGTGAAGATCGGTTAAGGGGAAGGGGTAGTTTACCTGCAACCTTTTACGTTTTAACAACTGTAAGGTACTTGAAAATTCATTTAAACTTTTTCAAACAATGGTAATTGTTAAAAGTAAAATAATTTTGTTGCCAGACAATAAAATTATAATGTTTTCATTTTAATGTAAATCATGTATGAGAGAAAATATATCGTTCGTGGCAGGCAAGCATATCTCAGTTATGTAATGTTTACGTTTCCATTTTATTATTATGACTACCGCAATAAAAAGGCAGGAAACACACACACACACAAAATTCGCGTTATTTCTGGCCTCATTCATGTTTATTTTCTTACATTTGCACGCTTTTTAAATGGAAAGTGCCGAAACCGATACCAACATAACGCGTGCAAGCCGAAAAAGTGTCCAGCGTGGATACCGATTTGCTTCCTGTGGATCGCTGGGCAGTGTAACTGCACGTGTTTACAGAGGAACGATTCATAGACAGACTTTTCGTCTTTAGGGAATGAACCCTCTGCAAGATGCTGAGGGTCCATGAGTGACTTCGGAGCGCTCCTTCTTTTCCGCGTGTTTGTTCTGTGAAACGTACACTGTAGATTCGCAGCTTTACTCTAAGCAACGCTCAATAGGAAATGTTGAAAATTGTTGTCCACGGTGTACCCTCATACACACTAAACCTGCTCTGATGTTTTAATTACGGACATCATAATATTAAAACTTTGGAAACTTGAGCACTACTTAAAGGATATCAAACATTAACTTATACAAGCCATTAATTTTATGCATATTTTATATATATATGTGTACAGCGTTATCGGCAACAAAGAAGTAGTTTTTGTTAAAAAACCTCCCCGGGATGTTTAGCCGTAGTCCAATGTTTTCTACAAAACCAGACGTTTCGGCTATGCCATCGACTTCCATCATCAGTTAAAATCGAGTGCGATAACGTGAGGCGGTATACGTTAGTGACCACAGTACTGTGGTTAAGGCTGAAGCAGTAAGTAGAAAGAAGTAGTTTCTATGGTAATATTTCATTTCGAAAATGATTTTAAATATAAATCTTAGCACATGGTAGTTATGTATGGTTTTCCATACCGATTTTACTTCCACGTTCCTTAAGGAAATGGAAGTATGGTGATGGCAAAAAAAATCGTGTTCGAGATTATTGCAGATTCTGATTGTACTACACTCAAAACATGAAAAAAAGTAATTTTTCGAAAAGTGTCTGTGTGTCTTGTGTCTGTAGATTTTTTTCTATGGCAAACGATAACAGCCGCAAATTCAAAAACGTTCAGCCGCAAACAGAATCAAATAATTTTTTGCATACAGTCCTGATTTGTAGAGTACTTAAGACCTATTGTTTTTGGTGAAGATCGGTTAAGGGAAAAGGGTAGTTTACCTGCAACGGTTTTTTTTAAATCAAGCGTAATTTTTTTTGTATGGCAAACGATAACAGCCGCAAATTCAAACAGAATCGACTACTCTTTTGCATAAAGCCCTGAATTATAGAGTTCTAAAGGCCTATTGGTTTTGGTGAAGATCGGTTAAGGGAAAGGGGTAGTTTACCTGCAACATTTTATATTTTAACAAGGGTATTTTTTATGGCAAACAATAAAAGCCGCAAATGTAAACAGAATCAAATACTTTTTGCATACAGCCCTGAATTGTAGAGCTCTCAAGATGTATTGTTTTGGTGAAGATCGGTTAAGGTAAAGGGGTAGTTTACCTGCAACGTTTTATGTTTTAAGAAGGGTATTTTATATGGCAAACGATAACAGCCGCAAATTCAAACAGAATCAAATAATGTTTTGCATACAGCCCTGATCTGTAGAGTACACAAGACGTGTTGTTTTATGTGAAGATCGGTTAAGGGAAAGGGGTAGTTTACCTGCAACGTTTTATGTTTTAAAAGGTTATTTTTTATGGCAAACGATAAGAGTCGCAAATTCAAACAGAATCAAATAATTATTTGCATACAGCCCTGAGTTATAGAGTTCTCAAGACCTATTGTTTTTGGTGAAGATCGGTTATGGGGAAGGGGTAGTTTACCTGCAACGTTTTATGTTTTAAGAAGGGTATTTTCTATGGGAAACGATAACAGTCGCAAATTCAAACATAATCAAATGATTTTTTTCATGCTGCCCTGAATTTTAGAGTTCTCAAGATCTGTTGTTTTTGGTGAAGAACGGTTTAGGGAAAAGGATAGTTTACCGGCAACGTTTTATGTTTTAAAAGGGTATTTTCTATGGCAAACGATAAGAGCCGCAAATTCAAACAGAATCATATAATATTTTGCATACAGCCCTGAATTGTAGAGTTCTCAAGTCCTATTGGTGTTGGTGAAGATCGGTTAAGGCAAAGGGGTAGTTTACCTGACACGTTTTTTGTTTTAACAAGGGTATTTTTTATGGCAAACGCTAACAGCCGCAAATTCAAACATAATCAAATAATATTTTGCATACAGCCCTGAATCGTAGAGTTCTCAAGACTTGTTGGTTTTTGTGAAGATCGGTTAAGGGGAAGGGGTAGTTTACCTGCAACCTTTTACGTTTTAACAACTGTAAGGTACTTGAAAATTCATTTAAACTTTTTCAAACAATGGTAATTGTTAAAAGTAAAATAATTTTGTTGCCAGACAATAAAATTATAATGTTTTCATTTTAATGTAAATCATGTATGAGAGAAAATATATCGTTCGTGGCAGGCAAGCATATCTCAGTTATGTAATGTTTACGTTTCCATTTTATTATTATGACTACCGCAATAAAAAGGCAGGAAACACACACACACACAAAATTCGCGTTATTTCTGGCCTCATTCATGTTTATTTTCTTACATTTGCACGCTTTTTAAATGGAAAGTGCCGAAACCGATACCAACATAACGCGTGCAAGCCGAAAAAGTGTCCAGCGTGGATACCGATTTGCTTCCTGTGGATCGCTGGGCAGTGTAACTGCACGTGTTTACAGAGGAACGATTCATAGACAGACTTTTCGTCTTTAGGGAATGAACCCTCTGCAAGATGCTGAGGGTCCATGAGTGACTTCGGAGCGCTCCTTCTTTTCCGCGTGTTTGTTCTGTGAAACGTACACTGTAGATTCGCAGCTTTACTCTAAGCAACGCTCAATAGGAAATGTTGAAAATTGTTGTCCACGGTGTACCCTCATACACACTAAACCTGCTCTGATGTTTTAATTACGGACATCATAATATTAAAACTTTGGAAACTTGAGCACTACTTAAAGGATATCAAACATTAACTTATACAAGCCATTAATTTTATGCATATTTTATATATATATGTGTACAACGTTATCGGCAACAAAGAAGTAGTTTTTGTTAAAAAACCTCCCCGGGATGTTTAGCCGTAGTCCAATGTTTTCTACAAAACCAGACGTTTCGGCTATGCCATCGACTTCCATCATCAGTGAAAATCGAGTGCGATAACGTGAGGCGGTATACGTTAGTGACCACAGTACTGTGGTTAAGGCTGAAGCAGTAAGTAGAAAGAAGTAGTTTCTATGGTAATATTTCATTTCGAAAATGATTTTAAATATAAATCTTAGCACATGGTAGTTATGTATGGTTTTCCATACCGATTTTACTTCCACGTTCCTTAAGGAAATGGAAGTATGGTGATGGCAAAAAAAAATCGTGTTCGAGATTATTGCAGATTCTGATTGTACTACACTCAAAACATGAAAAAAAGTAATTTTTCGAAAAGTGTCTGTGTGTCTTGTGTCTGTAGATTTTTTTTCTATGGCAAACGATAACAGCCGCAAATTCAAAAACGTTCAGCCGCAAACAGAATCAAATAATTTTTTGCATACAGTCCTGATTTGTAGAGTACTCAAGACCTATTGTTTTTGGTGAAGATCGGTTAAGGGAAAGGGGTAGTTTACCTGCAACGGTTTTTTTTAAATCAAGCGTAATTTTTTTGTATGGCAAACGATAACAGCCGCAAATTCAAACAGAATCGACTACTCCTTTGCACAAAGCCCTGAATTATAGAGTTCTAAAGACCTATTGGTTTTGGTGAAGATCGGTTAAGGGAAAGGGGTAGTTTACCTGCAACATTTTATATTTTAACAAGGGTATCTTTTATGGCAAACAATAAAAGCCGCAAATGTAAACAGAATCAAATACTTTTTGCATACAGCCCTGAATTGTAGAGTTCTCAAGATATATTGTTTTTGGTGAAGATCGGTTAAGGTAAAGGGGTAGTTTACCTGCAACTTTTTATGTTTTAAGAAGGGTATTTTATATGGCAAACGATAACAGCCGCAAATTCAAACAGAATCAAATAATGTTTTGCATACAGCCCTGATCTGTAGAGTGCACAAGATCTGTTGTTTTAGGTGAAGATCGGTTAAGGGAAGGGGTAGTTTACCTGCAACATTTTATATTTTAACAAGGGTATTTTTTATGGCAAACAATAAAAGCCGCAAATGTAAACAGAATCAAATACTTTTTGCATACAGCCCTGAATTGTAGAGTTCTCAAGATATGTTGTTTTTGGTGAAGATCGGTTAAGGTAAAGGGGTAGTTTACCTGCAACGTTTTACGTTTTAAGAAGGGTATTTTCTTTGGGAAACGATAACAGTCGCAAATTCAAACATAATCAAATGATTTTTTGCATACTGCCCTGAATTGCAGAGTTCTCAAGATCTGCTGTTTTTGGTGAAGAACGGTTTAG
The DNA here is from genome assembly GCA_034769895.1 of Magicicada septendecula. Classification (NCBI taxonomy): domain Eukaryota; kingdom Metazoa; phylum Arthropoda; class Insecta; order Hemiptera; family Cicadidae; genus Magicicada; species Magicicada septendecula. The sequence goes on along the minus strand of CM068373.1, from coordinate 158,801,442 downwards.
GGAAAAGGATAGTTTACCTGCAACGGTTTATGTTTTAAAAGGGTATTTTCTATGGGAAACGATAAGAGCCGCAAATTCAAACATAAACAAATGATTTTTTGCATACTGCTCTGAATTGTAGAGTTCTCATGATCTGTTGTTTTTTGTGAAGAACGATTTAGGGAAAAGGATAGTTTACCAGCAACGTTTTATATTTTAAGAAGGGTATTTTCTATGGGAAACGATAACAGTCGCAAATTCAAACATAATCAAATGATTTTTTTGCATACTGCCCTGAATTGTAGATTTCTCAAGATCTGTTGTTTTTGGTGAAGAACGGTTTAGGGAAAAGGATAGTTTACCTGCAACGTTTATGTTTTAAAAGGGTATTTTCTATGGCAAACGATAAGAGCCGCAAATTCAAACAGAATCATATAATATTTTGCATACAGCCCTGAATTGTAGAGTTCTCAAGTCCTATTGGTGTTGGTGAAGATCAGTTAAGGCAAAGGGGTAGTTTACCAGACACGTTTTTTGTTTTAACAAGCGTAGTTTTTATGGCAAACGCTAACAGCCGCAAATTCAAACATAATCAAATAATATTTTGCATACAGCCCTGAATCGTAGAGTTCTCAAGACTTGTTGGTTTTGGTGAAGATCGGTTAAGAGGAAGGGGTAGTTTACCAGCAACCTTTTATGTTTTAACAACAGTAAGGTACTTGAAAATTCATTTAAACTTTTTCAAACAATGGTAATTGTTAAAAATAAAATAATTTTGTTGCCAGACAATAAAATTATAATGTTTTCATTTTAATGTAAATCATGTATGAGAGAAAATATATCGTTCGTGGCAGGCAAGCATATCTCAGTTATGTAATGTTTACGTTTCCATTTTATTATTATGACTACCGCAATAAAAAGGCAGGAAACACACACACACACAAAATTCGCGTTATTTCTGGCCTCATTCATGTTTATTTTCTTACATTTGCACGCTTTTTAAATGGAAAGTGCCGAAACCCATACCAACATAACGCGTGCAAGCCGAAAAAGTGTCCAGCGTGGATACCGATTTGCTTCCTGTGGATCGCTGGGCAGTGTAACTGCACGTGTTTACAGAGGAACGATTCATAGACAGACTTTTCGTCTTTAGGGAATGAACCCTCTGCAAGATGCTGAGGGTCCATGAGTGACTTCGGAGCGCTCCTTCTTTTCCGCGTGTTTGTTCTGTGAAACGTACACTGTAGATTCGCAGCTTTACTCTAATCAACGCTCAATAGGAAATGTTGAAAATTGTTGTCCACGGTGTACCCTCATACACACTAAACCTGCTCTGATGTTTTAATTACGGACATCATAATATTAAAACTTTGGAAACTTGAGCACTACTTAATGGATATCAAACATTAACTTATACAAGCCATTAATTTTATACATATTTTTTATATATATGTGTACAACGTTATCGGCAACAAAGAAGTAGTTTTTGTTAAAATTCCTCCCCGGGATGTTTGGCCGTAGTCCAATGTTTTCTACAAAACCAGACGTTTCGGCTATGCCATCGACTTCCATCATCAGTGAAAATCGAGTGCGATAACGTGAGGTGGTATACGTTAGTGACCACAGTACTGTGGTTAAGGCTGAAGCAGTAAGTAGAAAGAAGTAGTTTCTATGGTAATATTTCATTTCGAAAATGATTTTAAATATAAATCTTAGAACATGGAAGTTATGTATGGTTCTCCATACCGATTGTACTTCCACGTTCCTTAAGGAAATGGAAGTATGGTGATGGCAAAAAAAATCGTGTTCGAGATTATTGCAGATTCTGATTGTACTACACTCAAAACATGAAAAAAAGTAATTTTTCGAAAAGTGTCTGTGTGTCTTGTGTCTGTAGATTTTTTTCTATGGCAAACGATAACAGCCGCAAATTCAAAAACGTTCAGCCGCAAACAGAATCAAATAATTTTTTGCATACAGTCCGGATTTGTAGTGTACTTAAGACCTATTGTTTTTGGTGAAGATCGGTTAAGGGAAAAGGGTAGTTTACCTGCAACGGTTTTTTTTAAATCGAGCGTAATTTTTTTTGTATGGCAAACGATAACAGCCGCAAATTCAAACAGAATCGACTACTCTTTTGCATAAAGCCCTGAAATATAGAGTTCTAAAGGCCTATTGGTTTTGGTGAAGATCGGTTAAGGGAAAGGGGTAGTTTACCTGCAACATTTTATATTTTAACAAGGGTATTTTTTATGGCAAACAATAAAAGCCGCAAATGTAAACAGAATCAAATACTTTTTGCATACAGCCTTGAATTGTAGAGCTCTCAAGATGTATTGTTTTGGTGAAGATCGGTTAAGGTAAAGGGGTAGTTTACCTGCAACGTTTTATGTTTTAAGAAGGGTATTTTATATGGCAAACGATAACAGCCGCAAATTCAAACAGAATCAAATAATGTTTTGCATACAGCCCTGATCTGTAGAGTACACAAGACGTGTTGTTTTATGTGAAGATCGGTTAAGGGAAAGGGGTAGTTTACCTGCAACGTTTTATGTTTTAAAAGGTTATTTTTTATGGCAAACGATAAGAGTCGCAAATTCAAACAGAATCAAATAATTATTTGCATACAGCCCTGAGTTATAGAGTTCTCAAGACCTATTGTTTTTGGTGAAGATCGGTTATGGAGAAGGGGTAGTTTACCTGCAACGTTTTATGTTTTAAGAAGGGTATTTTCTATGGGAAACGATAACAGTCGCAAATTCAAACATAATCAAATGATTTTTTTCATGCTGCCCTGAATTTTAGAGTTCTCAAGATCTGTTGTTTTTGGTGAAGAACGGTTTAGGGAAAAGGATAGTTTACCGGCAACGTTTTATGTTTTAAAAGGGTATTTTCTATGGCAAACGATAAGAGCCGCAAATTCAAACAGAATCATATAATATTTTGCATACAGCCCTGAATTGTAGAGTTCTCAAGTCCTATTGGTGTTGGTGAAGATCGGTTAAGGCAAAGGGGTAGTTTACCTGACACTTTTTTTGTTTTAACAAGGGTATTTTTTATGGCAAACGCTAACAGCCGCAAATTCAAACATAATCAAATAATATTTTGCATACAGCCCTGAATCGTAGAGTTCTCAAGACTTGTTGGTTTTTGTGAAGATCGGTTAAGGGGAAGGGGTAGTTTACCTGCAACCTTTTACGTTTTAACAACTGTAAGGTACTTGAAAATTCATTTAAACTGTTTCAAACAATGGTAATTGTTAAAAGTAAAATAATTTTGTTGCCAGACAATAAAATTATAATCTTTTCATTTTAATGTAAATCATGTATGAGAGAAAATATATCGTTCGTGGCAGGCAAGCATATCTCAGTTATGTAATGTTTACGTTTCCATTTTATTATTATGACTACCGCAATAAAAAGGCAGGAAACACACACACACACAAAATTCGCGTTATTTCTGGCCTCATTCATGTTTATTTTCTTACATTTGCACGCTTTTTAAATGGAAAGTGCCGAAACCGATACCAACATAACGCGTGCAAGCCGAAAAAGTGTCCAGCGTGGATACCGATTTGCTTCCTGTGGATCGCTGGGCAGTGTAACTGCACGTGTTTACAGAGGAACGATTCATAGACAGACTTTTCGTCTTTAGGGAATGAACCCTCTGCAAGATGCTGAGGGTCCATGAGTGACTTCGGAGCGCTCCTTCTTTTCCGCGTGTTTGTTCTGTGAAACGTACACTGTAGATTCGCAGCTTTACTCTAAGCAACGCTCAATAGGAAATGTTGAAAATTGTTGTCCACGGTGTACCTTCATACACACTAAACCTGCTCTGATGTTTTAATTACGGACATCATAATATTAAAACTTTGGAAACTTGAGCACTACTTAAAGGATATCAAACATTAACTTATACAAGCCATTAATTTTATGCATATTTTATATATATATGTGTACAACGTTATCGGCAACAAAGAAGTAGTTTTTGTTAAAAAACCTCCCCGGGATGTTTAGCCGTAGTCCAATGTTTTCTACAAAACCAGACGTTTCGGCTATGCCATCGACTTCCATCATCAGTGAAAATCGAGTGCGATAACGTGAGGCGGTATACGTTAGTGACCACAGTACTGTGGTTAAGGCTGAAGCAGTAAGTAGAAAGAAGTAGTTTCTATGGTAATATTTCATTTCGAAAATGATTTTAAATATAAATCTTAGCACATGGTAGTTATGTATGGTTTTCCATACCGATTTTACTTCCACGTTCCTTAAGGAAATGGAAGTATGGTGATGGCAAAAAAAAATCGTGTTCGAGATTATTGCAGATTCTGATTGTACTACACTCAAAACATGAAAAAAAGTAATTTTTCGAAAAGTGTCTGTGTGTCTTGTGTCTGTAGATTTTTTTTCTATGGCAAACGATAACAGCCGCAAATTCAAAAACGTTCAGCCGCAAACAGAATCAAATAATTTTTTGCATACAGTCCTGATTTGTAGAGTACTCAAGACCTATTGTTTTTGGTGAAGATCGGTTAAGGGAAAGGGGTAGTTTACCTGCAACGGTTTTTTTTAAATCAAGCGTAATTTTTTTGTATGGCAAACGATAACAGCCGCAAATTCAAACAGAATCGACTACTCCTTTGCACAAAGCCCTGAATTATAGAGTTCTAAAGACCTATTGGTTTTGGTGAAGATCGGTTAAGGGAAAGGGGTAGTTTACCTGCAACATTTTATATTTTAACAAGGGTATCTTTTATGGCAAACAATAAAAGCCGCAAATGTAAACAGAATCAAATACTTTTTGCATACAGCCCTGAATTGTAGAGTTCTCAAGATATATTGTTTTTGGTGAAGATCGGTTAAGGTAAAGGGGTAGTTTACCTGCAACTTTTTATGTTTTAAGAAGGGTATTTTATATGGCAAACGATAACAGCCGCAAATTCAAACAGAATCAAATAATGTTTTGCATACAGCCCTGATCTGTAGAGTGCACAAGATCTGTTGTTTTAGGTGAAGATCGGTTAAGGGAAGGGGTAGTTTACCTGCAACATTTTATATTTTAACAAGGGTATTTTTTATGGCAAACAATAAAAGCCGCAAATGTAAACAGAATCAAATACTTTTTGCATACAGCCCTGAATTGTAGAGTTCTCAAGATATGTTGTTTTTGGTGAAGATCGGTTAAGGTAAAGGGGTAGTTTACCTGCAACGTTTTACGTTTTAAGAAGGGTATTTTCTTTGGGAAACGATAACAGTCGCAAATTCAAACATAATCAAATGATTTTTTGCATACTGCCCTGAATTGCAGAGTTCTCAAGATCTGCTGTTTTTGGTGAAGAACGGTTTAGGGAAAAGGATAGTTTACCTGCAACGGTTTATGTTTTAAAAGGGTATTTTCTATGGGAAACGATAAGAGCCGCAAATTCAAACATAAACAAATGATTTTTTGCATACTGCTCTGAATTGTAGAGTTCTCATGATCTGTTGTTTTTTGTGAAGAACGATTTAGGGAAAAGGATAGTTTACCAGCAACGTTTTATATTTTAAGAAGGGTATTTTCTATGGGAAACGATAACAGTCGCAAATTCAAACATAATCAAATGATTTTTTTGCATACTGCCCTGAATTGTAGATTTCTCAAGATCTGTTGTTTTTGGTGAAGAACGGTTTAGGGAAAAGGATAGTTTACCTGCAACGTTTATGTTTTAAAAGGGTATTTTCTATGGCAAACGATAAGAGCCGCAAATTCAAACAGAATCATATAATATTTTGCATACAGCCCTGAATTGTAGAGTTCTCAAGTCCTATTGGTGTTGGTGAAGATCAGTTAAGGCAAAGGGGTAGTTTACCAGACACGTTTTTTGTTTTAACAAGCGTAGTTTTTATGGCAAACGCTAACAGCCGCAAATTCAAACATAATCAAATAATATTTTGCATACAGCCCTGAATCGTAGAGTTCTCAAGACTTGTTGGTTTTGGTGAAGATCGGTTAAGAGGAAGGGGTAGTTTACCAGCAACCTTTTATGTTTTAACAACAGTAAGGTACTTGAAAATTCATTTAAACTTTTTCAAACAATGGTAATTGTTAAAAATAAAATAATTTTGTTGCCAGACAATAAAATTATAATGTTTTCATTTTAATGTAAATCATGTATGAGAGAAAATATATCGTTCGTGGCAGGCAAGCATATCTCAGTTATGTAATGTTTACGTTTCCATTTTATTATTATGACTACCGCAATAAAAAGGCAGGAAACACACACACACACAAAATTCGCGTTATTTCTGGCCTCATTCATGTTTATTTTCTTACATTTGCACGCTTTTTAAATGGAAAGTGCCGAAACCCATACCAACATAACGCGTGCAAGCCGAAAAAGTGTCCAGCGTGGATACCGATTTGCTTCCTGTGGATCGCTGGGCAGTGTAACTGCACGTGTTTACAGAGGAACGATTCATAGACAGACTTTTCGTCTTTAGGGAATGAACCCTCTGCAAGATGCTGAGGGTCCATGAGTGACTTCGGAGCGCTCCTTCTTTTCCGCGTGTTTGTTCTGTGAAACGTACACTGTAGATTCGCAGCTTTACTCTAATCAACGCTCAATAGGAAATGTTGAAAATTGTTGTCCACGGTGTACCCTCATACACACTAAACCTGCTCTGATGTTTTAATTACGGACATCATAATATTAAAACTTTGGAAACTTGAGCACTACTTAATGGATATCAAACATTAACTTATACAAGCCATTAATTTTATACATATTTTTTATATATATGTGTACAACGTTATCGGCAACAAAGAAGTAGTTTTTGTTAAAATTCCTCCCCGGGATGTTTGGCCGTAGTCCAATGTTTTCTACAAAACCAGACGTTTCGGCTATGCCATCGACTTCCATCATCAGTGAAAATCGAGTGCGATAACGTGAGGTGGTATACGTTAGTGACCACAGTACTGTGGTTAAGGCTGAAGCAGTAAGTAGAAAGAAGTAGTTTCTATGGTAATATTTCATTTCGAAAATGATTTTAAATATAAATCTTAGAACATGGAAGTTATGTATGGTTCTCCATACCGATTGTACTTCCACGTTCCTTAAGGAAATGGAAGTATGGTGATGGCAAAAAAAATCGTGTTCGAGATTATTGCAGATTCTGATTGTACTACACTCAAAACATGAAAAAAAGTAATTTTTCGAAAAGTGTCTGTGTGTCTTGTGTCTGTAGATTTTTTTCTATGGCAAACGATAACAGCCGCAAATTCAAAAACGTTCAGCCGCAAACAGAATCAAATAATTTTTTGCATACAGTCCGGATTTGTAGTGTACTTAAGACCTATTGTTTTTGGTGAAGATCGGTTAAGGGAAAAGGGTAGTTTACCTGCAACGGTTTTTTTTAAATCAAGCGTAATTTTTTTTGTATGGCAAACGATAACAGCCGCAAATTCAAACAGAATCGACTACTCTTTTGCATAAAGCCCTGAAATATAGAGTTCTAAAGGCCTATTGGTTTTGGTGAAGATCGGTTAAGGGAAAGGGGTAGTTTACCTGCAACATTTTATATTTTAACAAGGGTATTTTTTATGGCAAACAATAAAAGCCGCAAATGTAAACAGAATCAAATACTTTTTGCATACAGCCTTGAATTGTAGAGCTCTCAAGATGTATTGTTTTGGTGAAGATCGGTTAAGGTAAAGGGGTAGTTTACCTGCAACGTTTTATGTTTTAAGAAGGGTATTTTATATGGCAAACGATAACAGCCGCAAATTCAAACAGAATCAAATAATGTTTTGCATACAGCCCTGATCTGTAGAGTACACAAGACGTGTTGTTTTATGTGAAGATCGGTTAAGGGAAAGGGGTAGTTTACCTGCAACGTTTTATGTTTTAAAAGGTTATTTTTTATGGCAAACGATAAGAGTCGCAAATTCAAACAGAATCAAATAATTATTTGCATACAGCCCTGAGTTATAGAGTTCTCAAGACCTATTGTTTTTGGTGAAGATCGGTTATGGAGAAGGGGTAGTTTACCTGCAACGTTTTATGTTTTAAGAAGGGTATTTTCTATGGGAAACGATAACAGTCGCAAATTCAAACATAATCAAATGATTTTTTTCATGCTGCCCTGAATTTTAGAGTTCTCAAGATCTGTTGTTTTTGGTGAAGAACGGTTTAGGGAAAAGGATAGTTTACCGGCAACGTTTTATGTTTTAAAAGGGTATTTTCTATGGCAAACGATAAGAGCCGCAAATTCAAACAGAATCATATAATATTTTGCATACAGCCCTGAATTGTAGAGTTCTCAAGTCCTATTGGTGTTGGTGAAGATCGGTTAAGGCAAAGGGGTAGTTTACCTGACACTTTTTTTGTTTTAACAAGGGTATTTTTTATGGCAAACGCTAACAGCCGCAAATTCAAACATAATCAAATAATATTTTGCATACAGCCCTGAATCGTAGAGTTCTCAAGACTTGTTGGTTTTTGTGAAGATCGGTTAAGGGGAAGGGGTAGTTTACCTGCAACCTTTTACGTTTTAACAACTGTAAGGTACTTGAAAATTCATTTAAACTGTTTCAAACAATGGTAATTGTTAAAAGTAAAATAATTTTGTTGCCAGACAATAAAATTATAATCTTTTCATTTTAATGTAAATCATGTATGAGAGAAAATATATCGTTCGTGGCAGGCAAGCATATCTCAGTTATGTAATGTTTACGTTTCCATTTTATTATTATGACTACCGCAATAAAAAGGCAGGAAACACACACACACACAAAATTCGCGTTATTTCTGGCCTCATTCATGTTTATTTTCTTACATTTGCACGCTTTTTAAATGGAAAGTGCCGAAACCGATACCAACATAACGCGTGCAAGCCGAAAAAGTGTCCAGCGTGGATACCGATTTGCTTCCTGTGGATCGCTGGGCAGTGTAACTGCACGTGTTTACAGAGGAACGATTCATAGACAGACTTTTCGTCTTTAGGGAATGAACCCTCTGCAAGATGCTGAGGGTCCATGAGTGACTTCGGAGCGCTCCTTCTTTTCCGCGTGTTTGTTCTGTGAAACGTACACTGTAGATTCGCAGCTTTACTCTAAGCAACGCTCAATAGGAAATGTTGAAAATTGTTGTCCACGGTGTACCCTCATACACACTAAACCTGCTCTGATGTTTTAATTACGGACATCATAATATTAAAACTTTGGAAACTTGAGCACTACTTAAAGGATATCAAACATTAACTTATACAAGCCATTAATTTTATGCATATTTTATATATATATGTGTACAACGTTATCGGCAACAAAGAAGTAGTTTTTGTTAAAAAACCTCCCCGGGATGTTTAGCCGTAGTCCAATGTTTTCTACAAAACCAGACGTTTCGGCTATGCCATCGACTTCCATCATCAGTGAAAATCGAGTGCGATAACGTGAGGCGGTATACGTTAGTGACCACAGTACTGTGGTTAAGGCTGAAGCAGTAAGTAGAAAGAAGTAGTTTCTATGGTAATATTTCATTTCGAAAATGATTTTAAATATAAATCTTAGCACATGGTAGTTATGTATGGTTTTCCATACCGATTTTACTTCCACGTTCCTTAAGGAAATGGAAGTATGGTGATGGCAAAAAAAAATCGTGTTCGAGATTATTGCAGATTCTGATTGTACTACACTCAAAACATGAAAAAAAGTAATTTTTCGAAAAGTGTCTGTGTGTCTTGTGTCTGTAGATTTTTTTTCTATGGCAAACGATAACAGCCGCAAATTCAAAAACGTTCAGCCGCAAACAGAATCAAATAATTTTTTGCATACGCTCCTGATTTGTAGAGTACTCAAGACCTATTGTTTTTGGTGAAGATCGGTTAAGGGAAAGGGGTAGTTTACCTGCAACGGTTTTTTTTAAATCAAGCGTAATTTTTTTGTATGGCAAACGATAACAGCCGCAAATTCAAACAGAATCGACTACTCCTTTGCACAAAGCCCTGAATTATAGAGTTCTAAAGACCTATTGGTTTTGGTGAAGATCGGTTAAGGGAAAGGGGTAGTTTACCAGCAACATTTTATATTTTAACAAGGGTATCTTTTATGGCAAACAATAAAAGCCGCAAATGTAAACAGAATCAAATACTTTTTGCATACAGCCCTGAATTGTAGAGTTCTCAAGATATATTGTTTTTGGTGAAGATCGGTTAAGGTAAAGGGGTAGTTTACCTGCAACTTTTTATGTTTTAAGAAGGGTATTTTATATGGCAAACGATAACAGCCGCAAATTCAAACAGAATCAAATAATGTTTTGCATACAGCCCTGATCTGTAGAGTGCACAAGATCTGTTGTTTTAGGTGAAGATCGGTTAAGGGAAAGGGGTAGTTTACCTGCAACATTTTCTATTTTAACAAGGGTATTTTTTATGGCAAACAATAAAAGCCGCAAATGTAAACAGAATCAAATACTTTTTGCATACAGCCCTGAATTGTAGAGTTCTCAAGATATGTTGTTTTTGGTGAAGATCGGTTAAGGTAAAGGGGTAGTTTACCTGCAACGTTTTACGTTTTAAGAAGGGTATTTTCTTTGGGAAACGATAACAGTCGCAAATTCAAACATAATCAAATGATTTTTTGCATACTGCCCTGAATTGCAGAGTTCTCAAGATCTGCTGTTTTTGGTGAAGAACGGTTTAGGGAAAAGGATAGTTTACCTGCAACGTTTTATGTTTTAAAAGGGTATTTTCTATGGGAAACGATAAGAGCCGCAAATTCAAACATAAACAAATGATTTTTCGCATACTGCTCTGAATTGTAGAGTTCTCAAGATCTGTTGTTTTTTGTGAAGAACGATTTAGGGAAAAGGATAGTTTACCAGCAACGTTTTATATTTTAAGAAGGGTAGTTTTTATGGCAAACGCTAACAGCCGCAAATTCAAACATAATCAAATAATATTTTGCATACAGCCCTGAATCGTAGAGTTCTCAAGACTTGTTGGTTTTGGTGAAGATCGGTTAAGAGGAAGGGGTAGTTTACCAGCAACCTTTTATGTTTTAACAACAGTAAGGTACTTGAAAATTCATTTAAACTTTTTCAAACAATGGTAATTGTTAAAAATAAAATAATTTTGTTGCCAGACAATAAAATTATAATGTTTTCATTTTAATGTAAATCATGTATGAGAGAAAATATATCGTTCGTGGCAGGCAAGCATATCTCAGTTATGTAATGTTTACGTTTCCATTTTATTATTATGACTACCGCAATAAAAAGGCAGGAAACACACACACACACACAAAATTCGCGTTATTTCTGGCCTCATTCATGTTTATTTTCTTACATTTGCACGCTTTTTAAATGGAAAGTGCCGAAACCCATACCAACATAACGCGTGCAAGCCGAAAAAGTGTCCAGCGTGGATACCGATTTGCTTCCTGTGGATCGCTGGGCAGTGTAACTGCACGTGTTTACAGAGGAACGATTCATAGACAGACTTTTCGTCTTTAGGGAATGAACCCTCTGCAAGATGCTGAGGGTCCATGAGTGACTTCGGAGCGCTCCTTCTTTTCCGCGTGTTTGTTCTGTGAAACGTACACTGTAGATTCGCAGCTTTACTCTAAGCAACGCTCAATAGGAAATGTTGAAAATTGTTGTCCACGGTGTACCCTCATACACACTAAACCTGCTCTGATGTTTTAATTACGGACATCATAATATTAAAACTTTGGAAACTTGAGCACTACTTAATGGATATCAAACATTAACTTATACAAGCCATTAATTTTATACATATTTTTTATATATATGTGTACAACGTTATCGGCAACAAAGAAGTAGTTTTTGTTAAAATTCCTCCCCGGGATGTTTGGCCGTAGTCCAATGTTTTCTACAAAACCAGACGTTTCGGCTATGCCATCGACATCCATCATCAGTGAAAATCGAGTGCGATAACGTGAGGTGGTATACGTTAGTGACCACAGTACTGTGGTTAAGGCTGAAGCAGTAAGTAGAAAGAAGTAGTTTCTATGGTAATATTTCATTTCGAAAATGATTTTAAATATAAATCTTAGAACATGGAAGTTATGTATGGTTCTCCATACCGATTGTACTTCCACGTTCCTTAAGGAAATGGAAGTATGGTGATGGCAAAAAAAATCGTGTTCGAGATTATTGCAGATTCTGATTGTACTACACTCAAAACATGAAAAAAAGTAATTTTTCGAAAAGTGTCTGTGTGTCTTGTGTCTGTAGATTTTTTTTCTATGGCAAACGATAACAGCCGCAAATTCAAAAACGTTCAGCCGCAAACAGAATCAAATAATTTTTTGCATACAGTCCTGATTTGTAGAGTACTTAAGACCTATTGTTTTTGGTGAAGATCGGTTAAGGGAAAGGGGTAGTTTACCTGCAACGGTTTTTTTTAAATCAAGCGTAATTTTTTTTGTATGGCAAACGATAACAGCCGCAAATTCAAACAGAATCGACTACTCTTTTGCATAAAGCCCTGAATTATAGAGTTCTAAAGGCCTATTGGTTTTGGTGATGATCGGTTAAGGGAAAGGGGTAGTTTACCTGCAACATTTTATATTTTAACAAGGGTATTTTTTATGGCAAACAATAAAAGCCGCAAATGTAAACAGAATCAAATACTTTTTGCATACAGCCCTGAATTGTAGAGTTCTCAAGATGTATTGTTTTTGGTGAAGATCGGTTAAGGTAAAGGGGTAGTTTACCTGCAACGTTTTATGTTTTAAGAAGGGTATTTTATATGGCAAACGATAACAGCCGCAAATTCAAACAGAATCAAATAATGTTTTGCATACAGCCCTGATCTGTAGAGTACACAAGACGTGTTGTTTTATGTGAAGATCGGTTAAGGGAAAGGGGTAGTTTACCTGCAACGTTTTATGTTTTAAAAGGTTATTTTTTATGGCAAACGATAAGAGTCGCAAATTCAAACAGAATCAAATAATTATTTGCATACAGCCCTGAGTTATAGAGTTCTCAAGACCTATTGTTTTTGGTGAAGATCGGTTATGGGGAAGGGGTAGTTTACCTGCAACGTTTTATGTTTTAAGAAGGGTATTTTCTATGGGAAACGATAACAGTCGCAAATTCAAACATAATCAAATGATTTTTTTCATGCTGCCCTGAATTTTAGAGTTCTCAAGATCTGTTGTTTTTGGTGAAGAACGGTTTAGGGAAAAGGATAGTTTACCGGCAACGTTTTATGTTTTAAAAGGGTATTTTCTATGGCAAACGATAAGAGCCGCAAATTCAAACAGAATCATATAATATTTTGCATACAGCCCTGAATTGTAGAGTTCTCAAGTCCTATTGGTGTTGGTGAAGATCGGTTAAGGCAAAGGGGTAGTTTACCTGACACGTTTTTTGTTTTAACAAGGGTATTTTTTATGGCAAACGCTAACAGCCGCAAATTCAAACATAATCAAATAATATTTTGCATACAGCCCTGAATCGTAGAGTTCTCAAGACTTGTTGGTTTTTGTGAAGATCGGTTAAGGGGAAGGGGTAGTTTACCTGCAACCTTTTACGTTTTAACAACTGTAAGGTACTTGAAAATTCGTTTAAACTTTTTCAAACAATGGTAATTGTTAAAAATAAAATAATTTTGTTGCCAGACAATAAAATTATAATGTTTTCATTTTAATGTAAATCATGTATGAGAGAAAATATATCGTTCGTGGCAGGCAAGCATATCTCAGTTATGTAATGTTTACGTTTCCATTTTATTATTATGACTACCGCAATAAAAAGGCAGGAAACACACACACACACACACACACACACACACACACAAAATTCGCGTTATTTCTGGCCTCATTCATGTTTATTTTCTTACATTTGCACGCTTTTTAAATGGAAAGTGCCGAAACCCATACCAACATAACGCGTGCAAGCCGAAAAAGTGTCCAGCGTGGATACCGATTTGCTTCCTGTGGATCGCTGGGCAGTGTAACTGCACGTGTTTACAGAGGAACGATTCATAGACAGACTTTTCGTCTTTAGGGAATGAACCCTCTGCAAGATGCTGAGGGTCCATGAGTGACTTCGGAGCGCTCCTTCTTTTCCGCGTGTTTGTTCTGTGAAACGTACACTGTAGATTCGCAGCTTTACTCTAAGCAACGCTCAATAGGAAATGTTGAAAATTGTTGTCCACGGTGTACCCTCATACACAATAAACCTGCTCTGATGTTTTAATTACGGACATCATAATATTAAAACTTTGGAAACTTGAGCACTACTTAAAGGATATCAAACATTAACTTATACAAGCCATTAATTTTATGCATATTTTATATATATATGTGTACAACGTTATCGGCAACAAAGAAGTAGTTTTTGTTAAAATTCCTCCCCGGGATGTTTAGCCGTAGTCCAATGTTTTCTACAAAACCAGACGTTTCGGCTATGCCATCGACTTCCATCATCAGTGAAAATCGAGTGCGATAACGTGAGGCGGTATACGTTAGTGACCACAGTACTGTGGTTAAGGCTGAAGCAGTAAGTAGAAAGAAGTAGTTTCTATGGTAATATTTCATTTCGAAAATGATTTTAAATATAAATCTTAGAACATGATAGTTATGTATGGTTTTCCATACCGATTTTACTTCCACGTTCCTTAAGGAAATGGAAGTATGGTGATGGCAAAAAAAAATCGTGTTCGAGATTATTGCAGATTCTGATTGTACTACACTCAAAACATAAAAAAAGTAATTTTTCGAAAAGTGTCTGTGTGTCTTGTGTCTGTAGATTTTTTTTCTATGGCAAACGATAACAGCCGCAAATTCAAAAACGTTCAGCCGCAAACATAATCAAATAATTTTTTGCATACAGTCCTGATTTGTAGAGTACTCAAGACCTATTGTTTTTGGTGAAGATCGGTTAAGGGAAAGGGGTAGTTTACCTGCAACGGTTTTTTTTAAATCAAGCGTAATTTTTTTGTATGGCAAACGATAACAGCCGCAAATTCAAACAGAATCGACTACTCCTTTGCACAAAGCCCTGAATTATAGAGTTCTAAAGACCTATTGGTTTTGGTGAAGATCGGTTAAGGGAAAGGGGTAGTTTACCTGCAACATTTTATATTTTAACAAGGGTATCTTTTATGGCAAACAATAAAAGCCGCAAATGTAAACAGAATCAAATACTTTTTGCATACAGCCCTGAATTGTAGAGTTCTCAAGATATATTGTTTTTGGTGAAGATCGGTTAAGGTAAAGGGGTAGTTTACCAGCAACGTTTTATGTTTTAAGAAGGGTATTTTATATGGCAAACGATAACAGCCGCAAATTCAAACAGAATCAAATAATGTTTTGCATACAGCCCTGATCTGTAGAGTACACAAGATCTGTTGTTTTAGGTGAAGATCGGTTAAGGGAAAGGGGTAGTTTACCTGCAACATTTTATATTTTAACAAGGGTATTTTTTATGGCAAACAATAAAAGCCGCAAATGTAAACAGAATCAAATACTTTTTGCATACAGCCCTGAATTGTAGAGTTCTCAAGATATATTGTTTCTGGTGAAGATCGGTTAAGGTAAAGGGGTAGTTTACCTGCAACGTTTTATGTTTTAAGAAGGGTACTTTATATGGCAAACGATAACAGCCGCAAATTCAAACATAATCAAATAATGTTTTGCATACAGCCCTGATCTGTAGAGTACACAAGACCTATTGTTTTAGGTGAAGATCGGTTAAGGCAAAGGGGTAGTTTACCTGCAACGTTTTATGTTTTAAAAGGGTATTTTCTATGGGAAACGATAAGAGCCGCAAATTCAAACATAAACAAATGATTTTTTGCATACTGCCCTGAATTGTAGAGTTCTCAAGATCTGTTGTTTTTTGTGAAGAACGGTTTAGGGAAGAGGATAGTTTACCTGCAACGTTTTATATTTTAAGAAGGGTATTTTCTATGGGAAACGATAACAGTCGCAAATTCAAACATAATCAAATGATTTTTTTGCATACTGCCCTGAATTGTAGAGTTCTCAAGATCTGTTGTTTTTGGTGAAGAACGGTTTAGGGAAAAGGATAGTTTACCGGCAACGTTTATGTTTTAAAAGGGTATTTTCTATGGCAAACGATAAGAGCCGCAAATTCAAACAGAATCATATAATATTTTGCATACAGCCCTGAATTGTAGAGTTCTCAAGTCCTATTGGTGTTGGTGAAGATCGGTTAAGGCAAAGGGGTAGTTTACCAGCCACGTTTTTTGTTTTAACAAGAGTATTTTTTATGGCAAACGCTAACAGCCGCAAATTCAAACATAATCAAATAATATTTTGCATACAGCCCTGAATCGTAGAGTTCTCAAGACTTGTTGGTTTTGGTTAAGATCGGTTAAGGGGAAGGGGTAGTTTACCTGCAACCTTTTATGTTTTAACAACAGTAAGGTACTTGAAAATTCATTTAAACTTTTTCAAACAATGGTAATTGTTAAAAATAAAATAATTTTGCTGCCAGACAACAAAATTATAATGTTTTCATTTTAATGTAAATCATGTATGAGAGAAAATATATCGTTCGTGGCAGGCAAGCATATCTCAGTTATGTAATGTTTACGTTTCCATTTTATTATTATGACTACCGCAATAAAAAGGCAGGAAACACACACACACACACACACACACACAAAATTCGCGTTATTTCTGGCCTCATTCATGTTTATTTTCTTACATTTGCACGCTTTTTAAATGGAAAGTGCCGAAACCCATACCAACATAACGCGTGCAAGCCGAAAAAGTGTCCAGCGTGGATACCGATTTGCTTCCTGTGGATCGCTGGGCAGTGTAACTGCACGTGTTTACAGAGGAACGATTCATAGACAGACTTTTCGTCTTTAGGGAATGAACCCTCTGCAAGATGCTGAGGGTCCATGAGTGACTTCGGAGCGCTCCTTCTTTTCCGCGTGTTTGTTCTGTGAAACGTACACTGTAGATTCGCAGCTTTACTCTAAGCAACGCTCAATAGGAAATGTTGAAAATTGTTGTCCACGGTGTACCCTCATACACACTAAACCTGCTCTGATGTTTTAATTACGGACATCATAATATTAAAACTTTGGAAACTTGAGCACTACTTAAAGGATATCAAACATTAACTTATACAAGCCATTAATTTTATGCATATTTTATATATATATGTGTACAACGTTATCGGCAACAAAGAAGTAGTTTTTGTTAAAATTCCTCCCCGGAATGTTTAGCCGTAGTCCAATGTTTTCTACAAAACCAGACGTTTCGGCTATGCCATCGACTTCCATCATCAGTGAAAATCGAGTGCGATAACGTGAGGTGGTATACGTTAGTGTCCACAGTACTGTAGTTAAGGCTGAAGCAGTAAGTAGAAAGAAGTAGTTTCTATGGTAATATTTCATTTCGAAAATGATTTTAAATATAAATCTTAGACCATGGTAGTTATGTATGGTTTTCCATACCGATTTTACTTCCACGTTCCTTAAGGAAATGGAAGTATGGTGATGGCAAAAAAAATCGTGTTCGAGATTATTGCAGATTCTGATTGTACTACACTCAAAACATGAAAAAAAGTAATTTTTCGAAAAGTGTCTGTGTGTCTTGTGTCTGTAGATTTTTTTTCTATGGCAAACGATAACAGCCGCAAATTCAAAAACGTTCAGCCGCAAACAGAATCAAATAATTTTTTGCATACATTCCTGATTTGTAGAGTACTCAAGACCTATTGTTTTTGGTGAAGATCGGTTAAGGTAAAGGGGTAGTTTACCTGCAACGGTTTTTTTTAAATCAAGCGTAATTTTTTTGTATGGCAAACGATAACAGCCGCAAATTCAAACAGAATCGACTACTCTTTTGCATAAAGCCGTGAATTATAGAATTCTAAAGACCTATTGGTTTTGGTGAAGATCGGTTAAGGGAAAGGGGTAGTTTACCAGCAACATTTTATATTTTAACAAGGGTATTTTTTATGGCAAACAATAAAAGCCGCAAATGTAAACAGAATCAAATACTTTTTGCATACAGCCCTGAATTGTAGAGTTCTCAAGATATATTGTTTTTGGTGAAGATCGGTTAAGGTAAAGGGGTAGTTTACCTGCAACGTTTTATGTTTTAAGAAGGGTATTTTATATGGCAAACGATAACAGCCGCAAATTCAAACAGAATCAAATAATGTTTTGCATACAGCCCTGATCTGTAGAGTACACAAGACCTATTGTTTTAGGTGAAGATCGGTTAAGGGAAAGGGGTAGTTTACCTGCAACGTTTTATGTTTTAAAAGGGTATTTTTTATGGCAAACGATAAGAGTCGCAAATTCAAACAGAATCAAATAATTATTTGCATACAGCCCTGAATTATGGAGTTCTCAAGACCTATTGTTTTTGGTGAAGATCGGTTATGGGGAAGGGGTAGTTTACCTGCAACGTTTTATGTTTTAAGAAGGGTATTTTCTATGGGAAACGATAACAGTCGCAAATTCAAACATAATCAAATGATTTTTTGCATACTGCCCTGAATTGTAGAGTTCTCAAGATCTGTTGTTTTTGGTGAAGAACGGTTTAGGGAAAAGGATAGTTTACCAGCAACGTTTTATGTTTTAAAAGGGTATTTTCTATGGGAAACGATAAGAGCCGCAAATTCAAACATAAACAAATGATTTTTTGCATACTGCCCTGAATTGTAGAGTTCTCAAGATCTGTTGTTTTTGGTGAAGAACGGTTTAGGGAAAAGGATAGTTTACCAGCAACGTTTTATATTTTAAGAAGGGTATTTTCTATGGGAAACGATAACAGTCGCAAATTCAAACATAATCAAATGATTTTTTTGCATACTGCCCTGAATTGTAGAGTTCTCAAGATCTGTTGTTTTTGGTGAAGAACGGTTTAGGGAAAAGGATAGTTTACCTGCAACGTTTATGTTTTAAAAGGGTATTTTTTTGGCAAACTATAAGAGCCGCAAATTCAAACAGAATCATATAATATTTTGCATACAGCCCTGAATTGTAGAGTTCTCAAGTCCTATTGGTGTTGGTGAAGATCGGTTAAGGCAAAGGGGTAGTTTACCAGACACGTTTTTTGTTTTAACAAGCGTATTTTTTATGGCAAACGCTAACAGCCGCAAATTCAAACATAATCAAATAATATTTTGCATACAGCCCTGAATCGTAGAGTTCTCAAGACTTGTTGGTTTTGGTGAAGATCGGTTAAGGGGAAGGGGTAGTTTACCTGCAACCTTTTATGTTTTAACAACAGTAAGGTACTTGAAAATTCATTTAAACTTTTTCAAACAATGGTAATTGTTAAAAATAAAATAATTTTGCTGCCAGACAACAAAATTATAATGTTTTCATTTTAATGTAAATCATGTATGAGAGAAAATATATCGTTCGTGGCAGGCAAGCATATCTCAGTTATGTAATGTTTACGTTTCCATTTTATTATTATGACTACCGCAATAAAAAGGCAGGAAACACACAAACACACACACACACACACACACAAAATTCGCGTTATTTCTGGCCTCATTCATGTTTATTTTCTTACATTTGCACGCTTTTTAAATGGAAAGTGCCGAAACCCATACCAACATAACGCGTGCAAGCCGAAAAAGTGTCCAGCGTGGATACCGATTTGCTTCCTGTGGATCGCTGGGCAGTGTAACTGCACGTGTTTACAGAGGAACGATTCATAGACAGACTTTTCGTCTTTAGGGAATGAACCCTCTACAAGATGCTGAGGGTCCATGAGTGACTTCGGAGCGCTCCTTCTTTTCCGCGTGTTTGTTCTGTGAAACGTACACTGTAGATTCGCAGCTTTACTCTAAGCAACGCTCAATAGGAAATGTTGAAAATTGTTGTCCACGGTGTACCCTCATACACACTAAACCTGCTCTGATGTTTTAATTACGGACATCATAATATTAAAACTTTGGAAACTTGAGCACTACTTAAAGGATATCAAACATTAACTTATACAAGCCATTAATTTTATGCATATTTTATATATATATGTGTACAACGTTATCGGCAACAAAGAAGTAGTTTTTGTTAAAATTCCTCCCCGGAATGTTTAGCCGTAGTCCAATGTTTTCTACAAAACCAGCCGTTTCGGCTATGCTATCGACTTCCATCATCAGTGAAAATCGAGTGCGATAACGTGAGGTGGTATACGTTAGTGACCACAGTACTGTGGTTAAGGCTGAAGCAGTAAGTAGAAAGAAGTAGTTTCTATGGTAATATTTCATTTCGAAAATGATTTTAAATATAAATCTTAGACCATGGTAGTTATGTATGGTTTTCCATACCGATTTTACTTCCACGTTCCTTAAGGAAATGGAAGTATGGTGATGGCAAAAAAAATCGTGTTCGAGATTATTGCAGATTCTGATTGTACTACACTCAAAACATGAAAAAAAGTAATTTTTCGAAAAGTGTCTGTGCGTCTTGTGTCTGTAGATTTTTTTTCTATGGCAAACGATAACAGCCGCAAATTCAAAAACGTTCAGCCGCAAACAGAATCAAATAATTTTTTGCATACATTCCTGATTTGTAGAGTACTCAAGACCTATTGTTTTTGGTGAAGATCGGTTAAGGTAAAGGGGTAGTTTACCTGCAACGTTTTATGTTTTAAGAAGGGTATTTTATATGGCAAACGATAACAGCCGCAAATTCAAACAGAATCAAATAATGTTTTGCATACAGCCCTGATCTGTAGAGTACACAAGACCTATTGTTTTAGGTGAAGATTGGTTAAGGGAAAGGGGTAGTTTACCTGCAACGTTTTATGTTTTAAAAGGGTATTTTTTATGGCAAACGATAAGAGTCGCAAATTCAAACAGAATCAAATAATTATATGCATACAGCCCTGAATTATGGAGTTCTCAAGACCTATTGTTTTTGGTGAAGATCGGTTATGGGGAAGGGGTAGTTTACCTGCAACGTTTTATGTTTTAAGAAGGGTATTTTCTATGGGAAACGATAACAGTCGCAAATTCAAACATAATCAAATGATTTTTTGCATACTGCCCTGAATTGTAGAGTTCTCAAGATCTGTTGTTTTTGGTGAAGAACGGTTTAGGGAAAAGGATAGTTTACCAGCAACGTTTTATGTTTTAAAAGGGTATTTTCTATGGGAAACGATAAGAGCCGCAAATTCAAACATAAACAAATGATTTTTTGCATACTGCCTGAATTGTAGAGTTCTCAAGATCTGTTGTTTTTGGTGAAGAACGGTTTAGGGAAAAGGATAGTTTACCAGCAACGTTTTATATTTTAAGAAGGGTATTTTCTATGGGAAACGATAACAGTCGCAAATTCAAACATAATCAAATGATTTTTTTGCATACTGCCCTGAATTGTAGAGTTCTCAAGATCTGTTGTTTTTGGTGAAGAACGGTTTAAGGAAAAGGATAGTTTACCTGCAACGTTTATGTTTTAAAAGGGTATTTTCTATGGCAAACGATAAGAGCCGCAAATTCAAACAGAATCATATAATATTTTGCATACAGCCCTGAATTGTAGAGTTCTCAAGTCCTATTGGTGTTGGTGAAGATCGGTTAAGGCAAAGGGGTAGTTTACCAGACACGTTTTTTTTTTAACAAGCGTATTTTTTATGGCAAACGCTAACAGCCGCAAATTCAAACATAATCAAATAATATTTTGCATACAGCCCTGAATCGTAGAGTTCTCAAGACTTGTTGGTTTTGGTGAAGATCGTTTATGGGGAAGGGGTAGTTTACCTGCAACCTTTTATGTTTTAACAACAGTAAGGTACTTGAAAATTCATTTAAACTTTTTCAAACAATGGTAATTGTTAAAAATAAAATAATTTTGTTGCCAGACAATAAAATTATAATGTTTTCATTTTAATGTAAATCATGTATGAGAGAAAATATACCGTTCGTGGCAGGCAAGCATATCTCAGTTATGTAATGTTTACGTTTCCATTTTATTATTATGACTACCGCAATAAAAAGGCAGGAAACACACACACACACACACACACACACACACACAAAATTCGCGTTATTTCTGGCCTCATTCATGTTTATTTTCTTACATTTGCACGCTTTTTAAATGGAAAGTGCCGAAACCCATACCAACATAACGCGTGCAAGCCGAAAAAGTGTCCAGCGTGGATACCGATTTGCTTCCTGTGGATCGCTGGGCAGTGTAACTGCACGTGTTTACAGAGGAACGATTCATAGACAGACTTTTCGTCTTTAGGGAATGAACCCTCTGCAAGATGCTGAGGGTCCATGAGTGACTTCGGAGCGCTCCTTCTTTTCCGCGTGTTTGTTCTGTGAAACGTACACTGTAGATTCGCAGCTTTACTCTAAGCAACGCTCAATAGGAAATGTTGAAAATTGTTGTCCACGGTGTACCCTCATACACACTAAACCTGCTCTGATGTTTTAATTACGGACATCATAATATTAAAACTTTGGAAACTTGAGCACTACTTAATGGATATCAAACATTAACTTATACAAGCCATTAATTTTATACATATTTTTTATATATATGTGTACAACGTTATCGGCAACAAAGAAGTAGTTTTTGTTAAAATTCCTCCCCGGGATGTTTGGCCGTAGTCCAATGTTTTCTACAAAACCAGACGTTTCGGCTATGCCATCGACTTCCATCATCAGTGAAAATCGAGTGCGATAACGTGAGGTGGTATACGTTAGTGACCACAGTACTGTGGTTAAGGCTGAAGCAGTAAGTAGAAAGAAGTAGTTTCTATGGTAATATTTCATTTCGAAAATGATTTTAAATATAAATCTTAGAACATGGAAGTTATGTATGGTTCTCCATACCAATTGTACTTCCACGTTCCTTAAGGAAATGGAAGTATGGTGATGGCAAAAAAAATCGTGTTCGAGATTATTGCAGATTCTGATTGTACTACACTCAAAACATGAAAAAAAGTAATTTTTCGAAAAGTGTCTGTGTGTCTTGTGTCTGTAGATTTTTTTTCTATGGCAAACGATAACAGCCGCAAATTCAAAAACGTTCAGCCGCAAACAGAATCAAATAATTTTTTGCATACACTCCTGATTTGTAGAGTACTTAAGACCTATTGTTTTTGGTGAAGATCGGTTAAGGGAAAGGGGTAGTTTACCTGCAACGGTTTTTTTTAAATCAAGCGTAATTTTTTTTGTATGGCAAACGATAACAGCCGCAAATTCAAAAACGTTCAGCCGCAAACAGAATCAAATAATTTTTTGCATACAGTCCTGATTTGTAGAGTTCTAAAGACCTATTGGTTTTGGTGAAGATCGGTTAAGGGAAAGGGGTAGTTTACCTGCAACATTTTATATTTTAACAAGGGTATTTTTTATGGCAAACAATAAAAGCCGCAAATGTAAACAGAATCAAATACTTTTTGCATACAGCGCTGAATTGTAGAGTTCTCATGACCTATTGTTTTTGGTGAAGATCGGTTATAGGAAAGGGGTAGTTTACCTGCAACGTTTTATGTTTTAAAAGGGTATTTTCTATGGCAAACGATAAGAGCCGCAAATTCAAACAGAATCAAACAATTTTTTGCAAGCAGCCCTGAATTGTAGAGTTTTCAATACATGTTGTTGTTGGTGAAGATCGGTTAAGGGAAAGGGGTAGTTTACCTGCAACATTTTATGTTTTAAAACGGTATTTTCTATGGCAAACGATAACAGCCGCAAATTCAAACAGAATCAAATAATTATTTGCATACAGCCCTGATTCGTAGAGTTCTCAAGACTTATTGTTTTGGTGAAGATCGGTTAAGGGAAAGGGGTAGTTTACCTGCCACCTATAATGTTTTAACAAGAGTAATTGTTTCTAAGACGAACGATAACTGCTGCACATTCAAACAAAATCAAATAATGTTTTGCATATGTCCCTATATTGTAGAGAACGAAAGGCCTGTTGATTTTGGTGAACATCGGTTACGGGGAAAGGGTAGTTTACCAGAAACATTTTTTTTTGTAACAAGAGTAAAGTACTTAATTTTGATAAATAAAGTA
Source organism: Magicicada septendecula (assembly GCA_034769895.1). Lineage (NCBI taxonomy): Eukaryota > Metazoa > Arthropoda > Insecta > Hemiptera > Cicadidae > Magicicada > Magicicada septendecula. The sequence continues at coordinate 158,777,480 of CM068373.1, read as the reverse complement.
TCCTGATAAGAAGATCTTAATAATCCACTGTAGAAACGTAGATGAAATATCTATAAATGAAAAGGCTAGTTGAACGGGGTGGGGGTAATTTTCTATAAATGAAATTTATAGTTATAGGCAGAGGGGATAATTTTTATATGTGTACTACGTTATCGGCAACAAAGTAGTAGTTTGTTGTTAAAATTCCTTCCCGGGCTGTTTGGCCGTAGTCCAATGTTTTCTGCAAAACCAGACGTTTCGGCAGTGGCGTCGACTGCCATCATCAGTGAAAATCGAGTGTGATAACGTGTGGTGGTATACGTTTGTGACCACAATACTGTGGTTAAGGCTGAAGCAATAAGTGGAAATAAGTAGTTTCTATGGAAATATTTCATTTTGTAAATGATTTTAAATATAAATCTTAGAACATGGAAGTCGTGTATGGTTCTCCATTCCGATATTTACTTCCATGTTCCTTACGGAAATGGAAGTATGGTGATGGCAAACAAAATCGTGTTCGAGATTATTGCAGATTTTGATTGTACTACACTCAAAACATGAAAAAAAGTCATTTTTCGAAAAGTGTCTGTGTGTGTGTCTGTCTGTCTATAGATTTTTTTCTATGGCAAACGATAACAGCCGCAAATTCAAACTGAATCAAATCATTTTTTGCATACAGCCCTGATTTGTAGAGTACTCACGACCTATTGTTTTTGGTGAAGATCGGTTGAGGGAAAGGGGTAGTTTAGCGGCAACGGTTTCTATTAAATCAAGGGTAATTGTTTTCTATGGCAAACGATAACAGCCGCAAATTCAAACAGAATCAACTACTCGTTTGCATACAGCCCTCAATTGTAGAGTTCTCAAGATATATTGTTTTTGGTGAAGATCGGTTAAGGTAAAGGGGTAGTTTACCTGCAACGTTTTATGTTTTAAGAAGGGTATTTTATATGGCAAACGATAACAGCCGCAAATTCAAACAGAATCAAATAATGTTTTGCATACAGCCCTGATCTGTAGAGTACACAAGACCTATTGTTTTAGGTGAAGATCGGTTAAGGGAAAGGGGTAGTTTACCTGCAACGTTTTATGTTTTAAGAAGGGTATTTTATATGGCAAACGATAACAGCCGCAAATTCAAACAGAATCAAATAATGTTTTGCATACAGTCCTGATTTGTAGAGTACTCAAGATCTATTGTTTTTGGTGAAGATCGGTTAAGGGAAAGGGGTAGTTTACCAGAAACGGTTTTTTTTAAATCAAGCGTAATTTTTTTGTATGGCAAACGATAACAGCCGCAAATTCAAACAGAATCGACTACTCCTTTGCATAAAGCCCTGAATTATAGAGTTCTAAAGACCTATTGGTTTTGGTGAAGATCGGTTAAGGGAAAGGGGTAGTTTACCTGCAACATTTTATATTTTAACAAGGGTATTTTTTATGGCAAACAATAAAAGCCGAAAATGTAAACAGAATCAAATACTTTTTGCATACAGCGCTGAATTGTAGAGTTCTCATGACCTATTGTTTTTGGTGAAGATCGGTTACGGGAAAGGGGTAGTTTACCTGCAACGTTTTATGTTTTAAAAGGGTATTTTCTATGGCAAACGATAAGAGCCGCAAATTCAAACAGAATCATATAATATTTTGCATACAGCCCTGAATTGTAGAGTTCTCAAGTCCTATTATTAAAACTTTGGAAACTTGAGCACTACTTAATGGATATCAAACATTAACTTATACAAGCCATTAATTTTATGCATATTTTTTATATATATGTGTACAACGTTATCGGCAACAAAGAAGTAGTTTTTGTTAAAATTCCTCCCCGGGATGTTTGGCCGTAGTCCAATGTTTTCTACAAAACCAGACGTTTCGGCTATGCCATCGACTTCCATCATCAGTGAAAATCGAGTGCGATAACGTGAGGTGGTATACGTTAGTGACCACAGTACTGTGGTTAAGGCTTAAGCAGTAAGTAGAAAGAAGTAGTTTCTATGGTAATATTTCATTTCGAAAATGATTTTAAATATAAATCTTAGAACATGGAAGTTATGTATGGTTCTCCATACCGATTTTACTTCCACGTTCCTTAAGGAAATGGAAGTATGGTGATGGCAAAAAAATCGTGTTCGAGATTATTGCAGATTCTGATTGTACTACACTCAAAACATGAAAAAAAGTAATTTTTCGAAAAGTGTCTGTGTGTCTTGTGTCTGTAGATTTTTTTTCTATGGCAAACGATAACAGCCGCAAATTCAAAAACGTTCAGCCGCAAACAGAAGAAATAATTTTTTGCATACAGTCCTGATTTGTAGAGTACTCAAGACCTATTGTTTTTGGTGAAGATCGGTTAAGGGAAAGGGGTAGTTTACCAGCAACGGTTTTTTTTAAATCAAGCGTAATTTTTTTGTATGGCAAACGATAACAGCCGCAAATTCAAACAGAATCGACTACTCCTTTGCATAAAGCCCTGAATTATAGAGTTCTAAAGACCTATTGGTTTTGGTGAAGATCGGTTAAGGGAAAGGGGTAGTTTACCTGCAACATTTTATATTTTAACAAGGGTATTTTTTATGGCAAACAATAAAAGCCGCAAATGTAAACAGAATCAAATACTTTTTGCATACAGCGCTGAATTGTAGAGTTCTCATGACCTATTGTTTTTGGTGAAGATCGGTTATAGGAAAGGGGTAGTTTACCTGCAACGTTTTATGTTTTAAAAGGGTATTTTCTATGGCAAACGATAAGAGCCGCAAATTCAAACAGAATCAAACAATTTTTTGCAAGCAGCCCTGAATTGTAGAGTTTTCAATACATGTTGTTGTTGGTGAAGATCGGTTAAGGGAAAGGGGTAGTTTACCTGCAACATTTTATGTTTTAAAACGGTATTTTCTATGGCAAACGATAACAGCCGCAAATTCAAACAGAATCAAATAATTATTTGCATACAGCCCTGATTCGTAGAGTTCTCAAGACTTATTGTTTTGGTGAAGATCGGTTAAGGGAAAGGGGTAGTTTACCTGCCACCTATAATGTTTTAACAAGAGTAATTGTTTCTAAGACGAACGATAACTGCTGCACATTCAAACAAAATCAAATAATGTTTTGCATATGTCCCTATATTGTAGAGAACGAAAGGCCTGTTGATTTTGGTGAACATCGGTTACGGGGAAAGGGTAGTTTACCAGAAACATTTTTTTTTGTAACAAGAGTAAAGTACTTAATTTTGATAAATAAAGTATCCTGATAAGAAGATCTTAATAATCCACTGTAGAAACGTAGATGAAATATCTATAAATGAAAAGGCTAGTTGAACGGGGTGGGGGTAATTTTCTATAAATGAAATTTATAGTTATAGGCAGAGGGGATAATTTTTATATGTGTACTACGTTATCGGCAACAAAGTAGTAGTTTGTTGTTAAAATTCCTTCCCGGGCTGTTTGGCCGTAGTCCAATGTTTTCTGCAAAACCAGACGTTTCGGCAGTGGCGTCGACTGCCATCATCAGTGAAAATCGAGTGTGATAACGTGTGGTGGTATACGTTTGTGACCACAATACTGTGGTTAAGGCTGAAGCAATAAGTGGAAATAAGTAGTTTCTATGGAAATATTTCATTTTGTAAATGATTTTAAATATAAATCTTAGAACATGGAAGTCGTGTATGGTTCTCCATTCCGATATTTACTTCCATGTTCCTTACGGAAATGGAAGTATGGTGATGGCAAACAAAATCGTGTTCGAGATTATTGCAGATTTTGATTGTACTACACTCAAAACATGAAAAAAAGTCATTTTTCGAAAAGTGTCTGTGTGTGTGTCTGTCTGTCTATAGATTTTTTTCTATGGCAAACGATAACAGCCGCAAATTCAAACTGAATCAAATCATTTTTTGCATACAGCCCTGATTTGTAGAGTACTCACGACCTATTGTTTTTGGTGAAGATCGGTTGAGGGAAAGGGGTAGTTTAGCAGCAACGGTTTCTTTTAAATCAAGGGTAATTGTTTTCTATGGCAAACGATAACAGCCGCAAATTCAAACAGAATCAACTACTCGTTTGCATACAGCCCTGAATTGTAGAGTTCTCAAGATATGTTGTTTTTGGTGAAGATCGGTTAAGGTAAAGGGGTAGTTTACCTGCAACGTTTTATGTTTTAAGAAGGGTATTTTATATGGCAAACAATAACAGCCGCAAATTCAAACAGAATCAAATAATGTTTTGCATACAGCCCTGATCTGTAGAGTACTCAAGACCTATTGTTTTAGGTGAAGATCGGTTACGGGAAAGGGGTAGTTTACCTGCAACGTTTTATGTTTTAAAAGGGTATTTGTATGGCAAACGATAAGAGTCGCAAATTCAAACAGAATCAAATAATTTTTTGCATACAGCCCTGAATTATAGAGTTCTCAAGACCTATTGTTTTTGGTGAAGATCGGTTAAGGCAAAGGGTTAGTTCACCTGCAACATTTTATGTTTTAACAAGGGTAATTTTTACTTCCATGTTCGTTAAGGAAATGGAAGTATGGTGATGGCAAATAAAATCGTGTTCGAGATTATTGCAGATTCTGATTATGCTACACTCAAAACATGAAAAAAAGTCGTTTTTCGAAAAGTGTCTGTATGTCTATCTGTGTGTCTGTGTGTCTATAGATTTTTTTTCTATGGCAAACGATAACAGCCGCAAATTCAAACAGAATCAAAACATGTTTCGCATACAGCCCTGAATTGTAGAGTTCTCAAGATCTGTTGATTTTGGTAAAGATCGGTTAAGGGAAAGGGGTAGTTTACCTGCAACGTTTTATGTTTTAACAGATCTTAATAATCCACTGTAGAGACGTAGATGAAATATCTATAAATGAAGAGGCTAGTTGAACGAGGTGGGGGTAATTTTCTATAAATGAAAATTATAGTTGAAAGGGGAGGGGATAATTTTTATATGTGTACTACGGTATCGGCAGCAAAGTAGTAGTTTGTTGTTAAAATTCCTTCCCGGGCTGTTTGGCCATAGTCCAATGTTTTCTGGAAAACCAGACGTTTCGGCAGTGCCGTCGACTTCCATCATCAGTGAAAATCGAGTGGGATAACGTGTGGTGGTATACGTTAGTGACCACAATACTGTGGTTAAGGCTGAAGCAGTAAGTGGAAAGTAGTAGTTTCCATGGAAACATTTCATTTCGTAAATGATTTTAAATATAAATCTTAGAACATGGAAGTCATGTATGGTTCTCCACACCGATATTTTTTAAGGGCGTAAAGTCTTCAAATTTCAACAATTTTTGTTAACAAGCATGATAATTAAAAAACTATAAAATCTTGCGTAATGTAATGCAAAAGAAGTAAACCAAAAAATAAATATATTTCAGTTCAAAATTTTTTTTGTATTCAAGAAATAAAAAGTTTTTTTAGTGCGGCTCATGCGCAAATATTGTAATTTAAGATTTAAAACATTGTAATGTTTTCTTTAATTTTAATTCTGTTTCTTAATAAAAAGCATTTTGCAGCAAAAAATGCTATTCGTTTTAATTTCAAAGCGTTTTTTTTTTAAGGGCGTAAAGTCTTCAAATTTCAAACATTTTCGTTAACAAGCATGATAATTAAAAAACTATAAAATCTTGCGTAGTGTAATGCAAAAGAGGTAAACCAAAAAATAAATATATTTCAGTTCAAAATTGTTTTTTGTATTCAAGAAATAGAAACTTTTTTTTAATTTTCCAAAAGTTTGCTTTTTTGGACTTACGCCCTTTTAAAAACGATGGACGCCACTATACGGACACTGACCCGAAAATTTTATCCCCGCTCCGCCCGATTCCAGGGCAACCACCTGATTAGCGCCCTCGGTCGCTACCAATCTGTGCCAGGAGAATCTTGGACCCGGCCTCGGCGCACACTCACCCTCAATTAAGTAATTAATTGAAAACCCACGGCCGGTAGCAGGCCACACCCTAAATCCAGACCTATCAGTCGTCCCTGCGGCAGGAGCTCTATTTGAAGCTCGGAACGTAGTATATGAGCGAGCGACGGGCAAGCCCTTCGTCCCGCACAGCCATTGAACTTGTTAAAAAGGAACGATTCAAATGTGTTGTGTGTATTTTAAACTGTAAGTGATTATTATTAAACGAACAATGAACTGACAAACACAGATTTGATTTTACTCTTGTACGCCAATAACCTTACTGCGTTGGTAATAACAAACTGTATTGTATTTTCACTCTTTACAATCGCTTACACTTTAGGCTTAAAGAATGACCCTACTTTCCACAGTTCATCCCCCCCCCCAATTGTTTGCTGGATCGCCCCTGACCGAGAGGATACTAAAATGGAAACGTATAGGTAGAAGTATTAGTGTGGGACCGAGAAAAAGATGTTGCAAGACACTGAGAACGATTTGTGTAAGAGTTGATAAGACGAAGAGGAGCGTACGTAAATAAGGCCAGAACAGAATGACGTAACTGAAGGGATAAATCCCACAGTGGGTTATAACGCCACTAAACAAAGAAGACAAGATGAAACTGATCTATCCAACCCTGACTTAGCCTTTCCACGTCTCTCCTTGGAGGACTGAAGTGTGTGCTCGACTTAGTAATAATGGGGCTGTGTGGTGGTGCGGTTGGTGAACATATTTATTTGCAAGAGTTCCCAATGTTTATCTTCTAAAAATCAGATCTTTAACGATTTGAATATATTCTAATGTTAATTTGTTTTGTGTGTTATGTTTGTATACATCAAATGTTTATAATAATACCTTTATATGGTGCATGTTTAATTGCTGTCACACTATTCACTATCACCATCATCATCATCATCAAGAGCGCTACAACCCTGAGGGGGTTCCTGGCCTGCTGAAGAAGACCTCGCTAACGGTCTCTGTCAGATGCAGCCATCCTTCGGTTGCGGATTCCTGGCCGTTCTGCTTCCTTTTGCACTCCATATCTCAATCTCAGCTATGAAATTTCCACTTTCCCTTTGCCTCTGGGTCATATTCGAAAAGGCGCTTTACAGGGTCCATGCTGTCCATCCTGACAACACGACCTGCCCACCTAAGCCGTCCTATCCTTACCTTTTTGATTATAGTCATGTCGTGTAGCAGGTTATATAACTCTTCATTAGTTATTTTTCTCCAGACACCTCCCTTCTTCACTGGTCTATATATTCGTCTCATTATTTCCCACTCAAATGTTCTCAGCGCATTCTCAGTGCTTTTGCTCAGAACCCATATCTTCGATCCTCCATGCAATAGCACTGGGACAACCAGTGTCTTGTATAGGAGGTTCTTTATTGCTTTTGACAGCAATTTGGACTCAGATTTCCTCTGCTAGCTGAAGTAAGCCCTGTTAGCAAGAACAAGTCTTCTTTGGACTTCTTTATCCATAACATGGACGAAACGAAATCAAAAGTCATTGTGGAAACGTGCCCAGACAGAGGGAGACGAAGAGGAAGATTGAAATGGGTCGACTGTATTGAGCAGCTGGCTAACACAAGGGGGAAGACCTTACCTCGCCCAGGGTATCGGAAGTGGCAGTAGGGGATGTTGTTGTCCAACATACGTTTTACAAAACGGTTTGTTTAAAGTTTACAATATTACTAGTACGCTCCCTGACCTGCACAACTCGCTCACTATTTTGAAAGTTATATTTATGATTACGCAATTTCGATATTAGATAATTTTTCAATTATGAGAAAAATTACAAAAATCCCAATTTGTCTGCTATTTCTTTAGTAATATAAAAATTGTAGAGCACACAATTATATAATAAACACTAAAAATTCAAAATGTTTGCATTTGCGTCTGACTAAAAAATTCATTTTAGTCTGATAGTCTACTAGACTTTCACAATTTTTTCAAAATTTTGAGTTATTTTTTAGTCATGTGGTTCTAAAATTTTGAAATTTCCAAAACTTTCAAACAATTCAAAATATTCAGGTGTTAGTTAAAATTCTCTTTAATTTGATACATGAATATTTGCTATTGTATCAAAATGTTCCTCCACTTTTTGAGCCCCGACATCCAAAAATTTTGAAGTTTTAAAAAATAAATACTATAATTATGATTTAAATTCCCTTTAATTTGATATCCTACATGGGCTTTTGCCACTTTTTCATAACTTTTGTACCCCCACCTTTTTGCATCCTCCCATTTTTAGAAGGATCAATCGCAAAAACAATAGGGTTCTGTAGGGTAAAAGTATGGACACGTCTGCCAGGCTTTACAAAAATCAGTTGATGCGTTCAAAAGTTATCGCGAAGCGTATCCAAACATACTGTTAGGCTATTACAGAACGTTCTACATGTTTCTCGGCTATCCCACCAGAGTCCCGCTGTAATGTTTGTGTGCGTACGTATTGCTGCTTTGAGAAGAAAGACAATTACGTGACACTCAACATGCGTCAATCATCGAGGCTGTTCCAGACTTCACCGGTCACGCACTGTGTTCAAGGCCGCAATCAATTACGCTCTAGTGTTTTCGAGTAGTGTTGACGCGTATTATGGATTATTCTGGAACACTTGTGCTATCTATTTAAACAACCACAGCTGCCGCTTAGTCTGAGTTTAAATGGCGATGTATTCAAGTGAAGTTCGAAGTATTGTGCGGAAGTGTTATTGTTTTATAATTGTACGGGAATCTATTAGTTGACATTATTATTGCGTGTGAACAAATTTTGGTCGGATTATTGTACAAGTTGATTATAAACGGTATTTGTGTTAACCAAAGCTGGTGATTAGTGGTTTGATTGGTGTCTTGTATTTTGTTATCGACTGTACCATACGACGATCCGTTAGACCGTCGTAACAATACTAATGCTAATCGGTCAAGTCAAAACTGAGAACTCACTTTGCTCGTTCGGTTAACTCCGTTTAACTCATACTTTACTGTCCTTAGGTATAATGTTTTTACACAACTGAAAAGTAAAACTTTATAAATAAAAATTACCCTAATTTTACATCCAAACAAAATACATCATCATCGTAACGTCATACTGGTATTAAGTCAAAACAAATTATTATTGCGTAACCACAAAAAGAAAAAACATCAGATCATCGGTTTCAATACAGCCTGTAAAACAGTTGATTACTTGAAGTACAGTCGTTGTTCGTAGGATTAATCCGTTCCTCTGATGCAGTTTTAACGTGGAGAACGTTTTTTGCACACAAAAATAAATTACTACCTGCGGAAAAATTATTTTATTTCTGTTAAATTATATTTAGTTTAAACAAGAACAGTTTTAAATTAAAATATTATTTGACGGACGACGCGATGCTACGAGCGTGGTAGTTCCAAATACAGGTGGGCCGATATACCTATAACAGGTTATTTCGAACAGATATTTTTGTGGAACAGATATAACAGTGACTGAAAAGTTGAAATACGTGATCCGATTCAACCCCCCTACACAACTATCGAGTAAACAAGTACACAAGTAACAACAAGTAAATGAGTACTAGGAGTATTACGGGTACACAAGTAACAAGTAAACGAGTATTACAAGTATTAGGAGTATTACGAGTAGGCCTACACAAGTAACAACAAGTAAAATGAGTACTACAAGTATTACGAGTACACAAGTACGAAGCCATTTTTTGGTGCTGAATTTCGTTTCTGCGCATGTGCCGATTGCCATACAAGTACGAAACGAACCAAAACAGTGAGATTCAGAATATCTCTATGCCAATGAATTAATAAATGAAAAAGGCGTTTTTAATAAATGAAAAAATTCATACTGATGTGCTATGAAATGAATAAATGAAAAAATTCCTTCTCATGTGCTATACAGACATGTAATACAGATTATAATAAAAAATTATAGCCTACATTGTACTATTATTATTGTGTTATAACTTACAGAGTGGCTGATAGGCCATATACTACTTTTTGTTAATGTGATTTCGGAGATGATTTTAACTTCACTGCACATCTCATGTAAATTTGTTTGACATTCTTTGTTGTGCTATTACGTGCACTCTAAATTTCATTGCCTGAGCTTCGCAACTGATTTGTCTAACCAAAATGTAAACAATAGTTTAATATTAAATCTATGTCAGTTTGTTTACTCCTAGTGAAAACGTACATCAGTATTCCCGAAGGGAGACAGGCATATAAATTCTCTGGTTTCCTTTTTTTTACACGACTGCTAAAAAGGAGTGTTATGTTTTCAGTGGTAGGGTATGTATGTATGTATGTATGTATGTATGTATGTATGTATGTATGTATGTATGTATGTTTGTTCCACTATAACTTTTTAACGGCTTTACCGATTTTGATGTTCGATGGCTCGATGGATTCCTTACTTCACCAGAAGTGTCATAGGCTATATATCACCATGAGTTGACTTCCGGTTTTGACCGGAAGTGAATACAAGTGATCGGTTCTAAGGATTTTTTTTTTGTTCGTTTATTGGTCCATCAGGTGGCGCTAGTGGAAGGTATTCTGTAAAGTTCATTCCAGATAGTGCTCGCGATTTAAGACCACTCTCACTAATACTATTTTAGCGCGCTCTATTGTGTGAGAGTATAGATGTGCAATCCGTGAGAAACCGAGAACACGAGAACAGCTGATCTGAAAGTGTATATATATATATATATATATATATATATATATATATATATATATATATATATATTGTAACGCAACATAGTTGAGGTTCCCCAACGTTACATAAAAGACTGAATGAAATATGGTCAAAGACCATACCCTGACTTAAGGTTGTTCGATAGTTCATATGTTTGAGAAGGACCTCAAGTAAAAAGGAGGCAATGACTAATATTAAATGTAAAAGAGCCAGACCAATGAATGATTGGATGTAATGAAATGTTTGTTTTGTACTGTGACATGTTAAGGTCTACAGAATATTTATATTGTATGTTGAATGTGTTAAAAATGAAATGATGTTGTTTGATAATAATACTTACTCAATAATTATGTTTATATTTTATATTAGATTTGTTTTTATACAGCACAATATAGTTACCAATGTTAGGCACGGTACTAAGTTGTCAGTATTGTATAAAATTGAAAGATACTGTTGTTCTAATTAATGTTTATAAACTGGATCAGGAGTGTGACCAGTGTTTCAAGTCTAACAAGTAGTTCTGACAATTATGTCATAAATTAATAAAGGGTTCCAGAACCAATTGATTAATGTAAAAACAAATAACCACCAGTAAATTGAAATTCATGTAATTAACTATGTAATCAATAATTAATTGTACAGTAGGTCAGGTAAAAAGAAAATTAAGTTAAAAACCAAATAATGTTATAATGGTTGTAAATGAATCTATAGGCATAAATTCCATATTAGTGAAAGGAAATTAATACCTTTTTAGTAAACCCAGTCCAACGAAACTCTAGTAAAACATTTACTGTTTAATAAGGAAGGTTAGGGGAGAATTTTATGTGATTCAATATTAATCCAAGCATGGAGTATTTTATTGGAAAGGAGTAGTAATATTCTATAATGCCGGCTCAAGGATATATAGAAAACCTGGTTGTTAAGGCAACTGATTTTTAGTAACTTGTTGATTTTGGATAGATGGTACTGATTGTTACAAGCTATTAGGTTGAAATGAACCGATATATTTAAAATATATGAATAAATATAAAGAAAATATATATCCAAATTGAAAAAAAAGCATTTTGCAAAACAATTATACTGGAATGTTAATGAATCATACAAATTAAATAACCCTATAAATTATCAATGAATACAATAAAAAAGAACTGAAAGCGTCTCACCTCATTCACTAAACAATGCCGCTGAATTTGGTATCAAACCAATTCATGCTATAAATTGAAGACCAATAAAGAGTTGAAGCCTGAATTAACGGAAATATTTGGAAATACAGAAGATTCGGTTGACGAAATAACCTTCATTGACAGCGGAAGCTGAGATCCTAATTCCAGTTCGTTGGGACCAAGAATTGTGAAGACGCAAAAGAAGACTCGAAGCACCAGAGTTCCCGTGGGATTATCATCATCCATTCATTGAAGACCAGAGCAGTTTTACTGGGTGAAGACGATATAACCTGCATTTTGATCGTAGTTGACAAACATTCACCGCCTAATGAAGCTTTCGCCGCTTGGGTAAAAAAAAAACAAATTATTTTCATATCATTGTATTTTAAGTAAATAATTTTATTCTTTTTGTAAATTGAACAACCTTAATTATGCGTTTTACCTGGCCTTACTAATGGTTCAAAGAACTACACGAACCCTGGTATAAGAATTATTTGTCATTATTTTCAAAGTATATATGTTTTTCTTTTTAGAATTCGAATAATTAAGAATCGATACATGTTGGGATAGTCGATTGTATTGTCTTATTGTTTGTCTGAGACAACGTAACTGGTTAAATACCAGGGAAAAATAAATAAAGTACATTTGTTGTATGAGATAACGTTTTAATCATTGCAGAGAAAATACTATATGTAATTGGTGTAATAATTTATTAACAGATTGATACAAACACTCAGAATAACTAACCTATACGCACACTTATTTATAATAACAGCGCTCCAAGTTTGCAGCTGGTAAGACGGGAGATTGCTGAACTAACGGGTTTTGCCATACTAAATTTGAATGAAATTTTTATCGTTGAGGGACTAGGGTTGAGACAAAAACCACTTACATTCAGTAAATACTCCATATATATTGCTCATATTAAACAACCACTGAGAATTAAATTAAGTCTACAGAATACTACCATTATAAATTCAGGAATATAATTCTAAGTTTGTGGACTTAATAATCTGTGTTCTGAGGGTTTCACTGGTCACAACCGCAAGGTATATTAGTTAATAACATATTAATTAAACCAGGTAACAGCATTTTAATTGTTACGAATCGCCACCTACAACGTACTACTTGGCGTTTGTTACACCGGAGTCTCTTATAACTAATTACACTCATAGACAAGATCTCTTTATAATTTGACGTCTCCAGCTGGTATCATACATTATTACATACGTCCTCACATAATTAACAAGCAGTTCGTTACTAAATTGATTACAACAGTGGGGTTTGAATAAGACGGACATTTTCGCTAGCACCGGCACATATTAGTCTCTTTCTTTACAAATTGACGCTCGCAACGTGAGGCATCATCGTCTCATCTTAACACCTTAGATATATTATTCTATTACAAATTGGCGCTCAACGAGTGGGCTTTAGTTAAGTAAAAACTCATATTATTTGTTACTTAACTTGAGCAGGCAACCATTAGAGGCACAGGAATGCATACGAGAGCTCTGACGAAAAGAATGGAGAAGGAACCAGAAACAGAAGAAGATAGGAGGGAAAAAGAAACAGAGGTAGGTACAGATACTGAAATGGATCAACAGACAGGTGATACGGAAGAAACCGAAGTAGTTATGGACCCGGAAACGGAAATAGTGGAAGAAGATGCCCAAGGGGACCAACCAGATAAAAAGGAAGCCAGAGGAGGCCTAGATTTACAAAAATTATGGGAATTAATTAAAGAAGATTCCAAGAAACAGAAGGAAGAATTAAAAGACAGTATTAAGGAAAGTACTAGTGAACTTTTGAGGCAAACCATAAATGAAAATAATGAACAATTGAAGGCCGATTTCAGACAAATCAATGAAAAGCTAGAAAATAAAATAGACAGTATTAAGGAAAGTACTAGTGAACTTTTAAGGCAAACCATAAATGAAAATAATGAACGATTGAAGGCCGATTTTAGACAAATCAATGAGAAGATAGACAGTATAAATGAGAATTCAGAGAAGCTGGAAAATAAAATAGACAGTATTAATGAGAACTCGAGAAAACAAAACGAAATTTTGAGCGAAAATTTAATCAAGCAGATGAATGAAAAGTTTGACAAGAATGACGAGAATTTGAGACAGATTCAAGACGATAACAAAATAATGAACGAAAAACTTGAGGAAAACAATAAACGAATGAAAGCAGATCTTGAGAAAATCAATGAGGATAATCTTATACGAATCGATGAGAGGATTGAACATTCTAACCAGGAAATAAGGGAAAATGTTGAAAAACAGAATGAAGTATTAAGACAAGTTATCAATAAGAAAATTGAGGACGCTAGTGAGGCAATCAGCCAGAAGGTAGTTAAGAACGACGGCGAAAGAAAACAGGAGATCGCGGAAACAAATAGAAAACTGAAAGCGACCGATGAAGTTATTATACGAAATAGAGCTGAACTAGAGGTCAAGCTAGGCCATATAGAAGAAGAAAACCGAATTCAAGTGGAATCAATACGAACTGATTGCGGAAACCAGCATCGAAATTTAGATACGATCATGAACGAAGTACAGGAGCAAGGACAACGTAACCAGGATAGAATCGAGAACCTACAACGATCAGTTGACAACCGATCGATCACTGTCCCATATACACAACATATAGACGACCGGGAGACCATCAACTTTAAGACATACAGGAGAAATCCAATGGAATTCTTGGAACGGGTCGGCGAACAAATTATGAGAACCGGTGAAAACAGGTGGCCAATAATTCGTCGTTATTTAGACGATCATTTTAAAGAAACTTATGATAACTGGTGGACAGCCACCAGGCCCGAGATACGAAGCTACGAAGAATTTAAAATAGCTTTTAAAGCCAGATACTGGTCAGACGCCACCCAGAACGTAGTGAGGGAGAGCATCAGTTATGGAAGATATGACGCCAGCAGGGGAACAACACTTACCGCCTACTTCCTGGGAAAAGTATGTTTGGCAAGACATCTTGAACCAAAAATCCCAGAGGAAATTCTCGTCACCAGGTTAGCATACCACTATGATAACGGTATATCAATAGCACGATCGGGTGGACAAATAAAAACTATACAGGCCATGTCAACGCTATTAGAAGAGCACGAGCGTGAAGTACACTATCGAAGGAGTCGTCAGAGAAACGACCAGTACGGGAACAGGGATTTCCCAGACTATAACAATAGAAACAATAACCATAACAGTCATGAGGCGAATAACCGGACGAACTATAATGGCAGGCCTGGTAATTATGGTAATGAGGCGTACCAACGGCAAAATAACAACAACAGCCCAAGGAACAACGGAAACAATTACGGGAATAGACAGAGTATTCCGAACAACCAATATAACCGGTCGTATAACCCAAATTACCAGAATCGGAACACGAACAACCGAAATTATGATAATAGCAACCGTAATCCGAATAACCAAAACCAAAACTACAGAAGAGTTAATTATGTGGGGGCGTACGACAATTATAACGGGAGGACATACTACCAAGGACGTCGAAGTTTTGATAGGGACACCGATTGGAACCAGTACAGTAATAACGATCGAAGGGAGACTAGAACTAATAGGGGCAGAAGTCGGAGTCAGGAGGACTACCGCCGGATTAATTACGAAGAAGACCGCCAACGGCCGGAACCCAGGTCAACAGAAAATGAAATAAGTCAAACAAACCAAACCGGCAGAGGAGACGAAGAATCCGAGCCGATTTTAAACATCACACGGCAGTGAAAACACTAGCAGGACCCTCACTGAACCATTCTATCGGGTTTAACGACATAAGGAACCACAGTAAAAATAATAAATGTATCACGATTATTTGTAGTAACTACTTGAAAAATTTAAGGGACGAGTTGTTGGAAGAAGAAGACGGAAATCCAAGAAAGAATAGTAACGAAATAATTTACATAACGACAGAGATCAACAGTGTACAAACCAAAATTATGATAGACACTGGGGCTAACGTGTCGCTAATCGACGCAATAGAACTAAACAAAATAATTGAAGAAGGGAAGAAGCATATACTTACGTTACCAATAAGCAACATTGTACTGATAGGGGCAACGGGACGTCAAAATAGAACGGTCCGGAAACAAGCAAGGTTGGAGTTAACGAGTAACAATAAAACAATCCCAATGACTTTTCTAGTAGCCAGTGGCTTACCATTTAACATGTTAATCGGTTGTGACATGCTGAAACAATATTCAGCTATCATTGACATGAACAGGTCAAAATTATCGTTAAAAAACAATCAAACAGAATGGACGGCTGACTTAATTAACAGCGACAGTACGACACCAACCCGAGTAACATATCATATACAAAGAAAGTTAGATCAACAGGAACAATCACCAAGTAATAATATCTTTTACGAGTTGGACGATGAGCAAATGTGGCATGACAAAATTAATGAGATCCGTAAATTTGAATGTGGAATAACTAACATGCAAAAGGAACGATTAGTTGAAGTGTACAATAGATATCGCCATGTATTTTCAAATATACCTGGCAAGGTAAGAGATTACCAATGCAAAATAGAGTTCCGAGAACCTGTAAATTTCAACAAAAAATCATACCCAGTCGCTTACTCACTGAAGGAAGCTGTGAGGGCAGAAATTGATAGATTAATAGACGAGGACATCATCGAACCCAGTTATTCACTGTATACCAGCCCTATCCTCGCTGTCCCGAAGAAAGGTGGCCAAGTAAGAATTTGCTTAGATGCAAGGGAAATCAATAAAATAATAGTGAATGACCGAACATCCCCAGGGGAAATCGAGGAAATACTTAAAAAGTTCCATGGAATCAAATTCATCAGCACGTGGGATACCGTCTGTGGATACTGGCAAGTCGAACTCCATCCAGAGAGCCGCAAATACATGGCATTCATTTTCGAAGGCCGAAATTACCAATTTAAACGGTTGCCATTCGGACTAGTTAATTCAGTAGCCGTGTTTGTAAAAATCATGGACCAAATCCTCGGACAGGAAACACTCCAATATACAACAATCTATGTGGATGATATTTTGATAACTTCGACCAATTGGAATGACCATTGCCAACGAGTAGAGCAAGTGCTAAAAAAGCTGTCGGAGAACCATATTACATTAAAGCTGGAGAAATCAAAATTGATAGCGAACGAAGTGAAATTTTTAGGATTTAACTTGTCGGAGCAGGGGATCACCCCATCCCAAGAAAAAATTGAGTCAATTCAAAAATTCCCAAAACCAAGGAACAGGAAACAGCTCCAATCATTCCTCGGCATATGTAATTATTACCGTAAATTTCAAGAACATTATTCGGAATTAACATCAAGATTTGTACGCCAATTATCATCCAAGGACAAGTGGACGTGGGGAGAAGAGCAAGATGCCACGCTTGAACTAATTAAAACTAAATTTTTGGAGTCAATAATGTTACACCACCCCAATTTCAATAAACAATTTTTTATGAATTGTGACGCCAGTGATGTCAGTTTGGGATCTGTTCTTTATCAGGAGGATAATGAAGGGAACCATCAAGTGATCAGTTTCGCTAGTCGAGTCCTGAATAGTTGTGAAAAAAACTATAATGTAACGGAGAAAGAGCTTTTGAGTGTTGTATTTTCCTGTAACAAGTTCAGGACCTACATTTTAGGATACAAGACGACCGTCAGAACTGATCACAAGTCAATTTCATTTCTAAAAAGTTGTAAGTTGAATCATGGAAGATTGACCAGGTGGAGCCTGACACTGCAAGAGTATAACCTAAATTGGGAATACATTCCTGGAAAAGGAAACATCATTGCAGATACATTATCACGGATCAATATCAGGGACCAGACGTTTGAGGGGGAAAAAGAAACCATAATTAAACTATACCATATCATCAGTAATAGATCTGACCTGACTAATATAATAACAGGACTCGAACAACAGCAGAAACAGGACCCCAGATTGAAGAAAATTTTTGACAGGCTTGGAGAACAAGACGACCGCATAACACAATTTTACTGCGAACACCAACAAATACTATTCATTAAGACGCATTACAAACTTAAAACCTGGAAAATTGTTATACCACAAAATATAGAAAAGGATATCATAATGGATTACCATATCAGGTATGGCCACATGGGAGCATTGAAGGTAGTCAAAGCACTCCAAGAACACGTATACATCAGGGATGTTAACAGAAAGGTGCGAAACCAGATTAAACGTTGCCACATATGCCAGCTCGTAAAAGTTAACAATCACAGGAAGGAAGGCACAATGATGCCAATCACATCATCAAATAGATTAGAAAAAGTATTTGTCGATATTTGCGGCCCATTCCCGCGAAGTGGGGGAAGGCACCAGTATAAATATTTTATAATTCTATTCGACCATTATACCAGATTCACGAAACTATACCCGATCAACCGGGCGACGACGCAAAAGATATTAAACATTATATGTCAAAATTACATTAGTGAGGTAGGAGCTCCGAAATCCATTATTACTGACCACGGAACACAATTTAAGGGGAGCAAGTGGAAAGACACTCTACGGGAAAAGGGAATCAAGACGTATAAAACATCTGTATACCACCCGAGCAGCAACCCGGCCGAACGAGTATTAAGGGAAGTAGGGAGGATCCTACGCACGTATTGCTTTAACCAACAGAGAAAATGGTCCGAGTATTTAACAGCTGCAGAAGATTTCATAAACTTATCACACCACCAATTTATCGAAATGACCCCCTATACAGCAATGTTCCAGAGACCACCACCCAGAGAGATAGCGGAATTAATACAATTCCCTAGCGGAGATGAATATAAATTTAACAGTGTAAAATTTTACGAGAATATACTAGAACGAACCGAGAGAACGAGAAGAAAATACCAGCAATTTCAACCAAAACCGGAGCGATACTTAGTGGGAGACAAGATACTATTGAAGAATCGAGAATTGCCCAGTACAATGGAAGGCATTGCTAAAAAGTTGTTACTATTGTACACGGGACCGTATACTGTAATTAAAGATAACGGAAATAATACCTATGAAATATTGGATCCCCATACACTAAAGAAGAAGGGTACATACAACCAATCCTCAATTAAGCGATACTATGAATTGGTTGATGACAAAATAAATACAACAATGATAACTAGGACAGAAAAAATATGAAAAAAAAATGTACATAGACTTAATACAGACAAGGTGATTTAATGAAAAAACCACAAAATTCTAAAAGTATGTAAGGACAACTTACTCATGTTATTTCGAACAATACAATTTAAAATGAAGAAACTAAAAAACCCAAAATTCCAAAGGATGTAAGAACAACTTACTCATAATTATTCAGAAACAGTATGATTTAAAATAAAGAGAATAAATACCCCAAAATTCAAAAAATGAAGCAAGCTCAACTTACAAACAAGTATCTAAGAAAACAATTTATGAATTATATAAGAAAGAGAATTTTGAAGATAAAAAGAACAACCAAAGTCGAAAAATAAGTAAGAACACCTTACTATACAATTTAGAAGAAATTGATTTAAACTGATATGAAAGAAGAAAAATATTTTACACTAATTCAACCTAATAAAAATCATCAAAACCAGAAGACGAAATGAGTTTATCTGATATAATATAATAGCGAGAAATATAATTTTGAATGTAAAAGAAATAATAATGATTGTGCCAGAAGAATATAGCTACATAATGTAATGTATAGTACTGACCAAAATCTCATAACCAGCTGTATTGATCACAAAGGAATATGAGCCAATGAAGACAAGAGAATGAAGAAGCCAAAATGAAACCATCAAAAGGATCACAAGAAAAGAAAAAAAAAACTAATGGTTAAGAATTATCCGTAAACAAAACCCAATTAATAAATGTCAATAAAATAGCCAAGTATTGGAGAGAAAAAGTGTATAATAGAAGGAAGAATTAATATGAAGAAATAATATGATCTGAGTTAAAGTACAGTGAATAATCCCTAGAATATGATTATTATTTATTATTTTATTGAAGGTCACATGATGACTACCTTACGAGGTTTATTAATGAAGATTGACTGTAGAATATTCCAGCAATCATTTGACTGGGCAGAGATGATGTTCCTCTGATCCCAGAAAGTATGTAACGGACGACGGTAATTGGTTAGCCGATAGAGCACCACCGATTCGATTCCAGTTATAATGTTAGGGAGGTTTAGGAAAATTAAATATTAGAGGGAAAACTCACAAATAAATATAGAGAATTAAATAAAACCAGATCCAAAATGTATAATTAATGAAGAATGTCACAAGAATGATTATAGAAATAAGATTTAAACTTGGGAAATAATTGACTTTAAGAAGGAACGAAGAAATGATAATAAAATAACGAATAATTGGGAAATATAAAAGTACTATAAATAGGAAACCAATTGGCCAGATACAAATTAGAAGTTTATTTCTTGCTAAACTTTGTTTATACCAAAATAAACTTATTTCGAAGGGGGGGTGTTATGTAACGCAACATAGTTGAGGTTCCCCAACGTTACATAAAAGACTGAATGAAATATGGTCAAAGACCATACCCTGACTTAAGGTTGTTCGATAGTTCATATGTTTGAGAAGGACCTCAAGTAAAAAGGAGGCAATGACTAATATTAAATGTAAAAGAGCCAGACCAATGAATGATTGGATGTAATGAAATGTTTGTTTTGTACTGTGACATGTTAAGGTCTACAGAATATTTATATTGTATGTTGAATGTGTTAAAAATGAAATGATGTTGTTTGATAATAATACTTACTCAATAATTATGTTTATATTTTATATTAGATTTGTTTTTATACAGCACAATATAGTTACCAATGTTAGGCACGGTACTAAGTTGTCAGTATTGTATAAAATTGAAAGATACTGTTGTTCTAATTAATGTTTATAAACTGGATCAGGAGTGTGACCAGTGTTTCAAGTCTAACAAGTAGTTCTGACAATTATGTCATAAATTAATAAAGGGTTCCAGAACCAATTGATTAATGTAAAAACAAATAACCACCAGTAAATTGAAATTCATGTAATTAACTATGTAATCAATAATTAATTGTACAGTAGGTCAGGTAAAAAGAAAATTAAGTTAAAAACCAAATAATGTTATAATGGTTGTAAATGAATCTATAGGCATAAATTCCATATTAGTGAAAGGAAATTAATACCTTTTTAGTAAACCCAGTCCAACGAAACTCTAGTAAAACATTTACTGTTTAATAAGGAAGGTTAGGGGAGAATTTTATGTGATTCAATATTAATCCAAGCATGGAGTATTTTATTGGAAAGGAGTAGTAATATTCTATAATGCCGGCTCAAGGATATATAGAAAACCTGGTTGTTAAGGCAACTGATTTTTAGTAACTTGTTGATTTTGGATAGATGGTACTGATTGTTACAAGCTATTAGGTTGAAATGAACCGATATATTTAAAATATATGAATAAATATAAAGAAAATATATATCCAAATTGAAAAAAAAGCATTTTGCAAAACAATTATACTGGAATGTTAATGAATCATACAAATTAAATAACCCTATAAATTATCAATGAATACAATAAAAAAGAACTGAAAGCGTCTCACCTCATTCACTAAACAATTCCGCTGAATTTGGTATCAAACCAATTCATGCTATAAATTGAAGACCAATAAAGAGTTGAAGCCTGAATTAACGGAAATATTTGGAAATACAGAAGATTCGGTTGACGAAATAACCTTCATTGACAGCGGAAGCTGAGATCCTAATTCCAGTTCGTTGGGACCAAGAATTGTGAAGACGCAAAAGAAGACTCGAAGCACCAGAGTTCCCGTGGGATTATCATCATCCATTCATTGAAGACCAGAGCAGTTTTACTGGGTGAAGACGATATAACCTGCATTTTGATCGTAGTTGACAAACATTCACCGCCTAATGAAGCTTTCGCCGCTTGGGTAAAAAAAAAACAAATTATTTTCATATCATTGTATTTTAAGTAAATAATTTTATTCTTTTTGTAAATTGAACAACCTTAATTATGCGTTTTACCTGGCCTTACTAATGGTTCAAAGAACTACACGAACCCTGGTATAAGAATTATTTGTCATTATTTTCAAAGTATATATGTTTTTCTTTTTAGAATTCGAATAATTAAGAATCGATACATGTTGGGATAGTCGATTGTATTGTCTTATTGTTTGTCTGAGAAAACGTAACTGGTTAAATACCAGGGAAAAATAAATAAAGTACATTTGTTGTATGAGATAACGTTTTAATCATTGCAGAGAAAATACTATATGTAATTGGTGTAATAATTTATTAACAGATTGATACAAACACTCAGAATAACTAACCTATACGCACACTTATTTATAATAACAGCGCTCCAAGTTTGCAGCTGGTGAGACGGGAGATTGCTGAACTAACGGGTTTTGCCATACTAAATTTGAATGAAATTTTTATCGTTGAGGGACTAGGGTTGAGACAAAAACCACTTACATTCAGTAAATACTCCATATATATTGCTCATATTAAACAACCACTGAGAATTAAATTAAGTCTACAGAATACTACCATTATAAATTCAGGAATATAATTCTAAGTTTGTGGACTTAATAATCTGTGTTCTGAGGGTTTCACTGGTCACAACCGCAAGGTATATTAGTTAATAACATATTAATTAAACCAGGTAACAGCATTTTAATTGTTACGAATCGCCACCTACAACGTACTACTTGGCGTTTGTTACACCGGAGTCTCTTATAACTAATTACACTCATAGACAAGATCTCTTTATAATTTGACGTCTCCAGCTGGTATCATACATTATTACATACGTCCTCACATAATTAACAAGCAGTTCGTTACTAAATTGATTACAACAGTGGGGTTTGAATAAGACGGACATTTTCGCTAGCACCGGCACATATTAGTCTCTTTCTTTACAAATTGACGCTCGCAACGTGAGGCATCATCGTCTCATCTTAACACCTTAGATATATTATTCTATTACAATATATATATATATATATATTGGTTTGCTATATATATTTCTCTCTGCGAAATATGGTGAACCTGAAATACATGAAATGACGGATCAACAATATGCCGCAGCAGTAAACTTAATGAATTTTCAGCAGCGCCAATTGTTCAAAATGTTTTCAGACAGATTGCTTACAAGTGAAAATAATACTGAGCCATTACGTGTGTTCGTTACTGGAGGAGCAGGCACCGGCAAAACCTTTACTCTGAAAATTATTGTAGAACAGATTCGTCGTCTTTCTCATTTACATGCAAGCAGAGCTGTTACGGTAGCAGCACCCACAGGTGTCGCTGCAAGATTGATTGGAGGTAGCACTTTGCACTCTACTTTTGCCCTTCCTATCGAAAAAGGCAAGGTGACAGCTCTTCGCCCTCTTACTGATGAGCGTCTTCAAAGGGAACGGCTAAGGTGGAAGCATATTAATTGGCTAATCATTGACGAAATCTCAATGGTACCCTATACTACCCTAAGAAATATTCACTTAAGGTTGCAACAGCTTAAAATGAATGATGCTCTCTTCGGGGGTATCAATATTATTTTGTTTGGCGATCTAATGCAGTTGCCACCTGTATCAAAAGCAGTTGGTGGTACCTACTGCTTCAAGCAGCCTCATTACTTATCAGCTGAAATTAATTTGTGGACACGTTTAGTTTCTGTGAATTACCTCAAAATATGCGGCAAGCTAACGACACTACTTTTATAGACATTCTAAATAATTTACGAGTCGGCCAACTCACCATGCAGTAGCTAGAAATTTTAGATCGTCGAAGAGTTCCTTTGACAGATGAATTTGCTGATGGCGAGTGTCTGCGTATTTTCCCAACCACTAAACAGGTAGAAGAATATAATGCTATGATGACTGAAAAGTTGAAAACATCATCTAAAGTTTACGATATTGCAGCGGTGGATGTGTCTGTCGAAGCAAAGAATTACGGACAAAAGTTAAAGAAAGACTTCATACCAACGGATCCAAACAAAACTGGAGGTATTCCAAACTCTTTAGTAATCGGAGTCGGATCTAGGGTAATGTTGCGAAAAAACATTAATGTTAATCATGGTCTGGTCAACGGAGCAATCGGCATCATTAGAAAAATTGAGTGGCCTGCACTACGTCGAGATCAGCTTCAACCTGGTGAGCTTCCACAAGCCGTATTTGTAGAATTTGATGACAGATCAATTAGGGGAAATACTGCTGGTATTGGAGTAAAGATAGAGCCCACCACTGTTGAATATGATGCTTTGCGAGGCCAGGGCAAAGTAGAACGACGTATGCTGCCATTAATATTGTGTTGGGCTGTAACAGTACATAAACTCCAAGGCACTACTTTAGACAAAGCAGTCATTGATTTGAGTAGTAGTATTTTTGCCAAGGGTCAGTCCTACGTCGCACTAAGTCGTGTGAAAACATTAGAGGGATTAGCAATAAGTTGTCTGGATCCACGAAAATTGTTGCATGAACCGCACGATAAAAACTCACTTGAGGAATTAAATCGACTCAGAAATCTGTAGACCAAAGCTCTTTCTTTATCATTTCTAATAAATTAAATTATTTAGTTAATTATATAATTTATAAAACAATTTATCGAAATGTTTGTATTATACTAGTTATATAATAGTATATAAAATAAAGTTATACTATATTTATAAGTTTATAAGTTCATACGCAAATTATACTATGTACATAATAAAGTTTCTAAATAAAACTATGTAAAAATTGAAATTTTTTTTGCACTTCACACATACGCACGCACACACGCACACACGCACGCACACACTGCACATTCCCATTATACTCTTTTTAAACACAAAAAGGAATAAAATAAAAAAAATAATTAAAAAATTATAAAACACGACTGCCAAAAAATAAATGAATAAATAAAAAATAAATTGATAAAAACACTAAATAAAAAAACTAAATAAAAATAATATTTAGTAAAAATCACAAAATCTAAATAAAGTCGATTTAAAAAGCCAAAAACAAGGTATTGAAATTCAGCTCTGATCAGATTTAACGAAAATGTTATGAATGATTAAACGCATAGTAATTTTATTAGATTTAAATTACTTTTCGATGTTGAATATATATCAATGCATCATATAAAGACTACAATTATAAAAAATATTGCTGATAAAATTTTGCTCTTCAATTTTAATTTTCAATGCAGTCGGGGGCTGTTTAATGAAAAGAACAAATCTACTTAGAAACAGCCCCCGACTGCATTGAAAATTAAAATTGAAGAGCAAAATTTTATCAGAAATATTTTTTATAATTGTAGTATTCATATGATGCATTGATATATATTCAACATCTAAAAGTAATTTAAATCTAATAAAATTACTATGCGTTTAATCATTCATAACATTTTCATTAAATCTGATCAGAGCTGAATTTCAGCACCTTGTTTTTGGCTTTTTAAATCGACTTTATTTAGATTTTGTGATTTTTACTAAATATTATTTGTATTTAGTTTTTTTTTATTTAGTGTTTTTATCAATTTATTTTTTATTTATTCATTTATTTTTTGGCAGTCGTGTTTTATAATTTTTTAATTATTTTTTTTATTTACAGTAACAACTTAATAAAGTCACAGTGTAAAGTAACACTGTTAATACTTGTAGTTTCAATTTATTTCTTATAACAAATTACAGTATATAATACAGGTATATGTATAATAAGCATATAATAACAGGTATTTGTATGTGTTATTTTTTTGGAACGGTATCATTCGTACCTGTTATTTTCAAATACTAGTTTAGCACACCTCTAGTTCCAAACTCATACACTGGGTATTGGTGACGGGCTTCCAATCCTGAACGAGCGCACGGTCTCGACTGTACCTGAACGCATTCAATTGTGCGTGCAGATCCGTTCGGTTTTAGTATAATTAAACGCCTCGTAGACACGTTACTGGTAGGGAGGGGTTCACCCCACTGTAGGACGTCTAATGGGACGTCAACCTGAACTGAATACTTACATCTTTGATCACCAAAACTTGTACCGAAAGCAGTAGCGTGGCGTCAATGTAAAATAATACTAATTATATCACAGAGTAAATACTTTAGTTATTGAATAATTTGAAATCCGAACAATATTAGTAGGGAAACTTGAAGAAAAGCGTTGCATTGCTTTCGAACTGCTGGGTCTTGTGCTGCCGGCTTAGACATCGGCAATGTTTTACTGCGTACGGTTACTGACCTCGTACTAGTTGTCATCGTACAAACTGGAAGGGGGGGCACACCCCCTCCTTCCAGTGTGTTGCCGCTGTGTAAACCGGCAAAACGGTCAGTTAGCAGCTATGTTCGTTTTCGGAACTGACGTGCAGCACACATACTACGTACCTATTTGTGTTGTGTTCGTTTAGTCATGTGTTTCTCTGTTTGTATTTATTATTTTTATTTCGATTATTTGTGTTCTGATTTATTATGTGTAAGTATAATGTGAGTCAGATCCCATTGAACCGGGACCCTCTTCTTCTCCCAGCGAATGATAGTAAATGCTCTAAAAAGAACACTTGGCACAAGAAAAAATTCGAATTAATTTTTTGGATAAGTTTTAAGCCTATCACAACCGCCAACAGGTGTTATGTACCCACGCCACATACAAAATGATCGAGAGACATTTTCGCCGTATATTCCGGTCACACGAATTCTTGGGGCCGGTACAGCATTACAACCCGCAATACGATGTCCTCGGGTCATGGGCTCTGTTCTCAGACAGTTTGTTTTCTCTATGAATCCACACGGGGGTCTTATGTCCTTTGCCTTATTCTGAACAATCGGCTTCTCAATTGTTTTACCATATTTGGTTATTATATGGCAGCGGAAACTGGATTCCCTCGTACCGCCAACTATCGGTGTCTTCTTCACCGGAATCTCCTCGGGTCACACTATATCGGTGTGTTGGATGTAAACATCGTACTTTGACCTTGTTGGGTAACGTGTATTCCGACCTGTGTCACCGAGGCCGGAGGATCCTGTTCGGGCCGACTGGGTCCATTCAGTCACGGCTCTACGTCTGTCAGTAAGTGGCAAAATTCGTCGAGCGACGTCGAGAGAAACAAGGAAAGAGACTCGCCTAAACTTTTATATGATAATGCCTGTGTCAGTGTTATTGTGTGGTTCTCAAACTTGGGTTCCGGCGACAACACATCTGTGTACGATACAGGCACAAGAGATGAGTTTCTTACGATCTGTTAAAGGCTCCACACGAAGAGATAGAATCTACAAAGAAGTCATTCGTAAAGAGTTGAACATTTTTTATATCCAAGATCGTATTGCAGAGAAGAAAGAGAGATGGATTGCTCAGCCGAATAGGATGCCAGATGTCAGGTTGCCTGAGAAGTTTGCCAATACAAGCCTGTTGGACAACGAGTATAGGAAGATCTAGGAAGCGATGAAGTCCTTTGGGTCCGGAGCAGGTGATTCGCCTAGACCCTGATAGAAGAAGAAGTCATGGTGTCCGCTGAAATGTTTCCACTGATATTCCAGAAGCGTTTCGCTAGACCTGGCGCAATCGTTAACTGCATTACTTATTCTTTAGGAGATACCAATCTTCGATCGTTGACGTCGGCCAACAATGGAGAGCGGAGATTTTTTTCTATCCGTACAGAAATTTACGTCTAACACGCACGAAAGCTCTCAAGGCAAAAGAGAGCCTGTTATTTCTTTTCTGTCTTAACAGACCTGTGTAATTCGATCGTGCTCATTATAGAACACGGTAATCCCTACAAACTGAGACATTTGTTCGTTTTGTATTCTGTGGTAGAATAAGGTTTGATTATACAATCTGAATTTTTAAATTTATCGCGCTACAAGTTGCAGATTAAAAAATCGATTTTCTATGATGTTGGTACACATCTTAGTGATAATCGTCTAAACGTTTAGCTCTACCGTTAGTTTAGATCTGACAGCCACTGAGTAAGTTGTATTCTGGTACATTAAATGATGTTGTTTTGATATTCTACAATGCAAGATTGAAGAAAATGGATTAACTCCTGTGTCGTGGTGAACGTGTTGCAGAATTCTTCTCGCGAGTGAGGTATGCTTGAACTAGCGGTTTAGAAATGGTATCAAAGCTTCACAGACTGTCGTGAAAGAGTTGAAGATCGTGATAGCCAGATGAAGACTGTGGTTCCGTGTTTCATAAATTTTCGTCACTGGGTGCAACGGTAAATAAACAGAAGTATTCGGTCATTTTACGCTACTTGTGTGAAGTTATTCATAGAAAATAGCCATATTTACAGCAGCATAATATATGAAAACTGTACTCCGACAGTGGACCAGAATTCTCTGCAACACACACAGTTCCATGAATTCATATTATGTAGTATGTAGCAACAGTGGCGGCTGGTGGTTGAAAAATTTGGGGGTTGCAGTTGGGTTGGATGGTATTAAATTGTTTTATTCCCTGAATAGAAAATGTCCAAGCCTCCTCCCCTCCAAACAATACGTAAAGAAAACAAAATAATACAATTTTAGTGTCACCCACATAACCATGAATATTTATTGTAGGCTATAAATCTTTTTTAAATTTACGATTAAATATTCTGTTACCTGATTTTACATTTTGATTAAATTTACAAGATCTTGTGTAGCCTACCTACTCTCGTAATTTAATTTTGTTTCTCAATATAACGTAAACTGAACAGCGTTTTCGTTAAGTTTACGACAGAATTCATTGCGTCCTACCAGTTAAATATAATAAATATCTAAATATCACTATTGTTCGACGACTCGGAACACTAAGTTTTTTATAAGTAAAATCGTGAAGATTTACCTTACAGCCTAAACCGGCTTTCACCTTTAGAAGGCTTCATCAGAAGGCTGTAAGGTAAATCTTCACGATTTTACTTATAAAAAACTTAGTGTTCCGAGTCGTCAAACAATAGTGATATTTAGTTAAGTAACGGACACGTCATGGACAACGAAATCCAAGGAAATAAATATCTTATACTATGACACCTTAATCCTTTATATGTACTACTATTTACATTTAACGATGAATTGGACTGACACTTAACTGACACTAACAACGAAATTCACAAAAAATTCGACCGACACTAACTCAAGTAATATAACAACATAAACTTACTAATTCCTACATGGCGCACCACGTGTTATTTACCAACAGACTGGTGGCGCCGTAACATACAATTCTAATTCCAACATTAGAGCGTCTTTTACAGCGTCGTTAAATGAACTGGTTTTCCTATTTAATAAGATATTTTATACGGTTCAGATACTCCTTTAGTAAAACTTTTGTGTATGCGTCTTTCAGTGCTTAATTCGGCCATTTTACAGTCTATACCCGTTCTGCATAACGCTATTATTAGCTTATGTCCTATTTTTTTCTATTCTGTCCGCGAAATGTTGAATAGTTTCGTTTGGTTTCTGTTTAATGCAGATAAGTTGGTCTTCTAAAAAGGATTCGCTTTGTTGTTTGTTTGCAGTCCCTAATCACACCAAGCGAGCCTATATCGTTGCACTAGGAGCACCCGAGTCTAGCCAGCCACAGCACTACTCCAGTGGATTTCCCCATACAGTACAAAGCGCGTCACAGTCGGTGCACACTTGCCATGTACACTGCGGCAAGAGCGTGTACGGTTTTTAGTATTGCTCTGCGCTTTTCAATCGCCAAATGATTAATTACGATTATTTAGCGTGAAAACAGTATTATTAGTTTTTGTTTTATTTATAATTCTATAACTTAAAATACAATTGGGGATTTAATCGGGGGTTGTGCAACCGTGCAACCTAAGCACGGGCCGCCACTGTGTAGTAATAATAGAACAGGCTAGCGTTAATTCGACAGTTATAGGACCGAGGTTCTGTCGTATTAGCGAACACTACAGATTACCCCAATTATATATAATTAAGGGCAGTTTAATAAGTCAAGGTTAGAGACAGAAAATAATTAAGAAAATATAGAAAACTTGATCATGAAACCCGATTTATTGAATTAAACCTAGAACATTAATTCAATAAGCTATATTTTAACTATATAATTAATAAAGTAAATAATTATTATAATTATGGTTATTACAACTCCCTGAGGAGCTGCAGAACTAGCTATTATATTATTAACTATACTAGTTATACACTATAGTACAATATGTATATATATATATATATATATACACTTGTAATGCAATTAATATTTCATTTATTTTTTTTTTTTTTGAATTTTTTGAGTATTGCGAGGGAAGAACACCAGCAATTAGAGCCCGTCAAAAGTGACACATGTTAGCTTTCTTCGAGGGTGGGCGACGAAAAGGAACAAACCTTTCCTTTCCATTAAGACGTTGTAAAAACTATTCACGAACAATGAGCTGTACGGCACATGTTGCAGCGAACTGGACCATGCGTGGGAATGCATGACTCCACAATTAGGACAAAAGAAGACTACCCTAACATCTGTCCAGTAGCGAGAAAAACACAGAACCAACGGCGAGAGTATTGTTCAAAACCATGTGTGCGACTTCTCAAAGACAATGGTTTATGCACGGACAATGGGACAGGCGACTAAGTGACGCTAGTGGAGAGCACAGATGTTATGCCACCCGTAAGTCGACGAAGGAAGTCGTCAGCGTACCAACAATAAGGGAATTCGACACGCTACACCAAAAGTAGCAGATGTGATTTTGAAAAGTGGCCTTAGCACTGATTCCAGGAACAGGGCAACGGACGTAAGACAGCGACTCATCCAGTCCACGTGGACTACGTCAAATTCAAGTTGAGAAAGCCAACCAGCCAATGAGGAACGAGAATTTCGAAGGGAACTTCTGTAGGGGATGGTTCAGAGAGAAGCTTGAGACCAGAGAGCGAATCTCGTGTATGAACGTCCCTCTCCAAACGGCACTGGGTGGAGAATTCGTTGGAAATACAGACTGGAGACGAGAGGACACAGGGAGGTCCATGGAATAAACCTATCAAAAATGATTTGGTGGGAAGTTTGAGCGTTCATCAGAATCACAAGAGTGGGAACATGAGAAGGAATAAAAACCGTTTACACAAGGGGACGCGCGCTCAGTGTACTACAATTTTTGGCTCAGTTTTATTAAGATCTTTGCCTCAGTTTATTACAATTTTACTCTCAGTTTACTAAAATTCTTAACTCAGTTTATTCAGAGTTTCGATATGTCTATTTGAACTTGCATTTCAGTTTCATAATAGTTCAACTATAAGAACTTACTGCAGTGTATAAGTTATAACGTATTTCGGTAGAGACGATTAAGACATTATTACGACTAAATGGAAGTGCGCGAATAAGACTCAGAACGCAAACGGAACAGTAGTTTTCGCAATGAAGCGCGAGCAACAATCTTTATAAATTCCATGTAATACACCGTCATAAAGATACTGACATTTTGCAGTGACATTCTTGAACCATAACAGAAAAGTAGTGATACTACAATGTTTCATAATTAACTCAAGTAAATAGAATTGTGAACAAGTGCCTGATGAACTAGAAAACAATCTAGGCGCCGAAAAGAGTGGTCTTGCGATATGGACAACTATTAGAAGCATACGGTATCGAACTGTGAACCGCGAAAATAGACACACACGTGAGTAAACATAGCCGACCGATTACGAGTACAATGCCACGACTTGTATTATAATAATCTTAAAAGCTCAAAGTGACTGTCGCGGTGTGCGGGAGTGTGTTCGCGAACGAGTGCCATATGGATTAACCTCACTCATCAACGCAGGGATACATAATGGGAGCGACACATCACGGCAGAACGAGTAAAGTACAAAACTAATCTCTTCTTATAATTAGTAATTTATCAAATACCACTGACCTGACACTTAGAACCAAACCAAACCACCTGAGAAAATTATATAGATATGAGTCAGATAGATACGAATCCATAAGTAGGGAATATTACGATCTAGAATATTATACATGTCTTCTTGTTAATATATTTTGTAACTATGTTTGTATTTATGATTAGTTAAAACTTCCGGGCTGAAAGGCCGTGGTCGATTGCTTGATGTATCGGAGCTAAACGTTTCGGCCGCACCACCGACCGGCTACGATGCCTCTATTTATAACTTTTTTGGCCGCTTAAGGTGTATCACGCCTATCACGACCAATGAGAAGCCAGCTCGTCATTCTCGATTCTGATTGGCCATGGAAAATAAACCATGCCAGACACTATTTAAGGAGATGCTTTCACCTCGGTTCAGCCCGGAGTCTACCTAGAGCTGTTGCCCGGGTAGGCTGTGCTACTCTTTTTCGCATTTGCGATTGTGGTTTTTAACCGTTAGTAATATCTTTTTCAATCTGTTTTCTTCATCATCATCATCATCGTTCTTCAACCATCAGTGTGCTACAATTTCAGAAGTGTATTGTGTCGTGCGCGAGTGTTTTTGTGATTCGTGTGCAGTGCGCGTCTGGTGTTCGTGTTCTTTGTCTGTCAGTGTAGTGATTCAGTGCTGGTGAAAGTTACTCATTCCTAGCCCTTTTTGCGTCTTCGACGTTCATTTCGGTTAATCCCGAGATGGCGTCGAACGCAACTCCCGTTCCTTTGCCGGCACCGCTGGTAACCTTAATGGAAACCTGCGGTACTGGTCCTCATTCTACCCCGCTGCCGTCCCATACAATCAGTGATAGTGAAAGTGAAAGTGATTGTGCGTCGATGTGTAGTGTGGGGACGGGGGAAGGTGAATTTTCGCTTGTGGAGGGCAAGTCTGCCAAACGCAAGCGAAAATTGGTCGCCAGCCCGCCACCGGCCGCTGCTACGCATCGGGTATCTAGTCCCGGTAACAGCGCCAACCATCCGACTCAGTCTCCCTCTCAATCTGTGCCCAAGCCTAAAATTCCTCCGATTGTCATTCCCGACAATCGCAATTATAGGGAAATTCTTCGTTCCCTCCAGAATCTGCTTCCTTCGGCCAAACTCGAGGCCAGGTGCCAAGGCTCCTCGCTTCGAATTGCGGCCACAACAGTCCCGGACTTCCGATCGGTCCAACAGTTTCTTACCGATCGGAAGATCTCCTTCCATACTTTCGCGCTTCCTTCAGAGCGCGAAATTAAAGTTGTTCTTTCCGGACTTCCTTCCTGGACCGCCCCCGATACCATCAGGCAGGAGCTTGTCGCCTTAGGCTATTCGCCGACGGCGGTAAGTGTACTGCATGCTGGCAAGGGGGAAGATCGCCGTCCTGTGAATAGTTTCCTAGTGAAACTACTCAAAGTAGGCCAGTTCGAGGAGGTCTATGGCCTCCAAAACTTCCTGCACCTTCGGGTGCAAGTTCGTACTTTTGACCCGCGGCCAGGCCCCTCGCAGTGTTTTAACTGTCAGAGGTTTGGCCACTCCAGCTTATTCTGTAATCACCCTCCGCGTTGCGTGCGATGTACTGAGCCTCATCGTGGGTGTGATAAGCCCAAGACGGGGTTCACGGCCATTTGCTGCAACTGCGGCGGGGACCATCCGGCTAGTTATAGAGGATGTAGGGACTTTATATCAGCCATGAAGCTGCAGCGGACTCCTGCTCGCCCTGGCGCGCAGGCAGGCCGTGTTGCAGGTCCCCTCCCTAACCGCAGAGAGGCCTTCCCACCTCTCTCCGGAGCATCATCTCAGGCCCCGGCAGCAGTTCCGGCTGCTCCCCGGGCCCCAGTTCCGCCTGCAGTCGACGTTTCGGCGCCGCCTGCAGTCCCTTCTGTCCCGGCGCCTGCCGGAGCGCCCGGTCCTTCATACGCGGCTGTGGCCGCTACATCAGTCCCGCCTTCCGCTCCTCGGAGCCACAAACCAAAGCGCACTCGTCGCCGTCAGCGACAAGTTCCACAGGCCTTGCCTGTAAAACCTCAGCGGGCCCCGCCCGCCCCCAGCCATCAACCTAAGCTCCCAATTGAGCAGACCCCACGTCCGTCCCCGAGCCCTGCGCCATCTGCAACACCGGCCGAGGCCAGCCAGGTCCGTCTTCCGGAATCTCGGGAATCTTCCCGGGCCCCGGTGGACCCCCTGACTGCCTGGGCTGAAACTTTGGTAAACAACATCAGGTCTGCTCCAGATACAACCACGGTTCTCGCCCTGGTGTTTCAATCCCTGTCTACCCTCTTTCCTCTTCTTCCTTTGAATGGCTAGGAGTCTTAGGATCGTTGCGTGGAATGCCCATGGGGTAGTCCCTCGACGATCTGAACTGATGACTTTCGTAACGGAGTACGACGCTGATGTCGTCCTCCTTTGCGAGACTCATCTGGCTCGCTACCATACCTTCAACCTGCCATCTTACATCTGTTTTCGTCAGGATCGTCCCCAACGGCCTGGCTGTCGCCCCTCGGGGGGGACAGCCGTCTTAGTCCACAGGCGGATATCCCACAGGCCACTACCCCCTTTAGATACATCTCTTGTTGAAGGTTGTGCGGTGGCGATAGACGCTGGCGGATCGGAGTTGCGCGTTGTTGCGGCGTATCTCCGGCCCGGCCTGCGGCTACCTCCACCGCCCGAGGAGTGGGACGCTCTCCTCGATCATCCCCTACCAACCATCGTAGCCGGCGACTTAAATGCCAAGCATCCCTCCTGGAACAGCAGAGTAGCCAACGCCTACGGAAAATCTCTGTATCGGTTCGTCTCCGACGACCCGGTACTTCAAGTTATCGGCCCAGAAGACCCTACTCACTTCCCCTTTTCCGGTCATCGACCGGACGTCCTTGACATTGTCATAGCCAAGGACGTGACCCATCACATCCAGGTCTCGTCAGTGTCGGATCTCTCATCCGATCACAATCCCCTTTTTATAACTGCCCGTGAGCTGTCGGCCTCACCCCGACCTCCCGCTCAGACTGTTAGGAGAGTCAACTGGCGCTCCTACCATGATGAGCTCTCACGGCGGTTACCATCACTCCCCGCGGACCCGGTCGTCACTTGTGACGATTTGGATCTCCGAGCCACTCATCTTCAGGAGTTGGTCCAAGGTGTCATGGATCGACACACATATACTCTCGAGGTGAATCATCGTAAATCGGCCTTACCTGCGGAAGTACTCCACGCCATCTGGCTACGGCGCAATCTCCGCCGCAGATGGCAAAGAACCCGTGATCCCGGCGTCAAAAGGCGCTTTCAGGCCCAGTCTCTTTACGTCCAGCAGCTACTGCGGGACGTAAACTCTGATCGATGGGACTCATACCTTGAGTCTCTTGAAGTCGACCACGCCTCCGTCTGGAGAGCGGCGAGTAGACTGACCCGCGAGAAGAGAACTCGCAACCCACTTGAAACTCCGAACGGGGTTGTATCTTCATCAGAAGGCAAGGCAGAGGTCTTCGCCGACTGCATGGAGGTGCAATTTACTGTTCACCAAGGCGTCTCGGACCCTGCCCACTCGGCAGAAGTCCGTGACTTCCTATCTGGACATTTTTCACGCCCTCCCGAAATCCCAGCCCTCCCGTTCGACAGGGATGAACTAGTTTCATCTATCTGCCGACTAAATCGCCGTCGCGCCCCCGGTCCTGACCGGATCGGGGCCGCTGCTCTACAAAATCTCCCGGCCTCAGGCGTTGACCTCGTTCTTGAGCTGTTTAACTCCTGTCTCCGGCTACAGTACTTTCCCCGCCTGTGGAAATCTGCCAACATCGTAATGATTCCGAAGCCTCGCAAGCCGCGCATGCTTCCTGAAAGCTATCGTCCAATCTCTCTCTTGCCAGTCATCTCGAAGGTGTTCGAGCGTCTCCTGCTGGCTCGCATCTCGCCGCTGCTAGATGGTTTCATCCGCAGCGAACAGTTCGGGTTTCGCAGAGAGCACTCGACCACGCTTCAATTGGTCCGCGTTGTTACGCACTTGTCAGACGCCACCAACAGGCGAGCGGCTACGGCCGCCGTACTGTTGGACGTGAGCAAGGCCTTCGATAAAGTCTGGCACGAAGGTCTTCTCTTCAAACTTGCCAATTCCCCTCTACCATCGACCATAGTGTTTTTCCTCCGGTCGTATCTCAGCGACCGAACCTTCAGGGTGAGCGTCGACGGGTCCTGTTCTACAGTTCGACCCGTCGCCGCCGGCGTACCACAGGGATCTGTCCTCGGCCCCGTTCTGTACCTTGTGTACACGAACGACCTGCCTGTCTTGCCCGGAGTCACGTTGTCTTTGTTCGCTGACGATGCTATGTATCACTGCAGCTCCCTGTCCCCGCGATTTGCGAGTACAAAGCTGCAGCGTCAGTTGAACCAGCTTCCGGACTGGCTACGGAAATGGCGGGTGACGATCAACACGGAGAAATCCGAGGCGATCTGTTTCACCCGTAAGTCCATCTCCCGATGCCAGCCCCTCTCCCTAGCAGGGAGACCCATCGCCTACAAAGAATCGGTGAAGTATTTAGGCGTTCGACTAGATCGTCGCCTTTGCTTCAACGCCCACGTGACGGAAACCCTTGCCAAGGCTCGCGGCGTCCGAGCCAAATTATCTCCTTTCCTCTCGTGTCGCAGCCGCCTGGCCATGCGCACGAAACTTACCATCTATCTACTATTTCTCAGGTCTGTATTGACCTATGCGGCACCCGCCTGGTGGTCTCTTTTATCCACCACCAACAGATGTAGGCTGGAAGCTTTCCAGTCCCGAACACTCCGATCCTTGACGGGGTCCCCTTGGTTTGTAAGGAACGACGTGATTCGAAGGGGTCTCCGTGTTCCTACCTTGACTTCCTTTGTCCGGTCGCTGGCTCTAACTCTCTTTGCTAAAGCCTCGACCTCCACCTTCCCGTACCTACGAACCATCAGTGCATCAGAACCACCACCGCCCATTCGGGTCAAGCGCCCTCGGGCGCTTCTTGATGACCCGCCATAACGCCATCCTCTTTAAATTAAATACAAACAAGTAATCATCAGTCCTAGACCAGAGTATTTCACCAAACTGTCCTTCTCTCCTTCCTGTCCACCTCCTAGCACGCTGAGCCGGCTGCTTGTCGCTGTCATCATTCACTGGCACGGAGGCTCTCCGCCTCGCGGGGAGCGACCGACGCCCTCAGGGCGTCTGCTGACTGGACTTGAAACGGGCAACATCTGTTGCTCGAATCGGTACCAGCGGCAGTGCATTAAACAAATAACAGTTATACTCCCCCGCCTTCTCAGTTAACTGGTTGGCGGTTTCCTTTTCCAGTCTTAGGTAACCAGTCGACATGTACCAGCACTATGTTTACTTCTGGCAGCCATTGGACACGATCCAGATGCTGCAATCAAGCCACGGGTGCAAAGACACCCCGCATCCATAATGCAATGCAATGCAATCGGTTCAGCCCGATCGTGTGTGAGACTTCAGACCCAGCTCTTGAACAGACCGGACCTCTCCTGGACTGCTCTCTCTGGAAGCCGATTTCGCTGCTCTCAGCTGCTGACCTGCTGCCTTCGACTACGAGGACAGACACACATCTGCTGCCCTGCTTGCTGGACAACTTGCCTTCGAAGAAAGAAGACTGCAACTCAGCTGGCTGGTGAACTGAGTAACCAGCACTACAGCTGAGTTCGTTCGTCGGACCTTCTAAGGGCCACCAGCCAAGTGACCCTTTTCAGGACCACCAACCGCCGTGGGAAAGGAAGCAATTCCAGCCTGCCAGAGCTGTTGGTTGCGCAGCGCATCTAGCCCGCTGACGCTCAGGCTCTTAGGTAGCGCTGCCTAGGACGATCCTTGCGAGCCCCCACCAGTGGTAAGCGAGCTTGGATATCGCCTAGGTAAAGAGGCCGGTGGACACCTCTCTTGGTAAGGGGAGGTATCTAACGAAGCCGGTCATTTGCCCAGCTCATAGACAGCCTGAGCGTTTCAGTCCCGCTTGCGATCCGGCTCGGGCCGGACCCTAGGTCCCTGGTTACCGCCGGAGGCAGCCTGGCTGCCTCTGGTCGGCAAACCTCCCGCTCGTTGGCGGAAATGCCCGCTCCGGGCGCGTCAACGAGCACGCAGTCGCTCGCCTCTTCCATACCCCACACGAGCGATTCGCCGTGTTCTCCGGCTATGGATGCGGACCAAGCTGTCGATCCCCGGACGGTTCCGCTGCCCGGTGACGAGACCGACGCTTTCGTGGCGGTTGGGCCACGGGGGCGCCCGGTTAAGAAACCGAGGCGGAACCGGTCCTCCTCAACCTCTTCCTCGGCGTCCGCCATGGAAGTTGTCCCCGCCGATGGCGAATCCGGCTCGGGGCCGACTGTGCCCAAGCACCGCCGGTCATTCGTCGCATCCCGCCCGTGTTCGTTCACGGCGTGAACAACGTCACCGGTTTTTACCGGCGACTCATAGTGGCTCCCGGACTTTCCCCGGCCAGCGTTGACCTGAAGCTCCTTGGGGGCGACACTGTCAAGATCGCTGTCCGCGGAATGGACGAGTACCGCAGCGTCATGGCGTTCGTCGAATC
The DNA here is from genome assembly GCA_034769895.1 of Magicicada septendecula. Classification (NCBI taxonomy): domain Eukaryota; kingdom Metazoa; phylum Arthropoda; class Insecta; order Hemiptera; family Cicadidae; genus Magicicada; species Magicicada septendecula. Next base: position 158,739,387 of record CM068373.1, on the reverse strand, counting down.
AGCCAACCTGCAACACCACACCTTTACCCCGAAACACGTGAAGCCTCTGTCCCTCGTGCTCAGAGGCTTAGACGTGGACTCTCCTCTCGAGGAAATCCTCGATGAGCTGCGCGAGCTGGGTTATCCGGTTCGCGCGGTACATCGGGTATTTGCTCCCGCCGGACCAAGGCGTCCAATTCCCCTGGTTCGCATCATGGTCGAGAACAGCGAGGCAGGCGCAAGCCTACTCTCTCTTACGCGGCTTTTTGGTTTCCGCGTAAAAGTGGAAAGAAGCCGCGCTCCCGGGGCTCTGCCTCAATGCTACAAGTGCCAACGCTTCGGGCACCATTCAGAGACTTGCTCTAACGCTCCGGCGTGCGTGAGGTGTTCTTTGCCTCACGCCAGTAAACACTGCGATGCTCCAGCTTTTAAAAGGTGCATCAACTGCGGCGGAAGTCACCCCGCCAACTACCGGGCATGTCCGGTGTTTCAGCGGGAGCTCGAGCGGCGAAAGCCGAAAGGGCGCCTGCCACCACCGAGGCATCCGGAAGCTGGTTCCAGACCTGCAACCGAGCAGCCAGGCCCTGCGCCTCCTGCTACGGCTGCCGTGTCTTTCGCCGCAGTTGCCAACAGGCAACGTAAACGCAGCAAAGGCCCGAAGCAGACACCTGTAGCTCAGGCATCTCCATCTCAGGCTCCTCCCCAGGCCCCTGTCCCGCCTCAGGCGAAAAAGCGCCGTAACCTCGCGGCATCTAAACAAAGTGAGACAGACCAGCCACTGCCAAACATCTCGGTTGTGGAGCCTGAGAATTCTCAACCCTCCCCAGCACCGGAGAATCCTGCCCCTGCTTTAGAAGCAGCCTCGCCTGACCTCCCGCCCCCGCGGTTCCCTAATGCAGGCAAAAAGAAGCGGCAACGTAAGCCCCGTCGCGCTCGATCCCGGGCTCCTGCCAACCCAGCCGCACAGTCCAGACAGCCTGCGCAGCGCGTGAAGACCGACGTTATCGCATCTGTCCCTCTTCCTAGCACCTCCGCTAGAGGCGCTACACCTGGCCCTAAGAAACCCCTGGCTTCCACCAATCCCCCGATTGACAAGCCTCGGCGCTCTTACGCGCAAACAGTCTCCGGGCACTCTGCCTCAAAAACCGTTCCTGACGACTATCAGGTCGTCAAAGACTTCCTTGCGGAATTCGACCTCCGCAAAGTTGCCCAGACCTTCAGGTCCATCCGCTCCCGCTTGGAGACTGCCGATACAACCGAGAGATTCATGCTCTTGGTGGAAGCCGCCACTTGTGTAGGTTTTCTATGAGTCGGGTCCTCAAACGAGATCTCTCAATTCTTTCCTGGAACGCCAACGGGTTGTCCAACAAGATCCAGGAACTCCAAGAATTACTGGCCCGACTCAAACCCGACGTAGTCCTTCTCAATGAGACCCACTTGACTCCTGCGAGTCGGTTCCGACTGGCCAACTATGTGTGCTATCGAAACGACAGGCCGGGCACTGCTGGTGGCGGTACTGCCGTCGCGGTGAGGCTCACTCTCGAGCATCACCGAGTCGTCTTGCCTGCAATGACTCACCTCGAAGGCACCGCTGTGGAGTTGTTAAACACTCTAGGCGGCGTACAGATGGTCGCGGCGTATAAAGCGCCGCAAAAAGAGCTCCTTCACCCCGATCTAGCGGTCGCGTTCGATGCACACAGGAGGGTCATCATGGCCGGCGACCTGAACTGCAAACATCGCGATTGGAACAGTCGCTTGACTGCCCCAAACGGGAAACGTTTGCGCAGGTTTGCCGATTCTCGCAGGATTCAAGTGATTGGGCCTACCCAACCTACGTTCTACCCCTCACAACGCAACGCGGCTCCCGATGTCTTGGACATAGCGGTGATTCAAGGTATTGACTGTCCGGTCCATGTGTCCGCGCTAACGGAACTATCGTCCGATCATCTCCCCATCCTGATACACGTCGCTACCCAGCACGTCGTACGCAGAGATGTCAGGAAGGTGGTAGAATGGGACCGCTATGGCCCGGCGTTAAGTCGCCGATTGCCAGACGCAGGACCACTCGAAACCGTCCGCCAAGTCGACGAGGCAGTTGCCGCGTTTGACGAGGCTGTCGTATCTGCGATCGACGCGTCTTCCAGGATGAAGCCTGGTGTCACGCCCCACTGGCAGCGGATCCCAGAGGAGACGAGTGCTCTCGCTTGCGAGAGAAATCGCCTCCGGAGACGCTGGCAGCGGACCCGTGATCCGGCCGACAAGGCAGCGTACAACCGGGCGACCGGCATTTTACGTCGTGAAATGCAGGCCTACCGGAGACGCTGTTGGGAACTCGCCGTGGCCCAGGCAGGGGACGGATCGGACGAAAGTAGCCCTTACCGGATACCTTCGGCGTTGGTAGGGAAGAGGCGCCGGCCTCGCATCCCGGCCATTGCTGGACCTTTCGGTCAAATCCTGGCTCGCCCGGAGGCGAAGGCCGAGTACTTGGGCGCGTGTTTTGAGCGACAGTTCGCACCTAACCCGCCCATGGACTGGGACTTCGACGAAGAAGTCGAGAACGAAGTGGAAGACTTTCTGTCTCTTCCGATCACTACGGAGCCCGAACCCATTACTAGGGAAGAGGTCACAGATCGGCTCGTTGAACTCGTGCCGAGAAAAGCTCCTGGCCCGGACGGCGTCTCGAACGCCGCTCTTACTCGACTCCCGGAGCGAGGAGTAGTTTTCTTGGTCGCGCTGTTCAACGCGTGTCTTAGACTGGCCTATTTTCCCCAGAAATGGCGTAAGGCAACGATTATAGTGATCCCGAAGCAGGGAAAGGACGCTTCCCGTCCCGGCAACCTCCGGCCCATTAGTCTACTGTCAGCCACGTCAAAGGTCCTCGAACGTCTTGTACAACGGAGAGTACTAGATCATCTAGGAAATTTCGATGTACTGGTCCCCGAACAGTTCGGCTTTCGTGTGGGGCATTCCACCACTCATCAACTGATGAGACTGGTGGAATACATCACGGACGCCGGGTGTCGGAAAGAGCAGACTGTCGCCTGTTTCCTAGATGTGGAAAAGGCCTTCGATAGTGTCTGGCACGACGGGCTCTTGTTCAAGCTCCGGGAAATCCAGCTCCCAGATTGCTACCTTCGCTTGATTGCTAGCTTTCTGACGGAGAGGACTTTCTGCGTGCGAATAGACGACCACGTCTCTTCCGAGAGACGTATCACAGCCGGGGTACCTCAAGGTAGCGTGCTAGGGCCTCTCCTGTTCTCCGTGTATGTCAACGACGCACCCAGAGAGCCTGGAGTCCAGATGGCTTTGTTTGCCGACGACACGGCGGTCTATACCGCCGATCGGAACGCAGACTTTGCTATCCCACGACTTCAGCGCGCACTCGATGCGTATTCGACGTGGACGGAAAGCTGGAAAGTTGCCGTCAACGAAACCAAGAGCTCCGCGGTGCTATTCACAAAGCGCCGGAAAGAACCACGAGGCCGAGTGAGACTCGGTAGAACGTACCTGCCCTGGTCGAGGGAAGTTAAGTACCTCGGTGTCCACCTAGATCGTCGGCTCACCTGGCATACCCACGCTGAGACGATGCGAAAGAAAGCGTCCGCTCGTCTCGCGCAACTGTTTCCGCTACTTGCCAACAAGGCTATGACCCGCAAGCTGGGTAAGTTGATTGTCAACGCGTACCTGTTGCCGATCATTACCTACGCTCTTCCCGTCTGGGGTTACCTCGCAACCGTTCATAAAAGAAGGTTGCAAAGCGTTCTCGATAGAGGGCTTCGGCTAGCGGCCAAAGTCCCCTATCGGTTTTCTTCTCGTCTCCTGAGAAGAGGACTCGGTGTCCGCTCCTTGGATGACACCGCAAGGCGACTTGCACGTAAATTTTACGTCCGAGCTGCGAGGACCCAGACAAACCCACTCATAGCTGGCCTTGGCAGGTACCGAATACGTCCAGGTGAATCTTGGAAACGGCCTCGACAAATACTGTACTAGTCGACCTAGTACGAGCATGTCGTTGTAGCGACCATTAAAAATTAATTAACAATATTCCGTCTGGACAGGACCACTAGGCAGGAGCCCCTACCGGAGGCTCGGTACTAGGAAACCATTGGGTCGTCTCACGACGCTCAACCCAACAGCTCTGACCACTCGGTTCAGCCCCCATCCGTTGTCGCCCGTTTGGAAGCTTTCCAATCCCGGACCCTCCGCTACATCTCCAACTCTCCCTGGTTTGTCAGAAATGATGCCATCAGGCGAGGGTTGAAGGTTCCTTCACTTACCGAATTCGTTCGGTCCCTAGCCCTCAAACTATTCTCCCGAGCCTATGTCTCGACCCATCCTCACATCCGTCGACTAAGCACAGATGTCGGCCCACCACCTAGACGACACAAACGCCCCCGAGCGTTGCTCGACGACCCCCCATAAGCACTTACAGAACATCTGCCCAATCCCCCCGACCTTGAGTATTTTCACGCTCCTCCTCCTTCCTTCTTTCTCTTGTCCGTGCTGGCGCTCGGCGACAGACTAGAGGGGGGTCTGCGCTCGCCCTAGGTGTGCCTAGTGCCACCTCTGGTGGACGCTGCCTCCTCCTACGCTCTCTCCCGTGCGCCGACATTGCCGCCTGGCAGCCCTCGGCGACTTTTCCTGAGCGGCTAGGGGCGCCCTACCCGTTGTGGGAGGGTCATTCCTGCTTCTCACGCGAAAGGTCTTCGAGGTCTCCCCCATTCTGCCGTCACGGGTCTCTTCGAGGTCCCAGGGTCCAAGTAAAATCGTAACATCCTGTCCCTCCAAAATAAAATTGATGGAGGTCCCATTCCTTTGAAAGCGCGAGATCGCTAGTCAAGGTAACAGCAAGGCAACATGCAGTCATCGGGTATCACCCGGACACTGCGACCACCGGAGCACGACTAGCTGCTGCTCCGTACACCACTGGACCACTGGATCGGTTCAGCAGGTCTACCTAGAGCTGTTGCCAGGGTAGGCTGCGTCACTTTTTATGGCGATTTTTGCTTGTGAATTTCACCGTTATTTATACATTTATCAAAGTGAATTCTTCACCATATCTTCATCTGTATTCATCATCATCAGTGTGCTATAAATTACCAGTGTATTGTGTCGTGCGCGTGTGTTTTTGTGACTCGTGTGCAGTGCGCGTCTGGTGTTCGTGTTCTTTGTCTGTCAGTGTAGTGATTCAGTGCTGGTGAAAGTCACTCTTTCCTAGCCCTTTTTTGCGTCTTCGACGTTCATTTCGGCTCATCCCGAGATGGCGTCGAACGCAACTCCCGTTCCTTTGCCGGCACCGCTGGTAACCTTAATGGAAACCTGCGGTACTGGTCCTCATTCTACCCCGCTGCCGTTCCATACAATCTGTGATAGTGAAAGTGAAAGTGATTGTGCGTCGATGTGTAGTGTGGGGACGGGGGAAGGTGAATTTTCGCTTGTGGAGGGCAAGTCTGCCAAACGCAAGCGAAAATTGGTCACCAGCCCGCCACCGGCCGCTGCTACGCATCGGGTATCTAGTCCCGGTAACAGCGCCAGCCAACCGACTCAGTCTCCCTCTCAATCTGTGCCCAAGCCTAAAATTCCTCCGATTGTCATTCCCGACAATCGCAATTATAGGGAAATTCTTCGTTCCCTCCAGAATCTGCTTCCTTCGGCCAAACTCGAGGCCAGGTGCCAAGGCTCCTCGCTTCGAATTGCGGCCACAACAGTCCCGGACTTCCGATCGGTCCAACAGTTTCTTACCGATCGGAAGATCTCCTTTCATACTTTCGCGCTTCCTTCAGAGCGCGAAATTAAAGTTGTTCTTTCCGGACTTCCTTCCTGGACCGCCCCCGATACCATCAGGCAGGAGCTTGTCGCTTTAGGCTATTCGCCGACGGCGGTAAGTGTACTGCATGCTGGCAAGGGGGAAGATCGCCGTCCTGTGAATAGTTTCCTAGTGAAACTACTCAAAGTAGGCCAGTTCGAGGAGGTCTATGGCCTCCAAAACTTCCTGCACCTTCGGGTGCAAGTTCGTACTTTTGACCCGCGGCCCGGCCCCTCGCAGTGTTTTAACTGTCAGAGGTTTGGCCACTCCAGCTTATTCTGTAATCACCCTCCGCGTTGCGTGCGATGTACTGAGCCTCATCGTGGGTGTGATAAGCCCAAGACGGGGTTCACGGCCATTTGCTGCAACTGCGGCGGGGACCATCCGGCTAGTTATAGAGGATGTAGGGACTTTATATCAGCCATGAAGCTGCAGCGGACTCCTGCTCGCCCTGGCGCGCAGGCAGGCCGTGTTGCAGGTCCCCTCCCTAACCGCAGAGAGGCCTTCCCACCTCTCTCCGGAGCATCATCTCAGGCCCCGGCAGCAGTTCCGGCTGCTCCCAGGGCCCCAGTTCCGCCTGCAGTCGACGTTTCGGCGCCGCCTGCAGTCCCTTCTGTCCCGGCGCCTGCCGGAGCGCCCGGTCCTTCATACGCGGCTGTGGCCGCTACATCAGTCCCGCCTTCCGCTCCTCGGAGCCACAAACCAAAGCGCACTCGTCGCCGTCAGCGACACGTTCCACAGGCCTTGCCTGTAAAACCTCAGCGGGCCCCGCCCGCCCCCAGCCATCAACCTAAGCTCCCAACTGAGCAGAACCCACGTCCGTCCCCGAGCCCTGCGCCATCTGCAACACCGGCCGAGGCCAGCCAGGTCCGTCTTCCGGAATCTCGGGAATCTTCCCGGGCCCCGGTGGACCCCCTGACTGCCTGGGCTGAAACTTTGGTAAACAACATCAGGTCTGCTCCAGATACAACCACGGTTCTCGCCCTGGTGTTTCAATCCCTGTCTACCCTCTTTCCTCTTCTTCCTTTGGATGGCTAGGAGTCTTAGGATCGTTGCGTGGAATGCCCATGGGGTAGTCCCTCGACGATCTGAACTGATGACTTTCGTAACGGAGTACGACGCTGATGTCGTCCTCCTTTGCGAGACTCATCTGGCTCAGATACCTTCAACCTGCCATCTTACATCTGTTTTCGTCAGGATCGTCCCCATCGGCCTGGCTGTCGCCCCTCGGGGGGGACAGCCGTCTTAGTCCACAGGCGGATATCCCACAGGCCACTACCCCCTTTAGATACATCTCTTGTTGAAGGTTGTGCGGTGGCGATAGACGCTGGCGGATCGGAGTTGCGCGTTGTTGCGGCGTATCTCCGGCCCGGCCTGCGGCTACCTCCACCGCCCGAGGAGTGGGACGCTCTCCTCGACCATCCCCTACCAACCATTGTAGCCGGCGACTTAAATGCCAAGCATCCCTCCTGGAACAGCAGAGTAGCCAACGCCTACGGAAAATCTCTGTATCGGTTCGTCTCCGACGACCCGGTACTACAAGTCATCGGCCCAGAAGACCCTACTCACTTCCCCTCTTCCGGTCATCGACCGGACGTCCTTGACATTGTCATAGCCAAGGACGTGACCCATCACATCCAGGTCTCGTCAGTGTCGGATCTCTCATCCGATCACAATCCCCTTTTTATAACTGCCCGTGAGCTGGCGGCCTCACCCCGACCTCCCGCTCAGACTGTTAGGAGAGTCAACTGGCGCTCCTACCATGATGAGCTCTCACGGCGGTTACCATCACTCCCCGCGGACCCGATCGTCACTTGTGACGATTTGGATCTCCGAGCCACTCATCTTCAGGAGTTGGTCCAAGGTGTCATGGATCGACACACATATACTCTCGAGGTGAATCATCGTAAATCGGCCTTACCTGCGGAAGTACTCCACGCCATCTGGTTACGGCGCAATCTCCGCCGCAGATGGCAAAGAACCCGTGATCCCGGCGACAAAAGGCGCTTTCAGGCCCAGTCTCTTTACGTCCAGCAGCTACTGCGGGACGTAAACTCTGATCGATGGGACTCATACCTTGAGTCTCTTGAAGTCGACCACGCCTCCGTCTGGAGAGCGGCGAGTAGACTGACCCGCGAGAAGAGAACTCGCAACCCACTTGAAACTCCGAACGGGGTTGTATCTTCATCGGAAGGCAGGGCCGAGGTCTTCGCCGACTGCATGGAGGTGCAATTTACTGTTCACCAAGGCGTCTCGGACCCTGCCCACTCGGCAGAAGTCCGTGACTTCCTATCTGGACATTTTTCACGCCCTCCCGAAATCCCAGCCCTCCCGTTCGACAGTGATGAACTAGTTTCATCTATCTGCCGACTAAATCGCCGTCGCGCCCCCGGTCCTGACCGGATCGGGGCCGCTGCTCTACAAAATCTCCCGGCCTCAGGCGTTGACCTCGTTCTTGAGCTGTTTAACTCCTGTCTCCGGCTACAGTACTTTCCCCGCCTGTGGAAATCAGCCAACATCGTAATGATTCCGAAGCCTCGCAAGCCGCGCATGCTTCCTGAAAGCTATCGTCCAATCTCTCTCTTGCCAGTCATCTCGAAGGTGTTCGAGCGTCTCCTGCTGGCTCGCATCTCGCCGCTGCTAGATGGTTTCATCCGCAGCGAACAGTTCGGGTTTCGCAGAGAGCACTCGACCACGCTTCAATTGGTCCGCGTTGTTACGCACTTGTCAGACGCCACCAACAGGCGAGCGGCTACGGCCGCCGTACTGTTGGACGTGAGCAAGGCCTTCGATAAAGTCTGGCACGAAGGTCTTCTCTTCAAACTTGCCAATTCCCCTCTACCATCGACCATAGTGTTTTTCCTCCGGTCGTATCTCAGCGACCGAACCTTCAGGGTGAGCGTCGACGGGTCCTGTTCTACAGTTCGACCCGTCGCCGCCGGCGTACCTCAGGGATCTGTCCTCGGCCCCGTTCTGTACCTTGTGTACACGAACGACCTGCCTGTCTTGCCCGGAGTCACGTTGTCTTTGTTCGCTGACGATGCTATGTATCACTGCAGCTCCCTGTCCCCGCGATTTGCGAGTACAAAGCTGCAGCGTCAGTTGAACCAGCTTCCGGACTGGCTACGGAAATGGCGGGTGACGATCAACACGGAGAAATCCGAGGCGATCTGTTTCACCCGTAAGTCCATCTCCCGATGCCAGCCCCTCTCCCTAGCAGGGAGACCCATCGCCTACAAAGAATCGGTGAAGTATTTAGGCGTTCGGCTAGATCGTCGCCTTTGCTTCAACGCCCACGTGACGGAAACCCTTGCCAAGGCTCGCGGCGTCCGAGCCAAATTATCTCCTTTCCTCTCGTGTCGCAGCCGCCTGGCCATGCGCACGAAACTTACCATCTATCTACTATTTCTCAGGTCTGTATTGACCTATGCGGCACCCGCCTGGTGGTCTCTTTTATCCACCACCAACAGATGTAGGCTGGAAGCTTTCCAGTCCCGAACACTCCGATCCTTGACGGGGTCCCCTTGGTTTGTAAGGAACGACGTGATTCGAAGGGGTCTCCGTGTTCCTACCTTGACTTCCTTTGTCCGGTCGCTGGCTCTAACTCTCTTTGCTAAAGCCTCGACCTCCACCTTCCCGTACCTACGAACCATCAGTGCATCAGAACCACCACCGCCCATTCGGGTCAAGCGCCCTCGGGCGCTTCTTGATGACCCGCCATAACGCCATCCTCTTTAAATTAAATACAAACAAGTAATCATCAGTCCTAGACCAGAGTATTTCGCCAAACTGTCCTTCTCTCCTTCCTGTCCACCTCCTAGCACGCTGAGCCGGCTGCTTGTCGCTGTCATCATTCACTGGCACGGAGGCTCTCCGCCTCGCGGGGAGCGACCGACGCCCTCAGGGCGTCTGCTGACTGGACTTGAAACGGGCAACATCTGTTGCTCGAATCGGTACCAGCGGCAGTGCATTAAACAAATAACAGTTATACTCCCCCGCCTTCTCAGTTAACTGGTTGGCGGTTTCCTTTTCCAGTTTTAGGTAACCAGTCGACATGTACCAGCACTATGTTTACTTCTGGCAGCCATTGGACACGATCCAGATGCTGCAATCAAGCCACGGGTGCAAAGACACCCCGCATCCATAATGCAATGCAATGCAATCGGTTCAGCAGGCATACACCGAGGCGCTTACGCTTCAGCTTCTTGAACAGGAAGGACCTCCTCTCTGGATCAGCTCTTCACTGGACATTTGCGGAAGCGACTCGCTGTTGTACAGCTGCTGCCTTGCTGCCTTCATTCGAGGACAGACAACCATCATCAGCTGCCCTGCTTACTGGACATCAGGCCTTAGAAGATAGAAGACAACAACTCAGCTGGCTGGTGAACTAAGTAGCCAGCTCAAGTACAGCTGAGTTCGTCGGACCTTCTAAGGACCACCAGCCGAGCGACCCTTTTTAGGACCACCAGTTTGCCGCTGAAGAGGAAGCACTTAGCCTGCCAGAGCTTAAGGTTGCGCAGCGCATCTTGCCCGCTGACGCTCAGGCTCTTAGGTAGCGCTGCCTAGGACGATCCTTGCGAGCCCCCACCAGTGGTAAGCGAGCTTGGATATCGCCTAGGTAAAGAGGCCGGTGGACACCTCTCTTGGTAAGGAGAGGTATCTAACGAAGCCGGTCATTTGCCCAGCTCGTAGTAAGCCTGAGCGTTTCAGAAGTCCCGCAAGCGATCCGGCTCGGGCCGGACCCTAGGTCCCTGGTTACCGCCGGAGGCAGCCTGGCTGCCTCTGGTCGGCGAACCTCCCGCTCGATGGCGGAAATGCCCGCTTCGGGCGCGTCATCGAGCACGCAGTCGCTCGCCACTGCCCCGCCCCACACGAGCGATTCGCCGTGTTCTCCGCTTATGGAAGCGGACCAAGTTGATCCCCGGTCGGTTCCGCTGCCCGGTGACGAGACTGACGCTTTCGTGGCGGTTGGGCCACGGGGGCGCCCGGTTAAGAAACCGAGGCGGAATCGATCCTCCTCAACCTCTTCCTCGGCGTCCGCCATGGAAGTTGTCTCCGCCGATGGCGAATCCGGTCCGGGGCCGACTGTGTCCGGCGGTGCCCAAGCACCGCCGGCCTCTGGTCGCATCCCGCCCGTATACGTTCACGGCGTGAACAACGTCACCGGTTTTTACCGGCGATTGATAGTGGCTCCCGGACTTTCCCCGGCCAACGTTGACCTGAAGCTCCTTGGGGGCGACACAGTCAAGATTGTTGTCCGCGGAATGGACGTGCACCGCAGTGTCGTGGCGTACGTGAAATCCCAGCAATTCCAGTACCACACCTTTTCGCCCAAACACGTGAAGCCTCTGTCGCTTGTCCTCAGAGGCTTAGACGTGGAATCTCCTCTCGAGGAAATCCTCGATGAGCTGCGCGAGCTGGGCTATCCTGTTCGCGCGGTCCATCGAGTATTTACTCCTGCCGGACCTAGGCGTCCAATTCCTCTGGTCCGCATCCTGGTGGAGAATAGCGAGGCAGGCACTAGCCTACTCTCACTTACGCGGCTTTTTGGTTTCCGCGTAAAAGTGGAAAGAAGCCGCCCTCCCGGGGCTCTGCCTCAATGTCACAGGTGCCAACGCTTCGGGCACCACTCCGACTCTTGCTCCAACGCTCCGGCGTGCGTGAGGTGTTCCCTCCCTCACGCCAGTAAACTTTGTGATGCACCTGCATTCAAAAGTTGCATCAACTGCGGCGGGAGTCACCCCGCCAACTACCGGGCATGTCCGGTGTTTCAGCGGGAGCTCGAGCGGCGAAAGCCGAAAGGGCGCCTGCCACCACCGAGGCATCCGGTAGCTGGTTCAAGACCTGCAACCGAGCAGCCAGCCCCTGCGCCTTCTGCTACGGCTGCCGTGTCTTCCGCCACAGTCTCTAACAGGCAACAAAAACGAACCAAAGGCCCGACGCAAACACCTGTAGCACAGGCAACTCCAACTCAGGCTCCTTCACAGGCCCCTGTCCCGCCTATGGCGAAAAAGCGCCGTAACCTCGTGGCATCTAAAAGTGAGACCACCCAGCCAACAGAAAACATCTCGGTTGTGGAGCCTGAGACTTCTCAATCCTCCCCAGCACCGGAGAATCCTGCCCCTGCTTTAGAAGCAGCCTCGCCCGACCTCCCGCCCCCGCGGTTTCCCAACGCAGGCAAAAAGAAGCGGCAAAGAAAGCCCCGTGGCGCTAGATCCCGGGCTCCTGCCAACCCGGCCGCACAGTCCAGACAGCCTGCACAGCGCGCGAAGTCCGACGCAATCGCATCTGTCCCTCTTCCTAGCACCTCCGCTAGAGGCGCTACACCTGGCCCTAAGAAACCCCTGGCTTCCACCAATCCCCCGATTGACAAGCCTCGGCGCTCTTATGCGCACGCAGTCTCCAGGCAATCTGCCTCAAAAACCGTACCTGACGACTGCCAGGTCGTCAAAGACTTCCTTGCTGAGTTCGATCTCAACAAAGTCGCCCAGACCTTCAGGTCCATCCGCTCCCGCTTGGAGACTGCCGACATAACCGAGAGATTCATGCTCTTGGTGGAAGCCGCCACTTGTGTAGGTCTTCTATGAGTCGGGTCCTCAAACGAGATCTCTCGATTCTTTCCTGGAACGCCAACGGGTTGTCCAACAAGATCCAGGAACTCCAAGAATTACTGGCCCGACTCAAACCCGATGTAGTGCTTCTCAATGAGACCCACTTGACTCCTGCGAATCGGTTACGACTGGCCAACTATGTGTGCTATCGAAACGACAGGCCGGGCACTGCTGGTGGCGGCACTGCCGTCGCGGTGAGGCTCACTCTCGAGCATCACCGAGTCGTCTTGCCTGCAATGACTCACCTCGAAGGCACCGCTGTGGAGTTGTTGAACACTCTAGGCGGTGTACAGATGGTCGCGGCGTATAAACCGCCGCAAAAAGAGCTCCTTCACCCCGATCTAGCTGTCGCGTTCGATGCACACAGGAGGGTCATCATGGCCGGCGACCTGAACTGCAAACATCGCGATTGGAACAGTCGCTTGACTGCCCCAAACGGGAAACGTTTGCGCAGGTTTGCCGATTCTCGCAGGATTCAAGTGATTGGGCCTACCCAACCTACGTTCTACCCCTCACAACGCAACGCGGCTCCCGATGTCTTGGACATAGCGGTGATCCAAGGAATTGACTGTCCGGTCCATGTGTCCGCGCTAACGGAACTATCGTCCGATCATCTCCCCATCTTGATACACGTCGCTACCCAGCACGTCGTACGCAGAGATGTCAGGAAGGTGGTAGAATGGGACCGCTATGGCCCGGACGGCGTCTCGAACGCCGCTCTTACTCGACTCCCGGAGCGAGGAGTACTTTTCTTGGTCGCGCTGTTCAACGCGTGGCCTATTTTCCCCAGAAATGGCGTAAGGCGACGGTCATAGTGATCCCGAAACAGGGAAAGGACGCTTCCCGTCCCGGCAACCTCCGGCCCATTAGTCTACTGTCAGCCACGTCAAAGGTCCTCGAACGTCTCGTACAACGGAGAGTACTAGATCATCTAAGAAATTTCGATGTACTGGTCCCCGAACAGTTCGGCTTTCGTGTGGGGCATTCCACCACTCATCAACTGATGAGACTGGTGGAATACATCACGGACGCCGGGTGTCGGAAAGAGCAGACTGTCGCCTGTTTCCTAGATGTGGAAAAGGCCTTTGATAGTGTCTGGCACGACGGGCTCTTGTTCAAGCTCCGGGAAATCCAGCTCCCAGATTGCTACCTTCGCTTGATTGCTAGCTTTCTGACGGAGAGGACTTTCTGCGTGCGAATAGACGACCACGTCTCTTCCGAGAGACGTATCACAGCCGGGGTACCTCAAGGTAGCGTGCTAGGGCCTCTCCTGTTCTCCGTGTATGTCAACGACGCACCCAGAGAGCCTGGAGTCCAGATGGCCTTGTTTGCCGACGACACGGCGGTCTATACCGCCGATCGGAACGCAGACTTTGCTATCCCACGACTTCAGCGCGCACTCGATGCGTATTCGACGTGGACGGAAAGCTGGAAAGTCGCCGTCAACGAAACCAAGAGCTCCGCGGTGCTATTCACGAAGCGCCGGAAAGAACCACAAGGCCGAGTGAGACTCGGTAGAACGTACCTGCCCTGGTCGAGGGAAGTTAAGTACCTCGGTGTCCACCTTGATCGTCGGCTCACCTGGCGTACCCACGCTGAGACGATGCGAAAGAAAGCGTCCGCTCGTCTCGCGCAACTGTTTCCAATACTTGCCAACAAGGCTATGACCCGCAAGCTGGGTAAGTTGATCGTCAACGCGTATCTGTTGCCGATCATTACCTACGCTCTTCCCGTCTGGGGTTACCTCGCAACCGTTCATAAAAGAAGGTTGCAAAGCGTTCTCGATAGAGGTCTTCGGCTAGCGGCCAAAGTCCCCTATCGGTTTTCTTCTCGTCTCCTGAGGAGAGGACTCGGTGTCCGCTCCTTGGATGACACCGCAAGGCGACTTGCACGTAAATTTTACGTCCGAGCTGCGAGGACCCAGACAAACCCACTCATAGCCGGCCTTGGAAAGTACCGAATACGTCCAGGTGAATCTTGGAAACGGCCTCGACAAATACTGTACTAGTCGACCTAGTACGAGCATGTCGTTGTAGCGACAATAAAAATTAATTAATCAACATTCCGTCTGGACAGGACCACTAGGCAGGAGCCCCTACCGGAGGCTCGGTACTAGGATACCATTGGGTCGTCTCACGACGCGCAACCCAACAGCTCTGACCTGGTCGATTCAGCAGGAGTCTACCTAGAGCATTTGCCCGGGTAGGCTGTGACGGTTTTTGCTCTGCAACATTTTGTCTAATTTAGCGGAAATATTGAGTTTTCATCATTTATTTCATCATCATCATATTCTGCATCATCAACACTACAAGTTTCACCAACAGTTCAGTGCTAAACAGTTATATTTAATCTGTGCGGGAGTGTTTTTGTTTCCGAGTGCTGTGCGGTCTGTGTCGTGTTCAATTGTGCCTGTGGATAGTTTTCAGTGTCTGGTGATCCCTCTCTCCTAGACCTAGCGTAGACGTTCATTTCGGCTTGTCCGAAATGGCGTCGAATACGCCCCCGAATCCTCTGCCGGCGCCGCTTGTTTCCTTAATGGAAACATGCTCAACCGGCTTCCGTTCCACTCCACTTCCTCACGACAGTGACAGTGATTGTGAAAGTGATAATAGTGCGGTCGATATGTGCAGTGTAGGGTCGGGGGACGGACAGTTCTCGCTTGTGGAGGGCAAGTCTGCCAAACGCAAGCGAAAACTGGCCCAAACCCCGCCGCCCGCCTCAGCTGCACATCAGTCGTCTAGTCACGGTAACAGCGGCACTCATCGCGAGCGTGAGTATTCAACTGGTACCCAAACTGTGTCTTCCCCACGAATTCCACCCATTGTAATTCCTGACAATAGGAATTACCCACAATTGCTTCGTTCCTTATCCCTAGCTCTCCCTTCGGTCAAGGTCGAGGCGAGGTGCCAAGGCGCCTCGCTAAAGCTGGTGACCGCTACGATCCCAGACTTCCGCTCTGTTCAGTCATTCCTGACAGAGCGTAAGATTTCTTTTCATACTTTTGCCCTCCCGTCAGAGCGAGAAATCAAGGTCGTTCTGTCGGGAATACCTTCCTTTACAGAAACTGATGCCATCAGGCAGGAACTTGTTGCGCTCGGCTATGCGCCGACCGCGGTAAGCGTCCTGCATGTTGGCAAAGGTGATGACCGCCGACCTGTTAACAGCTTTCTGGTCAAACTTCTCAAAGTAGGCCCTTTCGAGGAGATTTACAGTCTCCAGAATCTTCTGCACCTACGGGTGCAAGTCCGAACATTTGACCCGCGGCCCGGCCCCTCGCAGTGTTTCAACTGCCAGAGGTTCGGCCACAGCAGTCTTTTCTGTCATCAGCCCCCGCGTTGCGTGCGTTGTGCTGAGCCTCATCGTGGCTGTGATAAGCCTACGACGGGGTACACAGCTAAATGCTGCAACTGCCAAGGAGCCCATCCGGCTAATTACCGAGGCTGCCCTAACTTTATCGGCGCCATGAAACCGCAGAGACCTCCTGTGCGCCCTGGCGCGCAGGCAGGCCGTGTAGCTGGTCCTGGCCCTAACCGGCGAGCGGCTTTCCCGCCTCTCACTGGTTCATCTGCCAAGGTCCCGGCAGCAACTCCGGTTGCTTCCGGTGCCGCTGTCTCGCCTGCAGTCGTCGTTTCGGCGCCACCTGCAGCGGCCTCAACCCCGGCGCCTACCGAAGCGCCCGCACCTTCCTACGCGGCCATGGCCGCTAAATCAGCCCCGCCTCCAGCCCGATCGGGCAAATCCAAGCGCTCTCGTCGTCGCCGGAATTCCGCCGGCCGACCTACATCGTCACAGGTTCCACCTGTACCCTCTCCGCGGGCTCGACCCGCCCCCAGTCATCGTCCTCAACCTCCCAGTGAGCAGTCTACTACTCAGTCCACCAGCCCAGCGCTATCTGCTACCCCTGTCGAGGCCAGTCAGGCTTGTCCTCCTGAATCCCTGGAATCTTCTCGGGCTTCGGCGGATCCCCTGACTGCCTGGGCAGACAATCTTGTTGCGTCTATCAGGACTGCTCGCGACACCACCACCGTGCTTGCCCTGGTTTTCCAATCATTAGCTGCCCTGTTTCCTCTACTTCCCTTAAATGGCTAATAGCCTGAGGATCGTTGCGTGGAACGCCTTCGGGCTACTCCCCAGGCGATCTGAACTGATGACTTTCGTGACGGAGTATGATGTTGATATCATACTTCTTTCCGAGACTCATCTGGCTCATTACCACTCGTTTTCCCTTCCTGCCTACGCCTGTTATCGTCAGGATCGTCCCCTATGGCCTCGCTGTCCCCCCTCGGGGGGCACAGCTGTCTTAGTCCACAGGCGGATATCCCACAGGCTTTTGCCTCCTCTAGATACATCTATTATTGAAGGCTGCGCGGTGGCGGTGGACGCCGGCGGATCGGAGCTGCGCGTTGTTTCTGCGTACCTCCGGCCTGGCCGGCGAACTCCGCCTCCGCCCGAGGAGTGGGACGCTCTCCTCGACCACCCCCTCTCAACCATTGTAGCCGGCGACTTAAACGCCAAACACCCTTCATGGAACAGCCGCGTTGTCAACGCCTATGGAAATTCTCTGTTCCGGTTCGTCTCTGGCGACCCGGCACTTAATGTCATCGCCCCTGAAGACCCTACCTACTTCCCCTTTCACGGCCATCGGCCGGACGTTCTTGACATAGCAGTTGTCAAGAACGTTGCCCGCAACATCGAGGTCTCGTCTGTGTCGGACCTTTCGTCCGATCACAATCCTCTTGTTATAACTGTTCGAGAGCTGTCGGCGTCACCCCGACTTCCCGCTCAGATTGTTAGGAGAGTCAACTGGCGATCCTATCATGATGAGCTCTCTCGAAGGTTACCATCTCTCCCGGCGGACCCAATCGTCACTCGTGACGATCTGGATCTCCGCGCCACAAATCTTCAGGAATTGGTCCAAGGTGTCATGGATCGACACACCTACGCACTCGAGGTGAATCATCGTAAATCGGCCTTACCTGCGGAAGTACTCCACGCCATCTGGCTACGGCGCCAGCTCCGCCGCAGATGGCAAAGAACCCGTGACCCAGTCGTTAAGCGACGATTTCAACAACAGTCCCTTTACGTTCAGCAGCTGCTGCGGGACGTAAACTCTGATCGATGGGACTCATACCTTGAGTCTCTTGAAGTCGACCACGCCTCCGTCTGGAGAGCGGTGAGTAGACTGACCCGCGAGAAGAGAACTCGCAACCCGCTGGAAACCCCGAACGGGGTTGTGTCTTCATCAGAAGGCAAGGCTGAGGTCTTCGCAGACTGCATGGAGTCGCAATTTACCGTTCATCGAGGCGTTTCGGACCCTGCCCACTCGGCTCGCGGCGTCCGAGCCAAACTTTACCCATACCTCGCGTGCCGCAGCCCCCTGGCGCTGCGCACGAAAGTTACCCTCTATCTGTTGTTTCTCCGGTCTGTATTGACCTATGCGGCATCTGTATGGTGGTCACTTGCCTCCGCCACCAACAGGCGTAGGCTGGAAAGTTTCCAATCCAGAACCCTCCGTTCCTTGTCGGGATCTCCTTGGTTTGTTAGAAACAGTGTAATTCGAGGAGGTCTACGAGTTCCTGCTCTCTCAGCCTTTGTCTGGTCTTTAGCTGCGACTCTCTTTGCCGCAGCTGAGACCTCTTCCTTCCCTTACCTCAGAACCATCAGCACCACGCAACCACCTCCCCCTGTCCGGGTCAAACGCCCTCGGGCGATTCTCGATGACCCGCCATAAGTTTAAGTAAACTTAACCTCACTTAATTTGTATATTCACTATCTGCCCATGCCCCAGAAATTACCTGTAAAGCTGCTTCCTTCCTCCCTTCCTAGTCTGCCGACCGCGCTGAATGCTGCTGCTACGCGCTATCACTGGCACGGAGGCTCTCTGCCTCGCGGGGAGCGACCGACGCCTCACGGCGTCTGCACGCGGTACTGGAAACGGGCGACATCTGTCACCTGAACCCGTCCTTGCGGCAGTGCCCACTGATTGCTGATATTTTAAAATAAATAAAAATTGAAAATCTTTCTCCCCCGCCTTCTCAGTTAACTGGTTGGCGGTTGTCCATTCCTGTTTTTAGGCACCTGTCGAATGAACCAGAACCAAGTGTATCCACAGGCAGCCATTGGGCTCGACCCAGATGCTGCAGTCATGCACCGGGTGCAAAGACGCCCCGCTACTATGATGCTACATGCTACATGCTCGGCGGTTCATAGCCAAACGCAAGCGAAAGCTCGCCGCCAGTCAGTCTCCCGCCTCACCAAACCAGGTCGCTGATTCAGGTAACAGCGGCCGGCAGTCTGTCAATCTTGCTTCATCTTCCTCTAAGCCTGACCCTTCTACCCTTACGTTTCCTCCTATTATCATCCCTGATAATAGGAATTACACCCAGCTTTTGGCTAACCTCCGTTCTGCCCTTCCTTCGACGTCCGTGGAAGCGAAATGCTCCGGCAAATCGCTGAAGCTGGGCGTCAAAACCATCGTTGACTTCCGCGCTGTTCAGCACTTTCTGTCAGCGCGGAACATTTCCTTCCATACCTTCGCTCTCCCTGAGGAGCGTGAGGTTAAAATCGTTATCCAGGGTATTCCTTATCATACCCACTCCGATGCTATCGTGCAGGAGCTGACGTCTCTTGGCTATACGCCAACAGCTGTGTCAGTTTTGCACGCCGGCAAAGGGGACTCCAAGCATCCCGTCAATACTTTCCTGGTAAAGTTGCTCAAGACTGAAAATTTCGAGGAGGTCTATGGCCTCCAAACACTCCTTCACCTGCGGGTGACAGTCCGATCATTTGACCCGCGCCCAGGCCCTGCTCAGTGTTTTAACTGTCAGGGCTTCGGGCACTCTTCCCTCTTCTGCCATGCGCCCCCACGTTGCGTGCGGTGCGGCGACCCTCACCGTGGCTGTGATAAGCCTCGTGTGCCGGGTTTTGTCCCGTACTGCTGCAACTTCAAGGGCGCCCATCCGGCTAGTTACCGGGGTTGTATCAAATACATCGAAGCAGAAAGACAGCAGCGATCTGCGCGCCCTGGCGCGCAGCGTCGTGTAGCTGGCCCGGCCCCTAATCGGCGAGAGGTCTTCCCCCTCTCTCCGGTACATCTGTCAAGGCCCCGGCAGCGACTCCTGTCGCTCCCGCGGTCTCAGTCCCGCCTGCAGGCGCCGCTCCGGCGGCGCCTGTGATGGCTCCACTACCGGCGCCTGCCGGAGCGCCCGGCCCTTCCTATGCAGCGGTTGCTGCAAAGACAACATCGTCAACCACTTCCGCCCGTAAGGGTACCAAAAAGCGCTCGCGTCGCCGGACTCCCGGCCGACGACATCAGCAGGCTCGACCTGCCCAACCTCAGCGGGACTCTCCCGCCCCTGCCATCTCCCAACCTCCGCGTGAGCAGACCATAGTTCAGTCCGCTAACCCAGCGCCATCTGTAGTCCTGGCCGAAGTTCCTCAGGAACGTCCGCGCGGGTCCCGGGATCTTTCTCGGGCTCCAGCGGATCCCCTGACGGCTTGGGCCACTCAACTTGTAAACAGCATCAGGTCTGCTCCTGACACCTCGACAGTACTGATGTTAGTGTTCCAATCCCTCTCTGCTCTCTTCCCTCTCCTCCCCCTCAATGGTTAGATCCCTGCGGATCGTCGCTTGGAACGCCGATGGCGTTTCCTCTCGTCGATCTGAGCTGGCGGCTTTCGTCGTGGAGTACGACGCTGATGTCGTGCTTCTCTCCGAAACCCATCTAGCCCCCTACCATCGATTCTCACTTCCTGCTTACACTTGTTATCGTCAGGATCGTCCCCTACAGCCGCGCCAACCCCCGAAAGGAGGTACGGCGATTCTGGTCCACAGGCGGATATCCCATAGGCCACTACCCCCCCCCCTCACTACTCGATTCATCGAAGGTTGTGCGGTGGCAGTGGACGCAGGCGACTCGGAGTTGCGCATTGTTTCCGCGTATCTCCGGCCTGGCCTGAGCCCGCCGCCCCCGCCTGAGGAGTGGAACGCTCTCCTCGACCACCCAATCTCGACAATTGCAGCCGGCGACTTCAACGCCAAACATCCTTCTTGGAACAGTAGGGCTACCAACGCCTACGGCAGGTCACTCCGCCGGTTCGTCCTAGACGACCCGGATACGCACGTCATCGGCCCTGATGATCCTACCCACTTCCACTATGCCGGTCACCGACCGGACGTTCTTGATGTAGTTGTAGTCAGGAACGTGGCCCATAACATCCAGGTCTCGTCAGTGTCAGACCTCTCGTCTGATCACAATCCCCTACTAGTAACTGTTCGAGATGTGTCGGCTTCACCCCGACTTCCCGCTGGTCCTGCTAGGAGGGTCAACTGGCGCTCCTATCACGACGAGCTATCTCGAAGGTTACCATCTGTCCCAGCGGACCCGATCGCCACTCGTGACGATCTGGATCTCCGTGCCACTCATCTTAAGGAGTTGGTCCAAGGTGTCATGGATCGACACACATACAACGTAGACGTGAATCGCAAATCGGCCCTTCAACCGGAAGTTATCCACGCCATCTGGCTTCGGCGCAAGCTCCGCCGCAGATGGCAGCGAACCCGAGATCCCGCCGTCAAACGACGGTTTCAGGCCCAGTCTCTTTACGTCCAGCAACTTTTGCGGGACGTAAACTCTGATCAGTGGGACTCATACCTTGAGTCCCTTGAAGTCGACCCAGCCTGCGTCTGGAGAGCGACGAGTCGCCTTACTCGCGAGAAGCGTACTCGCAACCCGCTGAATACCCCGAACGGCATTGTTTCTTCATCGGAAGGCAAGGCTGAGGTCCTCGCCGACTGCATGGAGACTCAATTCACCGTTCATGGAGGCGTCTCGGACCCTGCCTTCTCGGTAGTGGTTCGAGACTTCCTATCTGGATATTTTTCCCGCCCTCCACCTGACCCTCCCGCTCTCTTCGACAGGGACGAACTAGTTTCGTCTATCTGTCGACTGAACCGACGCCGCGCCCCTGGTCCTGACCGGATCGGGGCCGCAGCCTTGCAACATCTCCCGGCCTCGGGCGTTGAATTGGTCCTGGATCTGTTCAACTCCAGTCTCCGGCTGCAATACTTCCCCCGCCTGTGGAAAAATGCCAACATCTGCATGATACCCAAGCCCGGCAAGCCTCGAATGCTTGCAGGCAGCTATCGTCCCATATCGTTGTTGCCAGTAATCTCAAAGGTGTTTGAGCGTCTCCTACTCGCCCGCATCTGGCCGCTGCTGGATAATTTTATTCAGAGCGAACAGTTCGGGTTCCGTAGAGAGCACTCGACAACTTTACAACTCGTCCGAGTTGTCACAGCATTGTCCGACGCCGCCAACAAGAAAGAGTCTACGGGCGCTGTCTTGTTGGACGTGAGTAAGGCCTTCGACAAAGTCTGGCACGAAGGTCTTCTCTACAAACTCGCTCACTCCCCCATCCCACCGTCCATTGTGCATTTCTTGCGGTCATACCTCAGTGATCGTACCTTCAGGGTTAGCGTCGAAGGGTCCTGTTCATCAGTTCGACCCGTCGCCGCTGGCGTTCCGCAGGGATCTGTCCTCGGCCCCGTTCTGTACCTAGTGTACACGAACGACCTGCCTGTTATTCCTGGAGTCACGTTATCTCTATTCGCTGACGACGCAATGTATTACTGCAGCTCCCTGTCCCCGCGAATTGCGTGTTCAAAGCTGCAGCGTCAGTTGAATCTGCTTCCGGCCTGGCTACGGAAGTGGCGGGTGCTGATCAACGCGGAGAAATCCGAGGCGATCTGCTTCACCAGCAAGTCCACTTCCCGATGCCAGCCCCTCTCCCTCGAAGGGAGGCCTATCGCCTGGCATAAGTCGGTGAAGTATTTGGGCGTTCGGCTAGACCAGCGCCTTAGCTTCAACGGCCACGTGACTGATACCCTCAACAAAGCTCGAGGCGTCAGAGCCAAAATATTTCCCATGCTCTCGTGCCGCAACCGCCTGGCTTTGCGCACTAAAGTTACCATCTATCTTTTGTTTCTCCGGTCAGTATTGACCTATGCTGCTCCCGCATGGTGGTCGCTTGTGTCGACCACTAACAAGTGTAGGCTGGAAGCTTTCCAGGCCCGTACCCGCAGATCCTTGTCGGGGTCTCCATGGTTTGTGAGAAATGATGTCATTCGTGGAGGCCTTCGAGTTCTTACCCTTGCCGATTTTGTCCGGTCGCTTGCCGAAACTCTCTTTGCTTCTGCAGCGACCTCGTCCTTTCCTTATCTCCGATCTATCAGCACGTCTGAACCACCTCCCGCTATACGTGTCAAACGCCCTCGGGCGATCTTAGACGACCCCCCGTAATTCTGTTTGCTGTAACTTAGGTTCCCGAGCAATTCTATCTCCTTGTTACCATACTATCCAGTCAGATACCTTCCCCAAGTATGTTGATTTTCAAACTGCTTGGCGCTGTTACCGATGCCAAAGACACGGCGGATCCCTGCCTCGCGGGGAACGACCGGCGCTACAAGGGGCCTGCATGCCGGGCCGGGCGCGTGCGGCATCTGCCGTTCGCCCCGCGACCGGTGGCAGTGTTACCATGACCCGGACCCTATATATAACAAAATTGAAAAAATTTTCCGCCGCCTTCACTCTGCACTCAACCTTGGAAGAGATCGGACGTACAGAACAGCATCGCAGAAGAGGATAGCCTCGTCCTCTACTTACTGCCATGAAGAGGCCTTCAGCGCAAGCTACTGCGGCGGCAGTAAAGAAGACACCGCCGGACCAAGAATCGCCTCATCGCCAGCGCCAACATCCGAGAGCTGCAGCGATGGAAATGGACATCGACCAACCGCCTTGCCAGCAAGACGAAGACAAGAAGCAGCAGCACACAACTGGGACCTGCCGCGCAGTGCCGGTAAGTGTGTTAGGTAGCGCTGTCCAGCGAAACCCGGGGAGTCCGAGAGTAGGACTCACCAATAGAGATGCGCATTGCGCCGCCACTGTGACGGTGTCACAGTTCGGCCCCCGGGTACCCGCTGGACAAAGAGCCGAGTTAGTCGGCAGTAGCCCAGCTGCTAGTGTCCCCAAAGCACTGTGCGGCAGCAACGAGCCCCCCGGCCGGCCACTTGGGCCAGTCGGGAACCCTCCGACTCGCGCGGGAAGCCCTGCTGAACCCGCGCAAGTTCGTGAGCAAAATCGGTCCTTATTAGGGCCGACCAAGCCCGCAAAGGCCGGACCTTCCGGCTGCACGGCCGCTAGTAGGCCAAGCAGCCCAAATCCTCTGCCGGAGTCTGACTCCCGGACATGGAGACCTCGGCTTCCACCGACTGGGTGGTAGTAGGACACGGTGGCAAGCCGAGGAAGTCTCCCTCCCTGACCTCCTTGAGTTCGGCCACGGACTCGGCGGCATTCCAAGCCTCCGCTGAGGTTGCGCCTAGTCGCACCTCCGAAGGAAGGATCCCGCCGGTGTTCGTTACGAACGTCAGGGACGTAATCGGCTTCGTTCGCCGACTCCGTAAGACCGTTGCGCTGGCAGATAACGCATCTGTCAAGCTCCTTGCGAGCGAGACTGTGCGCGTTGCCTGCCGCAGTGCATCGGAGCACTTCGGAGTAGTCCAGTGGCTGGAACGTGAATCGTTCCAGTTCCACACCTACACTCTGAACAGAGTCAAGCCTGTAGCCCTCGTCCTTCGGGGCCTGGACATACAGACGGATCCGCAGGTCGTCCTGGACGAAATGCGCGACGCGGGCTATAAGGTTGTGGGAGCCTCACGGCTGTACACTACTTATGGCTCGCGTCGACCACTCCCATTAATCAGACTCCTGGTGGAGAAGGGCGACTCCTCCCAGGCCTTATTAGAGTTGAAACGGCTTTTCGGGCTCTGCGTAAGCGTAGAGCCCTGCCGTCAGACCGGGCGACTTTCCCAGTGCCACAGGTGCCAGCGGTTCGGCCACAGCAGCTTCGGTTGTCGGAACGCGCCGACCTGCGTCCGCTGTGGAAATGACCACTTGACGCAGGCCTGCGCTGTCCCGGCCAACCACCGATATTGTATTAACTGTGGCGGCGCCCATGCTGCTAATAACAGGCGCTTCCCAGTCTATAGCGAGCAACTGGACAAGCTTAAGAAACCCGCCCAGCCTAAGCCTCGACACGTTGCTAGCCAACCAGTAAAACCGGCCAAAGCCGCTGAACCTGTGGTCCGGAAACCAGCCCCTAGGTCTGCTCCGGTTCCGAAACCCAGCAGTGCAGTGAGCCCGAGCGAAGCTCCAAAGGCCAAACCAACCACCGCGCCCCCGAAACCGGAACGCGAAGTCCCCCACTATACACAAGTCCCGCTGCCGGACGACGAGGAAATTGATCCTCCATTGCCGCCGCCACCCAAGCCTAGATTCCCCAGATCGGGCAAGAAAGTTAGGAAACAGGCCAAGAACACGGGCCAGCCTAAACCACTGGACCGAAGCCCGTCCACCAAAAGCCAGAGCGGCCACCCGCTCCAGTACCAGCCCCCAAGGCTCCCACCGTCTCGCCCCGCCGCAGCTATGCAGCTGCCGCCAAGCGTTCTCCCCCGGCCTCATCTTCCGATGATCTCGCCGTCGTTTCAGACTTTCTGGCAAGCTACGACTTGCAGAAAGTAGCACAGACTTTCCTTAAAATCAAGGAACGCTTGGCAACAGCCTCGCCCCAAGACAAGTTCCTCCTCTTGGTGGAAGCCTGCCGTGTTACAGGTCTGTTATGAACGGACAACCACGGCAATCCCTCAAGCGAGACCTCGAGCTCGTGGCGTGGAACGCCAACGGCCTCGCTTCCCGGCATTCTGAGCTCTTAGAGTTCGTTGCCCGTCACAAGCCCGACGTGCTTCTTCTTGGCGAGACGCACCTGACCCCGCATCGTCGTTTCCGACTACCCAACTACGTGTGCCACCGGGACGACCGGTCGGGTCGCGCAGGAGGGGGCACAGCCATCGCGGTGAAGGCGAGTCTTCGCCATCACCGCGTTGTCCTGCCTCAGCGGCGGAACCTCGAGTGCACCGCGGTCGAGCTCCATGGTGTTCTCGGCGGTCTACTCGTGGTTTCCGCTTACAAGCCTCCACACACGGAGCTCCTGTCGAACGATCTGGAGGCCGTCTTTGGAGCACACAGGAGGGTAGTCCTGGCGGGCGACCTGAACTGTCAGCACCCCGATTGGGGGAGCCGCTTGGCGAACCCAAACGGGACCCGCTTACGCAGGTATGCTGATGCGGCTCGGGTCACAGTCATGGGTCCTACCGGGCCTACATACTATCCCTCGAGGGCTAACTCCCGCCCTGACGTACTGGACATTGCCGCGGTCAGGGGCGTTTATTGCCCGGTCCACGTCTCCGTCATTTCGGAACTGCCCTCGGACCATTGCCCTATCAGTGTGCATATAGCTACCCAGCACGCCACCGTCCGCGACGAGCGGCGGGTAATCGAGTGGGACCGCTTTGGCCCGGCGTTCAGTCGCCGCCTACCAGAGCATATCCCGCTCGACACTACCCAGCATGTCGATGAGGCAGTTGCCGTATTCGACACAGCCGTAGTCTCGGCGGTTGACGTGTCCTCCCGGATGAAGCCTCACGCCCGACTATCAGCGGATCCCCGAAGAGGTGTCTCAGCTCGCTTGCGAGAGGAATCGCCTCCGGAGACGCTGGCAGAGGACTCGTGACCCGGCCGACAAGGCTGCGTTCAACAGAGCGTCCGGCAAGTTGCGTCGCGACATGCTGGCGTTCCGTAGACGCAACTGGGAGCTAGCTGTAACACAGATGGATGGCCCTGCCGAGGACCGTAATGTCTGGCAGATTCCTAGTGCCCTAACGGGAAAGCGCAAACGCGCGCCTCTCCCCGCACTGGCCGGACCCGGCGGTCAACCCCTTGGTCGCCCCCTCGAAAAGGCAGAGTTCTTGGCTGACAGTTTAGAGCGTCAGTTCGCTCCCAACCCATCCAAGAACCCGGCCTTCACTGAGCAAATCTGCCGCGAGGTAGAGCGCTTTCTATCGACCGATATCACAGTCCAGCCGGAGCCCATCTCCCCGGAGGAGGTCTCTGAGAGGATTGTTCAGCTCAAGCCACGGAAGGCGCCTGGCCCGGACGGAGTCATGAATTCCGCCCTCCATCGCCTTCCGGAGCGAGGAACCCAGTTCCTCACTGACCTGTTCAATTCATGCCTCAGACTGGCCTATTTTCCGGTGAAATGGAAAACGGCTACCGTCATTGTGATACCTAAGCCGGGAAAGAATTCTTCTCGCGTGGAAAACCTCAGGCCCATCAGCCTCTTGTCCGCGACGTCCAAGGTTTTTGAGCGTCTGATCCAGCGTAAGATCCGCGACCATCTAGAAAGACTAGACGTGCTGATCCCCGAACAGTTCGGCTTTCGTGAGCTGCACTCCTCGACTCATCAGCTGATGAGACTCGTGGAATGCATAACCGAGGCTGGCTGCCAGGGCAAACAGACGGCTGCGAACTTCCTAGACGTAGAGAAAGCCTTTGACCGCGTGTGGCACGAGGGTGTCCTTTACAAACTAACGGAAGTCCTTCTCCCAGACTGCTACGTTCACTTGATCGGCAGCTTTCTGCGAGACCGTAGCTTCCGAGTGAGAGTAGACCACGCTCTCTCTTCGGAGAGCCGTATACCGCTGGTGTCCCTCAGGGAAGTGTCCTTGGGCCTCTCCTGTTCTCGTTATTTGTCAACGACACGCCCCGAGTCCCTGGAGTGAAACTGTCGCTGTTCGCGGACGACACTGCGGCTTTTGCCTCAGAGCCGAACGCGAGTTATGCGGCAGTTAAGCTCCAGCGCCAACTCGACGCGTATGTCGGGTGGACCGATGACTGGAGAGTTGCCGTTAACGCTTCCAAGAGCGCCGCGGTAATATTCTCGCGAAAACGCAAGCGGCCTCGGCCGCTTAAAGTAGGCCCCGTCGAGGTGCCCTGGACCAACAGCGTCAAGTACCTCGGGCTCCACGTGGATTCCCGACTCACCTGGCGAACCCATACAAACTACATCAGACAACGCGCTTCGGCGCAACTCAGTAGACTCTGGCCCGTGCTATCTAATCCGGCAATGACCCCCCGGCTAGGTAAGCTCATAGTCAACACGTACGTGTTGCCGGTGATTACCTACGCCTGTCCTGTTTGGGGATACCTGGCTCGTGGTCATAGAATCACGCTCCAGCGCGTACTCGACCGGGGACTGAAGCTCGCGTGCAAAGTCCCCCGGAGGTACTCTTCTCGTCTTTTGAGGAGAGGACTCGGTGTCCGCTCACTTGATGACACCGTGAGACGCCTGGCGCGACGATTCTATGTTCGTTCCGACAGAGTGACCCACAATTCCCTCATTGCCGGACTTGGTAAATACACCCCGCGACCAGGTGAGTCCTGGAAGCGACCTCGTTTGCTAGTCCCGGTGGTATAATCCACCAATCGCAGGTCGCTTCAGACCCCCCCCCCCATAAGTAGATAAAACGTATATATTGAACTCCAACAGACCCAGTGGCAGGAGTCCTTTCTGAGACTCGGGACACTGCACTACTCGCGACCCGCGCTTCGCGCGGGCCGCGCAACCCCCAGTTGTGTTTCCGCCGCCTTCTCAGTTAACTGGTTGGCGTGTCCCTCCCGAATATTTTAGGACACCTTCTTTTGAAAGTCCAGCACTGTTTTCTTCTGGCAGCCATCGGGCACGTCCCGGAAGCTGCAATAAGCCATGGGTGCAAAGACGCCCCACTATTCAATGCAATATGCAATATATCGGCGGTTCATAGCGACGGACGCATTCTTATGAATATGGATGGACTCCAGATGCAGGCGAGTGAAGTAACCCCGGACAGAAGACAACACGCGGGCTTCATCAAACATCACCCGGTGATCGTCGTGGGAAAGAGCGTGTTCAGCAACTGCGGACTTTTCCGGCTGGCCCAGGCGGCAGTATCTGCGATGTTCAGAGAGGCGCGTCCGGACACTACGCTTCGTGGTGCCTATGTAGACCTGGCCACACGTACAAGGAAAAGGAATACTGTACACCCCGCACGACGAGAGTGGATCCCTGGCGTCTTTCACCGGTCGCAGGAACTGTTGGATCTTTTTGGTTTGCTTGAAGATCGTCCTGACGCCCCGCTTACTCAGCAACTTGCCGATGCGGTCAGTCACGCCACGGATGTAGGGCAAGACAGCAGAGCCAACAACCTCAGGCGACACCGACTCGTCCGGCCTACCAGATCTTCTCGGCCGGGCAGCTCTCCTAACCTCCGCAGCAGAATAGCCGTTGGACTGCAGTGCTGCCTCGAGATGCCGAAACTCATCTTCGAGATACTGGGGCTCACAGATTCTTTTTGCCCGGTCTACCAGAGTCTTCAGCACCGCCCTCTTCTGCCTAGGATGATGATTGGAGGACTTGTGCAGATATCTGTCGGTGTGCGTTGGCTTCCTATAAACTTTATGTCCCAAGCTGCTATCGGTCCTTTTCAGGACCAACACATCCAAAAAAGCCAAATGATCACCACTCTCGCGCTCCATCGTAAACTGTATGCGCGGGTGCACAGCGTTCAGATGTCCAAGGAAGCGTTCCAACTCCTCGTCCCCATGGCTCCAGACCACGAAAGTGTCGTCCACATACCGCAACCAACACTTCGGCTTGAGAGGCGCAGATGAAATTGCCAACTCTTCAAATTTCTCCATGTAAAAGTTTGCAACCACAGGGCTGAGAGGACTTCCCATCGCGACGCCATCCAACTGTTCATAGAAGCCGCCATTCCACTGGAAGTAGATCGTTGTTAACACCTGCCGGAACAAAGCAGTGATGTCCGCCAAGAACAGGTCACCCAAATACCCCAAGACCTCCTGAACAGGGACCATGGTGAAAAGAGAGACCACATCAAAACTCACGAGAACGTCTCCAGGCTCCAGCACCAACTCCCGGATCCTCCGGAGGAAATCAGAAGAGTCCCGGACGAAAGAATCCGTCTGCCCGATGTGCGGCTTGAGCAATCCAGTGAGGTGCTTTGCCAAGTTGTAAGTAGGCGAGCCAATAGCACTGACGATGGGCCTCAGCGGAACGTCTTCCTTATGGATCTTCGGTAAACCATAGAGACGAGGGGGAAGGGCCTCCGAACACCGGACGGCCGTCTTCACATCAGGCGCCAGAGAAGATTGCTTAACCAAAGAATCCGTTTTTCTTAGAACAGTAGTAGTCGGATCTTTGTTCAGCCTCCGATAAGTGGCCGGATCTAATAAACCTTCAATCCTCCGCTGGTAGTCTTCGGTGTTTAAGACCGCAGTGGCGCTCCCCTTATCCGCCGGCACAATGACAATGGAGTCATCCCCTTTCAATTCCCTCAAGGCTCGCAACTCCGCCGACAGAAGATTGCATTTTGGCGGAGCGGCCCTTCTAAGGGCCCTAGAAGCTTCCAATCGGATTTCATCTGCCTGGTCTCGGGGTAGTCCTCGGATGCCTGCCTCCACGCTCGCAACTATTTCCTCCATCGGTACTGTCTTCGGGGTAACCGCAAACTTCTCACCTTTGGCTAACACCGAGGTCTCATGTGGTGTTAGTTGGCGGTTCGATAGATTCACAACCATCCTGTCCATCCTGTCACGATCTAGTACTCTTCCCCCAATGTTCTGGGAACCAAACCCGACACACAACTGGGGGTTGCGCGGCCCGCGCGAAGCGCGGGTCGCGAGTAGTGCAGTGTCCCGAGTCTCAGAAAGGACTCCTGCCACTGGGTCTGTTTGAGTTCATTATATACTTTCAACTATTATGGGGGGGGTCTGAAGCGACCTGCGATTGGTGGATTATACCACCGGGACTAGCAAACGAGGTCGCTTCCAGGACTCACCTGGTCGCGGGGTGTATTTACCAAGTCCGGCAATGAGGGAATTGTGGGTCACTCTGTCGGAACGAACATAGAATCTACGCGCCAGGCGTCTCACGATGTCATCAAGAGAGCGGACACCGAGTCCTCTCCTCAAAAGACGAGAAGAGTACCTCCGGGGGACTTTGCACGCGAGCTTCAGTCCCCGGTCGAGTACGCGCTGGAGCGTTGTTCTATGACCACGAGCCAGGTATCCCCAAACAGGACAGGCGTAGGTAATCACGGGCAACACGTACGTGTTGACTATGAGCTTACCTAGCCGGGGGGTCATTGCCGGATTAGAAAGCACGGGCCAGAGTCTACTGAGTTGCGCCGAAGCGCGTTGTCGGATGTACTGTACATGGGTTACTGTACTCGCGTTCGGCTCTGAGGCAAAAGCCGCAGTGTCGTCCGCGAACAGCGACAATTTCACTCCAGGAACTCGGGGCGTGTCGTTGACAAACAACGAGAACAGGAGAGGCCCAAGGACGCTTCCCTGAGGGACGCCAGCGGTAATACGCCTCTCCGAAGAGAGAGCGTGGTCTACTCTCACTCGGAAGCTACGGTCTCGCAGAAAGCTGCCGATCAAGTGAACGTAGCAGTCTGGGAGAAGGACTTCCGTGAGTTTGTACAGGACACCCTCGTGCCACACGCGGTCGAAGGCTTTCTCTACGTCTAGGAAGATCGCAGTCGTCTGTTTGCCCTGGCAGCCAGCCTCGGTTATGCATTCCACGAGTCTCATCAGCTGATGAGTCGAGGAGTGCAGCTCACGAAAGCCGAACTGTTCGGGGATCAGCACGTCTAGTCTTTCTGGATGGTCGCGGATCCTACGCTGGATCAGACGCTCAAAAACCTTGGACGTCGCGGACAAGAGGCTGATGGGCCTGAGGTTTTCCACGCGAGAAGAATTCTTTCCCGGCTTAGGTATCACAATTACGGTAGCCGTTTTCCATTTCACCGGAAAATAGGCCAGTCTGAGGCATGAATTGAACAGGTCAGTGAGGAACTGGGTTCCTCGCTCCGGAAGGCGATGGAGGGCGGAATTCATGACTCCGTCCGGGCCAGGCGCCTTCCGGGGCTTGAGCTGAACAATCCTCTCAGAGACCTCCTCCGGGGAGATGGGCTCCGGCGGGACTGTGATATCGGCCGATATAAAGCGCTCTACCTCGCGGCAGATTTGCTCAGTGAAAGCCGGGTTCTTGGATGGGTTGGGAGCGAACTGACGCTCTAAACTGTCAGCCAAGAACTCTGTCTTTTCGAGGGGGCGACCAAGGGGTTGACCGCCGGGTCCGGCCAGTGCGGGGAGAGGCGCGCGTTTGCGCTTTCCCGTTAGGGCACTGGGAATCCGCCAGACATTACGGTCCTCGGCAGGCCCATCCATCTGTGTAACAGCTAGCTCCCAGTTGCGTCTACGGAACGCCAGCATGTTGCGACGCAACTTGCCGGACGCTCTGTTGAACGCAGCCTTGTCAGCCGGGTCACGAGTCCTCTGCCAGCGTCTCCGGAGGCGATTCCTCTCGCAAGCGAGCTGAGACACCTCTTCGGGGATCCGCTGATAGTCGGGCGTGAGCCCCGGCTTCATCCGGGAGGACACGTCTACCGCCGAGACTACGGCTGTGTCGAATAAGGCAACTGCCTCGTCGACATGCTGGGTAGTGTCGAGCGGGATATGCTCTGGTAGGCGGCGACTGAACGCCGGGCCAAAGCGGTCCCACGCGATTACCCGCCGCTCGTCGCGGACGGTGGCGTGCTGGGTAGCTATATACACACTGATAGGGCAATGGTCCGAGGACAGTTCCGAAATGACGGAGACGTGGACCGGGCAATAAACGCCCCTGACCGCGGCAATGTCCAGTACGTCAGGGCGGGAGTTAGCCCTCGAGGGATAGTATGTAGGCCCGGTAGGACCCATGACTGTGACCCGAGCCGCATCAGCATACCTGCGTAAGCGGGTCCCGTTTGGGTTCGCCAAGCGGCTCCCCCAATCGGGGTGCTTACAGTTCAGGTCGCCCGCCAGGACTACCCTCCTGTGTGCTCCAAAGACGGCCTCCAGATCGTTCGACAGGAGCTCCGTTTGTGAAGGTTTGTAAGCGGAAACCACGAGTAGACCGCCGAGAGCACCATGGAGCTCGACCGCGGTGCACTCGAGATTCCGCCGCTGAGGCAGGACAACGCGGTGATGGCGAAGAGTCGCCTTCACCGCGATGGCTGTGCCCCCTCCTGCGCGACCCGACCGGTCGTCCCGGTGGCACACGTAGTTTGGTAGTCGGAAACGACGATGCGGGGTCAGGTGCGTCTCGCCAAGAAGAAGCACGTCGGGCTTGTGACGGGCAACGAACTCTAAGAGCTCAGAATGCCGGGAAGCGAGGCCGTTGGCGTTCCACGCCACGAGCTCGAGGTCTCGCTTGAGGGATTGCCGTGGTTGTCCGTTCATAACAGACCTGTAACACGGCAGGCTTCCACCAAGAGGAGGAACTTGTCTTGGGGCGAGGCTGTTGCCAAGCGTTCCTTGATTTTAAGGAAAGTCTGGGCTACTTTCTGCAAGTCGTAGCTTGCCAGAAAGTCTGATACAACGGCGAGATCATCGGAAGATGAGGCCTGGGGAGAACGCTTGGCGGCAGCTGCATAGCTGCGGCGGGGCGAGACGGTGGAAGCCTTGGGGGCAGGTACTGGAGCGGGTGGCCGCTCTGGCTATTGGTGGACGGGCTTGGGTCCAGTGGCAGGTAGTTTAGGCTGGCCCGTGTTCTTGGCCTGGGTCCTACCTTTCTTGCCCGATCTGGGGTATCGTGGCTTGGGTGGCGGCGGCCGTGGAGGATCAATTTCCTCATCGTCCGGCAGCGGGACTTGAGTATAGTGGGGGACTTCGCGTTCCGGTTCCGGGGGCGCGGTGGTTGGTTTGGCCTTTGGAGCTTCGCTCGGGCTCACTGCACTGCTGGGTTTCGGAACCGGAGCAGACCTAGGGGCTGGTTTCCGGACCACAGGTTCAGCGGCTTTGGCCGGTTTGACTGGTTGGCTAACAACATGTCGAGGCTTAGGCTGGACGGGTTTCTTGAGCTTGTCCAGCTGCTCGCTATAGACTGGGCAGCGCCTGTTATTAGCAGCATGGGCGCCGCCACAGTTAATACAGTATCGGTGGTTGTCCGGGACAGCGCAGGCCTGCGTCAAGTGGTCATTTCCACAGTGGACGCAGGTCGGCGCGTTCCGACAACCGAAGCTGCTATGGCCGAACCGCTGGCACCTGTGGCACTGGGAAAGTCGCCCGGTCTGACGGCAGGGCTCTACGCTCACGCAGAGCCCGAAAAGCCGTTTCAAATCTAACAGGGCCTGGGAGGAGTCGCCCTTCTCTACCAGGAGTCTGATTAGGGGGAGTGGTCGACGCGAGCCATAAGCAGTGTACAGCCGAGAGACTCCCACAACATTATAGCCCGCGTCGCGCAGTTCGTCTAGGACGACCTGCGGATCCGCCTGTATGTCCAGGCCCCGAAGGACGAGGGCTACAGGCTTGGTGCGGTTGAGCGTGTAGGTGTGGAACTGGAACGATTCTCGTTCCAGCCACTGGACTACCCCGAAGTGCTCGGATGCACTGCGGCATGTAACGCGCACAGTCTCGCTCGCAAGGAGCTTGACCGATGCGTTATCTGCCAGCGCAACGACCTTACGGAGTCGGCGAACGAAGCCGATTACATCCCTGACGTTCGTCACGAACACCGGCGGGATCCTTCCTTCGGAGGTGCGACTAGGCGCAACCTCAGCGGAGGCTTGGAATGCCGCCGAGTCCGTAACCGAACTCAGAGAGGTCAGGGAGGGAGACTTCCTCGGCTTACCACCGTGCCCTACTACCACCCAGTCGGTGGAAGCCGAGGTCTCCATGGCTGGGGAGTCAGACTCCGGCAGAGGTTGCGGGCTGCTTGGCCTACTGGCGGCCGTGCAGCCGGAAGGTCCGGCCTTTGCGGGCTTGGTCAGCCCTAATAAGGACCGATTATTCTGACGAGCTTGCGCGGGTTCAGCAGGGCTTCCCGCGCGAGTCGTAGGGTTCCCGACTGGCCCAAGTGGCCGGCCGGGGGGCTCGTTGCTGCCGCACAGTGCTACAGGGGCACTACCAGCTGGTCTACTGCCGACTAGCTCGGCTCTTTGTCCAGCGGGTACCCGGGGGCCGAACTGTGACCCCGTCACAGTGGCGGCGCAACCCGCATCTCTATTTGTTAGTCCTACTCTCGGACTCCCCGGGTTTCGCTGGACAGCGCTACCTAGCAGACTTACCGGCACTGTGCGGCAGGTCCCAGTTGTGTTGCGTTGGTTGTCTTCGTCCTGGCAAGACGGCTGGTCAATCTCCATCGCTGCAGCTTGATGTTGGCGCTGGCGAGGTGGTTTCTGGTGTTGTTCCGGCGGCTTTTTCTTGGCAGCCTCCATCGGCTGTTATCCGAGCCTCTTCATGGCAGTCTAGAGGTCGAGGCGATCCTCTTCTGCTTCTGCGATGTGCTGATGTGCTAAGATGCGATGTCTTCACTCGTCCAAGTCTGAGTGATGTGTCACCGATTCTCTCACCTCCTCGTCACACCCTCCTGTCACTGTCCAACCAAACCCGACACACACAACTGTGGGTTGCGCGGGTCGCGAGTAGTGCAGTGTCCCGAGTCTCAGAAAGGACTCCTGCCACTGGTAGCATGTAGCATGTAGCACTGTGGTAGCGGGGCGTCTTTGCACCCGGTGCATGACTGCAGCATCTGGGTCGAGCCCAATGGCTGCCTGTGGATACACTTAGTCCTGGTTCATTCGACTGGTGCCTAAAAACAGGAATGGACAACCGCCAACCAGTTAACTGAGAAGGCGGGGGAGAAAGGTTTTCAATTTTAATTTATTTTAGAAATATCAGCAATCAGTGGGCACTGCCGCAAGGACGGGTTCAGGTGACAGATGTCGCCCGTTTCCAGTACCGCGTGCAGACGCCGTGAGGCGTCGGTCGCTCCCCGCGAGGCAGAGAGCCTCCGTGCCAGTGATAGCGCGTAGCAGCAGCATTCAGCGCGGTCGGCATACTAGGAAGGGAGGAAGGAAACAGCTTTACAGGTAAATTCTGGGGCATGGGCAGATAGTGAATATACAAGTTAAGTGAGGTTTAAGTTTACTTAAACTTATGGCGGGTCATCGAGAATCGCCCGAGGGCGTTTGACCCGGACAGGGGGAGGTGGTTGCGTGGTGCTGATGGTCCTGAGGTAAGGCAAGGAAGAGGTCTCAGCTGCGGCAAAGAGAGTCGCAGCTAATGACCAGACAAAGGCTGAGAGAGCAGGAACTCGTAGACCTCCTCGAATGACACTATTTCGAACAAACCAAGGAGATCCCGACAAGGAACGGAGGGTTCTGGATTGGAAACTTTCCAGCCTTCCTTGCGGAGGCAAGTGACCACCAAACAGGTGCCGCATAGGTCAATACAGACCGGAGAAACAACAGATAGAGGGTAACTTTCGTGCGCAGCGCCAGGGGGCTGCGGCACGCGAGGTATGGGTAAAGTTTGGCTCGAACGCCGCGAGCCTTGGCAAGGGTGTCCGTCACGTGGGCGTTGAAGCAAAGGCGACGATCTAGCCGAACGCCTAGATACTTCACCGACTCTTTGTAGGTGATAGGCCTCCCTTCCAGGGAGAGGGGCTGGCATCGGGAAATGGACTTACGAGTGAAACAGATCGCCTCGGATTTCTCCGTATTGATCGCCACCCGCCATTTCCGTAGCCAATCCGGAAGCTGATCCAACTGACGCTGCAACTGTGTACTCGCAAAACGCGGGGACACAGAGCTGTAATGATACATTGCATCGTCAGCGAACAAAGACAACGTGACTCCGGGCAAAACAGGCAGGTCGTTCGTGTACACGAGGTACAGAACGGGGCCGAGGACAGATCCCTGGGGTACGCCGGCGGCGACAGGACGAACTGCAGAGCAGGTTCCGTCGACACTCACCCTGAAGGTTCGGTCGCTGAGATACGACCGGAGGAAAAACACTATGGACGATGGTAAGGGGGAGTTAGCTAGTTTGAAGAGAAGACCTTCGTGCCAGACTTTGTCGAAGGCTTTGCTCACGTCCAGCAGGGCGGCAGCCGTAGCCGCTCGCCTGTTGGTGGCGTCAGAGAGTTGCGTTACCACGCGGACTAGTTGAAGAGTGGTCGAGTGCTCTCTGCGAAACCCGAACTGTTCGTTGCGGATAAAATTATCCAACAACGGCGAGATGCGGGCCAGCAGGAGCCGCTCGAACACCTTCGAGATAACTGGCAAGAGAGATATTGGCCGATAGCTTTCAGGAAGCATGCGCGGCTTGCGGGGTTTAGGAACCATAACGATGTTGGCATTTTTCCACAGGCGGGGAAAGTACTGTAGCCGGAGACAAGAGTTGAACAGCTCGAGAACGAGGTCAACGCCTGAGGCCGGGAGATATTGTAATGCGGCGGCCCCGATCCAGTCAGGACCGGGGGCGCGACGGCGGTTTAGTCGACAGACAGACGAAACGAGTTCGTCTCTGTCGAACGGGAGGTCTGGGCCAGCGGGAGGGCGAGAAAAATAACCAGATAGGAAGTCCCGGACTTCTGCCGAGTGGGCAGGGTCCGAAACGCCTCGATGAACGGTAAATTGCGACTCCATGCAGTCGGCGAATACCTCAGCCTTGCCTTCTGATGAAGACACAACCCCGTTCGGGGTTTCCAGCGGGTTGCGAGTTCTCTTCTCGCGGGTCAGTCTACTCACCGCTCTCCAGACACAGGCGTGGTCGACTTCAAGAGACTCAAGGTATGAGTCCCATCGATCAGAGTTTACGTCCCGCAGGAGCTGCTGAACGTAAAGGGACTGTTGTTGAAATCGTCGCTTAACGACTGGGTCACGGGTTCTTTGCCATCTGCGGCGGAGCTGGCGCCGTAGCCAGATGGCGTGGAGTACTTCCGCAGGTAAGGCCGATTTACGATGATTCACCTCGAGTGCGTAGGTGTGTCGATCCATGACACCTTGGACCAATTCGTGAAGATTTGTGTCGCGGAGATCCAGATCGTCACGAGTGACGATTGGGTCCGCCGGGAGAGATGGTAACCTTCGAGAGAGCTCATCATGATAGGATCGCCAGTTGACTCTCCTAACAATCTGAGCGGGAAGTCGGGGTGACGCCGACAGCTCTCGAACAGTTATAACAAGGGGATTGTGATCGGACGAAAGGTCCGACACAGACGAGACCTCGATGTTGCGGGCAACGTTCCTGACAACTACTATGTCAAGAACGTCCGGCCGATGGCCGTGAAAGGGGAAGTAGGTAGGGTCTTCAGGGCCGATGACATTAAGTGCCGGGTCGCCAGAGACGAACCGGAACAGAGAATTTCCATAGGCGTTGACGACGCGGCTGTTCCATGAAGGGTGTTTGGCGTTTAAGTCGCCGGCTACAATGGTTGAGAGGGGGTGGTCGAGGAGGGCGTCCCACTCCTCGGGCGGTGGCGGAGTTCGCCGGCCAGGCCGGAGGTACGCAGAAACAACGCGCAGCTCCGATCCGCCGGCGTCCACCGCCACCGCGCAGCCTTCAATAATAGATGTATCTAGAGGAGGCAAAAGCCTGTGGGATATCCGCCTGTGGACTAAAACAGCTGTGCCCCCCGAGGGGGGACAGCGAGGCCGTAGGGGACGATCCTGACGATAACAGGCATAGGCAGGAAGGGAAAACGAGTGGTAATGAGCCAGATGAGTCTCGGAAAGAAGTATGATATCAACATCATACTCCGTCACGAAAGTCATCAGTTCAGATCGTCTGGGGAGTAGCCCGAAGGCATTCCACGCAACGATCCTCAGGCTATTAGCCATTTAGGGGAAGTAGAGGAAAGAGGGTAGCTAACGATTGGAACACCAGGGCAAGCACAGTGGTAGTGTCGCGAGCAGTCCTGATAGACGCAACAAGATTATCTGCCCAGGCAGTCAGGGGATCCGCCGAAGCCCGAGAAGATTCCCGGGATTCAGGAGGACAAGCCTGACTGGCCTCGACAGGGGTAGCAGATGGCGCTGGGCTGGTGGACTGAGCTGTAGACTGCTCGCTGGGAGGTTGAGGACGATGACTGGGGGCGGGTCGAGCCCGCGGAGAGGGTACAGGTGGAACCTGTGACGATGTAGGTCGGCCGGCGGAGTTTCGGCGACGACGAGAGCGCTTGGATTTGCCCGATCGGGCTGGAGGCGGGGCTGATTTAGCGACCATGGCCGCGTAGGAAGGTGCGGGCGCTCCGGCAGGCGCCGGTGTTGAGGCCGCTGCAGGCGGCGCCGAAGCGACGACTGCAGGCGAGACAGCGGCACCGGAAGCAACCGAAGTTGCTGCCGGGACCTTGGCAGATGAACCAGTGAGAGGCGGGAAAGCCGCTCGCCGGTTAGGGCCAGGACCAGCTACACGGCCAGCCTGCGCGCCAGGGCGCACAGGAGGTCGCTGCGGTTTCATGGCGGCGATAAAATTAGGGCAGCCTCGGTAATTAGCCGGGTGGGCTCCTTTGCAGTTGCAGCATATAGCTGTGAACCCCGTCAATGGCTTATCACAGCCACGATGAGGTTCAGCACAACGCACGCAACGCGGGGGCTGATGGCAAAAGATACTGCTGTGGCCGAACCTCTGGCAGTTAAAACACTGCGAGGGGCCGGGCCGCGGGTCAAATGTTCGGACTTGCACCCGTAGGTGCAGAAGATTCTGGAGAGTGTAAATCTCCTCGAAAGGGCCTACTTTGAGAAGTTTGACCAGAAAGCTGTTAACAGGTCGGCGGTCATCACCTTTGCCAACATGCAGGACGCTTACCGCGGTCGGCGCATAGCCGAGCGCAACAAGTTCCTGCCTGATGGCATCAGGTTCGGTAAAGGAAGGAATTCCCGACAGAACGACCTTGCCTGCCACTGGGTCTGTTTGAGTTCATTATATACTTTTAACTAATTATGGGGGGGGGTCTGAAGCGACCTGCGATTGGTGGATTATACCACCGGGACTAGCAAACGAGGTCGCTTCCAGTACTCACCTGGTCGCGGGGTGTATTTACCAAGTCCGGCAATGAGGGAATTGTGGGTCACTCTGTCGGAACGAACATAGAATCTACGCGCCAGGCGTCTCACGGTGTCATCAAGAGAGCGGACACCGAGTCCTCTCCTCAAAAGACGAGAAGAGTACCTCCGGGGGACTTTGCACGCGAGCTTCAGTCCCCGGTCGAGTACGCGCTGGAGCGTTGTTCTATGACCACGAGCCAGGTATCCCCAAACAGGACAGGCGTAGGTAATCACGGGCAACATGTACGTGTTGACTATGAGCTTACCTAGCCGGGGGGTCATTGCCGGATTAGAAAGCACGGGCCAGAGTCTACTGAGTTGCGCCGAAGCGTGTTGTCGGATGTACTGTACATGGGTTCGCCAGGTGAGTCGGGAATCCACGTGGAGCCCGAGGTACTTGACGCTGTTGGTCCAGGGCACCTCGACGGGGCCTACTTTAAGCGGCCGAGGCCGCTTACGTTTTCGCGAGAATATTACCGCGGCGCTCTTGGAAGCGTTAACGGCAACTCTCCAGTCGTCGGTCCACCTGACATACGCGTCGAGTTGGCGCTGGAGCTTAACTGCCACATAACTCGCGTTCGGCTCTGAGGCAAAAGCCGCAGTGTCGTCCGCGAACAGCGACAATTTCACTCCAGGAACTCGGGGCGTGTCGTTGACAAACAACGAGAACAGGAGAGGCCCAAGGACGCTTCCCTGAGGGACGCCAGCGGTAATACGCCTCTCCGAAGAGAGAGCGTGGTCTACTCTCACTCGGAAGCTACGGTCTCGCAGAAAGCTGCCGATCAAGTGAACGTAGCAGTCTGGGAGAAGGACTTCCGTGAGTTTGTACAGGACACCCTCGTGCCACACGCGGTCAAAGGCTTTCTCTACGTCTAGGAAGATCGCAGTGGTCTGTTTGCCCTGGCAGCCAGCCTCGGTTATGCATTCCACGAGTCTCATCAGCTGATGAGTCGAGGATTGCAGCTCACGAAAGCCGAACTGTTCGGGGATCAGCACGTCTAGTCTTTCTAGATGGTCGCGGATCCTACGCTGGATCAGACGCTCAAAAACCTTGGACGTCGCGGACATGAGGCTGATGGGCCTGAGGTTTTCCACTCGAGAAGAATTCTTTCCCGGCTTGGGTATCACAATGACGGTAGCCGTTTTCCATTTCACCGGAAAATAGGCCAGTCTGAGGCATGAATTGAACAGGTCAGTGAGGAACTGGGTTCCTCGCTCCGGAAGGCGTGGAGGTCAGAATTCATGACTCCGTCCGGGCCAGGCGCCTTCCGGGGCTTGAGCTGAACAATCCTCTCAGAGACCTCCTCCGGGGGGATGGGCTCCGGCGGGACTGTGATATCGGCCGATAGAAAGCGCTCTACCTCGCGGCAGATTTGCTCAGTGAAAGCCGGGTTCTTGGATGGGTTGGGAGCGAACTGACGCTCTAAACTGTCAGCCAAGAACTCTGTCTTTTCGAGGGGGCGGCCAAGGGGTTGACCGCCGGGTCCGGCCAGTGCGGGGAGAGGCGCGCGTTTGCGCTTTCCCGTTAGGGCACTGGGAATCCGCCAGACATTACGGTCCTCGGCAGGGCCATCCATTTGTGTAACAGCTAGCTCCCAGTTGCGTCTACGGAACGCCAGCATGTCGCGACGCAACTTGCCGGACGCTCTGTTGAACGCAGCCTTGTCAGCCGGGTCACGAGTCCTCTGCCAGCGTCTCCGGAGGCGATTCCTCTCGCAAGCGAGCTGAGACACCTCTTCGGGGATCCTAAATACTTCACCGATTCTTTGTAGGCGATGGGCCTCCCTGCTAGGGAGAGGGGCTGGCATCGGGAGATGGACTTACGGGTGAAGCAGATCGCCTCGGATTTCTCCGTGTTGATCGTCACCCGCCATTTCCGTAGCCAGTCCGGAAGCTGGTTCAACTGACGCTGCAGCTTTGTACTCGCAAATCGCGGGGACAGGGAGCTGCAGTGATACATAGCATCGTCAGCGAACAAAGACAACGTGACTCCGGGCAAGACAGGCAGGTCGTTCGTGTACACAAGATACAGAACGGGGCCGAGGACAGATCCCTGAGGTACGCCGGCGGCGACGGGTCGAACTGTAGAACAGGACCCGTCGACGCTCAACCTGAAGGTTCGGTCGCTGAGATACGACCGGAGGAAAAACACTATGGGCGATGGTAGAGGGGAATTGGCAAGTTTGAAGAGAAGACCTTCGTGCCAGACTTTATCGAAGGCCTTGCTCACGTCCAACAGTACGGCGGCCGTAGCCGCTCGCCTGTTGGTGGCGTCTGACAAGTGCGTAACAACGCGGACCAATTGAAGCGTGGTCGAGTGCTCTCTGCGAAACCCGAACTGTTCGCTGCGGATGAAACCATCTAGCAGCGGCGAGATGCGAGCCAGCAGGAGACGCTCGAACACCTTCGAGATGACTGGCAAGAGAGAGATTGGTCGATAGCTTTCAGGAAGCATGCGCGGCTTGCGAGGCTTCGGAATCATTATGATGTTGGCTGATTTCCACAGGCGGGGAAAGTACTGTAGCCGGAGACAGGAGTTAAACAGCTCAAGAACGAGGTCAACGCCTGAGGCCGGGAGATTTTGTAGAGCGGCGGCTCCGATCCGGTCAGGACCGGGGGCGCGACGGCGATTTAGTCGGCAGATAGATGAAACTAGTTCATCCCTGTCGAACGGGAGGGCTGGGACTTCAGGAGGGTGTGAAAAATGTCCAGATAGGAAGTCACGGACTTCTGCCGAGTGGGCAGGGTCCGAGACGCCTTGGTGAACAGTAAATTGCACCTCCATGCAGTCGGCGAAGACCTCAGCCCTGCCTTCCGATGAAGATACAACCCCGTTCGGAGTTTCAAGCGGGTTGCGAGTTCTCTTCTCGCGGGTCAGTCTACTCGCCGCTCTCCAGACGGAGGCGTGGTCGACTTCAAGAGACTCAAGGTATGAGTCCCATCGATCAGAGTTTACGTCCCGCAGTAGCTGCTGGACGTAAAGAGACTGGGCCTGAAAGCGCCTTTTGACGCCGGGATCACGGGTTCTTTGCCATCTGCGGCGGAGATTGCGCCGTAGCCAGATGGCGTGGAGTACTTCCGCAGGTAAGGCCGATTTACGATGATTCACCTCGAGAGCATATGTGTGTCGATCCATGACACCTTGGACCAACTCCTGAAGATGAGTGGCTCGGAGATCCAAATCGTCACAAGTGACGATCGGGTCCGCGGGGAGTGATGGTAACCGCCGTGAGAGCTCATCATGGTAGGATCGCCAGTTGACTCTCCTAACAATCTGAGCGGGAGGTCGGGGTGAGGCCGACAGCTCACGGGCAGTTATAAAAAGGGGATTGTGATCGGATGAGAGATCCGACACTGACGAGACCTGGATGTGGTGGGTCACGTCCTTGGCTATAACAATGTCAAGGACGTCCGGTCGATGACCGGAAAAGGGGAAGTGAGTAGGGTCTTCTGGGCCGATGACTTGAAGTACCGGGTCGTCATAGACGAACCGATACAGAGATTTTCCGTAGGCGTTGGCTACTCTGCTGTTCCAGGAGGGATGCTTGGCATTTAAGTCGCCGGCTACAATGGTTGGTAGGGGATGATCGAGGAGAGCGTCCCACTCCTCGGACGGTGGAGGTAGCCGCAGGCCGGGCCGGAGATACGCCGCAACAACGCGCAACTCCGATCCGCCAGCGTCTATTGCCACCGCACAACCTTCAACAAGAGATGTATCTAAAGGGGGTAGTGGCCTGTGGGATATCCGCCTGTGGACTAAGACGTAGCTCGTAGCTAATGAGGGGACGGGGCTCAAGGCCCCTGCATGGTAGCAGTGCCCGGAGTGACTCCTCCGATGACTGCAAGTAGGTCGGGCTCTCTCAAGGACTTTGGAAAAACAAGGTCAAGTGGGTGGGATGGTGTTCTCCTTTTGCAGTTGGGTAGGGGAGAGGATCTCACAAGTGAGGTGCTCAGCCTAGCCAAAGTCTGGTAGAGTTTGGGCCCTGAAGCCAGCGGTGACGCGTCCGAGTCACAGCGGAGAAACCTCCCGGGACATATGAGTACCGGTTGGCCAACGCTGCTGCCTCCGACGTGGCCCCACTGTCCGCATAGCGGTGATCAGCACAGGCCCGTTGCGTATCCGGGGCGGGCGCCTGATGAAAGAAGGCACTTGCACAACTGACATAAGACAACCCCGCCGAGGTCGCAAACGACCAGGGCAGACCATTCAGGGCAGAGTGAGTGGTAATGCTACGTCTAAGGTGTGGTAGGTGTTCTGTTTGAGGTAGGGTACTAGCGGTAGGGTGTTGACTCCCTCAGGAGAAGGGCCCTATGTAGGAGACTATGGGGGGTCGTCCAGCAGAGTGCGGGGTCTCTTGACTACGTGGCAAGGGGGACCTTCGTCCCTGGCCAGGTCACGGAGGTGGGGGTATCGGGAGTCTGCAGCCCGGAAGAAGAGGCCCACAGAGAGTCTGAAGACAAACTCTTCCACCGTTTGCAGACGGAGGCCCGTCCTGATAGCTCTGTTACAAACAAACCAGGGCGAA
This sequence comes from Magicicada septendecula, assembly GCA_034769895.1. Classification (NCBI taxonomy): domain Eukaryota; kingdom Metazoa; phylum Arthropoda; class Insecta; order Hemiptera; family Cicadidae; genus Magicicada; species Magicicada septendecula. The sequence goes on along the minus strand of CM068373.1, from coordinate 158,695,638 downwards.
TTGGAGAGGATACGGACGGAACTGTTTTGGAACTGTTCCAGCTTACGCTTCGTTGTGGCAGATAAGAGGGGCCACCACGCTGGGGCTGCGTAGGTGAATACTGTCCTGATAAGCAGGAGATACAGGGTGAGTTTAGTGCGCAGTGAGAGGGGACTTCTGCGCGAGATGAGGGGAAAGATTTTGGCTCTGACGCCACGGGCTTGTCGGAGTTTGGTTTGGACGTGGCCGGCGAAGCTTAGTCGACTGTCAATAGACACCCCCAAGTACTTCACCGACTTCTTCCAAGCGATAGGGTTCCCATCTAGGGTGAGGGGCTGGCATGCGGTCCGCTTGCGCGTGATGCAGATCGCTTCGGATTTCTCCGCGTTGATCGCCACGCGCCACTTACGTAGCCAGGGAGGCTGAAGGTCGAGTTGGCGTTGTATCACTGTGCTAGCAAAACCAGGGTTCTGCGAGCTGTAGTGATACATGGCATCGTCAGCAAAAAGGGAAAGAGTGACGTTGGGATATACGGGCAAGTCGTTCGTGTACACGAGGTACAGAACGGGGCCGAGGACTGATCCTTGGGGAACGCCAGCGTCTATGGGGCGGTCAGAAGAGACCGCTCCATCTACGCTAATGTGAAAAGTCCGGCCGCGGAGATACGACCAGAACAGTCTCACAGTGGATGCGGGAAGGGGCGTGTGTGCCAGTTTATAGAGCAGACCTTCGTGCCAGACACGGTCGAAGGCCTTACTAACGTCCAAGAGGACGGCTGCGGTGTGCAGCTTTTTGTTTGCAGCGTCAGAGAACTGGGTAACGACGCGGACTAGTTGTAGGGTGGTCGAATGCTCCCTGCGAAACCCATACTGTTCGCTGCGGATGAACCCATCAAGCAGCGGTACAACACGGGCGTGCAGGAGGCGCTCGAACACCTTCGATAACACGGGCAGTAGTGAGATGGGGCGATAATTTTCAGGGAACATGGAGATTTCCCGGGTTTAGGGATCATGATTACCCTTGCGTTTTTCCACAGGCGAGGGAAGTAATTGAGGCGGAGACATGAGTTGAACACGTCCAGGATGTGGTCAGTGACAACTGATGCGGCATTCTTTAGGGCGGTCGCTCCTATTCTGTCCGGGCCGCAGGCCCGTTTAGGATTTAGCCGTGCGATAGCATGGACGAGATCGGCTTTTTCAAAGGGGGGTGGGGGATCCGTCAAAGGTTGGGCGAGATAGTTTTCGAGGAAGTCCTCGACGCGAGCCATGTGGTCCGCGTCGAAGACGCCTCTGTGAGGGGTAAATTGTTCCTCAACGGAGTTTGCGAAGACCTCAGCCTTGCGCTCCGGTGAATGAACAACACCCGTCGGGGAGTCAAGGGGATGGCGAGTCCTCTTTTCGCCAAGGAGGCGACCAGTGGCCTGCCAGACGGAGGCGTGGTCGACTTCCAGGGATTCAAGATAGGTGTCCCAGCTATGCTGATTGACATCAAGCAGGAGTTGCTTGACGTAATCAGACTGTCGGCGATACTGCCGCTTGACAGCGGGATCGCGAGTGTTTTGCCAGCAGCGGCGAAGGCGCCGCCGCTGGCTGATGGCTTCTTGGACTTCGGCAGGGAGTTGAGACTTCCTACGATGTGCTGGGACAGTGTAAGAGTGGGTATCCATGCAGCGGGTAAGAGTGTCATGGAGATGCGTGACTTGGCGGTCCAGCTCCCTTCGAGAGGGCGCTGGGGCCTCGGGGGCTGATGGGAACCTACGGCACAGCTCGTCGTGGTAAGAGCGCCAGTTGACTCTCTTACTAGGACGGGCAGGCGGGGAGTCGCTTGTTCGTCGGAGCGTGACAACCAGCGGGTTGTGGTCGGACGATAGGGCTGAGATGGCCTCGACCAGGATGGGGCAGACAGCGTCCTTGACAAGAACTATGTCGAGAACGTCCGGCTGGTTGGCAGGGTTGGCGGGGATGTATGTCGGTTCGGCCGGGCCGATGACGAGGACGTCAGGCCTGGTCGAGGCGTATTGGGCGAGAGCACGACCGCTTTGATTAGTCAAGCGACTATTCCAAGACGGGTCTTTGCAGTTCATGTCTCCGACTGCAATGGTAGGCAGGTCATGGTTAAGGAGCGCGTCAAGCTCCTGGGGGTTTGGCACCAGGCCAGGTTTGTTGTAGACGGAGACCAGCCGAAACTCGGTGCCCGCTACGCTGATTGCGACCGCAGTCGCTTCGATGTGGGTAGTCGGGGGGGTAGGTAGAGGTCGGTGAGATAATCGCCTGTGGATGAGAATGGCTGTGCCGCCAGATGCGGCTCGGGTGGGTGGCACTGGGCGGTCCGTACGATAAGTAGCGTAAGCTGGTAGGTTAAATCGATGTTGGGGACGCAGGTGGGTTTCAGAGAGGAGGACTACGTCCGCGTCATACTCGCTCGCGAAGCAGGCCAGCTCAGCTCGCCGCCCGGCTACGCCATTTGCGTTCCAAGCAACGAGTGTGAGAGGCCTAGCCATTACGGGCGAGCAACAAGGACGTAAGGGAGGTCATGATTGTGACGACCAGAGAGTTCAGGTCGCGCGCAGCAACTAGTTTTGGCAGGAGATCTTCCATCCAGTCTTGCAACTCCGCGATCGTTAGCACGCCCTCATCGGGCTCGCTCACGGCCGCGGGGCGGCGGACTAGCTGGGGAGCTGGCTTCGAGGTTTCTGGGGCTGCCTCGGGCTTAGGTGGTTGGACCGATGGTAGTTGCTGTGCGGCGGTAGGTTTTTTTGTAGAAGGAGCTTTAGCAGCTGGGGGTTTCTGTTTGGGCTTCGGAGCCTTCGCGCGGCGAGGCGCGGATGCGGGTTTAGATGCGACGGCTGCCGCGAATGACTTGGCGGTGGAGGGAGGCTCCGTAGTAGTAGCAGGGTGTTGGTCGTCGCTGGGACGACGAGGTTGGACGGGCGGTTGACGGGCTGGGGCAGCCGCCGGAGTGGCGGTCTGCTGGACTTTGGTTTGGCGCTGAGGCCGGGTCGGATTGCGGTGCCGGATCTCGTCCATCTCCTGCTTCCGCTCAAGGGCAGATTGATAATATTCGCAGCCTCTCCAGTTGGCTGGATGGTTCTTGTCGCAGTTAGCGCACTTTGCGTCGGCGTTAGGGTCCTTCGTGCAAGCGCCCTTAGGATGACCTTCGCCGCAGCGTACGCAACGGGGTGCCATGTGGCAGTTGTAAGAGGCGTGGCCGTACCTCTGGCAGTTGTAACACTGCGGAGGGCCGGTGGGGGTGTTATACCTGGAGACCTCAATCCGGAGGCATAAAAGCTCTCGGAGGGAGTAGATGAGTTGGTAGTCTCCTACCTTCTTAAGCTTGATAAAAAAGACGTTGACCTTCCGTTTTTGGCGGTCAACGAGTGGAATGCAGGAGGTTGGAGTGAAGCCAAGGCTCTCCAACTCCTCGATAATGTCAGTCGGGGCTACATCGTGGGGGATGCCACGGGTAGTTACTTTGATTTCTTTCTCCTGAGGGAGACCAAAGGTGTGGAATTGAACGTTAGAGTCGATGAGTGTTTTCTGGACGAAACGAAATTCGTCGGGAGTCCTAGTTTTGATGCGGAGAAGCTTCCCCTGGTGATAAATATCGATAGGGAAAGCTGCCGCCTGCTTGATGGATTTTGCAAAAGCATGCCACGCTTTGGGGGCGTCAAGAACTATGGGTGGCATGCGGAATGGTTCTGAAGACTGAGGGGTTGGCTGAGAACCTGCCCCGGTAGTGGGAGCCGAGCCACCACCGGGTTCCGGCCCGCCCGAGGAAGAGGAGAAGGTCCGTTTCCGGCTCTTCACCTTTTTCCAGGCAGGGCCGCCGTCAGTGGCGCCGGGCACAACAGTACCGGGGTGGTCCTGAGAAGGGCCAGGTTCGGAAGGCGGACTTGCCGGGGAGTCCATCTCCATGAACTCGCCGACGCAGTCCGCCGCCGGGTTGGGTGCTGTCGGCCCTAAAAAGGGCCGATCAGGGCGAAGGGTAGAGATAGGTGCTTGGGTACCGCAAGCAGTACCCAAGGAGCGATCGGATGTTTGAGAGGTGGACATGCCACCTCTCAAAAGCGGGTAGGGAACAGAGATCTACCAGAGGGGTAATGTACGATACTTATATAACTTCGCACTAAGTAAATAAATTGCGCGTTACTGCGGTCAACTTCTGTAAACTGAGTGAAATAAACTGAACATAAAATTTCATAAGACTGTGATTGAGACTGAAAAAGCTGAGATACTGAGTAAGTGAGTAACTGAGAGCTTCGCGTACCCTGCAAACAGTTTTTATTAAACGTCTTCTACCATAATGCAATTTTCTGTCTTCCACGCCTACGGTCGTTCTCGATAGGTCCAAGATTTCCTTCCACTGTGAAGATCTATGGTTCTCGACTCCCTGATTCGCTGCCCTATGCCCTAGTTGTCACCATGACGACAGTTCTCTCCAATTGCTTCTTCGGAAGATGCTAAACTCTGGTTGGCTACCGAACATCCCTTGAAATACACAGTGAAGGGCATCGCACTATTTCTGAGAATATAGAGTAATTGCTCGCCTCTCCGTCAAACCTTTGTTCTTATGAGTTTCCCAAGGTCCGTTGTTACTTCCTTGCTAACAATCTGTAGCGTCCCGTTCATTGTTCAACTACCCTTCGTCTTTTTTCTTCCAATTAACAACTTCTTGCTTGCTGTCATCCTGAGATGCCTCCACGGTTTCTCGTCGTAAATATCAGTTGTCACTCTGGCGTTGTTTTCATGCTGTGCGACATCGTCGTCTGTATTCATTTGGTGTATGCTGCATTGTCTCTGTACTTGGTAAGACCTTTCTAAATCCTTTGTCAGTGAGTATCTCTTTCTTAGGTTCACACGCTTTGATTTAACCCTATAGCGTCCCCTAGTTACAATTTCTGCGTACCCGTGCCACTGGACTCTGCTTTTGTTCGGTTTGTTGTGATGTCGTAAATTTGAGTTGAGTTTGGTCTGTCAAAGTCGATCCCAATTCCTTTTGTTGCGTTAAGTCAAACGTTCTCTCATTGTCTTGTGGCTGGCGTCGGGTTGACGTGTTGATAATTGTCTTTATTTATTGCTCTGGCTTGTGTTGGTGACTTGACTGTGTGCAAACGCACTTCTCGATCAGAAAATTATGAATTTGAAAATTTTTGTTCGCTATAAATGTTTTCTGCAAAACCAGACGTTTCGGCAGTGCCATCGACTGCCATCATCAGTGAAAATCGAGTGCGCTAACGTGAGGTGGAATACGTTAGTGACCACAGTACTGTGGTTAAGGCTGAAGAAATAAGTAGTTTCTATGGAAATATTTCATTTCCAAAATGATTTTAAATATAAATCTTAGAACATGGAAGTCATTTATGGTTGTCCGTACCTATATTTTTAAGAGGGGGAAAGTGCTTAGTGCACCGTTTGTCCCCTAGTGTGTGGGACTCTCATCCACTGGCATTGATATCCATCCTGGAATCACTTAGCGCCCTATCGGGCTCCTTATAATCGTTCCTTATGTGCTACTGCCCGTTGGGTGCAAGTTGGGCCTGTCTTATCTTTTCTTGTAGAACCGACTGAATAAATGTAGACATCCTGACACATTCCTTCTTACCACGAAGCATAATCTCAACTACGCCCTCGGGCGTGAACTTCCCGAGCTTATGCAGTAGTGCCATCCTCTCTCTTGTAAATCTGCTGCACTTGAAAAAAACGTGCACGGCACATTCATGAGGAGAGTCACCGTACTCGCATGATGGGCTTTGCACTTTTCCCATTCTATGTAGATAGGCGTCAAAATTGCCATGACCATTGAGGAACTGCGTGAAATGATAGTTAACCTCAGCGTGTTGGAGGGCAATCCCTCCCCTACAGTTCGGTATAACCCTTGCGGTCCGTCTTCCTCTGTCTCCCTATTCTAACGATCTTGCTAGTGCCAGAGAGTGAGTTCCCTGGCTTCATTCTCTGCCACATCTCTTCCAATTTTATCTCTTCATTGGAAGAGACGCTTTCCCTCTTGAAGCCTACTGGCTCTGGTACTGTCCGATAAGAGGATGCGACTAGTTATAAAAATAATAATAATAAATTATAATTATTATTACCATTATTATTGTTAGTATTTTATGGTTCTCGATGGCATGGGAATGTAATTAAAACATCGTAGCTCCACTTGTAAAGTCAAGCGTCAAATGCGTGAATACAAAACCTAGATGGATTTTGTACAGACGACAGCTCGCTGGCATTTACACTAGTAGGAGTACACAGAAGGTAAAGATTAGAGACAGCAAATTTTACTTTTTACTGCAGTACAAAATCGCTTTGTGTCAATAAAGTAGTCGAGTCTGTCCGCATAGAGCTAGGCAAAGTCAATCGGATTACATCAACCTCTGTGGCCACGAGCTATAAATCTATGATTTGCTGGGCACGTCTAATACTCTTGGGCAATCGGCAAAGTCCGTGAAGGAAAAAGAGTAAGACGGTGTGAGTTCTACTGGTTAAAAGTGAAATAAGACCATTTTCACTAATCTCCATTTCACGATACACTAATCCAAAGTTGTTGGTGATCGACGACAAGAAACTCGTCCGAACTTCCTCAATTGAGGTACTGCAGTAATAACGGTTCCCGTTCCAGATGACAGAAGCGTTCTCTAAGTGATTCCTTACAAGCGACCCAGGATTCCGTACTCTTGAAAAAATCCTCTCAGTCCATTTGATAAGGCTCAGATTCCTTCTGGCCTTGGAGACGATGCTAAGGGAAGAGCAGCTTCGAGTCCATAAGACTCCTCCCCCGATATGAAATAGAATCTCCCCTCTGTATTGTAACCCCGTCGCTCGTATAAGCAAAATACGATGTACTAGTGTACGTGACAATAGTTGTTTTCGTTTCTTACTTGCAATGATATGATTATTATTATTATTATTACTATTTTATCATTTGACTCTTGCGACGGAGCAAACAGAGATAATCATGCTGACAAGGAAGAGGATCCCGTCTGTAGTACGTGTAAATGTGAACAAGGAGGCGATACTGACAACAACACTCTGTAAAGTACCTCGGAATGTTTCGTTGCATTTCTGGGAACAGTAAAATCACGCTAAGCAGGCTCGTGGCAATCGATTCTGCTATACAGGGCTGAGATACTCAAGATGGTATGAGAATGGCATGAGTGCAACGGGGAAAGGCACAATGGGTAGCTTGTGCATACCGCACGGTATCCGAACCGGCAGTGTTAGTAATTACCGGGTCTGTTGACACGAGAGCGAAAACTAAACTTTGACAGAAAAACGGAAGTTGGAACAACTGCTGAAGATGAAGTGAGATTACAGACCGTACGCAGTTGGGAGAAACTGTGTAATCTAGAAGCCTAGAGGCAGGTGAACAGCCAGACTTGTCAGATGTCTGGATATGGATCAATCGAGTACATGGTTAGGTAGTTTCTCTGAGAGCATGGATATTTTCGTGCCTACCTCAATAAAATGGGGAAATCACAATAAAATTTCCAGGATGCTTAATTGTGATTTGTGTCGGTATGATGCACTTCACGCGTTATTTGGACAATACAACGAGGGATTCCTCGAAATTGAAGTAGGGTACATTCCCCGATAACATTATTGGACTAACGCTCAGTAGCAAGGGACGGTGGGAGAGGGTGATATACCCACCAAAAAACGAGACGAAAATGGAATCAATACAGGCCACGAAAAAAACATGAGTGAGCTGCTGATGAGGCGCTTTGTAGGTGAAGTATGACTGACACCACGCTGAAGTAATGTGAAAGCGGCTCCGAAGTGGACCGATGTCACTGATGTTAAGAAATAAGTCCCAATGTCAAGTTTATGTCAAGTTTTGGTGTATTGAGATTCCCACACACCGTAGGAGTGCAGAAAAAAATGTAAGTATTGTCTTCCATTAAGCCTTGGTGGTAAGAAAAAAGGGCCTAAGAGATTATCACCAAGAAGACCGCACCACACATTAAATAAAAAAGTTTGTTGGTCATGTCTTGGGGGCAGTCTCGTGGGTTTTTCCTCTGTCCAAGTGTAGGTGTTTCGAAAGTTTACAATGCCATTTCTTGTCAATTGTAACACTTTTCTGGCGCATTTTGGTCTGTTTTGTTTTTAATTAAAGTCAAATTTCTCAAATTTGTACTTACTTTTAGTAGACATTATACACATCAGTTTCTAACAGTTAAATTCTCTACAAAGTTAGTTAGAAATTTTTATTAGTTTATTAGCAAATTAACGAATTTATTTTATTCCAAATCTAAAAATGTGTCTTTTTAGACTCCAATGTTTTGTGTTTTACCCAGTTTTTCTTAAAAACTAATTAAGATAGAGGTCTGGGACGTCTTTTATTCAAATTTTCAAATCAAAAACTATAAGAAACCACCAAATTTACCCTTCACTTTATACCCCACGAATTTCAGTATGGCGTCATTTTACCGTGGGAACAGAAATCAGGGCGACTGGTTCGCGAGCCGTAACTCGCTAACAAACCGTTTTCGGACCTATGTTTATATGCACTTTTTTTCTTATTTTTAGCTATAGAATCCGGTTCCGGGAGATTGCCATGCAATTTTGAATCACCCTACACACACACACACACACACACACACACACACACACACACATCGTAAGTTTATCATTACTCAGACTTTTATTAGTATTTTTATTAGTAGCAAAAAATACTTACTATAATTGTAACCTATATTGTAATTATTGTAATATTATGTTATTGTAACGTTATAAAATGAGAAGAGAGTAGCGTTTAGCAAATATCGCACGTCACGTGACAAGAGGTGGGTGGAGTAGCAGTTATCCTCCTCCCTGAAGACGACAGTACATTAAATTATGAACGAAACTTCCGTCGAATTATGTGAGAAACAGCTGACGAAATTTGTATCGAAAGGCGTAAGTAATGGCATTTGTTCACGTGCAGGAGGCACAGTGTTTCGAGTGTGTTGGTGTATGTTTGTGTATGTAGAAAGAAAGAGAGAGGGAGAGAGAGACCACGAGTCGTAGTAACAAGTTTTATCACGTGTATTAAACATTCCACATTTTTGTCTGTCCGTCCGTCGAGGGTTAATACAAAACTTAATAAACGTTTCACAATTTGCTAATAAACTAATAAAAATTTCTAACTAACTTTGTAGAGAATTTAATTGTTAGAAACTGATGTGTATAATGTCTACTAAAAGTAAGTACAAATTTGAGAAATTTGACTTTAATTAAAAACAAAACAGACCAAAATGCGCCAGAAAAGTGTTACAATTGACAAGAAATGGCATTGTAAACTTTCGAAACACCTACACTTGGACAGAGGAAAAACCCACGAGACTGCCCCCAAGACATGACCAACAAACTTTTTTATTTAATGTGTGGTGCGGTCTTCTTGGTGATAATCTCTTAGGCCCTTTTTTCTTACCACCAAGGCTTAATGGAAGACAATACTTACATTTTTTTCTGCACTCCTACGGTGTGTGGGAATCTCAATACACCAAAACTTGACATAAACTTGACATTGGGACTTATTTCTTAACATCAGTGACATCAGTCCACTTCGGAGCCGCTTTCACATTACTTCAGCGTGGTGTCAGTCATACTTCACCTACAAAGCGCCTCATCAGCAGCTCACTCATGTTTTTTTCGTGGCCTGTATTGATTCCATTTTCGTCTCGTTTTTTGGTGGGTATATCACCCTCTCCCACCGTCCCTTGCTACTGAGCGTTAGTCCAATAATGTTATCGGGGAATGTACCCTACTTCAATTTCGAGGAGTCCCTCGTTGTATTGTCCAAATAACGCGTGAAGTGCATCATACCGACACAAATCACAATTAAGCATCCTGGAAATTTTATTGTGATTTCCCCATTTTATTGAGGTAGGCACGAAAATATCCATGCTCTCAGAGAAACTACCTAACCATGTACTCGATTGATCCATATCCAGACATCTGACAAGTCTGGCTGTTCACCTGCCTCTAGGCTTCTAGATTACACAGTTTCTCCCAACTGCGTACGGTCTGTAATCTCACTTCATCTTCAGCAGTTGTTCCAACTTCCGTTTTTCTGTCAAAGTTTAGTTTTCGCTCTCGTGTCAACAGACCCGGTAATTACTAACACTGCCGGTTCGGATACCGTGCGGTATGCACAAGCTACCCATTGTGCCTTTCCCCGTTGCACTCATGCCATTCTCATACCATCTTGAGTATCTCAGCCCTGTATAGCAGAATCGATTGCCACGAGCCTGCTTAGCGTGATTTTACTGTTCCCAGAAATGCAACGAAACATTCCGAGGTACTTTACAGAGTGTTGTTGTCAGTATCGCCTCCTTGTTCACATTTACACGTACTACAGACGGGATCCTCTTCCTTGTCAGCATGATTATCTCTGTTTGCTCCGTCGCAAGAGTCAAATGATAAAATAGTAATAATAATAATAATAATCATATCATTGCAAGTAAGAAACGAAAACAACTATTGTCACGTACACTAGTACATCGTATTTTGCTTATACGAGCGACGGGGTTACAATACAGAGGGGAGATTCTATTTCATATCGGGGGAGGAGTCTTATGGACTCGAAGCTGCTCTTCCCTTAGCATCGTCTCCAAGGCCAGAAGGAATCTGTGCCTTATCAAATGGACTGAGAGGATTTTTTCAAGAGTACGGAATCCTGGGTCGCTTGTAAGGAATCACTTAGAGAACGCTTCTGTCATCTGGAACGGGAACCGTTATTACTGCAGTACCTCAATTGAGGAAGTTCGGACGAGTTTCTTGTCGTCGATCACCAACAACTTTGGATTAGTGTATCGTGAAATGGAGATTAGTGAAAATGGTCTTATTTCACTTTTAACCAGTAGAACTCACACCGTCTTACTCTTTTTCCTTCACGGACTTTGCCGATTGCCCAAGAGTATTAGACGTGCCCAGCAAATCATAGATTTATAGCTCGTGGCCACAGAGGTTGATGTAATCCGATTGACTTTGCCTAGCTCTATGCGGACAGACTCGACTACTTTATTGACACAAAGCGATTTTGTACTGCAGTAAAAAGTAAAATTTGCTGTCTCTAATCTTTACCTTCTGTGTACTCCTACTAGTGTAAATGCCAGCGAGCTGTCGTCTGTACAAAATCCATCTAGGTTTTGTATTCACGCATTTGACGCTTGACTTTACAAGTGGAGCTACGATGTTTTAATTACATTCCCATGCCATCGAGAACCATAAAATACTAACAATAATAATGGTAATAATAATTATAATTTATTATTATTATTTTTATAACTAGTCGCATCCTCTTATCGGACAGTACCAGAGCCAGTAGGCTTCAAGAGGGAAAGCGTCTCTTCCAATGAAGAGATAAAATTGGAAGAGATGTGGCAGAGAATGAAGCCAGGTAACTCACTCTCTGGCACTGGCAAGATCGTTAGAATAGGGAGACAGAGGAAGACGGACCGCAAGGGTTATACCGAACTGTAGGGGAGGGATTGCCCTCCAACACGCTGAGGTTAACTATCATTTCACGCAGTTCCTCAATGGTCATGGCAATTTTGACGCCTATCTACATAGAATGGGAAAAGTGCAAAGGCCATCATGCGAGTACGGTGACTCTCCTCATGAATGTGCCGTGCACGTTTTTTTCAAGTGCAGCAGATTTACAAGAGAGAGGATGGCACTACTGCATAAGCTCGGGAAGTTCACGCCCGAGGGCGTAGTTGAGATTATGCTTCGTGGTAAGAAGGAATGTGTCAGGATGTCTACATTTATTCAGTCGGTTCTACAAGAAAAGATAAGACAGGCCCAACTTGCACCCAACGGGCAGTAGCACATAAGGAACGATTATAAGGAGCCCGATAGGGCGCTAAGTGATTCCAGGATGGATATCAATGCCAGTGGATGAGAGTCCCACACACTAGGGGACAAACGGTGCACTAAGCACTTTCCCCCTCTTAAAAATATAGGTACGGACAACCATAAATGACTTCCATGTTCTAAGATTTATATTTAAAATCATTTTGGAAATGAAATATTTCCATAGAAACTACTTATTTCTTCAGCCTTAACCACAGTACTGTGGTCACTAACGTATTCCACCTCACGTTAGCGCACTCGATTTTCACTGATGATGGCAGTCGATGGCACTGCCGAAACGTCTGGTTTTGCAGAAAACATTTATAGCGAACAAAAATTTTCAAATTCATAATTTTCTGATCGAGAAGTGCGTTTGCACACAGTCAAGTCACCAACACAAGCCAGAGCAATAAATAAAGACAATTATCAACACGTCAACCCGACGCCAGCCACAAGACAATGAGAGAACGTTTGACTTAACGCAACAAAAGGAATTGGGATCGACTTTGACAGACCAAACTCAACTCAAATTTACGACATCACAACAAACCGAACAAAAGCAGAGTCCAGTGGCACGGGTACGCAGAAATTGTAACTAGGGGACGCTATAGGGTTAAATCAAAGCGTGTGAACCTAAGAAAGAGATACTCACTGACAAAGGATTTAGAAAGGTCTTACCAAGTACAGAGACAATGCAGCATACACCAAATGAATACAGACGACGATGTCGCACAGCATGAAAACAACGCCAGAGTAACTGATATTTACGACGAGAAACCGTGGAGGCATCTCAGGATGACAGCAAGCAAGAAGTTGTTAATTGGAAGAAAAAAGACGAAGGGTAGTTGAACAATGAACGGGACGCTACAGATTGTTAGCAAGGAAGTAACAACGGACCTTGGGAAACTCATAAGAACAAAGGTTTGACGGAGAGGCGAGCAATTACTCTATATTCTCAGAAATAGTGCGATGCCCTTCACTGTGTATTTCAAGGGATGTTCGGTAGCCAACCAGAGTTTAGCATCTTCCGAAGAAGCAATTGGAGAGAACTGTCGTCATGATGACAACTAGGGCATAGGGCAGCGAATCAGGGAGTCGAGAACCATAGATCTTCACAGTGGAAGGAAATCTTGGACCTATCGAGAACGACCGTAGGCGTGGAAGACAGAAAATTGCATTATGGTAGAAGACGTTTAATAAAAACTGTTTGCAGGGTACGCGAAGCTCTCAGTTACTCACTTACTCAGTATCTCAGCTTTTTCAGTCTCAATCACAGTCTTATGAAATTTTATGTTCAGTTTATTTCACTCAGTTTACAGAAGTTGACCGCAGTAACGCGCAATTTATTTACTTAGTGCGAAGTTATATAAGTATCGTTAGATTTCGAGTTCAATACGACAAACTTTAAAAGTACTAGTCAATTATTCGGCATCATGCAAACTAAAACATTAACAAGTGAAGTAACGTCTCGATATTAGAACTTTTGTGCATCAACTTTGGATATTGTGATTCATATCAGAACGTAATATGATTCAGACGTAACCATTCTAGTCGCGCGGACTCATGAACAGTAAGTGACTCAACACTCATAAACACTCGTGCACAACATTGCGCACATTTACGATAAAACTAAATAAAACGTGAATAGTCACATGAAGCAGTTTTGCAATAGACATTTATTTGAACACAACCACTAATAATGGTTGCACTTACATAACACAGAACTCTATAAACTCTTATTATAAACGGATAACGCCAACGCCACACGACGCATGCCGCGAGTGAATCCTTATTCGCGAGTTGCACAGTGATAGTGAACATCTAATCAACGGAACTACTACTCACATGGAATCATCAGTGAACAGGAAATTTCGCCGATGGAGTTTTGGATATTCACAATATCAAGTTTAAGTCCTCATGATATTAATACTGTAATAATACTGCTGCTCTGTCTCTTTTCCAAGAACCAACACCTTTGAGAAGTTATATATATCAATCGTGAAGATAATGTTAAAATATAAAAGCTACTCATCTGAGACACATAATGAACGCATTAGTTTAGAGTGAATAATATTTGATTGTCTATGTTTTGTGTATATTTATGGTGTTGTATGTTATGTTTTTCAGCGAGCAACGAAAACGGATTTATATTGTGATTTTGTGTTCTTATATGTTTTTGAATGTATTTTCAGGTCATAATTTACATTTGTGTATTGGACGTTTATTTGAATAATGTATAATAAATAAGCATTTTATTCGTTATGTATTTTATGCGTTCATTATTGTCACAAACCTTAGTATCAAAACACACTAACGTTAATCAATTTGTTTTAATAAATTTTCTTATATATTTTTTTTTATAACGACAATTATAGAGTCTCACCAATTATGCTAATTAATAATTAATACTTTCAATTATTAGAGTGATTAAAACGTTTACATAATTAAATAAACTCGACACATTTTAGTCTGATTGACTAATTTACAATTTGCATAAATTAGCATAATTAACATTATACATTGGACCACGGACAAACAGCCCGGGAAGAATTTTAACAACAAATTACTTCTTTGTTGCCGATAACGTAGTAGGCCTACACACATAAAAAATTATCCCCTCCCCCTTCAACTATCATTTTTTTAAATAGAAAATTACCCCCTCCCCCTTCAACTGACCTTTTCATTTTTCGATACTTGTAATGTGATTATTATTTCGAGATTTTTTTTTGAAATTTGAGTATTGCGAGAGAAGTACACCAGCAATTACAGCCCGTCAAAAGTGACACATGTTAGCTTTGTTCGAGGGTGGGCGACGAAAGTGAACAACCCTTTCTTTTCCGTTAAAACGTCGTAAAAACCATTTACGAACAATGAGCAGTACGGCACATGTTGCAACGAACTGGACCATGCGTGGGAACGCTTGACTCCACAATTAGAACAAAGGAAGACTACCCTTACATCTGTCCAGTAACGAGAAAAATACATAGCCAACGGTAAGAGTATTGTTCGAAACCATGTGTGCGACTTCTAGTAAGACAATAGTTGATGCACAGACAATGGGACAGGCGACTGAGTGACGCTTGTGGAGAGCACAGATGGTATGCCACCCGTAAGTCATCGAAGGAAGTCGATGGTTGCTCAACAATAAGGGAATTCGACACGCTACACCAAAAGCAGCAGATGTGATTTCGGAAACAAGGCCTTAACCCTGATTCCAGGAACGGGGCAACGGACGTAAGACAGCGACTCGTCGAGTCCACGTGGACTGCGTCAAACTCAAGTTGAGAAAGCCAATCAGCCAATGAGGAACGAGAATTCCGAAGGGAACTACTGAAGGGGATGGTACTGACAGGAGCCGGAGACCAGAGAGCAAATCTCGTGTAAGAACATCCCTCTCCAAACGACACTGGGTGGAGAATTCGCCAGAAATACAGACTGGAGACGAGAGGACACAGGGAGGTCCATGGAATAAGCCTATCAGAAATGATTTGGTGGGAAGTTGGAGCGATCATCGGAGTTACAAGAGTGGGAATATCGAGAGAAATAAAAACTGTATACGCAAGGGGACGCGCTCTCAGTGCATTAGAGTTTTTAACTCAGTTTATTCCAATTTTTGTCTTAGTTTATTTGAATTTGTATCTGTTTTATAAAAATAATAGCTCAGTTTATAAAAACTTAGCGCAGTATTTCAGTTATACCGTATTTCAGTAGAGACGATAAAGACTTTGTTCAGACTAAATGGAAGTGCGTAAATAAGACTTAGAACGCCAAAACGGGACGGTAGTGTTCGCGATGAAGCGTGAATAACGATTTTTATAAATTTTATGTAGTACACTGTCATAAAAGTGATAGCATTTTGCAGTAACATTCTTGAAACATTACATAAAAGTAGTGATACTACACTGTTTCGTAATTGAGTCAAGTAATAGCAGTGTGTATAATTGCCTAATGAACTTGAAAACAATCTAGGCGCCGCAAGAGAGTGAACGTGCATGATGAAAAACTATTAGGTGCATAACGATATCAAACTGTTAACCGCGTCAATAAACTCACGCGAATGTTGTATTATTTCGGGTACGTGTGTCTCGTTCGAGCCCCGCGATGGAAGCCAATTTGTATTACCTCTTGTACGTACCTCTCTTTCCTTCCTCTCTTTAATTATTTATTATACCAATTCCTTCTATATCTCAATCCATTAGGTGTCGTGGGATATTTAATTATGACAACCTCATCTCTCTATTTAATCTAAAAGTGTCGGTGTGAATGAAACTTATATATGTTGGGTATTATTCAAAAACTCCACCCAAGCCTATTCTGCTTTGCAGAGAATAAGAGAAATTTAGTATGCAATTCTCCTCTCTTTAATACCGGAGAAGTCCGCAACCAGCGCTGCAGTACCAAGACAAAGAAATTTAGAGGTTAACCCACCGCGTACGGTGATTAGCGGTTAAACTCTCTATCGGTTTGTTTCCTGTTCACACTTTATTAAAAAATACATAAATGATAAGAACTTGAAATTATGTAATGATTCTTTATTAGTTCAATTATATAACATCCAATAATATTGTTCTTATACGAAAAGGCTATAAGTCTGAGTTAATCGATTATCGATCGGTACAATGTTTTATATTAAATTCAGTTATGATTGTTTTTATAATTATTTTTAGATACAGGGCGTGAAGGTTCTTTCAACTGCTGGGAAGATTAAAAATACATAAATAGGAATGCAAGATATTACAAGATTAAAGTTTATTTAATTTAATATTATTTAAATAATTGAAGTTTACCATTCTCTGGACATGCGACTCGGGATGGCTGTCGCATCTAACCTTGTTCGTTGTAGTTCAGTATCAAACGCAGATGAGATGATTTTCTTCAGTCTTGTCTTCAAAGGTGTAATAAAGTGGAATCCTTGGTCCTGGGTTGATACAGTAATACCGTTCCTTTTGTTCACCAACGGCCAAACTTGTGATTACGTGCTTCGACAAACTCTGGATCCAAATACGTTTTCTATTGTATGATGTAAACTGCGATGTCCAATGTGATTTGATGGTTATTCTATTTTCGTTCGGTTTAGAGGATTAAATCCTTACTCAGCTAGTTCTTTATTTGGTTTTATTACTTCATTAATTTAACATTCGTTTCATGATCTGATATTGGGCAATCCAAGTCATTCCTTTGAATTCAATTACTTATTATCGTTTTGTACTATATAATTAGACAATTTGGTTAATGTTTTGTTGGCCCAAATTATGGTAATTAGTCCTTCATTTATTGTGAATGTTGATATCTTTAATAATTTATATTAATTTAGTATTTTATTGACCATCTCTCGTTGTTAATCTCTTCTCGTTCATGTCATAAATTTCAATAATCAAAATCAACAAATTATATTCATTTTGTCGTCCCTAGCAACAACTTTTTTTATTCTTATTCAATATTTAGTTATATAGTAATAATTTCATATAATATTCTTCCAATCATCAAAATAATTCCTTACTAAACTTTCATTATATCAGAATATAATCTTATTTATTGCTTGTTTACTAATTTCTATATATTCGGCTGGTTTTTCTCTCTTAGCCTGTTTCTTTTAATAAATATTGTTTTTCCGATATCAAACATTATCTATCGATATCATTGCACCATGGCATTATCATAATTTTTTTAGTTTGGGTTTGTTTATTATTTATTATTAATTATTATTGGTTTCTATTAACTTATTGAATTATATTTAGTATTTGTTATTAAATTCTTTACCCAACCTTTCTGATCTGAGTTATTATACAGTGTTATTGGCTGTTAGGCCTTTTATTATACTTTGATCTATTTTTGAATTTAACTTGTTAACAACTATAGCCTTTTTATACAAGTTTACAAACATAATCAACTTTTAACTACGCTACGTACATGTACACAAATAATTATCTTTATGATATCTAACAATAACTTTATCTTGACCTATAGATCACACATAAGAAAAATGAAATTAATTAACACTCAATAACTGAGTTCAATCACAGTTCTACAACAGTAAACAAATAATACATATTACTTCATTATTTGATATTCTATCAATAAGTAAACTTTCATATGTTAACACAAATTATAACAACATATTTATGATAACAACATAACATTATACAATTCATAGTAAGTACTTTAGATTAACTTATAACGTACATTTTTGACTCATTCTTATCTATTTTCATATCATCAATTACTTTAATATAGTCAATATTAGTTTTCTTTTTTACAACTTTTTATCAATGTTTTTTATTCATTTACCTCTCACTGAACATTGAGACTTATCACTATAATCTTTATTACATTCTTAATTTTTATTATCATTACTACCTTGCATTCTTATTACTTTTATACCATTATAAATTTATTTATCTGACCCTTTTATTAGTGTGGGATATAAATATTTACTTCCCTATTCTATTTTTAATAGTTTTCTCTATGTAACGTCGGGGACCGCATTTCTGTTCCGTTACATATGCTCCCCCTCCTAAAGAAGTTTAATTTACCTGAATGTAATTTAGGTCAAGTAAACTTATATCTTTTACATGCCTTTCCTTCATATCAATTTCAATGGTCAACGATGGAATTCTCAATGTAACTTGTTTAGAATTGTATTTACAATTTTCTATTTAATGACATTTTATTACTCATATCAACATTCTTGGGTTCTTTTTTTTTTCTTTAAACAGTATTTGTCGATGGTTGGTCACAATACTCAATGAAACTTTAGGTTGACTTCTCTTCTACTGCTAGTTACTGCTATCAATGCATTTCTCCATTATTCTTCTGTCAGCTATCTTCCTCCTGTCTTCTTTCGTCACACTTTTTTGGAATTTGATGTCATTCTTCGCAACGATTCTAATATCCCTTAAATATTCAATTTCCCTAACAATCCCTAATATGTGAGTTGGTACAGTTCAGAGAGGCACTGTTTGGCTTCATACTCTGCTGCCCACACTACACTTCAATATAGTACTGCTGGAATTCATATACAGTCAGCTATAAAATATAATAATATCATAATAATCTTCTTAATTAATTAATAATAAACATTTTGGGAATTCTTTACATTGTCGCGTTTGATATTTAATTATTTATATATTCCATACTTCATGATTCCATTTTATTTTCCTTAATTATTTTCTGATAACATTTCTGACAGTCTTTAATTGTAATTAACCTTGATCTTCTTTTTTGTTGTGACAGTAACTCTAAGTATTATTTTTTCATTTGTTCTTCTATTTCCAAGAATTTCTAAATCGTAATTTCCTTAATTATTATCATTACTTAATTTCAGTGTAATTATAATCATTAAATTATTCATTGTTATTCTTATTTTACCATTTTGTCTGGTCACATTACAATTAATTATGTTGATACACATTTTTTCGTGTTCCATTTGACATTATACTGATCATAAACAATCATTTATTTTGTTGATCAATTCGTTTGGCAATTCGGCATGTATTTTAGATCATAGTGTTTTTTCTTTTTAATTATTTTGCATAGGTCCTTTTTGATATAAAAAATTTTTTATCTTGGGGTTTTATTCTTAAGTATTTATAATATTTCTCTGTAGACATATAGTAATATTTCTTGTTTCCTTCTGTAATCTTGGGGGTGTTATTAACTCTTCTTAATACTTTCTTCATAACCATATAGTAAGACGTACTTACTTCCTTTTGAATGTGGTGGTTTCTATTAAATAATATTGTTCAAAATTTTTAGTAAGTTGTGCTTACATACTTTTTTGGATTTAGAGGGTTTTTATATTACCATCTCACTACGTGATCGGGCCATATCCTTTCGGCGTAGCTGAATGGATCATTCCTTTCATTCTCGTTGCTGGGATTATTATTAGGTTCTTGGCTATCCTCCGCCCTGATGTGGTTTATTACTCGTTCTTCGTTGCGAGAAGGATTCACTGGTTCCTGTCGCTCCCCGCAATCGTCAAATTGCACTTCATTCCTCCGCTGTCTATTTTGGTACTCCAGGCTGGAATTTCGTCTGGGTACATTATTTCCCCGATCATCACCTTCATGGTTTATCTGTCATCCTCTGTCCTCATGGACACTACTCCTCCTTTGGTTTTGGTATTCGTCCTCACGCCGGGATGGATTATAATAATTGTTATATTGGTGTGTCCTCGGGTAATACCGTCTCTGATTGTTTTGAGGTCTGGAATATATATAATTAACATTGTGTCTATAATTATTGGGTCGATTGTCCCCATCTCCTCTATTATTACGACTGTCACGGTAATTATAATGAGTATTGCCCGGATAATTATAATTCCTTTGATTATTATTCGGGTGGTTGTGCTGTGTTCTATTCGTGTTAACGTTTTGAGTTGGTTGATGGTGATCATTACTATGGGAATTTGTTTGTTGCTCGTTACTATTATACTTATGGTATTTATAATTTAGTACTCTGTTCCTTTGATAATGAGTTTCGTGTTCATAATTCTCAAGGAATTTGGCCATGGCTGGAATTGTTTTAATTTGGCTACACATACGTGCGTTCTTTATTCCTTCCTCATAATGGTAGGATAGCTGTATTACTAAACATTCCTCTGGAATTCTGGGCTCTAAATTACGTGCCATGCATACTTTTCCAAGGAAGTATGATGTAGGAGACTGTCCTACGTTTGCTTCGTATCGACCGTTGCTCAAATTATTCCTGACCATGTTCTGGGTCGACTCCGACCAATATTTTTCTCTGAGTTGCTTTTTGAATTCGGTCACGTCCTGTATATCCGGACGCACCGCCGTCCACCAATTGTCGTACGTATCCTTAAATGTGTCATCAATCATACCGCGTATGATACTCCAACGTTTCTCTCTATTCGTGTGACCAACTCTTCCAACCTTTTTAAAAATTCCATTGGATTACGTTTATAATTTCGAAAATTAATCGACTCCCGGTTATCGTGGTTATCGTGGTGAATCTACTTCTTCTTGTAACTGTAATTCGCGTCTACTAATTTCCTCGATTTTATTTTTATTTGCATTAATTTGGTCTTCCACATTGTTTAAATTACCATATACTCTTTCCAGTCGCTCACCCATGTCTGTCTGTATTTGTGTGATCCCTTCCTTATTCTCCTCCCGTATCTGATGTACTTCTTGTTTAATTTTCTCATATTTTCCTACAGTCTCCTGTTGGATTTCTTCGACCATTGTTTTATTCTCATTTTGTATGTCATTAATTTTATTTTGTAATTCCTCACGAACCTGTATTACTGTTTCGGTAGTTTTTTCTAACTTCTCATTTGTTTCGGCTATTTCTAGTTTTCTTTCCTCATTATTATTGTCCACTTTTTGGTTAATTGTCACATGGATATTCTCAATTCTTTCGTTAATCTGCCTTAAATTTTCTTCGTTTATTTGTAGGATTTCTTCCTTCATTTGTCTTAAAAGTAGTTTTGAGGTTTCCTTAATTTCCTCATTTGTTTTATCGAATTTTTCCTCCTGTCTCTTTGCGTTTTCCTCCTGTTTCTTAAATTGTTCTGCCATAAATTTCATCATCTCCTGCCAACTTGGTACTTCTCTGGCTCCCGCTTTATCTATTTGGTCCCCTTGGGCATCTTCTTCAACTGTTTCTCTTTCCGTGTCCATACTTATTTCAGTTTCTTCTTTATCGTTTGCTTGTTGTTCTATTTCACTATCTGCGACTACTTCTATTACTTGTTCTTGTCCACCTTCTTCCTTCTCCGTCTCTTCTGCCCTCATCTTTGATCTACCTCTGGTATTATGCATTTTTAGTCTCCCACAGTTGCCTGCTCTAGTTAAGTAATATTTATATAATTATGGTTTTACTTAACTTAAGCCCTACACTAGTTGAGCGCCAATTTGTATTATCTCGTGTGCTTGTCGTGTGTTGATTTATTTTGATAATCTATCTTAATTTAGGTTTCTCTAACGCCCCACGTTGGGCGCCAATTTGTATTATTTCGGGTACGTGTGTTTCGTTCGAGCCCCGCGATGGAAGCCAATTTGTATTACCTCTTGTACGTACCTCTCTTTCCTTCCTCTCTTTAATTATTTATTATACCAATTCCTTCTATATCTCAATCCATTTGGTGTCGTGGGATATTTAATTATGACTACCTCATCTCTCTATTTAATCTAAAAGTGTCGGTGTGAATGAAACTTATATATGTTGGGTATTATTCAAAAACTCCACCCAAGCCTATTCTGCTTTGCAGAGAATAAGAAAAATTTAGTATGCAATTCTCCTCTCTTTAATACCGGAGAAGTCCGCAACCAGCGCTGCAGTACCAAGACAAAGAAATTTAGAGGTTAACCCACCGCGTACGGTGATTAGCGGTTAAACTTTCTATCGGTTTGTTTCCTGTTCACACTTTATTAAAAAATACATAAATGATAAGAACTTGAAATTATGTAATGATTCTTTATTAGTTCAATTATATAACATCCAATAATATTGTTCTTATACGAAAAGGCTATAAGTCTGAGTTAATCGATTATCGATCGGTACAATGTTTTATATTAAATTCAGTTATGATTGTTTTTATAATTATTTTTAGATACAGGGCGTGAAGGTTCTTTCAACTGCTGGGAAGATTAAAAATACATAAATAGGAATGCAAGATATTACAAGATTAAAGTTTATTTAATTTAATATTATTTAAATAATTGAAGTTTACCATTCTCTGGACATGCGACTCGGGATGGCTGTCGCATCTAACCTTGTTCGTTGTAGTTCAGTATCAAACGCAGATGAGATGATTTTCTTCAGTCTTGTCTTCAAAGGTGTAATAAAGTGGAATCCTTGGTCCTGGGTTGATACAGTAATACCGCTCCTTTTGTTCACCAACGGCCAAACTTGTGATTACGTGCTTCGACAAACTCTGGATCCAAATACGTTTTCTATTGTATGATGTAAACTGCGATGTCCAATGTGATTTGATGGTTATTCTATTTTCGTTCGGTTTAGAGGATTAAATCCTTACTCAGGTAGTTCTTTATTTGGTTTTATTACTTCATTAATTTAACATTCGTTTCATGATCTGATATTGGGCAATCCAAGTCATTCCTTTGAATTCAATTACTTATTATCGTTTTGTACTATATAATTAGACAATTTGGTTAATGTTTTGTTGGCCCAAATTATGGTAATTAGTCCATCATTTATTGTGAATGTTGATATCTTTAATAATTTATATTAATTTAGTATTTTATTGACCATCTCTCGTTGTTAATCTCTTCTCGTTCATGTCATAAATTTCAATAATCAAAATCAACTAATTATATTCATTTTGTCGTCCCTAGCAACAACTTTTTTTATTCTTATTCAATATTTAGTTATATAGTAATAATTTCATATAATATTCTTCCAATCATCAAAATAATTCCTTACTAAACTTTCATTATATCAGAATATAATCTTATTTATTGCTTGTTTACTAATTTCTATATATTGTAACATGACATAAGGTAGCAAGAGTTCAATGGTATTTAATTATAAAATAAACAGCTGAAAATAAGAGTAAAAGGCAAAAAACTTATGAACTTAAAGATCAATAACCCAGTAACCCAATAAATGACAAATGACTATTAACCTGACAGACTTGACACAATAGATCGGATAGGAACCAAAGAAACCAAGAGACAGTGAAGAAGAAGTTTAAGTACAATCAAGTCATCCCAAAAAAGTGAACAGAATATTGTAAATTTAGTAATGAATTGATGTCTGTAGCATATGAGATGTAGCTAGGACAATAAGATTAATGAAGGGTAATAGTATCACATGTATCTTGTTATTTAAAGAATGTACTTGTATAATATAATGTAGGGGGGTTAGAAGCTAACCATACCCCAAAC
Source organism: Magicicada septendecula (assembly GCA_034769895.1). Taxonomy (NCBI): domain Eukaryota; kingdom Metazoa; phylum Arthropoda; class Insecta; order Hemiptera; family Cicadidae; genus Magicicada; species Magicicada septendecula. The sequence goes on along the minus strand of CM068373.1, from coordinate 158,671,952 downwards.
TAATTGTAGTAGTAATGGCCAAACGCTATAAACAATACTTTGAGCCCAAAACAAAAGCAATATTAGAATGATGACCAAAAGTGATCAGTGTGATTTGGAGGTAAATAGTTATAAATGACCATAATCACACAGTGATTTAAAGTAATCAGACAACCCATGAATAAACAAGTGAATAAGCCCAAAAGTGTGTGTGTAAAACTAAATAAGTAGTGAATTGATAGGTATAGAATAATGAAACAAAGTGAGCAGGGTAGTAATTATAGTAACTTTCTAATGAAAGGAAAAGTGTAGTGTGAGTGTAGAACTAAATATTATATAAGCCAACTATGTTAAAACAGATAAACAATTTGTGATAAACTGTGCATTAGTAGGTAAGATTGAACTAATTGTAATATTGTTAATTTAGGTAATAAGATATCAAGATTATATATTAAGGTAAGAGTTAAGGTATCAGAATGTATAGCAAATTAAGAAGGACTAACACTGTATTTGAGTGAAGGGAATAGTAGATAGGACATATCATGCAACAGTTTGTCAATAGTATTATAAGAGTTTCTTTAAGTTTCTTTAAGGAAGTATTAAGAGTTTTGTTTGTGTTCAGAAAATAATAGCATAGAGTAAATTGTAAGGTAAGCAGATAACAGCAATTAAAAGTTATTTCAGGGTAGAACCTGAAAAGAAATGTTTAATAGTAAGAATTAGAGTTAGGGATATTGATGTTTATTGTTTGTTTTGTTTGTAAATTGTATTAGAGTTACCAGGAATGTTAGTAAGAAATGTTAGATGGAAGTAGAATGGAATTTAGGCTCTAGGCCAAACTGTTGAACATAAATTTATTAATTTGAGAACAAATAATAATCCAAGGGTAAGGCAGAACGTGCCAAATGATTAAACCATGTAAGTGGGTATTCATAGTACCAAGATATGTGATCAACAACTAAATTTTGAATAAAATATATGTAAGATATAAAATTGGGGAAATAGTAAAAATGTAATTAGCTATCCAAAAGTAGGCATGAGGGGTATCAAAATGTTCATCATAAAAAATTAGGAAGAATGGTACTAATGTGATGACCATAGATATTAGAATAAAGTAGTAATCTTCAGTTGAAGATATTTTGGTAGAAATAGACGAAAAAAGACGATAAATCTTAACAATAACCTGAGTTAATAACCAATGAAAAATTAGCATAATTTATGAAGTAACCATAGCAACAAGAAAAATAACGCCAAAAAACCGTTAGATTTTCAGTAAGTCATTATTAACCAACGCCAGAGGGTGGACCGAGTAGCTCTCGTATTAAAATTAAATTATTATTCTTCAAGTAATTTCAAAACTATTTAAAACTAATGGAAGACAATTACAACAGTACAGGGAATCCTGAACGTAAATTTTTATTTATAAAAAATTAAATTAACAAACCGTAGTGATCCAAAGAAGACGAAGCGACACCGTGACGAAGAAAGACGACCACGGACACTATATGAAGATCAGTGGAACCTCCTAAAAGAAGAAGACGACACCAACTGAAGAATTACGAGGCCTGAAGTAGCAAAGAAAAGTGCCGAGACGAGGGAAACAGACGACAGGAATTATCCATAGAAGAAGACGACAGCCCAGGAGTTATCTATCGAAGAAGACGACATCAGGATCTTCAGCAACAAGTAACTGATGAGTACAAACATTATCCCTTAAAGCGTATTCACAAATTTTGGTCTGAATTAAATAAAACTATTTCAAAATCACTGATCACTATTTCTGAGTCAAAATAAATGCTTATTTAAATTCACTATTTAACTATAACAAATTAATAATTATTAAGAAAGTAAATTATGATAAATAATTAACGAATCTTCTAATAACGAACTTCTGGCAAATGAGACATAACCCTAAATTGCTTCACAAGTTTTCATTGGTGATTACTTAGTCAAATGTAATGAGATATCGATTTATTTATGTAATTAGTTGTAAGAATTATTATAACTTTGTGTGTGTTAGCCGTAAGTATATATTTCTGTAGCCAAAAGGACTTTACACCCCTGAGAAAAACGATAATTTTTACTGTAAACTAACATTACTGACTGATTGTATACAACTGAGCTGAGCAAGTACCAACTACACAATTGTAATAGCCGGTGCAGAAAACGGATTTTGATGTATAATAAACCAAGATAAATATTCTAAAGGATTAATAAATGTTCTCAATCTGCAATGCTGTATGTTTGATTCAGTTAATTTAGAATTACGACTAATAATTATTGAAGTGAAGGCGTTAAAGCGAGACGCAAGCTGGGTAATATAGCAGAGAGCTGTACGCCAATCAGGTGGCGAGGCGGCAACGTCTGAATGCAGCAGAGCAGAATACGGTTTACCCGTACACGACTGAGAGCATACATTTTGACACGTTTAACAACAAACAACATTTAAATTTTTATTTTTACAACCCACATAAAAGTTTTATTCCAATATTCGGCTGGTTTTTCTCTCTTAGCCTGTTTCTTTTAATAAATATTGTTTTTCCGATATCAAACATTATCTATCGATATCATTGCACCATGGCATTATCATAATTTTTTTAGTTTGGGTTTGTTTATTATTTATTATTAATTATTATTGGTTTCTATTAACTTATTGAATTATATTTAGTATTTGTTATTAAATTCTTTACCTAACCTTTCTGATCTGAGTTATTATACAGTGTTATTGGCTGTTAGGCCTTTTATTATACTTTGATCTATTTTTGAATTTAACTTGTTAACAACTATAGCCTTTTTATACAAGTTTACAAACATAATCAACTTTTAACTACGCTACGTACATGTACACAAATAATTATCTTTATGATATCTAACAATAACTTTATCTTGACCTATAGATCACACATAAGAAAAATGAAATTAATTAACACTCAATAACTGAGTTCAATCACAGTTCTACAACAGTAAACAAATAATACATATTACTTCATTATTTGATATTCTATCAATAAGTAAACTTTCATATGTTAACACAAATTATAACAACATATTTATGATAACAACATAACATTATACAATTCATAGTAAGTACTTTAGATTAACTTATAACGTACATTTTTGACTCATTCTTATCTATTTTCATATCATCAATTACTTTAATATAGTCAATATTAGTTTTCTTTTTTACAACTTTTTATCAATGTTTTTTATTCATTTACCTCTCACTGAACATTGAGACTTATCACTATAATCTTTATTACATTCTTAATTTTTATTATCATTACTACCTTGCATTCTTATTACTTTTATACCATTATAAATTTATTTATCTGACCCTTTTATTAGTGTGGGATATAAATATTTACTTCCCTATTCTATTTTTAATAGTTTTCTCTATGTAACGTCGGGGACCGCATTTCTGTTGCGTTACAATATGCATAGTCGACAGATTCCAAGTGCAATGCCGCAACTTATATTGTGGTAATCTCGAAACTCATAGTGACTGTCGCGGAGTGCGGACGAGTGTTCTCGAACGGTGAACATATAGAGATCGGAAGTGCCAATCACGAGTGCTATATGGATTAACATCAACCATCAACGAAGGGACCCGCTTGGATACACCATGGGAGCGATACATCACGACGGAACGAGTAACGTACAAAATTAATCTCTTATTATAATTATTAATTTACCAAATACCACTGACCTGACACTTAGAACCAAGCCACCTGAGAATTTTATAAATATGAGTCAGATAGATACGAATCCATAGGTAGGGACCATTATGTTATAGAGTATTGTACATGTATTCTTGTTAATATATATGTTTATTGTAACTATCTATGTGTTTTGATATGTCTGTTGCAGGAACAGGATTTTAATTATGTATATGTTTAATGTGTGTATTGTTAGTATATGAGTATTTCACGTATATGAATGTTTAATGTGTTTTGACGAAAAACTACTTAATACAAATTATAAGCACACCACATTAGTAGCTAGTAACGTCACTATACACGACTGAGTGCCTACATTTGATTGTTCTTTTGATTATTTTAAATTTGTTCTTTCAATTATTTAAATGTGGTATAGAATTTTATTGTCTTTGAGAAGATTTGTGAGTGCTCTTATTATATGATTATGTTATGACATGAATAAGGGAGAGATACGATTTTAATAAACGTACTTTAGAATGGATTCGTTCGTATTCTATTGATTAGTGTAAGACCTGACTCACAACTTAACTTCTCACTAAACAGGATCTATAATTCATGATCCAATTCAACATAATTATCAATCACAGTACTTACAAAGATACTCAGACTAGAAGTTTAGTTGACAGGTAAAGTCAAAATCAATTTCATGTTTAACAAGTTTGATTGTGGATTATAAATTAACTCTAATTTAAATCATATAATAATTTAATTAAATAATAATTTTATTAAATAATTTAACTCATGCAACTATTGAAAGGAATACATTTAATTAACGTAGTATATGGCTGCCCAACGCATGGCATAAATAACATTGTATGTGACCTTCCAAACTTGGGGTTAGTTACACTTTAATCACGACCTAATTAAAAAGATAATTCAATCAATTTATGCATTAAAATTAACACAATGAAATGACATTTTATATATAAAAGTAATAAAATCAACTCATCATTAACTCTAAATATATAATTAGATGATATTAATCTATGCAATATAATTAGCATAGATAATTAAGGGTGTATATGGCATCCAACTGCAGGGCTATATGAACTGTGTGATACGATAAATTTCGTACCGATATCACCTTCATAAACACAAACTAAGTTTATAATTGAATTAATTAATTATGCAATAAAATTTGCACAATTAATAACGTTGTATATGGCGCCCAACCTGATGGCCGATTAATGGGGTTAATCCTTATTAAACGTGCTGGTTAAGTGCAGGCAGTGGTAAAATAGAGTAGCTAGTAGTTTGGTAAAGAGTAATATAAGCATTAGCATAAAACAAATACTTGTAAAACCGAAAATAACTCTGAATGATTACACGGAGTCGAGCAAAAATGGCGACTAATAACTCCGAAAGTCAAGAATTCGATATTAATAACGAATTAAACGTAGAAGGACGGGAGGAGAATGCGACGCCCAGCGACGACGTCAGCGCGTGTGAATCGGAGATAAGGGCGGGGGGACAGATGTCGCAACCCGGCGAAATGAATTTGCAAATGCTACTTGAGAAGCTGACTGAGAAGTTTGAGCAGGAGAGCGAAAAACAAAATAAATTAATGACCGAGAAGTTAGAGCAGCAAAGTAGAGAACAAAAACAAATGCAGGAGGAATTAAAACGGCACAATGAAGAACAGATTAGCAAAGTAAAACTAGATCTACAGGATTACGCTAAGAAGTGGGAGGAGAAAAACAGCGAGCTACAAAAGAAGAGTGAAAGTGGAATAAAAGAGTTAAAAAATGAACTGAAGAAACAGGTAAGAGAGAATAAAGAAGTGAGAGAGAAAGATCGTCAAGAGTGGCAGGAAGCCATAAATAATACACAAAAGGTAATCGAACAGGTCGATCAAAAATTAGATCACCGAATCCAAGAGACGAATAATAGAAACGAGGAATGGAGAAGAGAAATGCAGAACAACATTACACAACAACAACAAGAGCAGGGAGAAGCCGTCAAGGTATTAAAACAGAAGATCGTTGAAGTGGACGACCGCCAGCGCACGGCAGAACAGAAGACCACAACAACGGAGAAGGAAAAAGACGTAATGATTGTGGAGTTGAGAAGCCACATAAATCACATTAAAAATGGGCAAGAGAGGTTGCAGCGACGAATAGCGGAAACTGAGATGGGACCGTCCACGAAAGCGAACGGAAACAATAATTCCGAACTCAAGTACAACGGAACAGACCGTTTTCCTATAGAGTTTCTAAAGGAGTTATCTGAACATCAGCAAACGTACTACCCGGCGGATAACGTGAAATGGATAGGGAAACATCTGTAGGCCGATGCAGCAATATGGTGGCGCGTCGTACGTGACCAGATAAAGAGCTTTGATGAGTTCAAAGAAATATTTACACAGAAGTATTGGGGCCCGGAGAAACAAGATGATGTCCGAAACAATCTGGAGTACGGTCGTTTTGACTGGCGGGGGAGTATGAGCGCTGTCCAATACATGGAGCGACAACTCTTAGAGAGCCGACAGCTGACACCTCCACTCACGGACTATCAACTAATTAGAAAGATAACGCGTCATTACGGGCGGGAATTAGAAATAGCGAGTGTAACAAGAGATGTTAGGACGATACAAAACCTAGAATCGTTAATTTCCGAGTATGCCATGATCCGGCAGAGAAGCAATAGAGAAGATCGATTTGTACGACAGACAGACAAGGTGAACGAACGGGACACGAGAGGGGTGCCTCAAGGTCAACAAAACACCGCTGTAAACAAAGTTACGGAGCAAAAACCAGCGCACTGGCAGCATAGAAAGGGAGAAAGTGGGAACTACCGACACCCAAACATTTCGGTAACAAGCCGACTGTAAATACCATTGAATTCGTAAACAATAGCGCCTCCACGTCTGCCGCTAAGGGTGGCGGAGTGGTAGAAAAAAAAAATTAAGTGGGTCACATGAAGTGATAGCCGTTCGTAGACCCACGCTACAACAGTATGAGACCGATGTATTGTTACCTGACTTACGACAAGAGTTAATCCTGGATGAACAAACACAACTGGAAAGACGAATCTCTAAATGTCCAGAGATAGTGATAAAATTTAATGATGATGTCACGGTTAACGCCTTGCTTGACACAGGTACTGCCATTAACGGGTTAGCAGAGGAATGGTTTAACAGGAATAAACAACGCCTGCGTCCATACGAAGAACTCCGCATGAACAACACACTAATTGTTAGTGCAGTCGGCGGAAAGTATAAATTAATCCGGAAACAAATTATGTGTGAAATTTTTATTGATAATGTTAGATTAGATTGTGTTTTCCTAGTGATACCAAATTTAATTAGGGACTGCATATTAGGTATTAGCTTTTTAAATAAGAGGGATGTGTGATCGATATGAAGAAGGGAACCGTCGAATTCGGAGGGAGGACTGGTGAGCAGGAACTGCGATTACCAATCATACATAAGGAACTAATAGAAGAGGACTGGGACGGAATCGTGAGAAGGATCAATGAGAAGGTCGACAGTGTGACATGTGAGGACGAAACGACGAGGGAGGAACTTAGAAGGATCTTGGTAAAGTGTAAGAATGTATTTCGGGAAAGTCCAGGACGGATGGATTGCTACGAACATGAATTCAGAGTGACTGATAAAACACCATATTTCCAACGCGGGTGGCCAATCCCAATAGCGTATAAGGAAAAGGTGGACGCCGAAATCAGCAAAATGCTAAGGTATGGCGTGATAGAAAGATGCAGTAGTCCATACGTCAACCAAATGGTCACCGTAATCAAGAAGATGGGAATGTACGATTGTGTTTAGATGCAAGAAGGATAAATACCGTCACTGTTCCAGACTACGAAGGACCGACTCCGATTCAAGAAATCCTGGCGAGATGCAGTAACATGAAGTACTTGTCAACAATAGACTTAACGAGTAGCTTCTGGCAAGTTCCGTTGAAACAACAATGCCGAGATTACACCGCATTTCTGTATGAGGGAAAGTGTTACAGGTATACCGTAACTCCATTTGGGCTAAGTACCAGTTCCGCAGCCCTGACGAGAGGTTTAGATATGGCATTGACAGAGGGAGTGAAGGAGAATACGATCATTTACGTCGATGATTGTCTTTGCTATTCGACTAACGTACGAACACATTTGGAAAACATTGAAGCATTACTTGAGAACTTATTAGCAGCCAACCTAACAATAAATTTGGAGAAATCGCAATTTTTTCGCAAGGAAATCGCTTACCTAGGTTATCAGTTAACTACAAACGGTATACGAGCATCCGAGGAGAAGGTAGCGGCAATTAGGAGGTTCCCGACCCCGAAGAATCAGAAGCAATTAAAGGGATTCCTGGGACTTACAAATTTTTATAACAAATTTACGAGCAAATATGCAGAAACCACACAACTTTTGTTAGGTCTACTTAAAAGGGGTCAGAAATTTAAATGGACGCCCGATCTTGACCAGTGTTTCCAGAAGGTCAAGGAGCTATTTATCGATACTATTATATTAAGTTTTCCACAGGTAAATAGGAGGTACTTCTTGCAGTGCGATGCGAGTAATTTCGCATATGGAGGCCAATTATACCAGTTGGATGACGATAAAAACATCTGCGTCGTAGCGTATACCAGTAAAACGTTCAAAGGAGCAGAACGAAACTACTTTACTACGGAAAAAGAGCTACTAAGCATAGTTAGGTGCTTGGAGAAATTCCGAATCTACGTTTTAGGACAGCCGTTGACTATAATAACGGACAACAAAGCGCTGATCTTTATGAGTAAGTGTCACTTAAACAACTCGAGGATCACACGTTGGATACTCAGTATTCAAGAATATAACTTCGATATAATTCACTGTAAGGGGAAGGAGAATATCGTTGCCGACATCTTGAGTCGTTACCCAGAAGATATGACGAGGGAAGATCCAGTCGACGACAATTATGAATACCAAATGAACCATACAATAATTAAAATGAGTAAAGAGATGAACATGATGTTAAAGAACTTCGAGACGTACCAGTTGGAAGATAAGAAATTACAGCAGATAATGAATGATCTGGCGACAGATGGTAAAAATGAGTTATGTAAGTTTTATAAGTGTATTAATGATAAATTGTATAGAAAAGGTAAGGGACGATGGAAGCTCTACGTACCGGAAAGCGTTACGGGTAGACTTATCGGAGAAATACACACAATGTACGGTCATGTTGGCAGTAAGAAATGCATAAAGTTATTGCAGGAGCATTTCACTTTCGACCGGATGACGAAGCGCGTACAAGGGTATGTGAAAACATGTGATAAGTGCCAAAGATGTAAAGACTCAAATAATCGTAACCTGTTTGGGGACACGAAACCGATTATACCAACGAATAAAGGCGAATTGATTAGCGGCGACTTTTATGGACCTCTTCCAACAGCAGCAGCAGGAGTAAAGTATATCCTAGTCATTGTAGATAACTTCACCAAATATGTAAAACTATATACACTCAGAAGAGCCACGACAGTAGCTACGCTTCGTAGACTCCGACAATACGTAAATGAGTTTGGAAAACCGAGGGCGATACTCACAGACAACGGTACACAATTCACGTCCAAACAGTGGATTAAAGGACTGGATGAACTTGGGATCATACCTAAATATACAGCGATAAGAAACCCACAGACAAACCTTGCCGAACGTGTAAATAGGCAACTGGGAAACTTATTTAGAATATTCGTAGGGGACCAACATACGAAGTGGTCTAAATTTATAAATACTGTAGAATGTTGCATCAACGAAGTCTACCATGAGACAACAGAAGTTACGCCGTATGAAGCACACCACGGAAGAAAGCCGAATCGCGTGTGGGAGAAATTCATAAAGGGAGACTACGAAACAAAAGAAGAGACAGTGGATAGCCACCAGGTATTCGTAAGGATCAAACAAAAACGAGAGCGACACGCAAAACGCGTAAACGAAGCAAGCAAAGTGACGAAATTTCTAATAGGAGACTTGGTATTAGTACGTACACATTACCAATCCGATGCGATACAAAAGACAATCGAAAAGTTTTGTGAATTGTACACAGGACCTTTTACAATTAAAGATGTTGTAGGCGAATGTACGTATGTATTAGTTGATAGCTGCGACGAAAATGAAACCCGTGGCAAGTTCAATGTAAGACTATTGAAACCGTATTACGTAAAGGAAGAATAACTATGGCGAAGCACGGTATAAGCATACATGCGAAGTGAAAGCGTTAGTTGAGAAGCGAGTAAGTAAGGAGTAAGGTTGAAAATCGTGTGAGGTGATAAATAAACAGAGAGGGAGGTGTGAAGTAACAAAAGCTCAGCTGGCGAGGGTCGACAGTAACAAAAGAACCTAACTCGAGGCTGATGTCAACAGGTAGATTTGTAGTCATTAAGAATACTCCTCATGTGAGACATTGTTCTAGTAGGACTATAGGTAAGGAAGAGAGGGAAGATTAACAAATATAAGTTCTAAACGATTGTATGTATACGTACTTCATTATTAGACAACAGAAAGAGAAGTGGTCTAAGCGTCAGGATGACAGGAGGAGGGACCGACTTGGATGAAAAGGGTTAACGGTAGTAGGCATGAATGCAATCTACTAATTAATTCATTCAGAGTTGTCGAGGTGAAATTTTGAACTTGTAATAAATTTAAAATGTCTGATTTTATGTGTTGTATAAATTGTAAATTAATTAATAGATATGTTTGTTATACCATTGTAATGAAAATTAAAGGGTAAGATTTGAAGGACAAATATAAGCAACTGAGTTGCGTAACAGAATTAAAATAACAGCAATAAATTGCTAGGATTAAATATTGTACTTAAGATTATATTCTAAGCATAGAAAGAGTGGTTACAAAGTAAGTTAGTTTGAATTGTAGAATTATACACATTCGATTTAATCTGTTGTAAATAATTATACGTGTGTTTAACAAAAATTAAGATTCAAATTACCAGATGGTAGGAATCACGATGAATATTTGTAATCCAAGTATATGATTTCTTAAAAAATAATCGTGAATTATTTTGAGAGTAATAATATAAATTTTAGTAGTATTCATAAGCAACAAATTACTACAAGTGTTTATATTATATATATATAGGAAGTGATGATGCGCAAGTAAAAGGTAACTTGTGGACAAAACAATAAAATTACAATTTGTTTCTTTAATAAATATGTATAGACAAATCTATGAACGCACTAAAGCGTATATTCATTCCACAATTATGGAAATATTTTTTGTAAATGGATTCGTATTTAGATTTGATAAGCAATAAATTAAACACTCAGGTGGGAACGAAAAAAAAAAAAAGGGAAAACGGTTCAGAAGGACAGTAGGTCAGGCGGAAGGAAGATATAGGTCAACTATACTCGTTCCAATGGGAGATGGTCAACACACTTGGTGATTGTACGCAAGTAAGGGCGCAAATATGGCTCTGTCATTTCGCTAGATCTGCACGACATAACCATATTTGGGGACGCTGTAATGTGATTATTATTTCGAGATTTTTTTTTTGAAATTTTGAGTATTGCGAGAGAAGTACACCAGCAATTACAGCCCGTCAAAAGTGACACATGTTAGCTTTGTTCGAGGGTGGGCGACGAAAGTGAACAAATCTTTCCTTTCCGTTAAAACGTCATAAAAACCATTTACGAACAATGAGCAGTACGGCACATGTTGCAACGAACTGGACCATGCGTGGGAACGCTTGACTCAACAGTTAGAACAAAGGAAGACTACCCTTACGAGAACTACTCGTAACGGTATTCCAGTAACGAGAAAACTTTTCCAGTAACGAGAAAACATTGAATTTTCCAGTAACGAGAAAAATACATAGCCAACGGTAAGAGTATTGTTCGAAACCATGTGTGCGACTTCTAGTAAGACAATAGTTGATGCACAGACAATGGGACAGGCGACTGAGTGACGCTTGTGGAGAGCACAGATGGTATGCCACCCGTAAGTCATCGAAGGAAGTCGATGGTTGCTCAGCAATAAGGGAATTCGACACGCTACACCAAAAGCAGCAGATGTGATTTCGGAAACAAGGCCTTAACACTGATTCCAGGAACGGGGCAACGGACATAAGACAGCGACTCGTCGAGTCCATGTGGACTGCGTCAAACTCAAGTTGAGAAAGCCAATCAGCCAATGAGGAACGAGAATTCCGAAGGGAACTACTGAAGGGGATGGTACTGACAGGAGCCGGAGACCAGAGAGCAAATCTCGTGTAAGAACATCCCTCTCCAAACGACACTGGGTGGAGAATTCGCCAGAAATACAGACTGGAGACGAGAGGACACAGGGAGGTCCATGGAATAAGCCTATCAGAAATGATTTGGTGGGAAGTTGGAGGATCATCGGAGTTACAAGAGTGGGAATATCGAGAGAAATAAAAACTGTATACGCAAGAGGACGCGCTCTCAGTGCATTCGAATTCTTAACTCAATTTATTCCAATTATTTTCTCAGTTTATTTGAATTTGTATCTCAGTTTTATAAAAATAATAGCTCAGTTTATAAAAACTTAGCGCAGTATTTCAGTTATACCGTATTTCAGTAGAGACGATAAAGACTTTGTTCAGACTAAATGGAAGTGCGTAAATAAGACTTAGAACGCCAAAACGGGACGGTAGTTTTCGCGATGAAGCGTGAATAACGATTTTTATAAATTTTATGTAGTACACTGTCATAAAGGTGATAGCATTTTGCAGTAACATTCTTGAAACATTACATAAAAGTAGTGATACTACACTGTTTCGTAATTGAGTCAAGTAATAGCAGTGTGTATAATTGCCTAATGAACTTGAAAACAATCTAGGCGCCGCAAGAGAGTGAACCTGCATGATGAAAAACTATTAGGTGCATAACGATATCAAACTGTGAACCGTGTCAATAAACTCACGCGAATATGCATAGTCGACAGATTCCAAGTGCAATGCCGCAACTTATATTGTGGTAATCTCGAAACTCATAGTGACTGTCGCGGAGTGCGGACGAGTGTTCTCGAACGATGTACATATAGAGATCGGAAGTGTCAATCACGAGTGCTATATGGATTAACATCAACCATCAACGAAGGGTATGGATACACCATGGGAGCGATACATCACGACGGAACGAGTAACGTACAAAATTAATCTCTTATTATAATTATTAATTTACCAAATACCACTGACCTGACACTTAGAACCAAGCCACCTGAGAATTTTATAAATATGAGTCAGATAGATACGAATCCATAGGTAGGGATCATTATGTTATAGAGTATTGTACATGTATTCTTGTTAATATATATGTTTATTGTAACTATCTATGTGTTTTGATATGTCTGTTGCAGGAACAGGATTTTAATTATGTATATGTTTAATGTGTGTATTGTTAGTATATGAGTATTTCACGTATATGAATGTTTAATGTGTTTTGACGAAAAACTACTTAATACAAATTATAAGCACACCACATTAGTAGCTAGTAACGTCACTATACACGACTGAGTGCCTACATTTGATTGTTCTTTTGATTATTTTAAATTTGTTCTTTCAATTATTTAAATGTGGTATAGAATTTTATTGTCTTTGAGAAGATTTGTAAGTGCTCTTATTATATGATTATGTTATGACATGAATAAGGGAGAGATACGATTTTAATAAACTTACTTTAGAATGGATTCGTTCGTATTCTATTGATTAGTGTAAGACCTGACTCACAACTTAACTTCTCACTAAACAGGATCTATAATTCATGATCCAATTCAACATAATTATCAATCACAGTACTTACAAAGATACTCAGACTAGAAGTTTAGTTGACAGGTAAAGTCAAAATCAATTTCATGTTTAACAAGTTTGATTGTGGATTATAAATTAACTCTAATTTAACTCATGCAACTATTGAAAGGAATACATTTAATTAACGTAGTATATGGCTGCCCAACGCATGGCATAAATAACATTGTATGTGACCTTCCAAACTTGGGGTTAGTTACACTTTAATCACGACCTAATTAAAAAGATAATTCAATCAATTTATGCATTAAAATTAACACAATGAAATGACATTTTATATATAAAAGTAATAAAATCAACTCATCATTAACTCTAAATATATAATTAGATGATATTAATCTATGCAATATAATTAGCATAGATAATTAAGGGTGTATATGGCATCCAACTGCAGGGCTATATGAACTGTGTGATACGATAAATTTCGTACCGATATCACCTTCATAAACACAAACTAAGTTTATAATTGAATTAATTAATTATGCAATAAAATTTGCACAATTAATAACGTTGTATACTTCATCAACCTTTCTACAGCGGATTATTATGACCTTTTTTTCAGGATACTTTATTTATCAAAATTAAGCACTTTACTATTGTTAAAACATAAAATGTTGCAGGTAAACTACCCTTTCCCCTTAACCGATCTTCACCAAAATCAGTAGCCTTGAGTCCTCTACAACTCAGGCACATATGGAAAAAATTATTTGATTCTATGTGAATTTGCGGCAGTTCTCGTTCGCCACAGAAAACATTCTAGACACACACACATACTTTTAGGAAAATGACTTTTCTTCATGTTCTGAGGGTAGTACAATAAGAATCAGCCCTTATCTCGAACACCATTTTTTTTCTCCATCACCATACTTCCATTTCCTTATGGAACATGGAAGTAAAAAAATATATAAAAAACTGTGCTGCAGAACTTGCTAACTATTTTAAGCGAAATTATTGTAGATAAATGAAAGTTATAATTTTTATTTTTTGAAACTGTGAGTAAAGTTCTTTGTATTGTTACGACATTACAGAACAATCTACGTGTTTCTCGAATGTTCCAGTGGAATCCGGCTGTAATGTGTGTGCGTACGTGATTCTTAACGCGTTAGCTAGACTGTACCAGAATTCGCGCGGCCTCGCGCTGTGTGCAAGGCCACAGTCAATTACGTTCTGGTATTTTCTAGTGCGTTCTTGATGCGAAGTATGGAACATTCTGGATTTCGGCGGGGTATAAATACAAGTACGGTACTCAGTGGCGCTCAGTTCAGTTTGAGTCGCGATTTATTGGAGTGCGGTTCGAAATATGCGAAGTGTTGTGTTTTATAATTGTGCGGGACAATTGTAATACAATTGTGTTTTATATTAGTAGACATTTTCATTGCGTGTGAACAATTTTTATTTGATTTGTTGTAACAGACTATCTTGTTGATTACAAACTGTTTAATTGTGATAATTAAAGCTGGTAATTAGTGACGTAATTGGTGTCTTGTATTTTGTTTTCCACTGTACCATACTACGTTAGTGACGTAATTGGTGTCTTGTATTTTGTTTTCCACTGTACCATACTACGACGATCAGTTAGACCGTCGTAACAGTACTGTATGTATGAGTCTTGGCGTTGGCCGAGAAACAGCATGAGGGCGTAAATATACGTTTATGTGTGTTTCCATCAATAACTATAGGCCTATGTTTAATAGTATTCACAAATATACATTACATGTAATTTTTTTGTTACAGACATGGCTTACAAACATTTTGAACGCGGTCCAAAAGTGCAAGGAGTTTACAGACTAATTTTAATTTTGTCGAATTAATTTAAAGATATCGTGTTTGTGTTTGGAACAAAATTCCTTAAATTTGATAAGTTGATGCCTCGTATAGACTCTACAATTTTTGCAAAAATTAGATCCCACTTTTGGGCTCTGTGTGTTCTACTAATTTTGAAATTTTCAAAACTGAACGTTCTATTCAGATTTCAGTTAAAATTCTCTTAATTTGACATCACACACGGAGTTTCGCGCGAGTTTTTCAAAATTTTAGCCCTCACAATTTTGAGAGATATTATTCTCAAAAACAATGGGCTATTTGGGGTAAAAGTCTGGACACGCATTACCTTTGTTCGATAGCCGGCATGGATTTTTACAGTATTTTTTGAAACGTTTATCTTTCACAGGCCTTGGTGTCCAAAAATTGTGAAATTTCCAAACCTGAACACTGTATATTCCGATTTGGTTAAAACTATCTACAATTTGATAGCCCACATGGATTTGTAAAATTGTCGAAGTTTTATCTTCTTTTGGGTTCTGGTGTCAAAAAAGTTTGAAATTTCCAACAATAAACACTATTTTCAGATTTGGGTTAAAATTCTCTTTAATTTGATAATCCACGTGGATTTTTACGTTTTTTTTTCAATTTTTTCCCCTAACGTATTTGCCACCTTATTTTAGTGGGGATTAATATAAAAAACAGTAAAGAGTATGTGAATTAAAAATATGAACACGCACGCTAAGTTTTACAAAATTCGGTCGATGCATTGAAAAATTATCGTGAGACATCCCCAAGAGACATAAAAACAAATGCCAAATGATCGAGTTAAAAGTGAAAACTCGCTTCTCTCGTTCAGTAATAAACGACAATAACCTGAAGTCATCATAGCATTTTACCGCCTCGACAACTTACATAGGCCTATATCTTCTAATAACCTGACAAACAAATGTACAAGCTTCAAACTGTAAAGAATTATTAGTCATTTATATGTAACCATAAAAATATGTATAATAACAAAAATGTACACACTTAGTGGGTCTGATTTTAACCTTGGGCTGATTAAAAATTATAATTTTATTCGTATCCTTTAATTGAGCGCCAGGTTAAAAGAAATACAGTACTATGTAATTTAATTAGGATAAAATAAAATAAAAACCAATATAATTGTTTTTTGATTATTAGCCGTTTAATATAGAAACGAATTACTGTACTAAGGTCAATTATCAGTCTATAGATTAATGATCGATTGTTGATAAATCGATGTCGTAATTATCAAGTAAATTTATTAGCTGGGTGACGTAAGAAAGTTACTAACCAATTGTGAGCACTCCATCGCGCAAGCTGGACGCCCGTAATGAATGAATACAATTGGCCGTTAGAGCGGAAACATGAATTAAACACAGCACACCGCGTTAACTGTTATTTTGCCAGCAACCTAGCCAGACTGGCAGAGCAACAGTAGTAAGGCGGTCGCGGAGTTGTTTTCACTGCGAGTTCGTTTGATTGTAAACAAAACAAATTCGGTCGCGGCACCGCTACTTTTTTTTACTGAATCACTGCTGTATAAATATACTACCTAAATGTGGACGCCGTGGATTATGTAACTACGCAAAATTCAGTACAATTACCGTTCGTCTCTTACAATATGTTGCTGACTTGAAACGAAAACTTTAATTATACCCTGATTAACGAAAGAAAGTGACTGGCGGAGCGGCCGCGCGGCGACCGAGTTTGTAGTAAAAACATTCCACTTAATAACCTCGTGGAAACGTAAAATACAGGGCGAGAAATGTCTAATGAACTGTATTTTAATCATCAATTAAAGACGTTTTTAACAAACTTTTCTAATTTTTAAAATCTCTTTTCAATAAATTTACATTGTGAGTTAAAGAAAAAAATACACGAATTTGAATTAAAAAATTAGGGTTTATCGTTTTTATTACGTAAGAACTCAGAGGTTAAGCATCGGAAAAAATTTCTTGTAGACAAATGGTAGTCCACCTTCTTTAGTACAATATATCAAAAATTGAGATTCCTACGATTAAAATTAACGACGTTATTAATTTTTTTCTAATTTCCTGTTAACTCAGTTGTTAAAAGTTGTACACGAATGAGATTTGCGTGACGCTCTCTTTAGATAACTAAATGTAGAAGACATATACAACTTACACCTTGTACGTGATAGGAATACTACAATGGATTAATATATAAAGTGAATTTCACAGAGAGCAATGCGTGGCGCTCTGCGGCGGAAGTACAGTCAGAACCTATTGGACCCATTTTATTCGCGCGCTACCGTCATTCCCGTACAGCGTCTCGGCCTCTCCTTTATGTCTACAAATAGCACACGCTTCCAGGAAAACTGAACCGTTATACGCACACTAAGGGTAAGGGAAATTTCCAGCTTTCAGTTTAGTTGATGTGGTGGTTGAGTGATGTCCGGTTGTTGGTTATCTTGATTTTAAGTGTTAGTTTCTTGTGCTTTCATTATAAATTGACGTGTTTTTAAGTTATTTTGTGTGAATATACTTCGGTGGCTGAGCATGGAGCAACGTAACGAGGCTGAACCAAGGAAACGTAGGGGAAGACCTAGGACTCGAACTCCAAAGAAAAGACAAACTTCGGGCCGAGGCGTACCTATGAAAGGACAGTCAAGAGAAATTGTGTGCAAAGTGCGGGAATATTTTGATAGAGAAAAGGCGAACAAAGGTCCTTTGATTCCGGTTAATAATGCAATACAGCGAACTGCAGATGCTCTGAAAATACATAAAAATACAGTTCTGCGAGTTTGCAAGGAAAAAGAATTGAAAGAAATACAAGATGACAGTAATAGCCAACTTTCAACTCCGGGCAAACAGAGGAAACGGGAGAAAACTGTGACAAAACTTGACACTTTTCAGGAAGACGCTATACGAAGACATGTATATCAATATTACATAAGAAAAGAATATCCCACTTTGAAAAAACTTTTATCATCGTTGGAAAATGAAGAGCTGTTTAATGGCAGTCTGTCTTCGCTTAGAAACGTGCTAAAAGGTTTAGGATTTACGTGGAGAAAATTTTCGGGCAGAAAAGTGATTATGGAGAGAAGCGATGTCGCTGCCTGGAGGTGTCGTTTTCTTCGCCAAATCAAAGACGAGAATTTCGATAATATAATTTGGCTCGATGAGACCTGGGTCAATGCTGGGCATTGTTTGAAACAAGGATGGACTGATGAGTCACTTCAGGGGACAATGTTAACACCTATAGGGAAAGGTGAACGATTAATAATATGTCATGCAGGTTCTTCAAAAGGGTTTGTTCCAAATTCCCTTCTACTATTTAAATCGAAAAAAACCGGTGACTACCATGAAGATATGGATCACGACAAATTCTTCGGTTGGTGTTCTGAAACTTTGCTAAATAACCTAGAAGAGCCTGCAGTAATAGTCATGGACAATGCTCCCTACCATTCCAAGCAAATTGATAAAGCTCCCACAAGCAAAGATAAAAAAGCTGACATACTTGCATGGCTGGATAGGAAAAATATTCAATCT
This sequence comes from Magicicada septendecula, assembly GCA_034769895.1. NCBI lineage: Eukaryota > Metazoa > Arthropoda > Insecta > Hemiptera > Cicadidae > Magicicada > Magicicada septendecula. The sequence continues at coordinate 158,653,185 of CM068373.1, read as the reverse complement.
ACAACCGACTTGAAAAAATCAGAACTTTTGGAATTAGTGAAATGGCACAAGCCCCAGAACAAAAGGTATTTTGTTGATGAATTGATAGAGAGCAGAGGTCACAAAATGATAAGGCTACCACCTTACCATTGCCATCTTAACGCCATTGAGCTTATATGGGCTCAGGTTAAGGGGTATGTTGCCGAAAACAACAAAATGTTTACTTTAAAAGAAGTTGAACGACTGACTAAAGACGGATTTAATCGAATTACTGCTGAGAGGTGGGAGCAAGTAGTGGACCACACCAAAAAAGTTATTATCGATGCATGGAATAACGAAGGACTAATGGAAGAAGCTGTGGAGGAAATGATTATATCCGTGGAAGACAGCAGTAGCTCCGAGGATGATAATTGTTCAGAAGATGATAATAGTGATGACGATCCAATGGAGGGTATCAGAGAACTTTCGTTTGAAGACTACTAACTCACAGCTATAAGTGTTTTTTATAGAGTGTTTTAATAGTGTATTTTTATGATTTATACACATATTTTATGAGCGGATTCCATAAAAGCTGAAGAACACTACAATACTTGTAAGTACCGTACTGTATTTATTATTTATTTGTCAATGCTAATAACAAGTAATTTACTAATTGTTTTTACATTTCAATTACATTATAACAGTAAAATACTGTTATAATTATGCAATATCTGGTAGACCGAGCTTTGCTCGGTAGTTTTAAACTGTAAACTATATTTCATAGTTAAATAATTAGTTATTGAGAAATTTGAATGGCATTAACAATTTCCCAGTAATTACATTGCACTTCAATTAGTAGTATTAAAGCTGATCACAAAACAAAAACAGTTTATTAACAAGAAAACAATAAATACCGTACCGCAAAAGAGTAATAAACAATCATTCAAGACTGTTATAAAAAGCATGTAGTTCAACTAAACCACAAAAGTCTGGTCAGATGTACGTTTTTGACAGATCTCCAGGTAGAAGATTAGATTAAATAAGTAGACAGATAACTAAGTATATACTTATGAGAGATTGGTGACTCGTAGTAAGTTGGCTATGTGTCAATGTGTGAGCCGTGAGCGTATGCACCACTTTCTTTGGGCTGTTACTGTACCTTGACTCGATCGCGCGCCGTTGAGCGATGTTAGTTCTAATTTTCCTATATTAACTGATTGCGGTTATATTTCGTAATATTTGAAGGTTACATACCACTTTGTATTGATGAATACAATTTTGTTATGTTTATTGTGAAAAAACAATGAAAAAAATTATTAATAACGGAGTTAACAGTACATTCGGAAAAAATTAATAACGTCGTTAATATTAATCGTAGGAATCTCAATTTTTGATATATTGTACTAAAGAAGGTGGACTACCATTTGTCTACAAGAAATTTTTTTCCGATGCTTAACCTCTGAGTTCTTACGTAATAAAGACGATAAACCCTAATTTTTTAATTCAAATTCGTGTATTTTTTTCTTTAACTCACAATGTAAATTTATTGAAAAGAGATTTTAAAAATTAGAAAAGTTTGTTAAAAACGTCTTTAATTGATGATTAAAATACAGTTCATTAGACATTTCTCGCCCTGTATTTTACGTTTCCACGAGGTTATTAAGTGGAATGTTTTTACTACAAACTCGGTCGCCGCGCGGCCGCTCCGCCAGTCACTTTCTTTCGTTAATCAGGGTATAGAAACTACTTCTAACATACGCGTACGCTGGAAAAAGTGGAACGTACACAGAAAGCAGTGTTAATGGACTTTATTACCCACATCTGCGTACCTATCCCACAAGGAACACGTGGATTTGTGTTCGTGGTTTGTTCAACCCAATGAATACACAATCCAAAATTCGGGTTTCCTCCGTCTATTGTTGTTTATTAATAGATACATATTTCATTTACTCTCAAAATAACTGAGTGGAAAAAACGCTTTTAACGAAGTGTTAACATATTTTTAGCAATATAATCATTTCACGTGCAATGTATTTGTTTGTTATTGCATGCGTCTATTGCACGTTATTTGTAGAACAGAACAAAATGCGTTATACAAATGAGTCTGTTGCACATAAATAGGTTCTCCTTACATTCAGTCTACATAAATCTGTTTCGTTTTTTACTTTTGTAGACTACGTATTTGTATGTGGACACAAATGGCATAACTACAACTTGTCCAGCAATAACAGGAGACTATGGGCGAGGTAGGAAATACATGTTCTTATTGAGAAACTGTTCGTCTATACTGGCTAACTTGACAATTTTGTAATCGAGAAATTAACTTCAAAATAATCATAAAATACCGTCATCCGTTATAACTATTGTTACCTTACGTTTCTTGGATTATTTAAAAAAAAAATACAAATAGTCTATAACTATAAACAAATAAAAAATACTGTACTGAGAAAACAGGTATTTTGGTTTAGAAACAAAACTCGCCACTACTTGGATGTCATACGCTTAAATTAAATTATTTTGTGTGTGGTTGCAGGTCGATGTCTCCTTGAGACTGCCGTGCCATTAAATCGCACTAATGTATTAACTGAAGCAAAGGAACAAATATTTTGTTACACTCGGCTCAGGTTTTTTCCAGTATTGAGGGCAAAATGTCAGCGAGGTTTTGTTTTATTGTTGAGAGATTTGTTCAGAAAGCATCCAAATTGTTTTGTCCTGCTCCTGGGGGGGGGGGGGGACGAATGAGACTGAATGTTGGAGTCCCCACATTTTCGTATTTTCGTCAGGACAAATGAGATATTTAAGATTCTTCCCATATAATTATTCATAGATTTATTTACAAGTCTCATTTTAACACACGTAACTAGCTTAGAAATAGGCCTACGTTTAGTGTTTATTAAGTTTCACTGATTTTTTCATAGCTCTGGGGGGGGAGTGATTTTCCCCTGATCTCTCCTATGTAATTACGCCATTGGTGGAGATCATAAAATTTATATTAATAATATAATATTAATAACACTAAGAATAAGAATATTAAAATTATGAAAGTTAAATAAATAATTTTATAGACGAAAATTATAAAATCAAAACGATGTATAATATTATTAACTGTTTGAAGCAAGTTTTAAACACGATACTACTTCACTGCTTCCTTGGTCTCTCCATACCCGTTTCTTTACGAGATTGTATTTAAAACTTCTTGGTATTCTAACAGTCGTTTATCTGTCGAGTGGTCTAAATCTGTTACTTCTTATAGTCTTGAATCGTTCATTAATGCGATATCTCAAGCAGTGACGGTTCGTGGTTCTGACAGTTGGAGGTTCAATGTCCGAATGTTTCTACTAAGATAAGAGCAATTATCCCATTCCAAATAACACACGGGGTGGATCTCAACATGAAGATGTAACTATTGACAACTTTTAGTAGGCCTAATATTAAGTTGTTTTTATGCTGTTTGTAAATTATTCTAAAAATGTATGGTTAAAATAAAATGATAGTTAAATATTTCTGTTTAATATTTAAAACGGCAAGCGGCCTACCGAATTCCTTAACTTTGCATTTATCTGTAATAGAGAGAGAGAGAGAGAGAGAGAGAGAGAGAGAGAGAGAGAGAGAGAGAGAGAGAGAGAGAGAAGAAAAATTTATTTTTAAAATAGATTGAACACTATTCATTTTACCAAATCAATGAACTGAACGCAAAAATAAGAAATACCTGAACACTTAACACACAAAAATACCAGCAACACTTTGAAGGTTATACACGCTTCCATCAGTTTAAGTGTTTTTTATTAGAAACATCATTTTCACGTTGGAAAGACGAAGATAAGAAGGAAGTTTTAAATTGTGGGCGCCCTACTGAATCTCTACAAATATGTGGTACAAAAGAAGTGAAATATTCAGGTAAATGCTATAATCTGTTTCAAACGGTCGTGGTTTAGGGAATTTCCGTGGTTGTGCTCCTCTCCAACTCTACAGAAATTGTTTTGTTGGCCATGCTTGCTTTATAGCAATAAAAGCAACGTTTGGAATAGAGAAGGATTTGCTTCTTTGTTGAATATAACACGATCGTTACACAAACACTCAGATTCGGCGGAGCATATAAAGTGCCAGGTAAATTTGAAAACTTTCGAAAGAAATCGAAACACAATTTCAGATGCCCTGAAGGAAAATGCTAGACTGTACCCTATACTATGCAATTCAATGAAAATGTACGTTTGAACAGACTTTTCCTACAGTTAGTGATTGATGCAGTACTCTATTTAAGTAAGCAAGAATTAGCATTTCGCGGCCACGATGAAACAATAGACTCAATAAATCGTGGGAATTTTAAGGAACTGTTGACGTTGCTGGTATCAAGGAGTCCTGTAGAAATACAAAACCAGTATTCTAAGATAAAAAGTGTGTTCAGTGGCGAATCAAAAAGTATACACTAATCGAGTGCATTTCAGACTACATCAATGATTTTGTAAAAACTGAATTGGAAACTGCTGGGTTTTTTCTGTTCTGGTAGATGATACGACAGATATTACACAGGTGTCTCAGTGTTCTGTAATAGTGAGGTTCGTTAATGCTGATGGAGCTTTAGTGGAGCGTTTCTTAGGTTTCTATGATGTAAGTGCCGACAGATCATCAGAAACTTTGTTTGCTTTATTGGACAAACTCTTGAGACCATTTGGCTACGAACACAAATTAGTAGGACAGTGTTATGATGGTGAAAGCGTGATGTCTGGCCATTTAAATGGACTCCAGAAAAAAATTAAGGAGAACGCTCCTCTTGCAGTATTTGTGCACTGTTTGGCACACCGCCTAAATCTAGTCTTACAACAGAGTTGCAAAAAAATACGAAAGTGTCGTATATTTTTTTCTTCTATTACTGGAATTCCTACCTTTTTCCATCACTCAGCGAAGAGAACCTACGCAATTACTTCTGCATCGGGACCACGCATTCCAACTGTAACACCTGTCCGCTGGAACTCCGACTCGAAATTATTGAGTGTAATTGTAGACGACTGGGAAAAGTTGAAAGAGGTTTTCGAAACCATAGTTTGCTGTGAACAGTTCGACGATAATTCTACTCAACTTGCCAGACGTTTTCTTCACGACATGAACAGTTTTGAATTCTTATTTCTGGCAGTAGTGTTTCATGACATATTTTGTTTGACAAATGTCTTGTTTGATGTTTTGCAAAAGAGGTCATTGGATGTTAACTACTGTATATCAAAAATAAGGACTACTTGTGACATGCTAAGAAACAAGCGGGACGAACAGTATTTTTCAGTTATCTTTGAAAAGACCAGGAAAATGACGGATATGCGCCTCACACTAGAGTACAGCTCCCTGCCTCAGGATGAATGTGTTCAGATTTATCGAGCCTTATATTATGAAATTTTTGACCACATTTTGATGGAAATGGACGAGAGATTTCGCGATTGTGAAAAAATTAAATTTGTTTTCCTTGCTGATACCACAAAATTTGAAGAATACCACACATGCTTTCCTTCTAGTGCACTTGAAAACGTGCAAAACGTGATCCAATTTCTTTGGATCTGTGTTCCCCAAGACACATCGCTTAAGAACGAACTGTCTATTTTATATGCCGATGAGAAGTACAGACAGATTTCCACCGAAAAGATGTTCGAAATCCTTCATGAGGATAAGGACATTTTTACGGACGTTTATAAATTGTTCTCCCTTATTCTGTCCATCTCCTCTACTACAGCATCTGTGGAAAGAAGCTTTTCTTGTCTTAAACGTATAAAAACATACCTCAGGAATGCAATTTCAGAAGAGAGACTTTCTTCATTGGGGAATATTGCAATTCAGAAAGAACTTCTACTGCAGTTAATGACGAAACAGCCATTCTATGAAGACATTACTGACAAGTTTGCCGCCTTAAAGGACCGAAGGATCGACTTAGTATACAAGAAATAGGTGAGTTTAATTATTAAGATAATCATGTGTAAATATAATTATTTTCCTACAACTCTTCACCTAACTTCACAGCCACGAGCCGCCACTGTTTTGCACCTCCAAGCAACAGTAGCGAGCAATTCGCCTACTACGCGAATCCATTACTGTTCAGTCAACAAGATTAATCCTGCAAATCTTGTTATTTAAATATGAAACCATTATCTCAACAAATCCTTAAACATATTTAAATTATTTAGGGGGGGTTCACTGAACCATTGAACCTTATGGACGAGCTGCCACTGATCTCAAGGCACATTGAGGTTTAGAGTCTCAAACCAAAGACTGCTGAATCATGCTGGACAGGAATGGTGCAGCTACTTTATCGGGGACGACAGTATCCTGACTCCCGTTCGCTGGACACACACCTAGCACGGTGTTAATCGGTTCATCGCCGGGCCACGAGCCCCCGGGCCTTAGGCGGTATGTGTCAAGAGGAGATGCCACAAGTCGTAGTTACTGGGCATGGCGGTGTAGGCTCCTTTCTCTTGCCCCCGGACACCACCTTCGAGGGGTTCCTTAGAGTACAGTAAGAGTCTTCACAATACACTAAATAACCCGTAACAATTTCTTGTAATACTTATTCGTTACCATTTCTGAGCGAAAATGACCTGCCAGCAATTTAAAAGGCTTCAGTTTTCGATAAAAACAGATTTTTATTCACATCAGTAAAAGTAATGTTGTGAATAGAAAAGTTCAATCCGAAAACGCTGCTGAAAGTCGTTCTTCCTCGTCTTGATTAAAAATTAACCAACATTGTTATCTTTTTTACTTTAAAAATAAAATCAGAAACAAACTGTTATTTCGTTTCCCTTTGCATTCCGCAGCACACTTACAGTATAAGATAATTAAGAAAAAAAATAAAGATTAATAACGTCTTGGATTTCGTTGTCCATGACGTGTCCGTTACTTAACTAAATATCACTATACGTTGTGATATACAACGTAAGGCTGTATGGTAAAACTTTACGTTTTTACTTATAAAAAACTTAGTGTTCCGAGTCGTCAATATTATAGTGATATTTAATTAATAACGTATAAAAAAAGCATGAACACAAAAAATATCACTGCTTAATAAGTACTGCAAACATAAATATGATTTATTTGTCTTTGAACTGATATCCGAAATAGAAATGTTTGAGATATCACAACTGAGGAGTTACACCAATAAGGGCCTAACTGACAAAATGACATTTTGAGATAATGAGTTTAAGAGTCTTTAAACAAATGTAGAATTATTATGACATTATGTATTATATTTATATTCAGTGAATACATTACTTTAAATCTTGTGTATTGGCATTGTATCTATGTTAGATCAGAATGTAATTGAAACTTTGTAAAATACAATTTTAAAAAACAGTCTCATAGGCTCTTTTTGCCTTCGTTGAAGTTGTTAAAATATTTGTTACATTCATTTTCTTTTAAATATCCTCATAAAAAGGTTTTCTGACTACCAGCAAAAGTTAAACCTGTTTCTTCGTCGTACTCTCGTGTCTGACTTTGAGATCTGTTTTAGGTACGTTAAACGTGCTGTGCCAGCATAATCTACCCATCTTGAAACAGTTTTGTTTTTCGGTGTGTATACTCTGCGTGTGTATCTTATGAGGAGTGTCTTATCAGGCTATTTTTTTTTTTTTTTTTAATAGTTATGACAATCATTACATAAGTCTTTTTTGTACAGTGACAAAGAAACAACGGCCGTATAATTACGTCTAGCTTTAGCTTACATACGTACGAAATAACGGTTTACCCTTTACGTTAGTGGTATTTGGTTTTCATTCAGATTTAGTTTGATTTTTTAGTTATTTTTCATACTGAGTATAGCGTTTTTCTCTTTTAATTGTGATAGTGTTAGAACATAATTTATATAGTTTACATTTGAATTTTTAATATCATCGGCATTGTTCATAATTATCTACCCGTTAATTATGCCACCCAAAAGATATATTGCAACGTTACAGGTATTTTAAAAATGAATAACACTTCTTTCCATATACCCTATTTGTATTACTTTATCTCATATTCTGTTCTTTATAGAGATGGGCTAAACTAGTATTCGAAAGTTACATACGAATTACGAATATCTGTTATTATACACTTATTATACATATACCTGTATAATTTGTTATAATAAATAAATTGAAACTAAAAGTATTAACAGTGTTACTTTACACTGTGATTTTATTAAGCTTTTACTGTTTAAAAGAAAATAAGAGAATTTATAGGCCTATCTCTCTTTGGGAATACTAATTTAAACTTTCACTAGGAGTAAACAAACCTGACATAGATTTAAAGAGGTTTCAGTTTTTGTTAAAGGAGGTGGTTTTATGTATGTTTGTTCAAAACACTTTATAATCATTATAATAATAAATAATAATGAACAGATTTAGTTAATTATGAATGTGAGTTAAATTATTTTAACGTCACCTCCCCTTTACCTAACCTGTTCTCAACGAGTTCGTCAACGGCCCTGGAAATTCTGATACGGGGAAGTTAGATGTATTTAAATTATTTTCTTGGGTACAGTGTTGAGGTTTCCACATTCCGCCTGTCAAAATGTGGTGGTGACCCAAGGGCTTTTGGTTTTTCAGAATCTTCTGATAAGGTACCGGTAAGTGAGTAAAGTATCGGGGTGTATTATTCTTCTCTTTAATTATTTTTATTTATTATTCATCCCCAATTATTTGTACTATTACAAACATGTAAAAAGCATAGATTTTTATTTGAATTGCAACATTGGCATAAAAACATCGATGTTTTCAGTCTTAAAACATCGATGTTTTCATACCGATGTTTTTTTAACATCGATGTACTCTTCACGATGTTAACATCGATGGTTTTCAGGCGATGCTCATCCCTACCCCAGAGGGTCGAAAAAGTTGACGAATTTTGTTAATCACTTCATTTTTAGGCTGTTTTATTTTTTCAGCTGTGTACGCTGTTACAATACAAAAAGGCACACCAATACCAGGGCAAAAAATATGAATCAACTATATTAAATGTTTAACTAATGAAAATAAAATGACTATGACGAGACAAATGACTATGACCCAACCCAAGTGATTGACTCAATAAAATGAAATCAAATGAGAAGGTAAATGAAAGGGAAACAAACAAAATATAAATGAAATAAAATGAGAAGATATAATAAGACACAAACAAATGATATAGAAAAGGAAATGAGAAATAGTAAAATCAAATGATAATTATTAGAATCAAATGAATAATAAATGTAAATGATAATTATTAAAATCAAATAAAGTAAAGACAACCAAAGTACACTAACCAAAGAAATAGAAATTAAATGTTATAAATAACTCTATAATGATATGAAACTTGTTAACAGTATAACTAACCATTATGAAGTGAGAGATAGATAGATAGTGAACATGATTAAGTGAGAAAAGAGAAATTAATGTTAGGGAACACCCACTAGTAACACTCAAATACCATAAAAAAGTGCATAGTGCCAGTGTAAACCTGAGTTAAATATAAAACCCTACAGATCAGTACAGACACCAAAAAACCAGTGATAAACACTACGGTTTAATGGTGAAAAGTGCTAGAAAATAAGAATATTGTTGTTATTAGGATTAAGAGTGATTGTAGAATAGGAATACAATGGTATTCAGGGAAAAATTCCATGAGGGGTCCAAATATTAGTGTTACCATGGTTAGATAGTAAAGTTTAGAAAAGAAAAATATACTAAAGAATAGAAAAGCAAAATAAGTAAAACATCCTATGTTCAAATGGATAATTAGTTAGATAAAGTAAATGGTGTGATAATGTTAGTCACCAAAAAATAAATAAGAATAAACAAAATATAAACAAGATTAGCATAGTAACTGTTAAAAGATTTGTTCAATTAAGTTTATGAGAAGGAATATGGCTGAAAGAGGTATACAGACCATAAACCTAAATGTTGTGTTATGTTTTATAAATAATAGTAAATAATAGACAAGTTATAAAAAAGGGCAATATAGATAAGTAAAGAGATAAATCCTTACAAACCTAATAATACTGGAAAAGCAATTAGAAAATAACAGACAAGCCATGATTTTGTAAAATAATGAGAACATACAATTATTATAAAGCAACCCAAATCAATTCAAAAAGTAAACAAATCATTTGTGACACAAAACAAAACATGTATAAAGGTAAAATAATATTTAATTTGTGTAAAATAAGAAAATATAGCCAATTACTACTTAGGCCTATAAAATGCCTAACTGTATAAATCCAAAATCAACAAATTATAAGAAATTAACTATAGTATTAGCAAATCCAGGGCAAGTAACTAGTTAATGATAATTAGTGAATCATATTGAAATGTAAAAGTTAAATTAAGGACAAAATAAGAAAGAAATGTAATTACATAATTACACAGTTGTGTGTTTGGCGTCAGCAACAATTGTCCTGAAGATGACAATAAATATTGCCGAAACGTCGACGCAAAATAACTAAAAGTTGTATTATTGACCGATCCTCACTAACTATCCACTAAAACATTCACTGATTGACGGTCACTAAAAATTTAAGGATTTAATTACATAATATTAACATAATTGTCAAAACATTAATACATAAGCAAACCCAGCTTTGAGGGATGTCAAAATGATCTTTGAAAGAAAATATGAACAGTTGTGATAATATCTCATACATAGATAAGAAGACAAGAATAATAGCAATCAGAAGATATTTAGTCATTCTGAATAAAAATTCAAATATCATAACAATAGACTTAAATTATGAACAGCAAATGAGAGTCAGACATAACAACCGAACGTTATTTATTATTATTCCATTAGAAACTGTTAGTTCATTATTGAAGCTCAAGACGAATAGACGCCAAGCCGTAAATGACTCAAATTTTAATTTCAAACAATAAAAAGTAATCCAAATTTTATAACATGAAGAAACAAGAAGTATGATGAGGAATTAGTCCATCCATCCATCCGAGGCCAAGGACCGGATTATTAAATTCAAAATTAATAATTTAGACCAACTTATACGAAAAAGACGCCAGGCGTAATTAAATTCCAAAATGATGGAAGATTGATGACCAAAAAAGGACCCAACCTATTTCAACAGAAGAACTCTTCATCATAATGCAACCGAGTTGATAAGTAGGCCTATTGCTGAATTACCCGAATTTACGGAATAAATTCTTACTAACTTTTTCTCACAACACTATTAACTCTCACTATGAACCGATGATCCAATTTCTTTCAAGGATTAATTAAAAATAAAACACTACATTTATATGAAACTAGAAAATAACCTGTATAAAAATTACGAACTGTTGACACACTTTTTAACACTTCAGGAACAAATTGTAATTACACCTTATAGTATATAAGTACCAGTAATGTAAGGTAGTGTACTTTATTGTAATCGTATCAATATTATTTCGTAACCACAAGAATCCAGATTAATTGAACGAAATTAAAATAAACATTTATATATAAACGCCATGTCTAACTAAATCGTTCTGAATCGACTTTCACCTACCTTGGGAATTAATTGTCTCATGATTGCCGGAGCAACATTGTTTAATAACAATATATAATTTTGTATAAAAATGAATAACAACTAATCACAAGTTAATAAACTAGTACAGAGTTGTAACCACTGTTCTTTATTTCATAATAAATTGTATTATATGATTTGTGTACATTAGCGATGAGCGACAGTGACGGTAAGCGCTAGGCATCGGAAACTCTGCGAACTACCAGCAATATTAATAAACCCGCACGTGGCGGGAGTAATTTGAATTCACCATACCGTCATAGAACGAACGCTCGATAGTCCTATTTTTTAATTGTTTTCAGATTAAACAATTTGGCGCCACCCGGGAAATACAACCACATATTAAAGAACAGGTAAGGTTCCCACTCGTGAGTAGGCCTACTGGTAATTCGTGAGATCGCGACGGACATCGTCAGCATAAACATAAAGTAACGACTACAACGTGTGAGGCGAACACACGAAACACCCTTTTACAAAGACGACAGAGACTTCTCGTTACAATTGACGTCCACAACGTGTGGCTCTAAGGAACGCAAAGATCGCGTCGTTACAACGCTAATATAGTAATAATTCTTTTTTCAATATACAATCAGGTTCATTACAGGTCATTAGGGTATACGTTTTACATACGAAATATAGGAAAATCAATTCAGTCAATAAGTATCTTTTAACAATGTTTCAATAACGCGTGTTTTTATTGTGTTATTAGCGTTTACTTCAATGGGACTGACTTCGGGATGTTATCACACGTTTTTCAACCACTTTAAAGATAGAAATGTTGATTAGTCTCATCTTATTTTTCTCTTTTGTATGAAGCCGACCCGACCTCGGACCCCCCCCCCAAAGCCAAATTCTAGATACGCCACCACTGTATACGTGATGTCTTCACGTTAGAAGCGGCCTCCAATGTTCCACGACTCAATGAATATAACATATAGGTTTACATACAGATGCGCGCACGTATTCGTTAGCGTGTTTAATTCCAAGGAGAATTTCAACCCCCCCTCGCTAGTTTCACAGTATTAATCATTATAGGATCCTTTCCCAGTATTTTAAGTAAAGCCTTACGATTTAGGACCAATCTGAATGTAACTGAACACGTTTTGTATATATTTACTATATGAAACCGCGGAGCGAAACACAACATCCTATAGACTGTTAGTAGCGTACACTGTACTATAAAGTTAACTGCATGGAAGTAGTATCGTCAAGGTTACCCCGCTTACTTACAGCGTTGCCACTAAGCAACAGTTTCCCTTTCTTCCGAAAAATGCTACACTAGTAAGTAGGCCTACTTAATGTAAAGAATATAACAAAGTGACTTTAAATTAAATATTTACTTTGTTGTTATCAATAAGGCTTCCAGTAAAATCATTTTTGTGCTTTAAACTGTTGAACATTCTAAAATCAATGACAATAGAAGACTGAAAAAACAACGATACATTTTGAAGGTTCATAGATGCCTACTGCAGAAATTGTATAGATAAAATTTAATGTTATTTAAAGTAAAAAACCTTTTTAAAATCTTACGAGTATCACACAGTTGTTCTGGTTTTGTAAGATAGTGTAATGTAAGGTTAACTTGTGTTTTACTGTATTTTTTTAAGTAAAATTTTACAGGGAGAAAGTTTCTAATACATACATTAGAATACATTGTCAATAATTCTTAATAATAATTACATCACAATTAATACATTGTTAATAATTAATTAACAATGAATTTCCGTAACTTATACATAACATTCAATGCGATGCGTCAGCTATAGTTTGTTTGAACGAATTTTCATACGCATCCTAAGTCTTAAGCTTGCCCCATTTAATTATTGAAGAGACACCGCACAATTCGTGACTCTGAAAAATATTCTATTTTTATTTCCTGCACTGCTTATTAATAATTAAGTAAAAAAATTAGAACTATACTATAAGACGTTACATGCACAAGTAGCATAAAAATAATCGTATGTATAAACGTGAAACGAGTTGGATGTCTTAAGAAAATAAGGATAATTTTATAAACAACAAATACAAATGCGTCATGAAATAAATTTAAAATTCCTTATTCATATATTAATATATTATAAATCTTTAAATATAGAATTTAAATTTATAATTCTATATTTTATGAATTGTCCTTACAAATTTTATAATTAAAATTTTCCTTATTTTATAAACTATAGAATTCCCAGTGGCGGCGATAAGGCCCCCGCAGACCCCGCGGCGCGGGGGGGGCCCGACCCTCATGGGGGGCCCCAGTTGGCCCAGTCATGGGACATAACTTGTAACATGAAAAATAAGCGTAAACGAGTTGTAAAACGCTTCTTTGTTGAATTATCAGTTGACCATAGAATTGACGACCCAGTGAAATTTGAAGTAAAAGTTTTCAATGCAACACTAGATATTGTAATAGCTCAGCTACAAATGAGATTCGAAGGATTGCGTTGCATTGATGATAGGTTTTCATTCCTGACGCCTCAGAATTTAGTAAACTTCTCACAAGAGACAATAGTGGAGAAAAGTAAGGCTCTGGTAAATGTGTATCCTGGTGACCTTTCCACATCACTGCCTGACCAAGTAATATCCTTCAAAGCTCTGATGGCCAAAGAAATTGTACACAAGAAAAGAATTCGAGAAATGATGAATTTACTGGTTGAAGAAAACAGCTGCCTTATGAGTTGCCTCCCAGACTTAACTACACCTTTGCAGCATTATTTAACCATACCTGTCACAACAGCTACAGCGGAAAGAAGCTATTCAAAACTTAAATTAAGTCATACTTAAGAAGTACCATGGCCCAAACTCGGTTGAGTGACTTGGCACTGTTAAGCATTGAGCATGAAGAGACACAGAAAACTAATATCAACGAAGTGGTTGAAAAGTTCTTAGCTATAAAAAAAGAAGACTAGGCTTAGGAAAACAGTGAACTTTGGTTGATCCTCATCTGTAAATATTGTACATTACTTGAGTTCGAGTGTTATTGAATTGGATTAGACTTAAGGAGAACTTGTATAGAGTATATTCAAGAATTTTACAAATTCAGTTACAAACTAATTTAAATGTTTGAAAAAGCTAGAATGTTACTTTGATATTCGTTTTTAAATAATAAATTTTTAACACTCTGTGTGCGGTACTGTTTCATAGTCTGAATTTAAATCTTTGACGTAAAAATAAATCATTCTTTTTATTTTGGTTTTTTTATAGTTTGTATAGAACTTTGTCTATTTAGCAACAATGAATTTTAAGAGTTTGTACACGTGTAAAACAGTGCAAATTGCAAACGCTTTGTGATAGACGAGAAAGTATTCACAAACCATTGTTGTGAAACACACGTAAATAGAAACTCATTTGAGTGTTTTCCCCTATTACGTATACAAAATTTAACCATTTTTATAGGGATAGGGCCCCCTAATTAGTTTCGCGGGGGGGCCCCCGTTTCGTTAGCGCCGCCACTGAGAATTCCTTATGAGTATTATAAATAATAGTCAGTACTGTAACTGAAATGGGATTGGCTTTTGCCACAACAGCGACAAATTTGTTAACAGAAATTGCTCAGTCCTATTTAACTTTGTGCAACGGAAGAAAGGTAGTAGCGCGGCCAGTAAACATACACATTTTTGAGGGGAGTGTAAAATGACAAAGGCATTCATAAAAGTGTCAGACACCAATATTTACTGAAAAGACATGTCGACAGGGTATACGCAATTTGCATACCAAATGTGTACATATACCTAACAGAACTTCCGAACCATATGGCTTAGGAACGACCGTGCAGAGAACAAAAATAGAGTCATTTACAAAAGGGAAAAGACCGTGAGTATGAAAAAATTAAAGCGACAACAGCAGGCAAGGTCAGCGTTCTCAGACAACTGTCAGTCTATAGGATAACCACCCATGAAGAAAACAGTAAAACTTTAAATAAGTAAGTTCACTGTACGGAAAACACAAAATAACTGACCTAATGGTACTTCGTAAAGTTAGGGTGTGTATTGCTAAAAGCTTTAGATTCCAACATAAGAAAAACCAGCGCAGTATAAATCGTAGATTCAGAGAACTGCAAATCGTAACAAAAGAAGCCAAAGAAGGAGAAGAAACGCAAAGATAGAAATTCTGTAGATATTTACGCGACAACAAAAAATATGTTGCCGACTCACACACATTTTTATAGCTCAAATACTGGCGCCCAGAATTTAACTGAGTAATGTTACCAACAACTAATTATTCCTGATAAAAAAATTCATTTACGCGATACGCATAAATAAATTTGAAACGAGCACTATAAGGTGGATGTATGAAATTTGCTTTCGTAACACTGCTAAAACGCTACACATTGTACTAGCCGGCAACAACGCTGGGCGAGGGGCGTGGAGGTGACACGGAGAAGCAGTGAAAGTGAGTGACCTTGACGGTACTACTTCCATGCAGTTAACTTCTAGTTGAATGAGTGAAGCCGGTACTGTTTGGCATTTGTTTGTCTATTCGGGACACGTCTCATGATAACTTTTGAACGCATCAATTGATTTTCGTAAAACTTGGCATGCGTGTCAACACTTTTACTTTACAGAACTATACTATTTTTTAGATTTACCCCCCCCCCCCCAAGTAGCGGAGCGGGAGGCAAAAATGTGAGGGGGTGAAATTTGTGAAAACGTTACAAAAGCCCATTTTGGTATCATATTAAAAATGTTAAGTAACATATGAGTGTAGTGTCAAGTTTTGAAAATGTCTAAGTTTTTGGAACCCATGGTCAAAAAAAAAGAAATGTTTTATTGTAAAAATCCACCAAGTGTCAGACTAAAAGAAATCGTAACCTAAATCCGAATGTTTCGAATTTTTAATGTTTATTGTATGATTGTGTGGTACGTTATATTACCAAAGACATAGAGTACGAGTGACTTTGTAATTTTTCCCGTAATTGAAAAATTATCTTGTATCGAAATTTGTGTAATAATAAGTGTTCTTCGTTCAAAACAGTAAGAGTTCTGCAGCTCAGGATGGATACTAGTGCTGTGAAGATCGTGATTGCATGTGTGAGCCGTAGGCCAACAGAATGCAAAGAAGCACTAAGCTTCGCGCTTGCTTGTCGTCTAATGCAAATCCCGATACAACCGCCTGTCATTATCCCATGTTATCCTCATACTGAAAACTGGAGACATACTGTTACAGCACCGTCTGAAACCAATCCTGCTGCTTTCAGACCCGGCAGCCCCTACTAACCGGGGTTTTCAAAAAAGAGAACCAGACCGTACTTAATAGTGGCGTCAGCCAGAAGTATGACAGTCGGAACCCTTCGATGCAGTAATAATGAGTTCCGAAAACTGTCCCGACCCTGTCTGTGTGCACTAGTCTGAATGTCCCATTAATAAATAAGATTACCGTGTTTTTTTACGCGTTATTAGCACAATCAACCACGTATTTTATCACCTTCGTCGTGTCGTCGTCAGCCTGCTGTCTGTATATCCATCAGACAGGCTAAGTGGTACGCAGAAACACGTCAACAGCGTAAATACATTAGTGAAGATATAAAATTAGTTACGACTGATATTGCTTTGATTACCGACGGTGTGAATGAGGGAGCTATAGCTAAAATGTGGTTCTGTGCTGTTGTCTGCATAGCAGGAAAAGTGTCACACATCGTCATTCTTAATCTCCTTGGGTTTATTCGTCATTACATAAACTTGTGTTTACGCACGTAATCCACTTGTCACTGAAGTGGGGTGCGCGGTAAAATCTATATCGATTTATACTTAGAATACTCACCTGTTTGATGGGGCTGATAGGAGTGTCTGCTGCACAGCAGTAAGGGACTCTTTACAGGCGTGCGGATAATCACAAAATGACATGTGCGTGTGGAGACGACCCTGAATGTACGCCCTGTAATTAAGGTCACCTAGGTGTCTCGATTTAGTCGGCACAGTCCTCTCACTTTTTTTAATACTATTCCGTCTATTTTTGTGAACAATACGCCACTTTTTTCAGTTTTAATGAACATTTATTCCAAGTAGGTATCGTAGATATTACAAATACCCTAGTGTCACGGTTACAAAAGACGGCATAAGTGTAGCAAAATTAAAAAAAAAAAAAGTACAGAACAAGGCAGGCACGGAGAGGAATATTTCTCCTCCCAAATGGTCACTTCAGACGGAATGCAAACGTTCAATGAACAGGAAACAATAACACATGTACGATTTTATACTTGAAGTCAATAAATTTATCATGTTGATAATAACAAAATGTATTTGTATCTTCACTTATTCCTATCATTTATACTTTAGGCTTTTAAAGGAAGGTCTAACTTTTCACCTCCCCCCTCCCATGACAAATGGCATTATGCTGTGCAGCCCACTTTTGTGAAGATATTAATGTGAATCGTTGCACAATTTTACGACTAGTGATTAAGGATGAGGGAACTATTACTTGTCTTGCTGATGCTGCAATGGATTCAAATTTTCTGCATAGATTTTCAATCAGTGAATGGTACGTTACATGCCACAGACAGTAGCTTATACCTGGTATTACATGGTACCAGGTAACAAGTTAATATCACATGACGGGGCAAAAAATACACAGAATTTTACAAAATAAAATTTTACTCTTACAAAACATGAAATTAAAATGTATTATATTTTTACTGATTTGTAAATAACATACCTGTTACTCTGAATTTGGTTCAGAAACTTAACATTTTCTTTACTTAGAGTTGAATTTCTCAGACTGTTGTAGGCCTATTTCACTGACAGATTGAATTTTTCTATAAATCTGATTCAAAAACGTTTGTTTGCTAGCAATTTAACAAAGTCGTTGCATGCCAAACCTAAAAAATTATGTTTTTGAACTGAAATGTTTTATACTTTTCAGCAATTTTCTTGAAAATTACTAAAGATAGAGTTCTGGGGTCCTTTCCATTTAATATTTCATGTAAAGCAACATATGGAATCAATATTTTGCTCCATAATTTGTCTTCCAGAATTTTTTTTATACTGTATTATTTTTAATCTGTATACACGAATTACTTTAACATTTACATTTTACCTTAATTGACAATTTTATCTAGTCATAACTCACAAAGCATTTCTGGATCTGTGTTTATATAAAATTTTATTCTTATTTTTAGCTCTAGAATCATCTGCTTAAACAGTGTCCCTTCCTCCTCCTGAAACACCTGTATATGTTAAAATCATTTATTTATTAAATTTATGAATTCTGCTTATATTACAATTCAATGACAAATACAACTGAAAAATGTCAGCTCCCCTCCCCCACCAAAACAAAATTCTGTATATGCGCCTGTTATAAATTAGTTTTATATTCCTTGGTATTCTTGTTGATTGGTTTCCTTGCATACACAATTTTTAAGTATGGTTATGTCCTATTTTCATGAGGCAGTAATATAGTAACCTTAGCACAGTTATAAAAATACATTTGAGAGTATTCACTGAATATAAAAGTGTTTCATAAAAGTTGAAAAACAAACACACACACACACACACACACACACACAGGAATATACATTTTACCAATGTCAGAAGGAGTTACTTCGGAATTAAAAAAGAAGACAGCCCAATTACTATGAAATAAACAATAAATATTAAGTTCTTGTAAAGTTTTTTTCTAATTAATTTAATTAATATATTTTTATATTTATTCGTTTATTTTATTTTGACAGTTTTTTAATGCAAGTAGAGATTTGTTTTTTCCTTGTTAATACGCATATTTCATTGAATTGATTTCTCTTCAACGCTGAAGACACTATCTGCCAAACTGACGACATACAAATGGACTCAGCTCTGTTTGTCAAGACATAACTATCCTTGAATGGTACATACTAACCACATTTATTTATGCTAATGGTGTGTCATTATTTTTTTTTTATTTGCCTTCATAGGCTTATACATGTAATCACGTGTTATGCTTATGAATCACATAAAATACTTTATAACTTGATCAGTTGGTTATTATTGTATGAGTTTCAGTAGTATATTTGGGGAGACATGGTAGAGGTCACAACAGGTGATGCTTCCCCAAATCCTAAACAGAAGTGTCAGTAGCAACTGCTTTTCTTGGTTACTCTCGCCTTGATGCCAAATATCATTTTGTGGTGCAGTTGTAGGCCTAATTACAAACCTTGCTGTTCAAACTAATTTAAGACCTCAAATGTTCAAACTAAATTGAATTTGAGAAAGGTTTGAAGAGTCAACAACAACAACTTTAAAGTACTTTTATTCGTTTCATTTTATTATTTCAGCTGTAACAATAACTACTAGTTAATTTTCTTACACACACCAACATGCTAGAATTCCGATTTCACAGTTGTATGATAAAATTATATTTAATTCTTCAGAAACATATTCTATTCATAATGTGTGAACACACATTATAAATAATAACTACTTTCCTATAGAAGCATTTAAATATTTTAATCTCTGATGTACATTTTATACAATCTCATTCTATATGACATCAGAAACTTCCACAAGAAAGCAATTATTTTTATGATTTTTGTGTCACAACTGTAGAAAAATTGCAATTACAATTTAACAATAAAAAACATGTGTACATGCACGCACGCACGCACGCACGCGTAAACACACACACACACACACACACACACACACACACATAAACATGTTGCAGTTTGTTTCCCAACTGGGTTTTTGCTATGTTTGAGCTGATTTATGTCAGTCAACCTCAGACTTTTGACTCCTCCATGATGTTTAGAATGGATATTCAAAATTTTTAACAGACCTGTACCAACTAATGTGGTGATGGTTAAGAGTGTATAACAGCTGGGAATAAAATTAAATACTTGAGTAACAAATAATGAAGATCCAATGCCAGAATTGTGCTAGAATATAATTAAATGGTATTTTAAAACGGATGTCTCTGGAAAACAGAAAGCAAAACCTAAGCACAGTTGTAGTGAGAGATGGATAATGCCGTGGCAGCCAGAAATTTGCATCTATTCTTGGTTCCACAGTCAGATGAGACAACGGACGAGATAGGGAAATACATAGTGCTTATGGATTTTATGTTCGCTACTATTAGACGTCTTGAAAACATCGAACGATAAAAATGAAGTACTAGATAAGTCTACAAAATGTACACAGTAGTAACAGTATTTTAATTTTTCACAGTTTGGTATATTTTGCAATAGATATCTGCAAAGATAGAAGACAATGACAATTGGACACAGAGAGGCAATTTCGATTGCAATAATCAGAGTAGATAGATTTATCCTGGAAACATGAGCTATAATGTGGCAAATAAAATACAGTAAGTACTTTAAGCAGGCTTCCTGCAATAAATTACTTTCATGCCAGGAAAAAAATAAACAGTGAACTTGAGATCAACACAAAAACTACACAGAGAACCATAAAAATATTATGATACAAATAACAACAAGAGATGAAAAATTAAATTAAGTGCATGAATAATCAAACTAGAAAAGATGATATAATTTACGGAACTGTAAAAATATGAGATGGGTGGAACATTTATTTAGGAGGGGCAGTAGCTGTTAGTCAGTAAGACTGCAAGATTAAGAAACCGAAAGACAAAAAGGGGCCACACAATGGAAGACAGAGAATTGACTTGGAGACTGTGGTACAGAGATATGTTCTGGATAGAATGACTGGAAGGCGTTTGGTAAACAGTAGGGAGAGAGTATGATAAAGTACCATCAGAAGCACAATGCTGATGGTATATTCAGCAGAATTTCTGAATAACCTCCATCATCATCATCTTCAAGGATTAAACCAAGGATGGTTTGTTCCGGTCTCAAATAGGCACAGATTAGAGCTGGTCACTCCAGCGCTTCCTCGGACGTCCCACACCCCTCCGTCCCCTCGGCTTATAGTTCCAGAGTTGTTTGGGGATGCGGCAGTCATCCATTCGGCAAAGATGTTCCCACCAATTCAGCCGATACCGGGTTATCCTCTTGAGTATACTCATAATATTCAGTTCCTGCAATATATCTGTGTTTCTTTGATGGTTATGGAGAATATACCCTGCCACGTGCCTGAGAAATTTCATTTCGCTGCTTGGATGCGACTGGCCTGGCCTTTTGTTAAAGTCCACTTCTCAGACCCGTAAAGAAGTGTGGAAAGACCTTGTAGAATTTTAGGCATGTTCCTTTACTTGCTGACTTAAGGGTTCACCTAAGGGTCCCGGACATAAGGTTGAACTTATGCAACTTATTCACAATGTCGTTGCTTGCATTATAAAGCACACTGTAGCCCAGGTTTTAAAAAAGTGCTAACTCGTTCCAGGACAGTACCATCTATAACAATTTTTGTGACCGCAATTTCAGATCAGTTCCACAATTTCTGAATAATGACTCACTAATCAGCTGGAAAATTCGTTATTGAAAATTACTGATTACCGGATGGCAAGTCCTTCCCAATTTATTTTATGGATTTGGTGCCGTATTTTAAATTATTAAACTTTGTTTACGATTCTCTTCAAAATGTATTTATTATTTTCATGTGTAGGAACTAAATTAGTTTAATTCAAGTAAGCAACTGACTTATATTATGCGTCATATTATTTATACATCTTATAAAGAAAAACCTTGCCACCGTGTACTCTTTGTAGACTAAAATCATTACAACAGTATTTGATTTTATATATAAATTAATTTACCTATCATAAAACATTTAATACTGTTATCCAGAAAGGAACCTTTGCATAATAAAATAACCACTGTATGAAAGAAAGATAATAAAATCTTAATATTTTAGTAAACCTATCACTACATTTTTGTACTGAATCTCCAGAATAGCCTACTGTACAACCAAACAGGAATCAAAGTGGATTGATTTTATAGTTATTTCTACAAAAACTAAAATCTCTTTTGTTTCCATTATTACCTGTTAAAAAGCAAGCCAAAATTTCATTATTGAAAAGTTTCAGTGTCATTATGTGGATGTAATTATAACTGGATTTTGACTAAAATTTCATGGTTCACAGAAAAATCTGTTATATGGAGGATTTCATTACTTAGAAGTTTGATACTCAGAAGTTCAACTTCATTTATTTTTTTTTAAATTACTATTAGGCCCTACATATATGATTCTTATTTTCTTTAAAACATAATTATGTTCTTCTAAAAATACAAAGTTTTATGTAATACATTTCACAGTACTGTATTATATACAATATCAGAGACTCTTTTTTGTTTTATGCATATTGATGATTTGTTAGGGGAATAAAACAGAAAATGGCTTGGCAAGTGGGGGGCCTGTGCAAGCAATGGACAAGTCTGTCACTCACGATTAAGCCACATTCTGTCATGTCTGAGGAGACAATGACAGCTAGAAAGTGGCCCCTAAAGTTAAACTCTCCAGGCAAGTTATATTAATACAATACACTTTGCTCATGAATATAGATTTTTCCCTTTCAGTTGTTTTTGTTATTTTTTTTGAGACACTATAACTAATTGTTACTGAATTTAATCAGTAATAAAATGTTACTGAAGTTGGTTTTTTCTATGATGGAGGTAGCACTAAGTTGCTATATTGCTGCTTGTAGTACTCTGAATTTGTGAATCACCATCCACCAGTGGTTGATAGATTAGGTACAATCTAATCTGAGGTTTCATTGGCATAATTTAAGAAATGTCTGAATAGAATATTTTAACAAACTAATCTGTTACATTTTATTATCATTTACAGTTGACAATATGTTTACTGCTGTGATTATACCACACCTAAACTCCAGGCAATCTCTTGTTTTGATGACTTTCTATTGTCACACACACACACACATTGTAACGAGTAAATAGGGTGTACTTCCTTTATTCTTAAAGCCCCTCGTTGGGTTCGTCAATATGTAACGAGTACCCGGTTGTTGTACCTGTTAAAATGTATCACAATTGTTTATTTTGTGTATTAGTGTGAATGTAGTGTGTTTGCCTCACACTGGTCGTTACATAAATCGACGTCACTACTGGAGTCCGTAGCGTTGTCAATGTTACCAGTACAACCTACCTGTTAATTCATAGG
Source organism: Magicicada septendecula (assembly GCA_034769895.1). Lineage (NCBI taxonomy): Eukaryota > Metazoa > Arthropoda > Insecta > Hemiptera > Cicadidae > Magicicada > Magicicada septendecula. The sequence continues at coordinate 158,629,734 of CM068373.1, read as the reverse complement.
GATTACGATTCCCGGGTGGCGCCAAATTGTTTCTGCTAAAACAATTAAAATAGTTAATTTCTAAGATAATACGTGGTATTAGCATGGACAGCTGTGGCGTTCGAATTGTTCCCGCTGCTATACAGGTTGTCGACTCGTCCACTCGTGATGAGCGCTAGTTGGCTGCTGCTTAAAACTCGCTAACACACATATATTCTACAAAATCCTATGAAATAACAAGATAGTAATGTTCTGTACTGTATTTTTAATACAAATTTGGTCATCAATAAATATGACAAATGAATTATAAATAATTTTATAACATTCGGCTCCGGCTTAGAGCTTGAAACACAAAAATATCTCAGAGTTGACAAAATTGATTTTAAAACATTATCGTTGCCGAGACGGCATCAGTCACTTTTAATAAATTACTATGTTTAAAATCTGGAGTTCTTTGGATCATGAAATAAGACATAAACGTTGGTTACATTAAAAAAGTACACTACCATACCTTATACGTACTTAGAAATTATAATGTGTTTTTACAATTTGTTCGGTAGTGTCGTATTTCTGTTACAAAAATTGTGCTCTCAAATAAGGTTATATTTTGATTAATGAAATGTTTTTTAAGTAAGTAAATTATGCATTTACCTTTGAAAGAAAATACTACTTTTTAAATAGTGAGAAATTTTATCATTTGAAAAATATTTTAAGTAATTTGGGGTTTTGGGATTAAGGAATTTATTCGGTACTTATCAGTTCATATCACGTTGAAGCGTCGTCATCAGGATAGTTGGATATTCTTCAAATTTGGGCTGGTTTTAAACTTCTAACATCTTTTTCAATCTGGTCTTGGGTTTTTCTCTAATTAATTTATTTAATTTGGTTCCTGGACCTCGTGAATTCTTTATAGATCGACATCTATTTGTCTTTGGTCATCTTGGTTCACTGATTCGACTTTTTGTAACTGTTTAAATTAAAATTTCAATCGTTCCAATTTTGCGTGCCGCTTACCCACGCGTCGTTTTTCAGAGTCTATATAATTTAACGGAAAATAAGCCCTCAACGGCTCGTTGTCATAGTAACCATTGGTTAATTACTCCTTTAAAGACATTGTTAAAATATTTTAATTTTTATACAAATTTATTAAGTATTTTCCTAATGGTTTTATTACTTTATAATTCCTTTGGGATAATAAATGACATCACTATTATCTTTCTTTCCTTTCAAAGTTTACAATGATACCTCATAAGGTCATATTTTGTTATACATTAACTATAGTCTAATTATTTGACATTTAATAAATAACATATCTTTCTTAAATTAAACTATTACAATAATATTTCTGTTTTAAAATAACTGATATATAATTACTGGCCATTCACTGGTCTTAGATTAGTAAGATTTCTTGTGAAATTGGTACAATTTACATTTGAATGTCTTTGGCAGTTAGATGTTTTCATAGTAAAGATTAGCCATGATTGTTTTTTGGTGTATTTCTTTTTAAATTACATTCTGAATTCAGCCTGATGGGCTTCACTTATTTGTTTGTGTTTTAACTACTATTCAACATATATTTTCGTTACTCTTCTTTTAAAATATAATAATTAGGTTTATGGACTGTAGGTTCCTTTCAGCCATATTCCTCCTTTAGCATTGAACCAACTATTCTTTACAAGCCATGAGTTATTATTAGTTCTAACATTGATTTCTTTCTTTTGTTACAAACTAAAGTGATGAACATTGTCACTTTTCATAAAATTATGAAGGTTAATTCCCCTTTCAACATGGGGTGTTGTATTCTTTGCAATCTTAATTTTAATAACAAAACTTTAATTCTATTCTACCATACCACGTTAACACAAGTTATTTGTCTGGGCTTTCTCCCTGAATAACATCACAAGCTTCCTTTATATTAATTTGGAATACTATTTCTAATTATTTCTAGATATATTAATTTTTACAATGTCACTCCAATCATTGGTTGTTCATCAATGTTTTATAAAGTGTCTCCTTACTTATCATTATATTTTTAATGTTTCACACACACTTTCACTATTTTTTAGGGTATTTACACTTCACTAAAGCACTTCACTTTGGTTCACTGTTTTGTATTTAGTGTTATTTAATGGGTAATCCCTATACTTTCTACTACCATTTCTCACTATTTCGTTTTAGTATGATATTTACTATTAACAATATTAGGTTAGTTGTGTTTTGTTAAATCTAACCTTTCTGACTGTGTTAGTGTACTTTTTCTATATTACATTGCTTTACAATTGTATTGTCTTTAAAATGGGTACATAGGTTAAATTAATGATAATAATAATATTGGTTTCATTAATACATAATTATTCGAGGTTTATTGACCGTATTCTATCTTTAAGTATACTATCTTTCCCCTTTATATGCGTGTTAGTTTCCCCTTGGGTTTAACCTGTCTCCTCTTCATTCTTCCTCTTCTCCGTCGTCTTCATCTTCAATAGTCTTCATCTTCATTCTTCCTCTTCTTCTCTTCTGGTTTAAATTCTGTTTAATTGTAGGGATCTGTTCTCTTCTTTTGGTTCTTCTTTAGTTCTGTGTTCATTATTGTTTTGTCTATCATATTTTTTCTTAAGTATGTTACGTGGTTCCCTTCTTTATGTTTATGTTGTTGGCTCAATCACTTGGGTTGGGTAATATCGTTGTACGTCGTGTCAAAGTATTTACATTTTAATCATTTTTTAAACATTTTATTTTATATGAAGTATTTTTATATCAAGAATTATCTCTTTTATCACTGGTACGGGATTTGGCTTAATTGTATCGTAACAACATGCACGCACGCACGTGCACACACATGCACCCTCATTCGTACACATTATCCAAAAACAAATAACATTCCCTGGTATTCGAAACAGGCACTTTTCTTTTATTAAAATTATGCGTGTAAGGATTTCTATAACCCTTTATATCATTGTCTATTGACAATATAGTTCATTGTCAATTATAATTATTTATTTGATAAGGTTAATCTTAAAGGAATTTTGGTTTCATAAGCATACATTTTAATATTTTAAATTTTGTTTTGGGGGTTTCAACATGTTATCCCCCTTAATATTCTTAAATAATATTGTGTATGTGTGTGCACGGGTGCACATCCAAGCATATGCATTTTTTAAGAAAATGTATAAACATATTTTTTTAAATTGAATTAATCAGGTAAAAAATTAAATATAATAAATGATTTTTAAATAAAAAATAAAAGGGTTTATCTTGGATAGCAGAAAATATATATTTATCATTACAGTAGTAGCGGCACTTATGTAAACCAGATCCTCCACAAGTTAGGAGATAGCACCCCCACATACAATTGTTTGGTTATTTCCACCATGAGTTAATATTGGAATCAGTGTTTTTATAACTGAATCATATAAATAATAAGGATCTGGATCATTTTTCCCAGATTAAAAAAAAATTCAGGGAGTATTCTTGATACTCCCGTCGGATCTTTATTTCGTGAATGCGAAATTACATACGTTACTCTCGTTATTGGGAGATTCTTTTGTTTTGTTTGTCAGAAAGAAAGTTGAAATGAAAGAAAGAAAATTATGCTATACATAACATTTATTCATCGAAATCATTAGTACAAATGGCTAACCTATGAACAATTGGTCGATGGTAACTAAAATATGAAACGTAGGGCATAATCGTCGGACTAAGTTGACGTACAAACGTTAAGTCGATTGTGGTGTTTCCAAGTGTAGTCGGAGAGGTTTGTACAAGTTGTAGATCATATTCTTGTTGCATATATGGAACCAGCCAATCATTTCTCGGATCGTTGGGATCGACATTGAAATCACCAGTAAGAAATATTGGCGTTGTAATATTGAGCACCCAAATCTACAAAGACTTCGAAAGAGGAGAAGTTTAATGTATTTTGTTTCTGTATTTGGATGAATATACAATGAGGCAGCAATGAATCTGAAAGAATTGTTGACTGTGATTTGTGCCAATGCAATATCGCCTGTGCCAGGTTCCATGTATACACCAAGTCGTTGGGTTATATTGTTTGGTATATTGAAAGGCATAGCACATAGCTTGTTGCTACGACGTTGATAAATTGCAACACCGCCAGCCTTTCTCTTTTGTTGTTGTTGTTGTTGTTGCTGTTGTTGTTGTTGTTGTTGTTCAGTGGGGTTATTATCCATGGCTTCGTGTTCATATGAGATGAGATTATAATTTTCAAGCTGCACAGACTCGTCATTTGTAATCCATGTTTCTGAAACCATAAGAAAATCAGCTCTCATTAAGACAGGATCCGTTTCAATGTCAAGTTTGTGTGCAACGAGACTTTGCGTATTCATTCCAACGAAGAATATTACAATCGTGTCGTCTTCAATCAAACTGTCGGAGCAATTCATAAACTGTTCAACACATTTGGTGAGTGTATTAAGTGGATGGCTCTCGAGTCGCAGATATTCATTTCGCATTTCTCTAACAGTTGAGCTGTCGCAACCATGTCCGTGATAGAATTTAAAGTCATTGCGCGAGTTCGTAATGTAAAGACCTTCGATGCTTGTTACTCGACTCATTGCAACATAGACCAATTGTATTTGCTGATTTTTGCTGTAGTCATACACAACCGTGTCAAATGTGCCTCCCTGACTTTTGTGTATGGTTATGGCACAAGCAGGTACAATTGGAAATTGCATTCGTTTACAACTTATAGAACCACTGAGTTTGATGTTAGCGCTACGCATACAGATGGGTGTCCAAGTTCGACCTATTAGACCATTGCTGCAAATTACTCTTGGTGCTGCTTTTAGTCTTGCCATTTTGCCGATGTGGGCTTGTGGAAAGTGTAGCCACAATCTGATATAAGGATTGATTTGTGTAGACTCATCGCGTTGTTGGACTAATTGAACTGCTGTCTCATGAGTGACTTCTTCGATATACTCAAGTATTCCTATTGCACCATTAACAATTCCATCGTCCACATCAATGTTAGTTGTAATCATATAAGGCATACCACTCTGTAAATTAAGCAGATACGGCAAACCGCCAGTTTCCATCACACTGAGCTTGTGTAATTTGACTCGTGCAGTGCCAAGTTGAGTGCTGTTATTGTAGCCAGTGATCAAATCGGAGGCAATGCTACAAATTCTGTCTGATATTGCAAGTTGGTTGTAAGCATCCACATCATGATTTCTATGGAAGAGACGTATTGCATTTGGTTCGTGTTCCCTACACCATTCAACTGTTCTGAAACGAGACTCGATTGCTGCCATTTCTTCAGAGTCTAAACGTTTTCCATCACCAATCTTCGTCAAAATTTTAGAGAATAAGAGGTCGCTTTGTCGCATAACCTGAGTGAGCGGATAGAAATCAACTGATTGCCACAATACGCACCCACCCAAGTTGTTTCGTGGTGATTTATAAACGGGGGTAGCATTTACAGGCGGTAATTGCCGAAAATCTCCAGTCAGAATGATATCCATGCCGCCAAATGGTTGATCATATACGCCCGTAATTTCATTCAGTCTAGAGTTGATTTTATTGAAAACATCGGACCCAATCATACTTATTTCGTCAACTATTACACATTTTACTCCAACGAAGGCAGTTCGGAAACACTGCAAAGCTTCATGGGGCAATGAAGTTGATGTTCGCATTAGATTTATACGAAACGCAGAGTGAACGGTCGTACCCTGCAAATTTACAGCGGCCTTTCCAGTCGACGCACAAGCAATGTAAGCATCTCGTGTAGTGTGTTGTTGAGTGTATCGATTATAGGTCTCCATGGCTACACGTAACACATAAGTTTTTCCACTACCGGCTTGCCCAGTGAGATACACTCGGATTGGCGGCGAACCGAATGTATGGATCCGATGTATAATTTCCAATATGAATTCTCGCTGGCCTTTATTAGTACTGCGTAACAGTTTGCAGTAGTCTTCTTTTGAAAGCACATTCGATCGTTTTCGTACAGCAGATATGCCCACAGACGAAGCCTGTGCTGCATCAATGTCATCGTTATTCTCTTGGTTGCCATCATTCAACACGCTACTCACAAAATTATCTCGATTTTTTCCTCCTCATTTGTCGCATTTTCGTCTATATCGTTATGAATATATAATTCTTGAATTTCTCGCATCACTTCTTCAATATTTATGTTGGACTCATATTCACGACGTTTAGTAAGAATTGCAGATTCGTTGGTGTCATAGATCTCGACAAACCTATTACGATCGAGTATATCAACTGTCTCATTTCGAAATGGATAGTATAGCGTAACCATTTCCCGTTTGTAATTGACCACATCACTTATATCATATTGTCTGTAACGTATAACACATGGAACTGACCGCTTCCTATTGATAAATCGAACCGCATCATTCTGATCGACGTTTGGATCGTCACATTCATCTGGCTGCTGTTGTATTGACTTCTTTCCAGAATACCAAGCTATGAAATCAGCGAGGCATAGATCTTTTAACGGTTCATCGCGTTCCTCATAACGTTCAATTTTAGTTTTGGTCCACACATCCGTACTATCATCAGCCAAATTTTCCAAGTCCATTTGACGTTTCAATTTCCTTGATCGTTGTCATTCTTGTGGCCACACCATTGGAATATACACAACTTGACGACTACAATGGCTCATCGATTGACGAAGCAAATACCAGGCCGCCTCCTGTGCCGACATTTCGACCGAATTAAGAACTTTCACACCAATCTTGCGTACTAACTCGGTGAAGTCAAACTCCGGATTCTCTTCTTGTAATTTTATGAGTTCTCGTTGCAAATGACTTATTCCACGATTCGCCTTGTTAACATATTCTACAACATATGTCGCACAACTATATTCATCCAGTATAAATTGCAAGTCACTATTTGAGCCCAACACTCTGGCTAACCACGGATTGAAAGTATTGGTGTAGATTTCAGACATATTACGTTTGAACAACATCGTCGGCCGTCGCAGTGAAGCTCGAATTGTATCGAGGTATTTGCGCTCTGTCAAATGGTTGTCTACAAGAAATTCTTCAACACTGTCATACACTTTCTGCTCCAGTATTGTTTAAGTAATCAACGACTCGATACCGATCACCAAATGGATTCGCCTTTGTCTTACTGCACAACATACTCATCAAAATGTCGACCAGTTTGTTAAACACAATGCAACACGTAACTGGATCTTCATTCACCAAATGACACTGCATTGATCTGCTAAGTGCCTCAACATTTTGCACATCTTTATACGAATCACTTAGGCGATGCAACACCGACAGCAAACCTGGCTAACGAATTTCATTTGCACTCAACGTAAGAAACACAGTAGGCTTCCCAAGCTGGCGCATCATTGCAAACAAGTCACGCTTACGATCCTGCCAATACTGCATCGAATTTGGAATGGATTTAAGAAATGACAAATTCTTTTCCATGCACTCACGTATGAACTCCTTATCATTTAACATAGCACGAGTCACATTAACTGTGCTGGACGTTTTGAAAGTATGAAACATTCCCTCAACGACTCTCATTCTCAAGATTTTCATCGCCATATACAAGATGTGTTGTGGGGTCACACCTCGCCGATCTTTATGTCTAATTTCACTCGTGGCCATCATATAAGGAGTCACTCTTACACCATCTTTGTAGCGACGATCTATACCCAAGTAAATATTTGGAAACGACAATTCCTCGGCGTGTGTATCGTACACAATATTCAACGGCATACTGTGTTGGCCGGGCGCTATATCAAGACAGTTCTCCTCGTTCCACAGAAGTGTATGTTGCCTGGCCACAATGCAATCCGAGTCTAACACTGGTGCCTCTTCTATACAATCCCCATCATCGTCAATTCTGTCGACACATATATTGTCCAACAAAGTTCCATCGATGGTAATTCCATACATATGGTACAACGGCTGTTTCACCAAGTACTGCAGCCATTGCATTACATTGGATTTCCAAACATACCCGCTCAAATATGACGATTTGTGCATTAATTTCCTCTTGATGTTAACATTTATCGCATAATCGTCGTCCAACTGTCAAGGCAATTGTTTCACCATATTGTTCACATCAACTGGAACATTTATTACTTGACCAATGATGTCATAACTGCCCTCGTGTTGAAGTCGGCGAATTTGCATGAAAGGCAGCCTAGGTGATATCAACCGTTCCTCTACCGGACTCAACACTGGCAAAGTTTTAGGCCGATCAGGATATTTGAAACCGTTAGACACACTCATGGATGGGATTTTATTAGTATCCAAGCATCGACGGCAATTTACACATGCTACCATAGCCTCCACTAATTGGTCGGGGAACTCGCTGCGCAAAATGTTACAGTGTTTAACTTTAACGAGCTTAAGATCCTTCTTGAACCAAAGTCGATTACAAACATCACAACCAAGTCCAAATTCATTGTCAAAGAACATTTTCACAAAGTGGCGATCGCATGCAGCATACTTATTTGTCAAATCGAGCGAAAGGTTTGAACGTGCCATTGACGGACTGATGTTACCGTCCGTATGAGTCTCAGTATTGTCATCCTGCATATCAATGGAATCGTCATTGCTTTCTACGTCTATTGGACCACTTTCCAAATCCATTCGACACGATGACGAAGTGCTACGTTGCTACAAACGTTGTACGCACTCGCTACTTGTACTGGGCACTCCACTTCCACCATCCAAATTCGAATTCTGGCGTCTTCTTTCCAATTCCTTTTGTTGCAATCGACGTAGCCGACAACGTTCAATATTTGTAAGTCGTGGTGCACGCATTTTGTTCGGAGTTCCAGATTTTACAGCCTTCTTTCTCTTCTGAGGACGCGACATTTTCACAATATCTCAATATTTTCTGCTTTTCAATGTTAATTTTATATTTCTTGTGTTATTAACATCTAACTCACGTTCTCAGCTCTCCGTAGACACCTCGATCACTAAAATCGACCAACTCGTTCCGGAGATACAACTGAACTGAGCGCGCACCGTGCCCACACAAGCCCAAATTTAGACCCCCACGCGCAGCGCTGTGACGTCACCGCGCAACCCCCCTCCGCTCGCGACAACCATTTCCGGTAGTCGATGAAACGGGCTATCCAGTCATATATTTAGATATTCTGTAATCCTTATAGTTTTTGCACACAAGGCCCTCGAAAGTACACAAATATTGGTCGCGGCAAAACCTTACATGACACTGAGAACAAACCATAAGATGTTCATTCGCATTCACATCAAAATAAAGAATAAGAAAACAAATTATAATAATCAGATTTATCATTTTGTCTGTTTATCGGACCAACTGTCTGTCCTAATAAAACTGGTTAGAATGTTATAAAATAAAGAAATACTTTATATCAATAAATGCTGATACAAAATTCCCTCAAATTAAAATCAGTGCTTGTAGAGGAAACAAGATTTTAAACATTACAGGATTAAAATAAAGTTTTACATTAATTAAATACAGTTTTTACTATATATCAACGTTATTCAATTAGTTATAATAAACAAAATATAACATGATGATCACAATGCAATTTATAATGTACAAAATTGTGAAGATATACCATGCAAAATGTACAGGAAGTTTACTGTATTACACTGAAATTTTAATTTTCTCAATTCTTCACACAGCCTACTTTTCAAAATGCAACACGTGGCTTAAATAAAATAAATATATTATTTTAAAAGATGGTACAGGACCAAATTGGCATTTCAAAACTGCCTTCTACAGGATTTTGATGCAGCAAAGAAATCAATCAGAAAATTTAAGTCTGTAATCCGAGCCATCTCATTTTCAATGCTAAGAAGTGACGGTCCAGAGAGTCAGTCATTTTTGTGACATATGCTTCTCACAAATGAGTTGATTTTTAATTTAGAAAACAATCTTTTGGTTGTTGCTATTGCCACAGAGAGTCATGAAAAGAATGTAGACAGTACAAACCTGGAAAATTGGACGTAAGAGTTGCGTGTTCACATGTGGTCTTAGCTAGCTCCAAGATTGCCAGTTTGTTTTTAATTACTCCTTTCATAATTGATCAGACACTTATCATCTGCTGTGGGAAACAGTCCAATAAATCTGTCTTGTACTTATCTTTAAGACACACAGATAAAAGAATATAGTTAGTTATCACTTACTTTATTCAGTACTGAGAGCAGTGGCAGCTCTCGCGTAGGTCACACGGGTGGGCCGAGGGTGGGCCAGGTTATAAAATGGGTGGGCCTAACCTTGAGTTTGCTGGTATAAATTTGGAGTTTAAAATAGTTTTATCAATGACAGAGAGCCAAATTTGGACTGTAATTCCGATTGAATTTATATGTTTGTGTTGTGTGAATGTAGTTACTGTATATATTTATATATATGTGTATATTATTTGTATAAAATGACAATATCTTAACTGTACAATGTTTAAATTAGTGCTGACAATAAAGATGATAATTGATAGGCCAAAACTGAATAGCTGAAATATTACACAAAATAAAATACTATGAATGCAAAATAGTAAACAGGCTTTTACTTACTTTTAAAACAATTAGTTCTTCGATTGTTGTGATTAACGCCAAAATCATCAACGACTCTTTTCAAGTCAATGTTCTTGGTCAAAGTCCTTCCTATTGCAAGCACAGACAAATAGCTAAGACGTTCATCAGACATCGAATTTCGTAAATAACTCTTAACACGTTGCATACACGAAAATGTTCTCTCACATGATGCAGAAAAGCTGGAATAGTCATTGCTATTTGAGTCAATTTGTACAAGTCATTGAACGCTAGTTTGTATTGCTCTAACAACTTGTAGCGGGTCATTTTTGGGTGTTTTTATTTTCACCGTTTGGGGCATATATTTATATTTTTATTCAGTTCATTTTCGGGCGGGTTTGGAAAACATTGCGAAGTAATTGTATTGTGCAACGTATGTGTCAGTATAACAGTCAGTGTAACAGAACAGTGAAACAACGCTATAAGACGCAGTTGTTGTTGAGGAATTCGGCGGAGCATCTGCACCTCCACAAAATTCTAAGAACTTTGTACCTGTGTGTGGCAGCGCACATACGCAACTGCTCAATCACGCTCCAAGTGACGCTCTGACAAAAAACCAAGATGGCCAGAGAATGAAATTTTCATCGTTCATTTGGTTTCACTACGGAAGTGTCGTTTAGACCACGCCCACTTAAATGACATCAGCAGAGCCAAGCCCAATATTAAGCTCTGGTCATCCACATATGTCAGCTCCATTCCCTATATAAAATGGTTACACGACAGCAAAGGAACAAGGAGCGACGACGAAAACATCGTGGCATTGAAGAACAACTTCCATGCAGGAACAGGTGGATGTACCTGTTACGTTCTCAATGGCGACACAGTCAACTAGAAGTCGACTCTCTTGATAGACGCTAACAGTTTGGTTTAGGCCCCGGTCGGTGGTGTTCTAAATACGTCTAACTCAATCATATCGTTAATACCGACCGGGACCCGAAGAATTAACGACTTTGTGAATTGTTGCATTGCAGTGATGGTCTGGTAACATTAATAACAATGAATGGAATCGTAACAAAGCACGTGTTCGGTCGGTAGTGCGTATCCCCTTAAAACTAAAACGAAATGTGCATTGATTAACTATGGTGTTATTTGAATATAATCTTTTATGGGGGTTTTTGTGTGTATATTGTGTGAATGCGTGTGCGAGCAAAAGCTGGGCTACCTTATAAATATAAGAAGTATATTATCAATGTAAGATGTATTTAACCTTATCAATACCTGTTTTGTTCTTGTGTGTCGTGGAGTAAGGAGGAGCTGTTTCAGTAAGTAAAGTGTTTCTTTCATAACAAAATGTGTTAGTCTAAGTTATTTCGTCATTGCCATTTCCTCATTTCTGTGTTAAAAATTCGTCTAACGTTCCGGAATCTTTCTGAGTTATTAATTGGGTGGGTCAGATTGCTAAATTGTCCGTTTTATTTAGGGTGGAGTGTAAAGGTTTTCGATATTTTATCCTATAAAAAAATAATCGTGGCGACCTTGGTCTTCTGGTAAAATTTCAATAACAGGTAAGTGTTGTAATTGCGTGCAGGTAAGTCCTGGTAGGGTATTTTATGTATTTATATATTTAGGCCTCTTTTTTATTGTTACAAATGTCGACGCGCTGCCAGGATTTTCGTTTAATTATAATTTTATACGAGATAGACCTATTTTAATACACAGAAAATAGGATGTGGTAATGACGAATTTATAAAAACGATGTATCGTATATAATTACGCATGTAGGTTAGGTTTGTATCATTGCGATTTACAGAGATAAAGTAAAAATTACAAAAATGGAAAATAATCAATTTGAGAATAGTGATGTAATGAGTATGTTACAATTAATTTTAGAACAAAATAAAGAAATGAAGAGGGATACAAATATTAAATATAATGAACTGAAGAATGATTCTGACGCTAAATTTAATGAACTAAAAAATCTGAATAATGAGTTAAAAAATGAAATACAAGAAATGAATAAATGTATAGAAAGCACTAACGAAACAATAAAAAACAGTTTAAATAAGTTAGAACAGAAGGCTGAGAAATTAGGTGACAATGTTTTAAATATGACAAAATGTAAAAATGACGAAATAGTAGACAATTTTGAGAGTATAGTGGGGGTGAAGAATAAGGTAGAAGCAAATGATGAAAATATAATAACAAATAGTACTAATGAAAGTATAGAATGCAGTGATTATGAGATGTTAATGTGTGTCAGTGAGTTAGAGAGAGAGAGAAAAAATAATGTTGTAGTAGAGTGGGGACAGAGGGGAAATTTTCCTTTTATTATTTACGATGATTTAATGTGGTCACAAGAGTTTTTGAAGGGCAAGAGTCCCGTGTTAGTAGAAGATTTGAGTTTAGTTTATTTGTATAAGTTTATACCCTCTGTGCGGAATGATTTTATAAGTATGAGATGGTGTTATGATGAGAGTGATTTAAATAGAGAATTGTGTGTTGAGAGAGAGATAGAGTTATATGAATTAAAGAGAGATTATGAGGAGTTGAAAGAAATATTAGAAGTATATTTAAACCCGAATGATGTAATTGATAATACAAAAGTAACTAACCCGATATTGGAAATATTTACTGACGGAGAGTTAACAGAAATACTTAACGCAGACTTGGTGAATGATTATTATGGTATAACAGATAAATTGAAATTGTTTGGTTATGACACACAAGACAACAATATGTGTGTCAATACAATTGAAAAGTGTTATTTAGAACCAAGATTAATTTTTGACGATGGTGGCTGAACTAGAATATCAGTGTATAGACCTTGTTAGATACTGTAAATTCTGGTAATGACCTTGCTGATTTGGACATCTGAAGTGAGATACACTTGAACAATTTTGACGTATATTTTGTAAATAATATTGAATTCATTTGTGTGTATTGTGAAATGTAATGTGTATATGTTTTAGAAAATGTTGTATTAATAATAATAATATTATTAATATTTTTGCACTCTAATTAAATAACAAAATAATTACGAAGACAATAGTTAATGATTTGTAGAATGTTGATAATAATTGAGATATGTTATTTTAATAATCAAATGAATATTTAATTTTAATAATAAATTGAATTAAATAAGTGGAGATGTGTAGATAGTGTGATTGAATATTATGTGTTTGAATTTTATAAGGTAATTAAATTGTTTGGTGAGATTTTGATTTAATAATAATTAATAAGTAAATAAATGTTAAATGGTTTATTTTGTGGAACATAATGATTAAAAATATGTATTAATAATAAATTTAGAATTTTTGAAAATCTGATTACAACACAGGATAAATTCATCATGATGATAAATAAAAAGAGTTAATGAAAAATTTTAAGTAATAATGTTTATAAATTTTTATATAAATTATTTAAAAGAGAATTGTTTGTTTGATGTATGCTAATAATCCAGGTTTACTGCTATTTGTGTATTGTGTTATGTGATGTGTTATAACAGTGTAGGGTGGAACTGCTATGGGAGAAGGTTGTAAATTTTGTATTTAAAATTGTTCAATTTTGAAAGGTATCCATGGTGTTTTAATTATGTTAGGATATCAGCTGATCAACAATACCATGTCAATGGTATATTGGTTTGTAAATGTTACAAATAATTAATGTTCGATGTACTACAGATATTTTGAAGTAAAGATAAAAAGAGTATGCAAATTAATAAAAGATAATTCATGGGTGATAAGTGTTTTATGGGACATGTAGACCTGTCCAAGTTGAATTAAAAGTTGAATGTGAAATGATGGAGATGAATATAATGTAATGCTGTTTTTGAGTTGATGTGATATAACAGGATTTTGTGAAATATAGATGTTGACACAGTGGTAATGGAGACTTTATGTAGATTTTGAATGATATATGGTTGTTTTTATAGTTAATGAGGTTATTTTGTGTATTTGTAGTAATGAAATGAGATTGAGAATTTTGGGGATGGCAATTTTGTATTAGGGGGTAGTGTATTTGGGGAGTCCGCAACAAGGGTTGGGACGGGATAGGGACCGATTGGCGCCGGAAAGGGTTACCTAGGGGGAGTCCAGGGACCAACATAAGGGAATGAGTTTTGGGAAGGAAACACGTATCCTATGTACAAAGGGTTAGAGAGTATTTTATATGTAGAGAAGGCGGCGAATTGTGTTAAATGATAAGTTGGGGTTTAGAATGTCCTGATTAGTAGATATTTTTGATAGAATTGGGTGTCTTGGGAGTTGCAGTTGATAAATATTAGAGTCAGGGGGAGAAAGTTTATATATGTATAGAAATCTCATACAGAAAAACGAGAGTAAATAATTTACATCACCCACAGTATATTAAGGTAAGATTGTTGAAAAGCCAGAGAGATTCATGATAAAGAATATACAATTGTTTATTTTTTTTAACCAGTGACAGAATTTTGATAAAATTTGAAAATAATGTAAAGTTAAGAATTGTTTGTTTTAAATAATTTAAATGTCAAGTTGATGATTGATTATATTAATATTTTGTTTATTATAAATATTTTATGTTACTATGTTTTGTATTTCAAGTTAGGATATTACAGATGTTTAAAGTGTTTTCAGAAATCCTACATAACCTATGTAGGTCAAGGGTTTTGGACTTGACCTAGTTATGATCAGCTGATGAGTTCATACACCTACTAAGCTTGTGTATAGTAGGAAGCTAATTGTGATTTGTTTGTTTAATTAATTCAAACCAATATTTGAATAATTTTAATAAATGTTATTTAATAAATAAATTTAATAAATATTTAATGAATAATTTTTTTTGAATTTTAAAATTTTGAAAATTTTAAATTTTTTTTGAAAAAAAAAAAAAATTTTTTTTTTTTATTTTTCGCCTGCCAGCGAGTGAATATGTTGAGTAATGATTATGTTATTGTGTATGTATTAATGATGTTTCTTTTATTGTATTGCTCCATATTGGTAGACTATAAGTGATTCTCCATGTTAGAATAGAAATGTTTATATTAGTAGAAATGTCTAGGTTAAGTCATGTGAAGCAAAAAGTTAGAAAAAACAGGAAGAGAATTTTTTGATAAACGATTATTTTTTGAATTTTGAATTTTTTAAATTTTTGATAAATTTTAAAAGAAAGTTTTATTCTTATGTGTTATGATAACATGTAATGTTAGTATGTGTGAGCCCAGTATTTGCTAAAGGCAGCCCAGCTTGCAAAAAAGGGGATCCATATCGGCGGAGGAGCTGGAATGATTTTAGCCAGGGATTGAGGATTTTTGGGGTAGTATGTTAGAAGGCGAGGTGCACCGTGGTGCGAGTCTGATCGATTTCTCGGTGTTGGGATCTCTTACGGAGAAGTCCAGTGATCTCGTTCAGATGAGTCCATGGTCACTGAGCCAGGGGGGTCGTGTACCCATGCAGATTAAGAACCAGGGGGTTGTTGGCACCAGTTCCTCACCGGTCCTCTTCGGGGTTATCGATGAGATTTCTTCTGTCGTGAACAGCAGAATTCTCATCGAGGGGGTATTGTAGCGGGTCATTTTTGGGTGTTTTTATTTTCACCGTTTGGGGCATATATTTATATTTTTATTCAGTTCATTTTCGGGCGGGTTTGGAAAACATTGCGAAGTAATTGTATTGTGCAACGTATGTGTCAGTATAACAGTCAGTGTAACAGAACAGTGAAACAACGCTATAAGACGCAGTTGTTGTTGAGGAATGCGGCGGAGCATCTGCACCTCCACAAAATTCTAAGAACTTTGTACCTGTGTGTGGCAGCGCACATACGCAACTGCTCAATCACGCTCCAAGTGACGCTCTGACAAAAAACCAAGATGGCCAGAGAATGAAATTTTCATCGTTCATTTGGTTTCACTACGGAAGTGTCGTTTAGACCACGCCCACTTAAATGACATCAGCAGAGCCAAGCCCAATATTAAGCTCTGGTCATCCACATATGTCAGCTCCATTCCCTATATAAAATAATGGTTACACGACAGCAAAGGAACAAGGAGCGACGACGAAAACATCGTGGCATTGAAGAACAACTTCCATGCAGGAACAGGTGGATGTACCTGTTACGTTCTCAATGGCGACACAGTCAACTAGAAGTCGACTCTCTTGATAGACGCTAACAGTTTGGTTTAGGCCCCGGTCGGTGGTGTTCTAAATACGTCTAACTCAATCATATCGTTAATACCGACCGGGGCCCGAAGAATTAACGACTTTGTGAATTGTTGCATTGCAGTGATGGTCTGGTAACATTAATAACAATGAATGGAATCGTAACAAAGCACGTGTTCGGTCGGTAGTGCGTATCCCCTTAAAACTAAAACGAAATGCGCAATGATTAACTATGGTGTTATTTGAATATAATCTTTTATGGGGGTTTTTGTGTGTATATTGTGTGAATGCGTGTGCGAGCAAAAGCTGGGCTACCTTATAAATATAAGAAGTATATTATCAATGTAAGATGTATTTAACCTTATCAATACCTGTTTTGTTCTTGTGTGTCGTGGAGTAAGGAGGAGCTGTTTCAGTAAGTAAAGTGTTTCTTTCATAACAAAATGTGTTAGTCTAAGTTATTTCGTCATTGCCATTTCCTCATTTCTGTGTTAAAAATTCGTCTAACGTTCCGGAATCTTTCTGAGTTATTAATTGGGTGGGTCAGATTGCTAAATTGTCCGTTTTATTTAGGGTGGAGTGTAAAGGTTTTCGATATTTTATCCTATAAAAAAATAATCGTGGCGACCTTGGTCTTCTGGTAAAATTTCAATAACAGGTAAGTGTTGTAATTGCGTGCAGGTAAGTCCTGGTAGGGTATTTTATGTATTTATATATTTAGGCCTCTTTTTTATTGTTACAAACTTGAGCAATGCAAGTAGATTTACCGTCTCCACTCCGGTTTGTTGTTCATAGGATGAGATTTTTTAATATTTTTATTTCTGCCTCCAACGAATCAGTGTTGCATGAATAATTTTGTGCCAACGGCATTAACATTTCTTTATTCAGGAACATTTTACTTTTGGAATTCAGACAAGTGATTCCTTTAATTATTGCAGAGTTTAAAATAAAACGTCTCTCAAGTTCGCTATCTATGATATGTAGAATTTCATCAAATACTAGAGACTTGAAATCAGTTGGGTGTACAGGTTTCAAGCTGTCTTTATTTGGCATATCACAAACATATTCCACAAGATGTTTTAGTAACTTTCGAATTCTGCCAAGGGTAGAGGAATCTGTGGGAATATCAGCGCCTATTTTTGTTGCTACATCTACACTTTCTTTCCACACAGAAGTGAAACCTGTATCAGATTCATGCATTTGGTTGAAAAGATCCCTTGTAGTTTCGACCAAATTGTGTCGCAGCAACAATATCACAATCTTTGCCCTGGATGAAATCAGACAGTGACTTGCATTCTTTCAACAAACGTGTGAACAGGCATAAATGAAAAATAAAAGAAAAGTTCAACTTGGCACTGAATCCTGATGCTTCTGCAGTTCGTTCTGAATTTTCACTCTGGATATTTACTAGTGTTACAATAATAGCTTCAATTGTCTTCTTCACAGCCAAACATGTAGCGTACTGACAGGACCATCGGGTGTCACTTAACTTTTTCAATTCCACTTTTCCTATCTTCATTTTCATTTGTGTATCTATAAACATTTGATGGACTGCCGACCCACTCATGAAAACATACAGTCCCTGCAGTGTCATAAAAAAATCTGTAGCTGACTTGATCCCTCTACATGTTGCCACTATAACGAGATTCAATTTATGGTTCATACAGTGTGTGTAGATGGCTTGTGGAAATTCCCTGCTTAAAAGAGCTTGAACACCTGCACAAGAGCCACTCATGACTGCAGCTCCATCATACGTTTGTGCAACACAGTAGTTTAAATCAACTCCACAGTTTGATAGTTTTTGTTTAATACAAATTAATAAAGAAGCATCCAATTTTTTTGCAGGTTCAAAGCCTAGAAATCTTTCATATATATTCCCATCTAAATAGTAACGAATCATTATTGATAATTGCTCAGTTTTTGAACAATCTCTTGACTCGTCAACCATTAGAGCAAAATACTGAGCTTTTTTTACTTCATCTGTTATATGTTCTACCACAATATTGCTCATGGTGCTAAGAATTTCATTTTGAATACCATGATGAGTGTATTTTTCTCTTTTATATTCAAGCTTTTTTTTAACAGTTGGATCTTTTTTTCCTATAAGTTCCATTAATTCTAAAAAATTTGCCTTGTTTTCACTCTGTTTCGATTCATCATGACCTCTTTGAGCTACTCCTTGTAGGGCTGTGAATCGAAGTACTTCAGCAATTGTTTCAATGTATGCTCTGTTTTCTTAAACTTCAAGAGCATACGTTTCATCTAGCACAGCAGCAATTGATGCTTCCTCCCCAAACTTACTTTTTAAATTTTTGAAAGACTCCCAAGCAACTAAAGAATGTTCGTGGGATGAGCTGTTGTCATGCTGCTTAAAACTGGAATTAGATTCTGTTGCTCTTTTCCAATTACTGTAGTGTAACCTTCATTTAAAAAACTAAGCAATTCACTTTTTGTGCCTTGAGTTTGGGGACGAAAAAATCGACAGGCAAAACAAAATGCAGCATCATTTATAATACTGTATTCAAGCCATGGGTGGATTTTGTACCAACCTGGCTGGAAATTCCTTTTTCTATCTCCAAACTGGCGAAAAGGAAAGTTCTTTTAGTTCATCAGTAAGTTTTGTAGCTATATCACTAATTGAACCAGATGGATTAATGCTGCTGGTGCTACTGCTAGCAATAGAAAATAAATCAGTACCTTTATTTTCACCGAGTTCTTCTTCATTTTCTGACTGTTTTCTTTCTTTCCCTACTTCCATATCATCATCATCGAACACAATTTTCTTCAGGTTCAGTTTTGGGATCCTGAAAACTAACCTCAGCAGTTACAGGTGTAGACGTTGTAATGTCCTCTTCATTTGGTTTAACAATTTTTTGTTGCAGAATGAAGAAGTCCGAAATGCTAGGACGTTTTGCCATTTTTATTGTCACTTTTCCACATTCACTTTCAATAAGACACACAATATTCTACACAAACCGTCAAACACGAAACACAGATTACTGTCATGAGACCTTTTATTGTTTATATGCAAATTAACCTCAAACGTATTGAAACATACATAACATAAAAACCGAAAGAAAGAATCGAACATGAGACAAACTGCTGTCCATATTTAAATAAAATTGGCAGTTAAACATGTTAACTCTGCTTATGCAAACCACAAAACCACAGACAAAAATAAAATTGTTGACTTAACAAAAACGAAAGTACGACCGCAGACCGAGAAACCAAGACTGACCGACCGACAGTTTGTGTACACTCTGACGGTTGTTTGTTTCATGTTTCCGTTCTAAAGATCTTTTAGTTTCGTTCTAAACATGTGGAAAACATATTTATTGTTGAATGTTATAAAAGATAGTTTGACTTTGACCTCTGAAATTTCTCCGTCTTATCTGGGTGGGCCAGAGGGTGGGCCCGGGCCCACCCGTAGCGCCGCCACTGACGAGAGGCTCAGTACATTAAAATTTTCAATGGCTGCACTGACTGCTTCAAAACGCTCACCTAATCACATAATTACAATGTCCAATAAAAACTTGGTTATAAATTTCAACTTGAAATCGTGAAAGCCATATTTAACAATCTATCATTTATATTTCAAAAATGCGGGGCGTTTAATATTATTACCTTTTTGAAGTTATTAACTTGTTGAAAAACAATCAGGCAGTTCCTATCCTTTCCCATCCCTATTCTTTACCCTATCATTAAGACTGCGTTCCTGAAGATCATGCGTCCTCTCTCCAGTTGCAGGCCCTGTGTGTCCATATTGCTGCCCCTTGATTATGGTATACATATGTAAACTCCAAGTTATCTTCTGTTTTGATCACTAGGTAATGATTCACCATGGGTGTATGCAGAGTGGAGGGTGGGTGGGGGGGGAGTACTCCCCTTGAAATTTCACTCAGCTGAAAAACTGTAATAGTCTTTTATTATTGTCATTTCAATGCAAGTCTAATTATTGTTTATTATCAGCAATAGTAATTAATTCTTTATGTCTACAGAAACGTTCTTATGAGATGAATACCTTAATATTTAATTTCCCCACTTCCCCTACAATGTAATTCTGTATCAGATTCATGTACATGCTTACACATATTTGCATATTTGTGCAAGCATGCATAATTGCATTTTCTTGAATGTGTGTATCCTCTTTAATATACAAGTTTAAATATACTGTCATGGTTTTCATGCAGACATTCAACATCTCTGGTAATGTTAGAAATAGTGTTGTGGAAATTGTCTCAGACTGTGATAAGTTTGAAGTGTGTGTAAAAGCACAAGTCTAGAATATGTTTACAAAACTGTACAGAATCGTCCTTGAAGGCAGAAAGGAAATCATTCACAGTGTTTGTAAGCTTTTCAGGTTTGCACATTCAAGATAGTACAATACATGTTGGCGGATGAACTAAACAGGAGATAATTAGGCTAGATGAAAATTTGTTCTGTAACTTTAAAACAATGACCAGAAAGGTAATTGAGTTCAAATGCTCAAGGATCTTCGAAGTTTGTTCACTACTGCTCACCAGACCTTACGACCTGTAAATCCTATAACTGTAACTTCTTCCTTTTTCTAAAATGAAAATGTTTGCTGAAAGAGTAGCACCTTGATCCAAAGGGCCCAAACCGAAGTACAGCTGATACTTAATGCACTAATTCCTACAGACATTTAGATTTTGCAGGATTCTTCCAATCATGAGAAAACATCTAGACTAAAAACTGATTATTTTTATTTAAAAAATTCTCTAACCTTCTGTACAATACAGTACACAAACTTTTTAAATTGCAAATTGCACTATGAGGATTTTGAATAACAATAACAACATAATAATGTTCTAATGCAAGTAAAACTATTACACAAATGTTGACAATGTGATCACTATACTGTGTTACTCATGATTTGAACATACATAATATTTTCTTAATCCTGCCTAATTACATGAACATGAATTGTATTTGACATTATCTTCCAAAATATAATGCCATTTAGTTATCTAATATGGTTAATATCTGAGCATCAATGGCTTGTGTGTGTGTGTGTGTGTGTGTGTGTGCGTGTGCGTGTGTGTGGGGTGTGTGTGTGTGTGTGTGTGTGTGTGTGTGTGTGTGTGTGTGTGTGTGTGTGTGTGTGTGTGCGTGTGCGTGTGCGTGCGTGCATGCGTGCGTGCGTGCGTGCGTGCGTGCGTGCGTGCGTGCGTGCGTGCGTGCGTGCTTTCTAGGGCAGTAATACTCTTCTTCTTCTTCTTCTTCTTCTTCTTCTTCTTCTTCTTCAATACTACAGCCTAACATGAGCTCTGGCCTCCAACACCAACCTTCTTCAATGTCTTGCATTCATTGCCATCTCAGCATAATCCCTCATGTCCATTCTCCTGAGATCTTCCAGCATACAGTAACATCCAACCATCTTATCCTAGGTCGGCCCCTTTTACGTTGCTGCTACACACCTGTGTTCTCAAGATTTTCTTTAGCATACGCTGATCATCCATCTATTCTATGCGACCTAGGTGGTGTACTTGTTGACCTTTTTTGAACCTTACAATACCTTGATGCTTAAATAGCTCAACTGTCGCCATGCTATTCCTTACTCTCCATTCATCATCTTCCTTACCAGGCCATAAACATGTCATACAATTTTTCTTTTCAAACCTTCTCATTGTTTCTTGTTCCATTTTTGCTAATCTCTAAATCTCACCTCCATAAGCAACAACCAGTCTAATAATTGGCTTATATATTTTTCATTTTTGTGTTGAGAGCAATGAATTTGCTTCTCAAGAGTCGACTGTTAGCGCAGTATGCCCTATTTCCTATTTGTATCCTGTCCTGTATCATCATATTTATCCATCCTTCATTATCTATCATGTTATCTAGATTGTTAGATTGTAACGGGACAAAATACGCTACAAGATATCGAAACCGCATCAAATGAATTACCCTACATTCACAGATTCTTTTTCCTTTCTTATGCAAAAATTAGCATGTATTTAGTTTTGCTGGTATTTATATTCAATCTCATTCCAATGGATTTTTGATTTAGCTCCTTGCAAACCTCAACTACCCGTTGACCTGATCTAGCCATTATCATATCATCATTAGCACAAGCACATATATATATTTGGCTTGTTTTATTTAATATTGTTCCTCCAAGGTTTACTGTTATTAGATCAAATCACATAGTTCTTCAAGTAGGTACAAGGTACGGAACTTTACATGTACACATAATTGTATGTGATAAAAAACAAATAGTTATTCATCATCCTTATCATCATCACCTTCACAGATTAAACCAAAAATGGTCTGCTCCAGTCTCAAATAGGAAAAGATTAGAGCTGGTCACTCCAGCATTTCCTCGGACGTCCCACACCTCTCCGTCCCCTCAGCTTATAGTTCCAGAGTTGTTTGGGGATGCGGCAGTCATCCATTCGGCAAAGATGTTCCCACCAATTCAGCCGATACTGGGCGATCCTGTCGAGTATACTCATAATATTCAGTTCCTGCCATATATCTGTGTTTCTTCTCTGATCATGGAGAGTATACCCTGCCATGTGCCTGTGAAATCTCATTTCAGCCACTTGGAAGCGACTGGCCTGGCCTTTCGTTAAAGTCCAATTCTCAGACCCATAAAGAAGTATGGAAAGAGCCATCACCTTGTAGAATTTTAGACGTGTTCCTTTACTTGCTGACTTAAGGATTCGCCTAATGGTCCCGCACATAAGGTTGAACTTATGCAACTTATTCACGTCATTGCATGCATTATAAGACACACTATAGCCCAGGTATTCAAAATTGCTAACTTGTTTCAGGACAGTACCATCTATAATAATTTTGCCCGTACAATAAATAATGATCAGTTCCATGTAGTTATTCATTACTAATTAATTATAACTAGAAGTTCTTGTATTACTGAATTCATTGAATCTAAGTTGTTATGACCATACCATTTCCCAGACTCAAATCATGACTGTACTCCTGTACAGAAGTACAATCCTGGAGGCTATACATACGAGACCTTTAATTTTCTCAGCTACTGAGACACGTAGTAGTCTCAATGATTCACTGTCTCGTTACTGAGAGTCCATAAGACTAAACCACAAAGTGCTGTTTTCACATGTACTGATACTTAAGATCTTGCATCTGAACATGATATTGGATATCAAATATCAAATATGAATTATAAACATAATGTTTACGATATACAATATAACACAGTTTTTAGAATTTTAGAGTAGAATTAGTAAACAATCATATACATAACTAAAATTATGTAGATACGATTAAATTGAATGTCTAATTAAGGATTAAATGGCAGAGAAAATCAATAAGTAGTGGAATAATCCCATGGCAGAGAAAGTCAATAAGTAGTGGAATAATCCCAAAGAGTATAACCACAGAACATAGGTATACCCTACGAAAATTAGAGAATTAGTCAAACATAAAAGTCAGAATAAAATGACTGAAAAGACAAGACCTCTTTTGAAAGACACCCTCGACAACAAAATGCAATAACTGAAAGAAAGAACCACAGATTAAACGAAGAGTCGATTATTAACTTGAAGAAATTAAATTAAGTTAAAATTACTAAAAAAATAAATAAATGAAGAATCTGTTACTAACTTGAAGAAAATCTAAGTCCTATAAGAAAGAAACATATTTAAGGGCAGCACGTAGAAAACTTCTATACCTGCTAATTATTTAACTAAAATATTTAAATCTAATGATATCCTTTCTGGTGCCTTTATAAAAAAACTTGAATATTTAAGAAATATAAATTGAGCTAGTTACTCCAAAAGTCTTTTTATACTTCCTCTCCCTTCAAATATTAAGGCTGCGACCTGTTGTGCCTTCTGGTCATGCTTCCACCACCAGCAGAGAGAGTTGTGTGTGCATAGTGTATCTAGCCCAGCTATCAAACAAGACTGCTATATTATTTACCCCCAGCAACAGGTGTGAGGTGGCAGACCGAATTGCGACCTTGGCTTGATCCCACAGCCTTTTGAGAATTGCAAATGAAACCAATGTACTGACCAAAATCACAATTATACCAAAAGTAGTGAATCGAATTAATACTAACTAAACTAACTAGGCGAGTTCTTGACACAACTATCATAAGAAGGTATATTGATGCTTTGTGAACTGCAGAGGTGACACTGATGACATGCAGAGAATAATAAACACTTGTATAAGACGAGTTTTCCGGGCTGTTTGGCCGTGGTCTACAGTTTAATGACAAACCAAATGTTTCAATAGCACCACTGGCTGCCATCATCAGTGGAATTTAAAGAAATCCAAGACCTCCTGAATGTAGGTTGTTCTCGTCAGGCCCACAGTACTGTGGTAAAGGCTTTACCTTGGATTTCTTTAAATTCCACTAATGATGGCAGCCAGTGGTGCTGTTGAAATGTTTGGTTTGTCATTAAACCGTAGACCATGGCCAAACAGCCCGGAAAACTCGTCTTATACAACTCACACCGGCAGTGAAAGTCTTAGGGCAATTTTAATAATAAACACTGTCTTGTTGAATACATAGAAGCATATATTTTTAATTTTCCATTTTTGTTCTCAGTCACTTGAAATACTGTGATTATTATACATTTTGGTCAAATGTTTGCATTTACAGAATCAGGGTCATACCTAGAGGTTAGCGAGGAAGGCTGCTACCAGGAAACACAGGTGTGTCTTGTAGCAAAAACATGTTTTTAAATCATTGGCCTTTAGAATAAAACTCTCTTGAAGTGCACTTCTCACAGGAGCCCAATAATTTTACACACAATTTACAAAAATTCTCGAGTTCACTACTGTGTTTAGGGATATGGAGAATACTTCATATGGATTAATCTTTCATAGTGTTGTGATGCTGTTATCCTGCTAGGTCTTGCCAAGAAATTCATATCTGTTTGGAGTTTTTTCATAGCAAGAGTTTATCTTTTTTTTTACTTTATAAGTGTTATGGTCTACTACCGAATGTCTCCTTCAACCAGATGGTTCAGTTGGCAACCTTGACCTATCCAGTAATAATATTAGGTTTATTCTACTTTAACATTTTTAAAGGGTGGGTGAACTGCCTTCGAAAGCTCCTGCCAGTCAGTCTCCATAAATAAATTTTACTTTTGATGTTTTGATCCCCAAGATGATCCTCAGAACGTGAGAGCGGAGGGGGGGAGACTATTACTGACTGTCTACTTATATAATTATATTGCTATTATTATATATATAAACTTTCACAATTGAACTTACTTTCACTTATCTTTCCCAAACGTTTCGAGGTGATGTTCCTCTTCCGCAGTGGGATTAAATACTGAATGTCATTTTAACAGTATAATGGTTATGGACTGGTGTGTGTGGTAGGGGTTGATGGTGGGAGGGAATTGGCGCTGAGGTTCAAATTGTGTGTTTGGATCAATGTATCGAATAGTGTATGTGATCTATAATGTAATTGTTTATTTAATATGTTGTTTGGTTGTAGTGCGTGATGTCTGTATATTTCAAATTGTTCAGCTGTGTTTAGTTTTCTACTTTTAGGTAAGTAGTGTAATATTTCCATGTTGTGTTCTATGTTTGTGTAACTGTGGTTTTCGTTTTGTAAATGTGTGCCAAATGTGGAATGTATGTAGTTTGTGGTGAGGGCTTTTGTATGTAGAACAAACTACATACATTCCACATTTGGCACACATTTACAAAACGAAAACCACAGTTACACAAACATAGAACACAACATGGAAATATTACACTACATACCTAAAAGTAGAAAACTAAATTCAGCTGAACAATTTGAAATATACAGACATCACGCACTACAACCAAACAACATATTAAATGAACAATTACATTATAGATCACATACACTATTCGATACATTGATCCAAACACACAATTTGAACCTCGGCGCCAATTCCCTCCCACCATCAACCCCCACCACACACACCAGTCCATAACCGTTATACTGTTAAAATGACATTCAGTATTTAATCCCACTGAGGAAGAGGAACATCACCTCGAAACGTTTGGGAAAGATAAATGAAAGTAAGTTCAATTGTGAAAGTTTATATATATATAATAATATTTATAAAGTGAACGAAGAGGATGAATCAACAAGATAATTATAATTATATTGCTTTATAGTGCTTTTCGTTGGCTGCAGGCTTGGCCAGTTATGTGATAAATTTTTTTACACCCACCTGATAAATGGTTTTGTGTAGCTCCTGAAGATCTCATGCAGGTTTTGTTTTCTTATGCCTGACTAGGTGATGGTGGGAACAGATCTATTATTTCTTCTCTACCTTTCCTGCTAAGGTATTGACTTATTCTAAATTTTTGTGGTCAGAGTAGTATGATGTGGCAATTTTGTTTTTAGTTTTGCAGATGTTAGTACAAAACTAGTTCTTGCAACTAAAGATGGCTGCCATGGGAGTTGGCAAACATTTTCCAACAATTTTTACAACAATCAGCCATGGTGAGTCAGCCCAAAATCTTTCAACTACTTTAATAACAAAGGCTGAAGTAAAAGCCTTCAAAGTTTATCAAATCCACTATTATAAAAATACGCTTTTCAATTGATTTGAAGGAAAAAAACTATAAACTGCATTTCTTTAAAATTATATGATATGAACTTGCCTTACATTGGTTGGTTTAAATCTAATCTGTATAAAAACTTTAAAGTACTCTGGATGGCACTACTGCTAGTATCCACTCAATAATGATAAGACATCATAAATGTTCATAGCTGAGAGGGACTAGAAACAATTTGTTTTAAATGCAAAAGCGATCTATTGACAAAATGTGAAAATAACATATTGATGTAGTTACTTGTAAATAAACTATACATGGACTGTAATTAGAAATAAATTGAACAAAATTACTATATGCTTAAAACAATATGATAGGTGCCACTAAGAGAAATAATGGACAGTATAAACTGCAGAGAAATAATGAATTCAGTATAAATAATTCTACAGTTTTCCTGATCATTGACCTGAAAGTGTTGATGCTCCTTATCTAACAAGAGGGTAGATGTAAATAACCATCCCTGCAGATCATGCATATGTTAAATACAACTATTTCATTAACGACTCACAACACAAAGTTTTTCATGAGTAAAAACAAAGTTTTACCTTACAACCTGGACCGGTTTTCACTTTTAAAAAGCTTCTTCAGAGGTTGTTGCTGGTAGCGCTTTTTAAAAGTGAAAACCGGTTCAGGTTGTAAGGTAAAACTTTGTTCCGAGTCGTTAATGAAACAGTTGTATTTAGTTAAGTAACGGACACATCATGGACAACGAAATCCAAGAATGCATATGTTCTTGCATGAAGCTGTCACAGAAATTTGGATATATAACTGTATGTATTGTTAATGTGTGTATCCAAATGTACCATTTTCTCTGTGCCTTATGACACATCCTGTCAAGGTTTGAAACACCGAGTATATTACCAGGAACATTGTTTTGATAATAAGCACATGTTGGGGGTCAGAAATGTTTATTATTATTACTGATCAAGACATTCCAATGTTGGGGAAAAGTCTCCCTGAATCTCAAGCCTTAAAGATTATGAGTCTAATCCCCACGGGGGCAGCACTGTGAAGCATTCAGTATTATTAATTAACCATAAATTGTTTTTCTCATCTACTTATATTTTCTTCAATCTTTCATCCGGCGGTAATTGAGAACTTATACTGAGACCTGAAATAACACCCAGGTCAAACTATTTATATTGTTAATCTCATTCCTATAAAATTATGAGGACAATGGTACGGTTATTACATCTCAAGTGAATTAAAATATTACTATAAAAACAGTAAAAGTAGTTTTGAGATTAAGTTTTCAACAAAGTTTTTTTTTCTGTCAATAGCTTCAAACAAAAGGGAATAGTGCTCCACAAAACATCTCTGTGTCAAAAATAATAAAGATATTTTGTGGAGCGTTCTACTTTGTGGTTATGGACGTGGACACAGAAACATGAGATGACATGGATAATGAAGAAAGGGACAGAAACAAGGGACATTCACTTGAAATGTGGATTTGGAGGTGGACGGAGAATATATATTGAAGGAGTTCACGGCAACCAGTACAATGAAACAATAATTAATGGTATCTTATGGTTCTTATCAGTGGCGGTTTCTTAATTGGTGCACATGAGCACGTGAACCCCCTACATAAATAAATATAAATTAATTAATTTTAACAAACACTAAATAAACGGGAAATAATTTGGTTTAGTTTTATGATGCAATAACAAAATGCTCGTTCTGGTAAAACAGTCGTGCAGTCGACGCAGTGTAAGGTGTGCGCACAGCTCTGTACGTGCGCTGCTGGATCAAATGAGAGCGGTGACGTGATGCGGCATTGGCGCGGTGGTGGGGGCAAACCTCTCCCATGTAAAGAATGTGCGCACATTCGGTTTGTGAACCAGTGCTGTTCTAGCCGTTGTAGGCGTCACGTTTCGCTCTCCCAGTGTCGCTCGCGCCCAGTGCAGTTGTGTTTGTATTGTGTTAATGTTGGTGATCGATTAGCAATGGCTGCTACCCCTGTGTCTGTGTTAAAAGAAACAATTTTTTCAAGTATTTCATTAGAAAAGAAACTCGAAATAAAACAACGTGGTCGTCCGACCCCAAAGCTTAATATCGTACAAGTGACCAAAGGTAAAGATAGAGATTTCAAAAGGGAATTTAAAGAAACTTTATATGAAAAGACTTCTTGGCTCTGCGGTTGTGAAGCTACAAATAAACTATATTGTTTCCCTTGTCTGCTATTTGTAAAACAAAGCTCTGAAAACTTAAACTGGATTAAGTATGGTGTGAATGATTTAGGTCATTTACTCTCGAAAATTAAAAAACATGAATGTTCTCAAACTCATTTGAACTCTTTGCTAGAGTTTAACTTGCTTGGTAAAGTCGACATACGTCAGCAGTTGAACAGCGCTTATCGGAGGAATGTAAAAGAACATAATGAAAAAGTAGAGAAAAATCGTTATGCATTATCAAAAATAATTGACTGCATTAAATTTTGCGGCGCTTTTGAACTGGCACTTCGGGGACACAGGGAAGGAGATGATTCTTCAAATCCTGGGATTTTTCGAGGCTTAGTGGATTTTGCTGCTCAGATTGATGCCTCACTAAGAGAACACTTACGTGATGCAACCGTTTTTAAAGGAACATCAAAAGAAATTCAAAACGACCTGCTCGATTGTATGCTTCTTGTTTGCCAGGAAAAGATTAAGGAGGAAATAAAATTTGCAGATTTCTTCTCTGTAATCGCTGATGAGACCACAGATGTTAGTTTGACATTTCAATTAGCTATTGTTTTTCGCTACGTATTACCTAATGGAGAACCAGTAGAAAGATTTTGGGGGTTTATACATCCCCCTGGACACGACTCAGACTCGATCGCTGGATGCATTCTTGGCGCCCTAAAAAATGTTGTTGATAAGCCGGAAAAGTTAATCTCTCAGACTTATGATGGAGCAAACGTGATGAGCGGACACCTAACCGGTGTACAAACAATTATTCAATGACATTACGAGTATGCTTTTTATATCCATTGCTAAGCTCATCAATTAAATCTAGTGATTACTCGAGCTGCTAGCCAAAATCAGCAAGTGCGGATATTTTTCGCGAATTTGAGTGATGTAACAAACTTTTTCAGCAATTCACCTCAAAGAGCAGAAATTTTGGATAATATTGTCGGGAAAAGAATCCCTCGAGCTTCAAGCACTAGATGGAATTTTAAAAGCAGAACTGTAAAAACAGTATTCGAACATCGGGAAGACCTTATTACCTGTATGGAGGAAATAGAATCAACCTCTAAACAAGAATCTTCTATTACCAAAGCTGGAGCAATCCGGCGAATGCTGGAAGACCCAACTTTTGTGTTTTGGCTTACAGTTTTCCATAATATAATGCCACACGTCGACATTTTATACAGACAAATTCAGCTTACCTATACAGATCCTGTGCGAACAAAAAAGGACGTGGAAACCTTTCTGAGGGAAATAAATAAAGAAAGAGAAAAAATGAACTCCGTGAAAAGTGCTGTAGACCAGATGCCTCTACAACGCAAAAGAGCAAGACATGAAGAAGGCGGTCATGCTAATAGGACGATCGCGGCTAAAGAAGTATGTGATGTAATTTTGACGCAAATAAAAGAGCGGTTTTCATTTACATCGCACCATTCAGCCGTATCCCTTATTGTTCCTCAAAAATTTAGTGAGTACAGTAAATCATTTCCTCAATCTGCATTAGATGAAACAATAGAAAAATACCCCTTTTTGGACAAAGCAAAGCTAAAAACCGAACTTGGAGTGTTTTACCGACGTGAAGACATAAGATGTATGAATGGTGCTGTGAGCTTACTGCAATTTCTTATACAAAATGATCTGAAAGATTCGTTTTCAGAGTCATATAAGCTTTTAAGGATGATATCGACAATCCCAATGACTTCAGCTGAAGCCGAACGATGCTTCTCGACTCTGAAGAGGATAAAAACCTTTTTGAGAAGTACGATGTCTCAAGAAAGACTTAATGCCTTAGCCATGTTATCAATAGAGAAAGAACTGGTGAAGACCCTCCCTAAGTTTAATGAAATAGTGATTGATAGATTTGTTTCCAAGAAAGACCGAAGGATGGACTTTGTTTACAAGAAGTTCACTTAGTTTTTGTTAAAGATCCGATTAACCTACTGATACTTGTAAGTAGTATGTATATAATTTTACTATTGTTTCAGAACGTGATTGCTATCATTATTACTAAATTTAATTTTTCTAAGATTAATTAAATAAATAATCCAGTTGAAGCTTAGTAAACTACAATGTTAGATTCATTTTGTTAATATTACTTACTAAAATTATTTAAAATTTCTTAGTAACGTCATTTACTTTAATGTTGAAAAATTATTGGAAATGCTACTGTCAGTGCAAATATTAGCAGGCACATGGATTAATAACGTACAATATTATCTGTGTGAACCCCTGGTGAGTTTACTCACGAGCCGCCACTGGTTCTTATAAGAAAACCCTGATGAGATTGCACTTCAAGAAACAAGCACAAATAACTCCAGACTGCACTTCACCAAATGAACACGGCAATAAAAGACACATGTGATATGATGATAAAGCAAGAAAAAACAAAAGTTATGAATTGTTCCAGAACAGGAAAATGGAAGGATGGGACATTTCTGGATGGTAGGAAACTAGTACAAGGTGATTCTTTTAAATATCTTGGGAGCTACAACACATCAGGTAGGACCTGATTTAAAAAGTACAATTGCACAAGCAAGAAGGGTATTTTTCAAGAAAAGATCTCTTCTGGGATCCAGAAACATGTCTGTGGAAACTAGAAAGAAATTTGTAGTTTCATTTGAAGCGTATGCACATATGTCTTGAAAACCTGGACTTTGAGGAAAGTGGAGATGAGCTACATTGATGTTGTGCTGGAGGAGGGCCTTAAGAATATCATGGACGGAAAGAGTGACTAATGATTAGGTACTGAAGAAAGTCGGTGAAAAAAGGACACTGACTGCATCCATTGTGAAAAGAAGAAGCAATATGGATGGTCATCTGCTATGCCAGTCAAACTGGTTCACCACGTGTATTCAGGAGCATAGTGGGAGGGGAAGGCCCAGGCAGGAGTCTAAGAATGGAGTTTAAGAAGGAAGGTATGTATGATCATGAG
Organism: Magicicada septendecula; assembly: GCA_034769895.1. Lineage (NCBI taxonomy): Eukaryota > Metazoa > Arthropoda > Insecta > Hemiptera > Cicadidae > Magicicada > Magicicada septendecula. The sequence goes on along the minus strand of CM068373.1, from coordinate 158,597,495 downwards.
GCTGTCTGCAGAAAGGAATAAATTACAAGCCTACCAACCTTTGGGTTGAGGAGAAGAAGAATAAGAGGAGAATATATCGGGGACTCCTGGCTTGGGCTGTTTTTCATGGAAAAAGAAGCAAGGGAGGTGAAGAATGAAGCATCTGACGGTCCTAAAATGTGGAGTGCTGTATGAAAACATGAAGGCCTAATTCTGGAATATACATAACAGTGGTGGTGTCTGGGGTAGAGCACCATATGATGTGACTAGGATACCTGTTAAGCAATGTTTGTGCTAAACCACCATAACAAAGTATTTACATTTCAATACAATTATCAAGTCATTACTGGACTACCAAACACACAATATGTTAAAACTGAAACGCATTATCAATACTGATCAGCCAGTGTGTTTTAGCAACATTCGTTTTTAACACTTATCTTAAGTAACCAACAATTTAACAAAACTAAGGTGGAGAAATGTAGCAGACACCACCGTCAGTTTTCTGTTAAGGTGGTAATGAACTGAATATGAAAACAGAAAATAAAAAGGTGCCACTAAATTAATTCTGCCATTTTAGGAAGTAAAATCATAAAAGATAGGAGACACAAGGAAGAGTACAAAGGTAGGGTTATACAACAAGCAACGAGAAATTGCTTTAAGAAAAAAAATTAGGAAATAACTTTTGAAGCTACGTACATAGTGCGTGGCATTTTACAACAGTGAGTCATGGAACCTGGAAAACCAGACAAGCTGAGAATTTATGCTTTTAAAATGTGGTGATATAGAAGCATGTTATCGATCAGATGTATAGAAGTTGAGGATGTGGAGTTTTGAAGAGAGAAGCAATTTATTACAGACTTTTATCACGAGAAGGGGCAGGCTGATAAGAAATTTTCCTGAGGCACCCACATTTAGATAATATACTAGTGGAGGGGACAGTAGATGGAAAATAATGTAGAAGAAGACTACAGTTAGCAAATATGAATCGTATTACAGATGATATCGGTTCTGGAAATAATAGTGATACGAAGAGACTTGTACAGGAAAGGGGTGGCTGAAGGTTGAATCAAACCAATCAGAAGAGTGTCGATTATATGAAGGAAAATTTCTGATAACAAAAATCTCTTCTTTGGTTGTCAGTCTTAGGACTGTTTTGTACATCTACCTGTATACTTGTGGTATGTGTGTTTACAGATTCTCTCACGTGTTACAGGATGTATAGTTTAATGCTGGTTAAGTAGATAGGTATTACTAGGTAAGGATGCTAAGTGGTTCACCATCGTCTTCTGATAGGAGTGTGACCACATAAATGACCACACACACACTTAATGCATGCATTGGTTCTTTATTTTCTATCTTTTTAAAGGTAATACATATACCCTTATTTTCCTGTTTTATCCAACTGTACTGAATCATATGGGGATGTTTTCAAAAGTAAGTTTGTTTTTTCATGTGCTTGCTGAGGGTAAAGACATTCTGATAAGTCAGGTATCAAATGATTTGTTTGGATCTCATGAGTGCCACTGGTTTAAGTATTTTAGAATTTATTTTCATTTAATGAAATTCTGGAGTTTATTCTTTCAGACATCTGTAAAAGCCATGTGGGCTAAAAAGATAGAAATAGCACAATGGTGTTGTTTATCCTGTCAGTTCATTTTATTATTTTTTTTTAAAGGTTTCGTTTCCTGGAAAAGTCATTATGACATTCTGACAAAATCTTCTCTATCATCTTCTGGGTAGAGCAGCCCGGAACCTAAATTTACTTTCATAATAACATTGAAATCAATCTTTTAAAATACAATTTCACAAGGTCTCATAAATACATAGGGCATCACCTACTGATTAACAACTCAGGAAATAAAAAAGAGCTGTACTGAAAGTACTGCAAACGTGGGGATTACCTTTTCCTTAACTGACACAGATTGTTCAAACAGAATAACTCTCCCTTTTAAAATCTCTTATTCATTATAGATGAATGGACTACAAAAAGAAGCAACTTGTTGTAAATGAATTCTTGCCATTTGCCCAGCATCCACAGACTGCTACTGAATGTTTATGAGATAAAACTATAATAACAATAACATACAATGAAGGATGAAAAAGGAGACACAACTACACGAGGAGAGAATGGCAACTGTGACCAGTGAGACAATCATCAAAGAACAGATCAGTTATGTGGACAGATCTGTAGTGATCAGTTTACTGCACAACTACCCTGTGGTTACAATTGCATACAAAAGGCAAAGATAGACTCAGGGTGTCATAAAGTGCATGTAAAGTGGGAACTTCAGCAGTTGACACCAGATTTGAAGAAGAAAGGGTGAAAGTCTACTCTGCTCTGTTGGGAACAGTTGGAGTCAATAAAGGCATGTATTTTTTTTTACAGTCTGATGGCAGAGATGAAATGTGGGTTACCTTTGTGATCCTGAAATGAAGAATTAGTATTTTGAATGGCATCACACCTATATTTGAAGTATGAGAGTCATTCAAATATGAACCGGATTTTTTATGTGTGGACTCAGGAACTGGAGTGAGTGAGGTGGGGCACTTGAGATAGTTAGGTGGGAATGTGTGGAGTTAAGGGAATGCCCAGCCACACCAGCAGAACACGTTCCCGTGTCAGTAGCACAATGTCTGAGCATGAGGTACCCTCGTCTGTTGCGCAATGGGTAATTATCCGATTTCTCGCCAATGAAGGCATGAAATCAGCTCAGATTTTCACCAGACTCCAGACACAGTTTGGAGACGCTACTCTGTCAAGAACACAAGTGTTTGATTGGGCCAAAAAATTTCGAAGCGGTCGTGATGCAGTGGAGAACACAAGTCACAGGCCAAGTGGAGGGGGCACCGGTCAAGGCCAAAACTCGCCTGTCAGCAGGGACAGTTCTGGCAACTGTGTTTTGGGACTCAAGAGGTATGTTGCTGATCGATTTCCTTCACGACTGAAAGATGGTGAATGTGGCATACTACTGCCAGCTGCTGGATGACCTCAGGGCTGCTTATCACAACAAACGGTGCCAGCAACCAATTCACGACATTCTGCTTCTCCATGAAAACGCACGGCCGCATACTGCAGCTCAAACTCGCAATAAACTCATTGAAATTCACTGGACACCTCTTGAACACCCTCCTTACAGTCCAGACTTGTCTCCGTGTGACTTCCACATGTTTGGTGTGCTGAAGGAAGCGTTAGGAGGGGAAGAATTCAACAACAATGCAGAGGTTGAGCAGTATGTGCGTAATTGGCTGTTTGAGCGCCCGTCTTCTTTTTTTTATGAGGGGATGAAGAAGGTACCTATCCGGTGGAGAAAATGTATTTCTGTTGAAGGAAACTATGTAGAAAAATAAGATATTTGTTTTGTACTTTTATCTGTCACCAATAAATCTGTGTAAAAAAAATCCGGTTTATATTTGAATGACCCTCGTATTAGATGCTCAAGCGCCAGCAATCTACACAGTGCAGCACCTGTTTTATCACACACACACACACACACACACACACACACTTTTATAACAATGGTGTCATTCTCATTGATTTTTTGATACCTGCCCTTACCATGAACAGAGAGCAGTACAATGAGACATCAAGAAGTTTTGAGAATCCATTAGAAGGAAGGGCCAAAAAGAATCTGAAAGTAGTTTATATTTACAATGGCAGTTTGCAACAAAATCAATAAAACATACAATTGGTGAACTAGTGAACCGATTGATACGATTGGTGAATTGGTGGTTCTTCGTCTACAAACGGTGAGGATCTGGTGCACTCAAGACGTCTACCTGTTTTGTCCAGTGATGGACAGTCTTTGGGACAACAATTTAATGACATGGATGAGGTAAATGAAGCTGCAAATCAGTGAGCACAAACAGCACACACCCATATTTTAACAGAGGATTCAAGAGTTAGGTTCAGTGATATATCAAATGCACCGCTTTTGATAGAGACCATGTTAAGTAGACCTAATGTCTTTGTATAGACGAAGAGTTACTTAATAATCTGAATATTTATGTCAGTTAATAAACAAGTAATATACTTCTAGCACAGACCTCACAAATGCATAGATACACATGCCCATAGGAGATCTGAAAGGTGTCAACTCAGTATTATGAGAATTTATACCACTGGGTTCTAACCAGTGGGCTTTCTCCTCTTTTCCAGTAGAAAGGGCAACACACCACTTTATGAATTGTCATGCTAGAGGCCCTACACACACACACACACACACACACACACACACACACACAATAGGTTGGGCTGTATTATGTGGTCTGAGCTAACTAGCATTTTCTAGCAGGTCAGATGAATTTGATTACATAATGTTTAGTTTACTAAGTTAAATGTTGTGTTTTCTTGTGAAGTTGTACACAATTTGGTCTGTTCATAATCTAACATCCTGAGTTAGACATCTCCAGCCTCTGACACTGGTTTACTAATTTTTAACTCTTATTGTCTTCACACAACACATCTCTACATATTATTGTGATTTAAACTTTTAATTTTTGTTATTTTAATTCTAATTTTTTCAACTTCGCCTGATAGCAATGGATGATATAATGTTTGAAATGTCAAAACTAAATTTTCATATTGAAGACTGTCTGACAATGATGATACTCTGGTTGTTCAGTCTCAGAAGCTTTGAACATTAAAGAAAAAAATAAAATCCTATATGAAAACGTTACTCATTGAAAAACTACTCATTTCTTGCATACACATAAAAAAATCAAATTATCAATATCATATCTAGATAAATTATGAGGAAAAGTACTAGACTTGTGATGTGTTAAGTTTTATGAATATATCTGAATATATTTTTACAAAAGTGTAAAAAATTAAACACTACTGCTTCAAATGGCTGCTGATAAACAAATGTTTCATATGTTTTCTTACTTCCAGATCTGATTGTGGCCACAACTGTATTGCAGTTAATAAGATCTGATGAAGTAACACTAGAATCTGCGCTTCAGTACCCAATTGAAATAGTACATTGCAATATTTCTTTATCTGGAATTTCTTTTGATGATAAGTTACCCCTTCTAAATATGATAGTTTCTTACTACAAAGGCATCAATAAGATATTTTTGTTTTAACTTTCATTTGAAAATTTTTTTGCCTGAGAGCATGGAAGTTATTTCCTCTGAATCCTTCACTAATTCATAGATTGAGCAGTTTTCACAGAATCACCGAAAAAATGATAATTTATGGAGAAATATATTCACCCATGTGCAGAAATATATTTTATAGGTATAGAATAGAAACTGTTATACTGGATGGCTCCCAACTAGAAAAGGATTATTGTTCTGCAAAAGTTTCCGTAATTTATTTGTGAAATATTCAAAATATGGACTGAATAATTGTGAAATAATAAAGGTGAAGAAAAAATGTTACTGTACAAATCAACTATTTAAATTGTCCATGACTACCGGTAAACTATCATTTGTGACATGGGTGTTGAATTGTTTTATGGACTACATGCTGCAGATTTTCACTGTATTCTTAAATTACGGCTTAAAACCAACGTTTAATTAAACGATGCATTAACGCTTTTAATAGTAATACTGACTATTAATTATGTTACTACTTATCAAAAATTTAAATAGCTGGTCATTTAATTTTTTAAATCACCTGTCGGCGAAACGTAGGCGCCATAGAGAAATAGTCGTCTTTGGAAATTAATTGTAACACGCCTGTTCGGGGTCAAAGTAATGTAAACAATCAAATTTATTGTGAGAAGTTAAATAATATTTTACAGAGATCGATAAGTACAATCTAAAACCAAAAGAGAGCGTTCGAGTAACAACACTACATTTTTTACATATACCGTTTGATTGGCTGCTTCGAAAGTAGTCCCAGACATGTGTTTCATTTCCCGCCTTTGTTGTTGTGTGTTATTGTGTCGACCCCTCTAAGCCGCCATTGCTGCGCTGCTAATACGTTGCGCAGCGGACTCGTCTCGACCGTCATTCCTGCTTTGAAGTCAAGCTGAGTTGGTTGATAGTGTGATAACTTTTGTTTGTATTTGAGTGCCGGATAGTAAGTGGATTTTGTTGTATTTCAGCATGGAGAAAAGGCTGGGTTTAGAAAAACGCGGAAAACATCCAAATGAGGTGAGTGTTTTAATGATGACATTAATTGTCTTCAAAATTAATAGTACGAATCCATATTATAGAGTAGTACACCTTTTTCCAGTTAAGCATTTACAAAGTTATAGTTACCGTATAAACATAAATATTTTAATTATAAATAAAATTAACATAATAGTTAAAATAAACCGAACGGCTCATATTTAGGATTATACTCATAGACTAGTTTTAAGGTAATGCAAACACGAGACCAACCTTTTATAAGGTTATTATTGAAATCAAATAATACTTGTAGTCCTAAAACACTCAGATTTACAGTAAGCCGTAATTTTTTTATCGTTTGAATCAGAAAATTGTGAAATTTCGAATTAAAAAACTTGGAATAAAGTTATGTTTACAAGTAATCTTCGTCAGTAGCTTTGTGAATTTTATTATTTCAGAAGTAATTAAAAACCAAAAATGTTCTTGATCGTTAAAATTCATAAATCTTATGTAAAATAAAGTCGTGTGCCATAACTTACCTTATGTTTACTTGAGGCATGCTTTGCCAGTCAGCATATTTCTGTATCCGATTCCTTTATTGATGTTCTGCTTTTTAAATGGGCCATAAAATCTATAATTTTAAATTTTTTTTAATTTGAATTTTAATCTTTCCGGTATCGATTAAATTTTTAAGTATATCCAATGTTTACAATTGTGATGCACACGGCATCATACTAATTTTGGCATTCAATTTAAAGGTGATGATTTCGAAACGTCTATAAATTTGGTCATATAAAAATAATTAAGGATGAACAGGTCATGTAGTATAGAGGAAGATGCATTATGTTTGTTTGGTATATTTAATGTATTTTTAAAAGGTGTTCACTATTTCGAGGTCGTCGATGGACGCTAGTTGCATGGCGACACTCTGTTCGTTGGGTTATAAATGCATATTTATAGCGAATTTCACTAAATTTCGTCATTTCACCTGTTTAAATAAAAAACTAATATTTTTTAACTAGATTAATCAAAAAATTAATTTAAACATAAAATTTACACTTCATTGTAAACAGTTAAGTGTTTACTATTAAAACGTAGTATCGCGTATTTTAGGAAGTAGTGGTCGGCCATATTGAAAGTCAATTTTGATGCGCACTTGATCGACACCCAAGCACGTAGACAATTCCCTCAATTACACAAGAAAAACACACTACATAAGAATAAATCCGCATTAAATGTTACGATTATTTATATTTCAATAACTGTGAACAGTTTTGCGATAATTCCAAACAGAATTTCAAGTAATTTTGTAGAAAACTGACGCTCAGTGCGAATACACCCATGTTCTGTAAACTTCACTCATCTTCTGTATCGCGTTGTGCCCTTTCATAATTAGTAGTAGGTGTATGGGCCGGCGAGAGCTAGTTCCGGAAATCGATAAAATAGTCCGCAAAGCGTGTTACATTTTAGGATGTGTGACACCCATGATTACATAATTTATGTATTTGTGGACAATTTTAAAACACGTGTTAAATAAAAACGGGCCTCGTTTCTCGTATTATTTTTCAATCTTTAGAAATGTACATATGTAGGGTTAGAATCACGTGACGTTGAGAAAAGCGGGATATTTAAAATAATTTCGTGTAAAGGACATAATTTCGCAGTGAAATGTACAACAAAAGGTTCCTTAGTCGTTTCGATACTAGTGTATATGAAGTAATGTCGCTTCCCATAAAACGGATCGTTTTAAACATGTACCAGGGTGACAAAACTTATATAATTTTATTAAATCATTCAATTTATGCAGATACATTTGGTCAAATATATTGTTGGTGTAAATATTTATACTTCATTAAAAAATTAAAGTTAATAATTATATATTATATACTACATAAATTGAGGTATGGAACGATTTCACCCATTTGTATTCAAGCGGATCTCAAAGAATCATTCGTCCGAAGTCATGATTTTTTTTTTTGTAATACAAATCATGATGAAATAATATTTGCCAAATGAAATTATTTATATGGTGTGTATAGTAACTGAATAATATTCAATTTGTTATGCTAAATATTGTTCAATCTGTTGTGTAGATTAAAGAATTGAATCTGGACAATTGTCGTAGCACGTACATCGTTGGACTTACCGATGAGTATGTCAACTTGGAGAAGTTGAGTTTAATCAACGTTGGCCTTACAAGCCTCAAAGGATTCCCCAAGCTTCCAAATTTGAGAAGGGTAAAAAACTTGTTGCAGATATTATTGAATTTTAAGGAAATATGTAATACATCGATTTTTTGAAATCTGTTGTTCTTCAAGAAACTGAGTTTCTCTTGTTTTTCATGATTATCAATATAGCTTATACAAAATTACTATGAAGTCCTAAGATTACGAGTTGTGCTAGAATTGGTCTATTTATACATGGGAACTTTGTGCCCATTATATTGTAAAGCAATTGGTCATTGATGGGGAGGAGCCTGTTTAAAAAAATTGAAATTATGAAAGTTTAATCTGGGTTCTGTCTTAGGAGTGGGGATTTGGTAGGTACTGTAGAGAAACTTAAGTTACCTGGTTTTTGTGCTGAATAGAAGTGCAGAAATGTTGTTTCTTGTTACTAATGGTAGAATGAAAACATATTTTGGAACAGCGAATTTTTTTGGCCATCCAAAGCATATAGGAAAATTATAACATCAGACATCAATCACTACAGTATTGATAAAAAGTTAAAGGGTTCTGTAAAAACACAGTAACCTTGTTGTGTCTGTAAAGTTTTCATGAAGACAACAAATGTTTCGATTCTTTATTGAAGTGCATAAAAAGTGAGCCATTTTCATACACAAACTAGTTATTTGTCTCTGTGGGCTCAAAAGTTGTAGTAAAATTTGTATTTTGATAGCGAAAGACCTAATCCAGTACCTTAGAGGCTTTCACAGCTGGCATCAACTCTTAAAATTCTGACTCATTGCTGGGCTATTAGGCCATGGTCTAATGCTGAAACCGACATTTCAGCGCCACCATAAAAGGTGAACTTCAGTAAACTGCTATTCATCAGTTTCCACACTACAGCAAATGTGCTAGTTACTTTTAAAATGTAACACTGCAGACAGCCTCCAATGGCGGGGCTGAAATTTCTGTTTCAACTGACAACATTAGACCACGGCCTAATAGCTCAGCAGTTAGTCAGAATTTTAACAGTTGGGAGGGGGGGGTTAAATTTTAAAAAGCCATTATAGCTATGATTCTTTTTTAATACAAGCATAGTGCTTTCATAAATACACAGTAAATAATTTTTTAATCACGGGGCAACTTAAGATGCTTACAAATTTTCAAAGCTAGAAATAATTTTTTTAATTGTTGATAATTCACATAAGAATTTGAAGATTCCCATGACCCTGGGTCCCTATATCAACATCTGAACATGTGTATATGAACACCACTCAATAATTTTTGGCTGTCAACATACAAATTTTATGACAACTTATGAACCAATATTGATAAATTTTTTGTGTGTGCCAAAATGTGTTGTACTTTAATGGAGAATTGGCACATTTATCACTTAGCAAAAACTGCAAGAATAGAATAAGATTATTGTGTTTTTTTTTCTGATGCCCCTGAACTTTTTTCCAACAATGTAACACCAGCACACGCCAGTCTATAGGAAGCATGTGGAGGTTAGCAAAGTGGGCAAGTAGCAGACTGCTTTAAGTGATGGCCATGTGTGTTTTAATTATTCCTGAGAAGCATCTCAGAATACCAATAATACTGCAGTCTCTCATAATATTGTGTGATATACTTTATTTCCTTGCATTGTGTTATATGATTAAAGTTCTTTTTCTTGATAAATAATGGATAAGTCCCAAATTTGTTATTTATTCATCATGATTTATGTGATGTGCAGAATGTTTGTCTACATGAATTACTCCACTTCCAACTCCCCTTAATGTTCACGTGTGCCAACAACTGTTTTGTACTAATTTAAAATGTACTGTAGTTGTGGACACTTAAAATATAATTTTTCTTCCAGAGTTTTGCCGTATTTGTGGCATTCCAGTTATTGGTGTTCACTCCTAAATTTATGCCATAATAGTTGAAAGTATGTTCTAATCAGTTGATGGCGATGTGTTAAATATTATAGAGCAGGAGCTCATATACTTAAATATTCGTTATCTTTCATCAACTACACATACATTTTAATAAGAAAATGGTTGCAGATGTAACCTTTAGTGCTTTTTTGTCTTATCTGATGATGAGATGGAAGCATCGTGTGAATGAAAATACAGCAATACTTTTTTATCAAGTTAAGACATACCAGTCAGTATTAGATTAGATTAAGTGTTTACATTGGAGAAATATAATTTTGTTGGTAGTGGAGGGGAGAAGGAGTTTTGAAAAGGCGGGGTAAGAAAATTTGTAAGCAAACGGAGGGACCACTGTTTCTATTTTAGTAATTGCATCAGAGTGGATAGTACATTGTGTGTATGTGGCAGTAGAGGGAGATTGGCGGGTCGGAAATGTGTACTTATTAAGCAACGTTTTTAAAATTGTGAAATATGTATGGGCATTGCACAATCTTGACAGATTTAAACGTATAAAAAATAGAAATTGGTCTTTTAGTAAGAAAATTTTATTTTCTCATACATACTGAGCACTCTCCAACTCCTGACACTGCCTTTCATTCTTAATCCTTTTACTTCTTTGCTCACGTACAAATGGATGATGCATGTATACAAGTTTGACTTGTTTTATATGTGTTGATAAAAATATTCAGTGTAATGTTTGTTGACTGTGTAGTTGGAGTTGAGCGATAACAGAATTTCAAATGGTCTAAATCTGCTTCACACCAGCCCAAAGTTAACACACCTCAATCTAAGTGGTAACAAGATCAAAGACCTTGAGACAATAGAACCACTGGTAAGTTGTTGAGTAACTTGGTACTTTTTTGTCTAATGGTGGGGTAATATTCTGTTTTCATTGAGGTAGTATTAATTAATAAAGCAATTAACTGTACTTAATTTATGTTGTATGAGAAAACGAGAGAAATTTAATTAGGCTTGAATATTTTAGGGAATAGTAATTTATAGAAAATAGAAATTTAAAAATGTTCCTTTAGTTACTGTAAGGTAAACCCTGAAACAAGTACTAAAACATAGAACTAGGATAGTGAAACTTTGGTTCTCATTGAAATTCTTCGCCATGTGGCTACAGACATGTTGCATACTTAACACTGTTTTTTCTTTACACTATTTCAATCTCTTGAAAGTTGTAATAAATACATAATTTTTTGTAGTAAACAATTAGTGTAATTAGTTGTAAACATAATTATATTTAGTACAGTTTTTCAGGGACTTAGGTAGTTCCACTATATTTCTTCATGGCTTTGCTTAAAATACTAAATGAAAGTCTAGGGTATGTGTTGCTACTACTATCTGTTTGTAATTGCTTCAGATGGCAAGACTGAAAACAAAATATATATTGCAACGTTATCATTATTATTATACAAATACATTACCATGTACTCAACGCAACTATCAAGTGTAGTACACTGGCCAGGTCGCAGGATTTTTGTTTCTCGTTGCGTCAAGTATATGTAGTTGCACAATAATTAAATAAATTTTAAAGAGGAGTTAGATGTTGACATGAAATAATTATTTAAAAATAAGATTTAGTCATTAATAGAAAAATATTCCAATATTAAAAAATTCAAATATTAGATAGATCATATATCCACTTTTAGATCAAGTTTCACACATATTAGGCTGTTCATAATATCTAAAAACTAAACAATCATATACTCTTATTCACTAAACAGACATGTTAAATAAGCCATCTTAAATCTTTCATTTTTTTGTGTGTCTGGCTTTGATTCAATCTTCAAATGCTAATAGCAACTCATTTAAAAAGAAACAAAAATAATATTAAACTTAAGCATAAAATTACTAGTTGCTATAGACAAAATAAACTAATTACATTTACTTTAAAAACTATTATTTAACTCTATTGACACACCTAAATTTTTAACATACAACAAAAGATTTAGCAACTTTCAAATTTTCTTATAAAATTAAATCATTGACTAACTATTATTTACATTTAAATTTTTAAGTCTTACTGTTCATGTAAAATTGTCTTTTAGAAAGTTCTTTTCACAACAAAATTATAAATATTTAGTCATCACCTGTATACTGCTGCCGTTACCAGTGTGTGTGCGTGCACGCGCGCGTCCTGAATCCTGAGAATTGTATGATGATGCTGTGTTCTATGTCTCTATGGGTTGCTGTTGTTGTTGCTGTTGCTCCTGAGTTCCTCCATACGTCTTGTGTGTGTGGTAAAAGTGTGTTCAGTCGATCGACAGACCAGCAGCGTGATGTCCTTTGGAAATAGCTTATCAAACGGACATAGTGTCCTCGTGTAGAGATTCCCTGAGTCTGAGAATGCCACAAAATTGTCGATCGTATTTATACTGGACTCAATCTGACATGTCCAGGATTGCTCTTGACATGTTAGAAATTGTAACTTTCATGCAAAGCGTCCTTTTAATTACGAATCACTTTTTTGTTCATTTTAGCGATTTCATAAACACATTTGTAGCATGCGCGATATCATTGTTTTCATAATTTTTTTCTGTTCACGCACATGTAACACACATGTTAATTACTCTTTAATTACACCCATAATTAACATTAATTACTTAGTGTCTTTAATATTGCAAATTTCTACAATATTTTTATATCACTGCATTAGTTAAAAATTCCTTAATGCAATGGTGTTTTTATAATTGGTGTAAGTCTTTGCTTACAGGTTTAACACAAGTAATTAGTGTATTATAATCCTGTTAAGACATGATTACAGCTGTAACACATCACCCCATCTTTTCGTTCAATGCCTGTCGGAACTGGCTCACACACACGAACACTATAACTTGCGCTGGCGAAGCAGGTGTCCTCTCGACAGGTCAGATTTTCTCAATTCCTGCATTTTCACGCACAAAGCTCTATAAAACTGTACCTTATTATATTTACACTAATTACCATATAAAACATACCGCCGTGGGCAAATATGGAAATATCTGTATTGTTGCAATATATTGTACTGTTACTATTTGCTGATATTTTATTTCTCTAAGTATTGTAATTAAAATATTTAATTACAGATATTACTTTTTTTCTATCAGCACATAAACAGAAAACTCTATCTCAGGGTTAACAATTATTAAGTTAATTTATATTATTTAATACTGTGTATGATTTATTCTTTTCTTTAATCCGTACCAAATAACGTTAGTGTATAAATTTTTTGATAAATAACAAAGTAAGAATATCTACCATAAAAATGTAAATAGCTTGAATCTGAATTCTTCACAACTGCAACTGGTTCAATTCTAGTTTATGTTTATCATCTTAAAGGTAATGCTAGGCTTTGTGATCTGTTCCTTCTCAGGGATTTCTTGTTAGATTTAAGGTTGAATTATATTTTCTTCTATGATTACGAAATGGATACTTCTTCGGAATATTGGATTTTATCGTATTGACACTCAAACTATCTTCCAGTACAGGCTTCTTCTTTTAGTTCGGCGTTCTCTCAATGATATATTCAGACTTCTTGAAATATTGTTATTTATTAAGTTGTATACAAATTGTGATTCTTGCAATGTTATAGATTGATATTCTCGTATATCTATTAAATTCAATATCAATGTTAACTCCCTTCCTTTGACGGTTTCCTTTATGAAATAGACAAACTCTTTTATGAAAAATTAAACTCTTTTAATGTGTATCTTATTACATATAACATTAGACTTTGTGATGTGTATCTTCTGAATTATAAATTTTGACTTATTTAAATATTACAGGCTCTCTCAGTGATGTTTATCATATTGAATATAAATTTAGACTAACAAATTTTCTTCTGTTTTTATACAACACAAATCTAACAATTTACATTTTGCCATCTTGATACCTCACTACATTCGTTACATCTTTCCATCATATGACTCTTAAAAACATATATAACTTTTCTAATTATTATTAAATACATTTATTTGATTTCTAACATTCTTAATTCTAATTTGTATTTATTAGATTATAATTTTATTACTCTTTCCTTTTATTTTAATATTTATTTCAAATTTAATATAGTCCTTGTCAAAACATATATCTTAATGCGGTTCTAATCTAATATTGGAGTCTACCTCTATGTTGGTTGGGACTATCAATTCAGTGTTTTTGTTTACAATTCAAACATATGTTCCAATTACTATTAAATTTATATCTTCTCTCTTTTAAAATTGTTATTTCCTCCTTATGTACTGTGTTGTATTTTAACAGCAGTACATAATACCACCTTCCCTTATTTCACAATCTCAAATAATTTGATATGAGATTTTGAAATAATTAATTTCTTATCACCACCATGGCCTAACATTAATATTGACAACATTTGATTAATTCGCTAATTGTATATCACAAAGTTCTGTTCATAAATTGGGTTTTTATTAACATAACAAATATGGTTCATCACTATCACGAATCACCGTATCTTACACACTCATTTATTGCTTAAAATAACATCAAGCAAACCAACTGGTTTTACATCAGAAATAATAAGTATAAAATAACAATTGTGCCTACTTTCATGGCTAAAAAACTCAAAAACATGAATACAACATTATCTTTTCTTTTAAATCTCACCTTCCCAATCCTGGTCATAAATTTCATGTGTTCTTTATTTCAGAATTATTTTTCTTTTAATTATTTTTACTATAGTATGGGTATTAGCTTTAGTGATGTGATATAACTTTGTAAACCTATTAAAACTGTCCATGATAATCAGTATGTACTTACTACGTCTCCTACCACTAGTTGGGGATGATCCACAAATGTCAATAAAAACTTGCTCTAGCGCTCTCATATTTCTATCTACTTCTATACCTGTCCTCGCTCAATCGAGCGTCTGTCTGCTATATTCCTTCTGTTTTCTTCCTTCATAATTCTGGAATCTGATATAATATCTTCTTAGCTGGTTTGTTATCCCTTAAATATTTAATTTCCCTAACATTTTTCCCTATCATGTGCGGTGGTTCAGTTCGGGTGGCCACTTTTGGGTCCATTACACCGCTGTCCATCCTTACACCTTCTGAGTCCAGAGGAACGTATCGTCTGCTCAGGTAAATGATTGCTGTAACATTTCTACAGACAATTCATTATATAAAAAAAATCTTACAAGTAGTCGATTGACGACTGATAAAAAACACTCTTGGGATTATTCACGCTGTTCCTGTTTACATTTGATTATATATTTCTTTTTTTACTTCCATATTCCTTAAGGAATGGAAGTATGGTGATGGCAAAAAAAATCGTGTTCGAGATTATTGCAGATTCTGATTGTACTACACTCAAAACATGAAAAAAAGTCGTTTTCCGAAAAGTGTCTGTGTGTGTGTGTCTGTCTGTCTGTCTGTGTGTGTGTGTGTGTGTCTGTAGATTTTTTTTCTATGGCAAACGATAACTGCCGCAAATTCAAACAAAATCAAATAATTTTTTGCATACAGCCCTGATTTGTAGAGGACTCGCGACCTATTGTTTTTGGTGAAGATCGGTTGAGGGAAAGGGGTAGTTTACCTGCAACGGTTTTTTTTATCAAGGGAAATTTTTTTTTTTTTTTGGCAAACGATAACAGCCGCAAATTCAAACAGAATCAAATAATGTTTCGCATACAGCCCTGAATTGTAGAGTTCTCAAGACCTAAAGTTTTTGGTGAAGATCGGTTAAGGGAAAGGGGTAGTTTACCTGTAACGTTTTATGTTTTAACAAGGGTATTTCCTATGGCAAACGATAACAGCCGCAAATTCAAACAGAATCAAAAGATTATTTGCATACAGCCCTAAATTGTAGAGTTCTCAAGACCTATTGTTTTTGGTGAAGATCGGTTAAGGGAAAGGGGTAGTTTACCTACAAGGTTTTTTTAACAAGGGTATTTCCTATGGCAAACGATAACAGCCGCAAATTCAAACAGAATCAAATAATTTTCTGCATACAGCCCTGATTTGTAGAGTACTCAAGACCTATTGTTTTTGGTGAAGATCGGTTGAGGGGAAGGGGTAGTTTACCTCCAACGTTTTTTATCAAGCGTATTTTCTATGGCAAACGACAACTGCCGCAAATTCAAACAGATTCAAAAGATTATTTGCATACAGCCCTAAATTGTAGAGTTCTCAAGACCAATTGTTTTTGGTGAAGATCGGTTGAGGGAAAGGGGTAGTTTACCTGCAACGTTTTTTTAACCAGGGTATTTTCTATGGCAAACGATAACAGCCGCAAATTCAAACAGAATCAAATAATGTTTTGCATACAGCCCTGATTTGTAGAGTACTCAAGACCTATTGTTTTTGGTGAAGATCGGTTAAGGGGAAGGGGTAGTTTACCTGCAACGTTTTTTTATCAAGCGTATTTTCTATGGCAAACGATAACAGCCGCAAATTCAAACAGAATCAAATAATTTTTTGCATACGTCCCTGAATTGTAGAGGTCTCAAGGACTTTCGATTTTGGTGAAGATCGGTTAAGGGGAAGGGGTAGTTTACCTGCAACCTTTTACGTTTTAACAAGAGTAAAGTACTTGAAAATTTATTTAAACTTTTTGAAACAATGGTAATTGTTAAAAATAAAATAATTTTGTTGCCAGGCAATAAAATTATAATTTTTTCATTTTAATGTAATATAATATTTTTCATTTAATACAGCAATAAAAAGGCAGGTAAGACACACCCTGGCTGTTTGGCTGAAAATGATTTTAAATATAAATCTTAGAATATGGAAGTCATGTATGGTTCTCCATACCGATATTTTCCTGATTCCTTCTTATTTTCTGTAACTATTTTTAGATAACTTTGTTGACAGGCCTTATTTGTAAATCCTTTTGATTTTCCTTCTTGTGACAGATGTTCTGCGTATCATTTTGTTCTTTTTCATTCTCAGCTCCAAGAAATTCTAAATTGTAGCTGTATTAATTATTATCATTCTTTAGTTTCATTGTAATTATAGTCATTAAATTATTCATGGTCCTTCTTATTTTACCATCTTGTCTTAGCACATCACCATTAATTTTTTTTTCCTCGTTCCCATCAAAATATTATTTTTTCTATTATTCCATTCTAAATCATGTTATTTATAAATAAATTATGTAAGCTGCTCTTACGTTCTTTTTGAATTTTGTTGATCCATTTCATCTTAATTCATAGAATAATTTTTTTTTAGTAATAACTTTCATATTATGTCGTATGTATTAATAATTAATCTAATCTTTGTTCAATTAGTTTGCTTTGGTCAATACCCAGAAAATCAGTCCCTTCTTTCCATATTTTTCATATTTAGTTCATCCGTTGTCAAATACGTAAGTTATCCTTGTTGCACGGATTATTATTGTGTCCATAATGATTTCTGTTTTTGTTAAATATCTCTCTGTCACCCTGTACTGCAAGTTTTCTTCTATAAAGTTTGCAATAGTATCAAAGTTTAGATCACTCACTTTATCGTCTGGTTTACTATACAGATGTGTTAATGGTACCTTATTTATCGGTGAAGTCTGACCTTTTATTAAGTTTTTCTTTATCTGACATTTTTAATTTAAATATTAATTTCCTCAAGTTTTTACTATGATTTTTTAATTCAGTTATTTCCCTGTAATTAATGATTATGAGATTAAATACATTAATTAAACTCCTAATCATATCTAATTCTTCCTGTGTATTTTTCTGTTTCTTGGGACGTCTTTTACCTATTTTCTTCATCTTCTTTTCCACATACTTATTATTCTCTTTGTTTCTGCTATATTTATTCTTAGGTAATAATACACTTTTGTCTTCTTTATTTTCTATTTCCTTACTACTCTCTTCTGTTTTCGGACATTTGTTCCCTGTTTTGATCGTTAGGTATTTCTTCTATCTCCGTTTTGTTATCATTTATTACTTCTTCCGTTATTTTATTCAATGTTTCCACATTTTGCTTGTCATCTTCTATCGTTTCTATTAACTGGTTTCCATCACTTGTTATTTCTTTCATTGTTTTATGCATATTGTCTATCACCTTACTCTGATCTATTATTAATTTATTGGTGCTCTTTAATTCTTCCTTCTCTATTTTTTCATTAATACCTTCTAGAGTTTCATTCAATTCCTCGAAACAATTATTTAATGTTTCATTATTTCCTTTGAAATCACTACTTGTCTCTCCAATTATTTGTTTATTATTTCCCCTTATTGTTTTTCTCAATTGTCCCTGTTTTTTTTTCGTATTGTTCCACCCACAATTTATGATTATTTCTTATTTTTTCCATATTCTTATCAATTCTCTCCATCTTCTGTCGGCGATCCTCTTTAATTCTCTCCATCCTCTGTCGGTGATCCTCTTTATCTGCCTTACTTCTCTCCATCCATTGTCGGTGATCCTCTTTATCTGTAACTTCAGCTCTGACCTGCTCTAATTTAGCATTTTGCTTGTCCAATTTAGCATTTGGTTGGTCCATTTACTGGTTATTTCCACCTTTAACTGTTTAGAATCTCTTAATTGTTCCTGTTTTTGATCGTTATTTTCTTTTATTGGTTCTATTGACTGTTTCCTACCATTTCTTAATTCTTCCGTCCACTGTTCAAATTTAGCATGTTGTTGGTCAAATTTAGCCATTAACTTGTTACGATTAGCATTTTGCTGTTCAAATCCAGCATTTATTGCATCCATAATATCTCTCCAAATTATTTGTTCAATTTTCTTAGGAGGCTGTTTCCTTTCAACTTCTTCCTCTTCAGCACTATTATTCCCTAATTCATATCTTTTATCCTGTTTGTTAGCCATGTTACAATATTTAAATTAATTTAACTACAAGTAAATTTTTTATTCTAATTAAATTTAACCAAATTATTTTATTGTAATTTAATTAATTCAGTTCAGCACTATTGCCTATTACTTAATTTATGTTATTTGGTGCTGGCTTAAAGAAAATCTTTGCTTTCACGTATGGGCGCCATTAATGTCTGTTATTTTTTATAAATAATGTATTGTAATTAAAATATTTAATTACAGATATTACTTTTTTCTATCAGCACATAAACAGAAAACTCTATCTTAGGGTTAACAATTATTAAGTTAATTTATATTATTTAATACTGTGTATGATTTATTCTTTTCTTTAATCCGTACCAAATAGCGTTAGTGTATAAATTTTTTGATAAATAACAAAGTAAGAATATCTACCATAAAAATGTAAATAGCTTGAATCTGAATTCTTCACAACTACAACGGGTTCAATTCTAGTTTATGTTTATCATCTTAAAGGTAATGCTAGGCTTTGTGATCTGTTCCTTCTCGGGGATTTCTTGTTAGATTTAAGGTTGAATTATATTTTCTTCTATGATTACGAAATGTATACTTCTTCGGAATATTGGATTTATTGTATTAACACTCAAACTATCTTCCAGTACAGGCTTCTTCTTTTAGTTCGGCGTTCTCTCAATGATATATTCAGACTTCTTGAAATATTGTTATTTATTAAGTTGTATACAAATTGTGATTCTTGCAATGTTATAGATTGATATTCTCGTATATCTATTAAATTCAATATCAATGTTAACTCCCTTCCTTTGACGGTTTCCTTTATGAAATAGACAAACTCTTTTATGAAAAATTAAACTTTTAATGTGTATCTTATTACATATAACATTAGACTTTGTGATGTGTATCTTCTGAATTATAAATTTTGACTTATTTGAATATTACATGCTCTCTCAGTGATGTTTATCATATTGAATATAAATTTAGACTAACAAATTTTCTTCTATTTCTATACAACACAAATCTAACAATTTACATTTTGCCATCTTGATACCTCACTACATTCGTTACATCTTTCCATCATATGACTCTTAAAAACATATATAACTTTTCTAATTATTATTAAATAGCTACATTTATTTGATTTCTAACATTCTTAATTCTAATTTGTATTTATTAGATTATAATTTTATTACTCTTTCCTTTTATTTTAATATTTATTTCAAATTTAATATAGTCCTTGTCAAAACATATCTTAATGCGGTTCTAATCTAATATTGGAGTCTACCTCTATGTTGGTTGGGACTATCAATTCAGTGTTGGCGGGATCCCACTACCTCTATGTTGGTTGGGACTATCAATTCAGTGTTGGCGGGATCCCACAGTTACTGCCGCATCCCACATCTCAGTTTCCATATCAGCTTATTCTGTGTATCATCATTCTTCAGATTCTTTTCTTCCATGCTCCTTTCGATCTCTTCTATCCTTTTTAATCTAGGCCTGCCTCTTTTTCTTCTGTTGCTAGGTCTGTATTTGAACACACACACAGGTATTCTTTCTTCGCTCATTCTCATTAGGTGTCCATACCAGGAAAGCTGTTTACGTTTTATATCTTCTATTACAGTTTCTTTTCTATGTGTTCTTTCCCTTATTATGTCATTCCTTACACGTTCCAGACAAGAAACTCTGGAAGCTCATCTAAGATAGTCCATTTCTACAGCTTCAATCTTCCTTTGGTTCTTTTCGTTGATTGTCCATCATTCTGACCCACAGGTGGTAATTGGTTCAACAATGGCTTTATAAATAATTGATCTTTGTTGGTAGCCTGATTTTGGTGGACCATAAAAGTGAGTTTAATTGGCGTATGGTGCTTTTTCCTAAAACTAATCGATGTCTTATATCTTCATCACATTTCTTGATGGAAGTATTATCGATAACTGAAGAACTGATGTTCGACTTCCTGTGGCTAAGTACTGGGTTTTTTTTTTTCCCCCCCGTATTCTACAAGTTTTCTCATCATATAAGTGATATCTTCTTCATCATTGGCTATCACCACTTGATCATCTGCGAATAAAAGAGTGTATAAACACTTCTCTTCTAATTCTATTCCCATTCTGCAGGACTTAACTGAAAAATAAAATAAATAAATTGTGGTTGTAATAGGACCAGTTTTTCCATGTTTCCTTGGCGTTATATATTGTGTAAAATGTTGGCCATTGTGTCAATATAATTAACCACCAACAATTGTTTCTACGTTTTTTTATTTCATCATCACTTAATATTTTTATCAGTTTCCTTGAATTATACAAACCGTTAACAGCAGGCAATTGCACTCAAGTGAGTTATGATTACAAGCAGCTTATATAATCTAATACTATTTTCTAGAAATTGGTACGAGATCTATAGGGAACTGAATACAGGTTTAAGCTAGAGTGTCATTTATTTTGCAACAAGGCCTAAACATTGTGGGATAATAATATAAAAAGGAACAGTAATATATCACGCTATATAAGGCAAGGGTCCAGTAAATCGTGAGTGATTTTTTTTTCACTAAGAGAATGCTAGTTCATATTTGATGTCATTAAACACTTCATTTTATTTGTACTTCAAAACAGTAATTGTGGCATAATGAATATATTTGTAACACTTGATAATTGGGTGTAATGGTATATGAGATTGTTGGTTTTTTTATTGTAGTTATCATATAATAAAATAACATGTGAGCATACATACAGTAAAGCATTGATAATGTAGAACAGGGGTCTCCAAACCTTTTCACTTGAGGGCCGAATTGAAAAATCTTGGAAGTCAGGTGGGCCACCCACACACACTCAAAACACATACACACAGATGTGTGTGTGTGTGTGTGGGGGGGGTAAACTTTTTTTAAGTTTACGAAATAAGTCGGTAAAATAAGTATTTAAATAAAAATTAAGCAGACTTATCCAAAGAAAACAAATTCATTTATTCAAAATAATGTAAATAAAAGTAAGGGAAAAATAATATTCAAAGATATTTCTTATATATTATTTTTTGGTTTTTCTTATGTATGTATGTATGGGATGTGTGGAGTTGCTTCTGACATATAATGTCTGTCCATTTTGGGTCAAATTTTGATTCTCCTATCACTAGAATGGATTTCAAGTGTTCGTATGACAAGTTAGCCCTGTACTTTGATTTTGCAAAGTTCATTTTTCAAAACATTTGTTCGCAGATATAGGTAGAGCCAAACATTGAAGGGTACAAAATAATATAACATTTTACCGAACTTATTTCTTGTTTAGTTATTTAGTAAAGTGTTATAATACTTGAAGTATTTTGATGATCTACATAAAAACTGCACGCAACATCGCCCGGGTTGCCGCGGGCCATAGTTTGGAGATCCCTGATGTAGAACAATCAGTGTCAGCCCTGTGCTAGATAATTGGACAACTATGGGGAAATTTTTAAAAAGTAATCTACATGTAATATAAACAATAGAAAATATTATGTTGATAATTCGTCATGTTGATATTATACAAAGGAAATGTATAGTGCACATAAAGCCTTATACACATTCAAGGCACAAATGCAAACACAAGCAGGATTATAATCTATCTAGTAAATGCACATATGTGTAGTGACACATGCCAGACTGCACTGCATGGAAGCAAGGGAGATGCATGGTCAGGGTTTATCCGAAGGCAACTTTGTGTAGTTGGAAACCATGTGGAGTTTTGATTTTTTTCTTTTAAACAGACGGGATTCAGGCTTATAGAAGCAGTTCAGTGATCGAAATACTGGATGTCTCCGGTTGGCTACAAGAATAGCAGAAAATAAACAAAAAATGGGACAAAATCAGTTCTGTATCAGAAATGGCAGCTCACACACTAGTTTTCAGCATTTTTATTTCTTTTAGTTATCTTAACCTGGTGAATGATAAATCATGAACAGATCTGTGATTTAAGAGTTGATGCAAACCTCATGCTTTGATGTGTGCTAATACTTTGTCAGTTTTGTTCACTTCCTTGCTCGTGTTCACATTTGCAATTATATTGATATGTATGAAGTTTGAAAACTGGAATTGGCAACAGAGCAGTTATAAAGAGAGTTAATTGAAATATGTCTCTTTAAATGTCGAACTTGAGAGCTTGGAAGATAATGCTGTAGAGTGGAAATAGCATATTTTTTTGCAAAATTAACAATCAACTGAGTTTGTTTCTAAATTTTGGGGGAATTTCCAGTGCATTAAACACTATTGTTTTTATGTAGAACTCATTAGCTTTCTGGAAATCCAGTATAGCCAGTAATCCATTTCACACTTCCAACTAAGAATCGCAGCAAAGATTGCCAATTTGTTTGCATGAGGCTGTTATGGTGACGTTTCTTTCCACAGTGCAGTACCACAATTAGTTAAATTCGATAAAATACAAATTACAAGTATGAGATCACTTCAGAATAAACAAAGATGTTGCTGGTTATGCTAACTGTATTGCCGCGTATTGATTAGAATTGTGGGTCTCGGAACACTGCATTCCGATGACAAATGGGAAGTATTTGAATCCAGCATCTTCAGAAATGATCATCATGGAATACCTATAGAATTGATGCTTCCATTATGAGTGAACCCAGAACACAATAAAGACCAGCTGCCACCAGCTATATAATGACAAATTCTGAAATCTTTGGCCACAGCTTAAGATGAACAGAATTGAAAGGTTGGTTGTTCAAAGCAAAGTAGATGGTGTGACAAATACAGGCTGCTAATAACCAGCCTGATTTTACTTGACGGTCTGCCGCTGGAGGATGTTATATGACAAGACATTCGGAAAACAACAATTACAGAGAAGATGGTGGGTTGCCGTTCGTATGACTCCAAGATTGCTTGATTTTAACCTCTTCTAGAAATGTTGACATAACTGATATTCTGCTTAATTAATACTCAGCTGTAGTTATAATCAGTATTTAATAAAACTTGCTTGAAGAGAATCAATTGTATTGTTTTGGAAACATGAAGTGTTGGGGGTGTTTTGCTATGTGTCTGTTGTGAAATTTTAGTAATTCACCCTATGCTTAGTCATGGTGTAATCTTGCACACTTTTCAACTTAAAAAATCTGGCAGGCTTTTCTTCAAATGTAATCTTACCTTCACTTCCCACCTGCAGATACTGTACCTGTAAAATACTTACCCGCTTACCTTCGGAAGTGCCCAGGGTTGCCAGAGTGTTTGAAGCTAACACACAACCAATTTATGCATCTGACTTATAGAAATATCATCCTCAGAAGTTCCATGGGTCGTTTATGCGAAACGTCGGAAACAGTGATTCAGAACGCAATAGGTGCGCGCGAGCTAACAAATTACACAACACCTTTCAGTTTAGAAATTTGATTTAATGCATTATTTTCTTTATGTCTACTATCATTACAAATGAACACAACTACTCTGCCCTGAGGCGTAATACAAATCATAAAAAATTATTATATCCACATTGGATTAAACCACTAGGCACTTGGATATCACCAGGTACCTGACCGCTGTCTTCCACTAATATTTTAGTTCTTATTTGTAGCACGTGGTAACTCCATGTTGTGCGCAGTTTCTTTTCTGATGTTCGGCTAAATTGTCCCAAAATCTGGTCGCGATGTTTCGCCTGTCGATCACGCACTGTCTACATGGTTTTACTTGTATAGTTGCAGTAAATACCTACATTATTTATTGTAATTTGAATACTTTTAACGGACTTGTTAATATGCCACCCGGCCGGGTTGAAGAAGGCTCGTAGACTGGGTAGATGCCGGAAATAAGGCGTTTCACTTTGCCGTTTACGCCCTGCACGGCCCACTAGATTTCCGTCGTTCACATCATAATATAACGACAAATTAATGGTTCAATATGTATTGCTGTCTGTATAAGGTTATTGTTGATAGTGTCCCTGGATTATTTCCCTTCACAGTGATACCAAGTCGTGTCACTGCTGTAATGCACTAAAATAACAATGATTCGCCGTCGCCACAGCTGACTTTATTTTCACACTGGGATCGATTTTATCTCGAACATTTGCTTTGCTAATTAAAAAAATTTGTGTCCCCTTTTCGACTCATTACAATACCCCCTCAATGAGAGGTTTTGTGCCGAAGCATAAAAATGTGCTTCGGCACAAAACCTCTCATTGACACTCTTATACTTCTTAAAGGAATCGGCCAGGATATGTCGCCACAACCCCCTGTATGTTTTATTAAAAAGCGTGGTTAACTTACCCCCTGGTCCAGTGACTGTGACTGCACCTAAATGACCTTACTGGACTTCTCTCTCGAGATCCCAACCCCGCAAGGCCAGACGGGTACAGGACAGGACGCTCCTGCTCTGACGCACCGGCCAGCACAGGACCGCTGCCACAGCATCACCAGATCCTGAAACATCAAATCAAAAATTCATTTAGTGGTCTTGTATAATAACATATCCCTAACTGATCTGGCTCCCCTTAGCTGTGTGGGTTTGCGGTTAAGAAGTATTGGGGTTTCTCAGAACTTCTAGCATATACATGGATACATGACATGATATGATATACAACATTTCCCATTACAATATCTATATACCTTCCATTATATAATTCGCACCAAAATTAATAAACTTCTTATATAAAATAAAACACATTAAATCAACTACAGCAGAACAGATTATTTACTTAACAGTCGTTAAGCATCTTTTAATTATCATAATATTCCTTAAATCAATACAAAATTATTTAGTTATTTCATCAGATAAACTACACCTACCTCATCAACATAATTCATTTTAACATTCTCAATAATTCGTTACCAGCAATCTAGTAACCTCCTTCCACTCTACCTCAACTTATACTAATCCTCCCCAACTTAAACTAATTTCCCTTAACCCCTGATACCCCGCGTTACAAAAGTGTCAGTGACCTCAAGGACTTTCACCTATCTTAGTATGACACAGGCTCGCATAAATGAAGCCTCTCCCTCGCAGCATGTAACGTTGCCACCGGCCATCCATCTCTATGTCCCCCCATGACTGGACTGTGGCGCCCAGTTGCTTCCACAAGGACTGAAGCGTTAAGGAGGAATTTTGTCATCTCCTGTCCTTGCTTCAGCGTTACAAATAAAATTCAGATAATCTGACCACTAGGGTTTACAATATCTTGCTGATCTTATACTTATGTGCCCTTAAGACGGTTCTATCACCCTTTTTATGTTCCCACGCAAACAAGTGATAGCCGCTGTTCCATAGTTCCGGTTTGATTTCCCTTGAATCACCCCCCTGTTAATTTCTAGGTCATACCAATTTCATAGACAACCAACCATGGTCAGTTTACAATAAGTCTGCCCACAGCTGGTTTATCAGCCAAAACCACGCACGGTCAGTGCTGGTGAGGCAGCGACCGCCCGAAAGTGGGGAAATCTATTGAAAACACACATTGTACACGTTTAAAAGTCCTACACACTAACATAGTAAACATAATACAACATAAACATTCATAAAGAACATAAACCTCATTCCATTAAAATAAACATCTCATTTGCATCTGAATAAAATTTACAAACATTTCAAATTCTATTAACTCTTTCACTTGTTACATTTATTATTACATTTCAACTATGAATTTCTATTAAGTATTTTCATCATCCATTGGTTTGGGTGATTCTCTCAGTCATTCACAATGATTTGGATTTGATTTATTGAATGGGTATTAAATAACCTTACCCACTTCTTCCTTCTAACTACCACTAACGGGACTTGCATAGGGTGACACTGATCTCTCAATAATATTTACCTCCACTAAATTCTCTAACTCCACTTAAATCATTCTCCTCTTAGTACAAAATACCTGATACCCTCTTTGTACCTAGGATGTGTGTTCCCTTCCCTTATACTCACGCCCTTATTAGTTCCTGGCCTCCCCCAGGTAACTCCGCCAAACCTCATTTAAAACTATTCACCTCATGTCTCCTATTTACTCTCCATTTACATCACTCTCGCTTTCTCTACATGCATGCACTCCCGCTACTGTGTCCCTACTACTGACCCGTTTCTGTATTACTTTTATTCCAAAAATTCTTATTTTGTCTAACACCCGTTTAAAATTAACTCTGACTGACTCAATGCCTTATTGAAATAATCATCACCCAAACTCCATCTGTTACAACATTTTACATTAATATGATCATTGAAAATTATACTAGAAAATTCACAACTACCTCAAATTAATGTAATCACCTAATTTAAAACCATTTAAATTCCTTTAAAATTTATTATTACACCATTTTACTTTACTTCAATTTCATTATAAACTTCATACTTACATTACATCATTCAGTTGAATAAAAACATGATTACTGTCCTAGACTCAAAATTATAAACATTCACTGCAACAAATATATTGTACAAAACCCTTGTACTTTCTGATACATCATAACAACCCTACGACTCCACAACTAAACACATTCTACGTTTACTCATTTACTATTTATTATAAATTTAAAATCTTATAAAAATCATTTAACTTCATTATCAAAATTCATTTATACAACAGTACGTAAACAGTAACAGTAGTAAACAATTACAATTCAGGTATTTGCATGATAAACTTCACCATGATTTATTTAGTCTGATCAACTATTATTATTATCATTATTATACAATCAATTCACCTTGCATACCCATTGTTTACATAAAATACATAGTACAACATAATCTTCTACACAATACATTTAACATCACTACACAAGTGTATACAATCCTAATTATTATTCATTCTTGTTTACCATAAATCATTTCACAATACAGTCCATTTCGAAACCACACTATTCACATAATTAAATGTTCATGCACAACAACTGTTTAACCACCATCATCAAATACTATTCTGATCTTACGTCTACACCATTCATTTACAATTACAGACACATTTTTATTATTATAATAATATAATAATAATTATAATTGATATTATTATTATTGATATTATATTTATAATTGATAATTATAATCATTATAATAATCATCACCATTACTTTTGTCCATTGTATCAATATAGTGACTACAAATATTATTGCATACTATCAATTCAAAATTCCTGTCGACATTGGGTATGGTAAATTCTCCTTTAGTATTTTCCGTTAAAGTCAGGTAAGTCATATTATCATCTACATTATCATCATCTACTGCTGCTATATCAGATTCAACACAAGGTAAGTACTCTATATAATTACCAGCTCTCTCTATACCTAACTTCTCTACTAATTCTTTATATCTTCTACCAATCTCAAATAACTTTATCTCCCCATCAACATAAACTCTCTCTCTCACCCCATTTCACTCTTTCTCTATCACTCCATTCAGAGGGTACTGCTATATTAAAACACCTCCTGGCCCTTCCAGGAGCACCACAAAAACTCCAAGGACAATTATTCGTAGAACTTTCATCTACCAAATACATTCGTGAAGACCTTTCTTCACCCCCAACAACACCACAGGAAAAATTTACCCTCTGCAAACCCTCTACCTGTAAACTCTCTCTCTCTCTCTAACTTATCAATACTCACTAACATTCCATTATTAAATTCTACTCTCACTAAAACTTCATCAGCACTCTCAATATTCACAACCTTATTCTCTAACACCACATTTTTAATTATATTGTCATTTTTCTCACCCCCTACTTACCGTCTTATATGTTAACTGATCGTCTTTATTTTTGTTTAATTGATCGGTCTCTTCACCCTTTTCTACCCCCACTCTACTTTCATAATTGTAATTAACTAACACCCTTACTACCACTTACCTTATTATATGTACCATTTTCTACCTCCTGTTTCCTCTTTCTACTTTCGTTTACTTCGTCTTGTAATTGTTCTGTCCAATTTTTAAAATTCATTTCATTTTTTATATTTTGTTCTTCGAACTTACTGTCTATGTTTCTGAAATTACTATTACTATCAATTTTCTGTTCTTCTAATTTAACATTTAGATCACTCTGAAAATCTGACATTTTACTCTGTTGCTTTTAGCAACTGCATCATTGCCATTATGTCTTTAATTTCATCTGTTTTACTTTCGTGTCTGATTGAGATGGGTGTTGACTGGACTGGTGAACCATCTATATTAACTGACTCTGTGGAACGTCCCTCGAGTTGGTTGACTGGAGTCGAGTGGACCCCCATCTCACTCATAAACGTCTCATCAGTTATGCTGACTTCATTATCTTTATCTGCCATTTTGTAATGATTTATATTCAAGTTTTTTTTTTAATATTACGCCGCCCACTCTCGTTCCCAATCACTGCAACCTCCGTTGAGCATATTCTGCATATTTAAACATCCGCAAAAGTCCTGGCAGGGTCGCCAAATGTAATCTTACACAATTTTCAACTTAAAAAATCCCGCAGGCTTTTCTTCAAATGTAATCTTATCTTCACTTCCCACCTGCAGATATTGTACCTGTAAAATACTTACCCGCTTATCTTCGGAAGTGCCCAGGGTCGCCAGAGTGTTTGAAGCTAACACACAACCAATTTATGCATCTGACTTAAGAAATATCATCCTCAGAAGTTCCATGGGTCGTTTATGCGAAACGTCGGAAACAGTGATTCAGAACGCAATAGGTGCGCGCGAGCTAACAAATTGCACAACACCTTTCAGTTATTTAGAAATTTGATTTAATGCATTATTTTCTTTATGTCTACTTTCATTACAAATGAACACAACTACTCTGCCCTGAGGCGTAATACAAATCATAAAAAATTATTATATCCACATTGGATTAAACCACTCTGCCCGGAGGCATTAAACAAGTTACAAAAAAATATTATATCCACATTGGATTAAACTACATCATTAGTGCAGTTAACTATATACTCCGCAAACCCAACACTTCTTATATATATTTTTCATTCTCAACTTACACACTCGCTTTCATACTAATACAATATTTAGTCACCCTTATTTTTCATTATGATGACCAATGCAACCTTAAAATGATTTATCAGTTATTTTCTCTATGTTAGCAGTCTTCATCACAACTTTGTCAAATTTTGTTGCTTCCCTGCTATATACACTTTTTCCTCGAACGAGGCCTTTCGGTTTCGCAACCATTATCAAGTTCTTCCTACAACAACATTAAAAAACCTACTTCCCTTATATATATACTAACCCTCCCACGCATCACCGGTTACATTCAACCAATAGGAGGCAGTACTTACTGCCCAATCCTTGTTAGCCCCGCCCCTTACTCAGTCAACCTGACCTCGTCATATACATTATCCTCTAGAAATCTCCTACAACTTTCTACCTTCTGAACGTATCCTGTAACCGTATTACCTTTTATACACTACTCTTTCAGAATATAGTAAAATATATCCTCATTACTAAATTCAGTCTTTATGTTCATCAGCGCATTACTATTCTTTTTCCTTACTTTTAATATTTCTAATTCTTCATACAATTTGGGTTTACTTATGTTATTCTCTAACCTTACTATTTCGACTTCTCTGTTGGGTCTAAAAACCTATGCCCTGTTTCATTAAAATGTCTCGCATAGAGTGAATTCGTAGTTCTGTCTCCTTCTCCTCTCGCATGCTCTCTCAATCTAATTTCGAACTTACGTCCTGTTTCACCCAGGTAAACCTTATCACAATACGAAATATATATAAACACCACACAACACAACCAAACAACATACTTAACGATCAATTACAATATAAATCACATACACTTTTTGACACAATTATACAAAAAACAAACATTAAGTTGAATCCCCGCGCCAATCCCTTTCCTCCACACACCACCCCCACTACACCTTCCACACAACAGCCGTTACTAAATGATCGCAGTCTGTCTCAAAGCTGAAGAAGGCGGATACGCGTTCAACGAAAAACAGTAAGTTTCACAAGAAAAAGTTAATTTTTTAGATAAGTCTTATCACACTGTTTACAGTTCAACTTATAAACACCGCTTTTCTGTAATTCAGGCGTTATTTCAGTACTACTATTCTTTATATAATCAAAAACTGTCTTTGTCTTTTTTACCGCTACATCTATATTGTGTTTTTCAAAGCACTTGATTATGTTCCTCGTTTGAAATCCCAGATACGTTATTGATCCTATGTATTTCTTTTCTTTCTTCTCTTCTTGTCTACTATTTCTTTCTATTCTTTTTACAATTTTCTCTACTATCCCCGGTTTATAATTATTATTTTTCGCTATTTCTTCTATTCTTTTTAGAGGCGGTAAGTACTGCCTCCTATTGGTTGAATGTAACCAGTGATGCATGGGAGGGTTAGTATATATATATATATATATATATATAAGGGAAGTAGGTATTTTAATGTTGTTGTAGGAAGAACTTGATAATGGTTGCGAAACCGAAAGGCCTCGTTCGAGGAAAAAGTGTATATAGCAGGGAAGCAACAAAATTTGACAAAGTTGAAATGATTTAGTATTAGAGCTCTTGTTATTTTAAAAGAAAAACGATAAATTTTATGGTGATACTATCACCAGGTACCTGGCCGCTGTCTTCCACTAATATTTTAGTTCTTATTTGTAGCACATGGTAACTCCATGTTGTACACAGTTTCTTTTCTGATGTTTGGCTAAATTGTCCCAAAATTTGGTCGCGATGTTTCGCCTGTCGTTCACGCACTGTCTACATGGTTTTACTTGTATAGTTTCGGTAAATAACTACATTATTTATTGTAATTTGAATACTTTTAACGGACTTGTTAATATGCCATCCGGCCGGGTTGAAGAAGGCTCGTAGACTGGGTAGATGCCGGAAATAAGGCGTTTCACTTTGCCGTTTACGCCCTGCACGGCCCACTAGATTTCCATCGTTCACATCGTAATATAATGACAAATTAATGGTTCAATATGTATTGCTGTCTGTATAAGGTTATTGTTGACAGTGTCCCTGGATTATTTCCCTTCACAATAATACCAAGTCGTGTCACTGCTGTAATGCACTAAAATAACAATGATTCACCGTCGCCACAGCTGACTTTATTTTCACACTGGGATCGATTTTATCTCTAACATTTTCTTTGCTAATTAAAAAATTTATGTCCCCCTTTTTGACTCATTACAGTGGCTTGGGTAATCTGAAATAGTTCTTTCTTGAAGAAAACTATGTTTGGAAGTTAAGAATTTCTTTAATAAAATGTAAGTAGTCTTTTCCTTTGTGAAGTTATCCCATAATTATATTGTATATGTATCCTATTTTATATATAACACGGTGCTTACATTTCAAGAATTTTGCAGAACCAGACCAGTAGTACATTTTTTACTGTTAATGTAAATTGAAATGCTTAATTTCTTTTTAAAAATACCGGTATGGAGAACCATACATGACTTCCATATTCTAAGATTTATATTTAAAATCATTTTCAAAATGAAATATTACCATAGAAACTACTTCTTTCTACTTACTGCTTCAGCCTTAACCACAGTACTGTGGTCACTAACGTATACCACGTCACGTTATCGCACTCGATTTTCACTGATGATGGAAGTCGATGGCATTGCCGAAACGTCTGGTTTTGTAGAAAACATTGGACTACGGCCAGATATCCCGGGAAGGAATTTTAACAAAAACTACTTCTTTGTTGCCGATAACGTACACATATATATAAAAAATATGCATAAAATTAATGGCTTGTATAAGTTAATGATTGATCTCCATTAAGTAGTGCTCAAGTTTCCAAAGTTTTAATATTATGATGTCCGTAATTAAAACATCAGAGCAGGTTTAGTGTGTATGAGGGCACACCGTGGACAAAAATTTTCAACATTTCCTATTGAGCGTTGCTTAGAGTAAAGCTGCGAATCTACAGTGTACATTTTACAGAACAAACACGCGGAAAAGAAGGAGCGCTCTGAAGTCACTCATGGACCCTCAGCATCATGCAGAGGGTTCATTCCCTAAAGACGAAAAGTCTGTCTATGAATCGTTCCTCTGTAAACACGTGCAGTTACACTGCCCAGCGATCCACAGGAAGCAAATCGCTATCCACGCTGGACACTTTTTCGGCTTGCACGCGTTATGTTGGTATGGGTTTCGGCACTTTCCATTTAAAAAGCGTGCAAATGTAAGAAAATAAACATGAATGAGGCCAGAAATAATGCGAATTTTGTGTGTGTGTGTGTGTGTGTTCCCTGCCTTTTTATTGCGGTAGTCATAATAATAAAATGGAAACGTAAACATTACATAACTGAGATATGCTTGCCTGCCACGAACAATATATTTTCTTTCATACATGATTTACATTAAAATGAAAAAATTATAATTTTATTGCCTGGCAACAAAATTATTTTATTTTTAACAATTACCATTGTTTGAAAAAGTTTAAATGAATTTTCAAGTACTTTACTCTTGTTAAAACGTAAAAGGTTGCAGGTAAACTACCCCTTCCCCTTAACCGATCTTCACCAAAATCAAAAGGCCATGAGTTTTCTACAATTCAGTGATGTATGCAAAAAATTATTTATTCTGTTTGAATATGCGGCAGTTATCGTTCGTCATAGAAAAAATTATCCTTGTTAAAACGTAAAACGTTGCTGGTAAAATACCCCTTTCCCTTAACCGATCTTCACCAGAAACAATAGGTCTTGAAACTCTACAATTCAGAGTTGCATGCAAAAATTTATTTGATTCTGTTTGAATTTGCGGCTGTTATCGTTTGCCATTGAAAATACCCTTGTTAAAACATAAAACTTTGCAGGTAAACTACCCCTTTCCCTTAACCGATCTTCACCAAAAACAATAGGTCTTGAGAACTCTACAATTTAGGGGTGTATGCAAAATATTATTTGATTCTGTTTGAATTTGCAGCTGTTATCGTTTGCCATAGAAAATACCCTTGTTAAAACATAAAACGTTGCAGGTAAACTACCCCTTTCCCTTAACCGATCTTCACCAAAAACAATAGGTCTTGAGAACTCCATAATTCAGGGCTGTATGCGAAACATTATTTGATTCTGTTTAAATTCGCGCTGTTATCATTTGCCAAAAAAAAATTACCCTTGATAAAAATAACCGTTGCAGGTAAACTACCCCTTTCCCTCAACCGATCTTTACCAAAAACAATAGGTCATGAGTACTCTATAAATCAGGGCTGTATGCAAAAAATTATTTGATTCTGTTTGAATTTGCGGCTGTTATCATTTGCCATAGAAAAATATCGGTATGGAGATCCATACATGACTTCCATGTTCTAAGATTTATATTTAAACTCATATTCGACATGAAATATTTCCATAGAAACTACTTCTTTCTATTGCTTCAGCCTTAACCACAGTACTGTGGTCACTTACGTATACCACCTCACGTTTTCGCACTCGATTTTTACTGATGATGGCAGTCGATGGCATTGCCGAAACGTCTGGTTTTGCAGAAAACATTGGACTACGGCTAAACAGCGCGGGAAGGAATTTTAACAAAAAACTACTTTGTTCCCGATAACGTAGTACACATATAAAAAATTCTCCCGTCCCTCTTTAACTACAATTTTCATTAAAAGAAAATTACCCCCACCCCGTTCAACTAGCCTCTTCATTTATAGATATTTCATCTACGTTTCTACAGTTTGTTTATCAAAATTAAGTATTTTACTCTTGTTAAAACATAAAATGTTGCTGGTAAACTACCCCGTTCTCTTAACCGATCTTCACCAAAATCAGTAGGCATTCAGTCCTCTACAATTCAGGGATGCATGCAAAAAAATATTTGATTCCGTTTGAATTTACGGCAGTTATTGTTCGTCATAAAAAAAATTAACCGTATCACATAAAATGTTGCAGGTAAACTACCCCTTTCTCTAAACCGATCTTCACCAAAATCAATAGACCTTCAGTCCTCTACAATTCAGGGCTGTATGCAAAACATTATTTGATTCTGTTTGACTTTGCGGCTCTTATCGTTTGCCATAGTAAATACCCTTGTTAAAATATAAAACGTTGCCGATAAACTACCCCTTTCCCTTAACCGATCTTCAACAAAATCAACAGACCTTGAGTTCTGTATAACTCAAAAAGGTATGCAAAAGAGTAGTTGATTCGGTTTGAATTTACGACAGTTATCGTTCGTCATAGAAAAAATTACCCTTGTTAAAACATAAAATGTTGCAGGTAAACTACCCTATTCCCTTAACCGATCTTGTAACAGTACATAATGACCCAGTATCATAATTATGGGTATAAAGGTATTTTTCAATGTTTTGTATTGTTTAATCAGTAAAACGCAGAATGGTTAGGTCCATTGTCCCTATATACGGTGGAACAACGCAAATTCAGCAAGAGTAAGACACCAAGGTCACCGTAGGACGTGCTGGAATCGGAAAAGGCCATGGCGGTGTTTGTGACGAAGGACTTAAATATGCATTGTGATTGGATCATAGCACTGTTCCGTCATAACCAAAAACAATGACACACTAACTACAATACGTGCAACGTGGTGTCCAGTAAGGCAAAGCTATATGACGTAAGAACCACACACACAAGCGCAAATTTACATTTGCCTCGTTCTCATTTCAAAGCCGTTCTTCAGAGGAGACACAGCGATGTATCGCTGTGTGAGCAATTTTCTAACAATAGTTTACAATAACTAGATCAAAAAAGTATCAGTAATAGTGGAGCAATAAAGGCTCACCTTGTTTAACAGTATGAATATTAATATGTAAAATCAGTGCACAAATTTTTTCAATTAAACTCAGCAGAACTAGAGGCGAACACCGGCCATCACCATGGGCGTCACCCACCAGCAACGGATGGACAACACCAAACGATAATCAGAGAAGTCCCATTTTATCATTTTCTTATAGTTTAATGAGCTCATTAATACAGAATCACTAATTAAAAGAATGTACTGGTCTAAGTGCGAATGTGTATGAGAGCGAGCGAGTGAATTCATGGCCATAACCATAGATGCCGAGGGCATTGGTTTGTGTATTACGAATTAACAATTAATAAATGATTTAAGCTGCAGCAATAAAATTTACACTGATTTAATTTAGCAAACAAAAGAAGTATAGAGAGTAATATGAGATATTAAAATAACCGCCATTTTGTTTTTGGGTCATCTTATATGACGTCATTGTTTTGACCGCATGGTCGTGTCTGTAATACATTCTGGAGAATTAAATTTTGATGGTTATTTTCAACAATACAGTGTTATCATTTGTGTCATCATCTGTGTCTCAAAATCTCGCTGTAAATGAACCCTGGCACCCCTTAGGTAAAAACACGTTTATAAAGAAGAATATGAGCCCGGCAACTAATGAATTTGGTAAGTACGTAGATGTACCAGATTATGGTATTTGTTATACAGACTTTATCAGTGTATGTGTAGTAATAAATAAGAAAATAAGTAAGAGTGTTACAAATGCCGCCCAGAACTAGGGACATAATTATTATTAGTGTTACAAATGGCGCCTGAACCGTGGACATTATATAAAAATTAATTTATATAAAACAGCCAGATTGAGAAACACAGAAGGTGGTACAAGACGGAACATAACCTAATACAAGAGGTTATGTTGATGAAACAAAGCAACCAGTAATTGTATAATTAAAAATTTAATAGTCATTTAAACAGTTAAATTATGGCAGAAAGAAATGGTAGTATGTTATGTGTAAACAATACAGACACAGAATCTATTTTATTAGACAAAATAAGCGCGAATTCTACACCTAGAGCAGTTGAAAATAAGATATCGTTGGAAGATCTGTTTATATTAATTAAAACGCAAAATAGTGTATTAAAAGAAATTGACGAAAAGTTCGATAGCCTTGAGAATGAATTAAAGAAACAAAACAATGTACGAAATATAAAATTGAATCAGTTGGAGGAGAAATTAGACAAGAGAATTAATGAGATACAGTTAGAGAATAAGAGTAGAGAAATAGACAAATTAGACAGAAACAAAGACAAGGTAAGTGGGGTAGAAAATTATGATAATATAAATAAAATTATGATATTGGAAAAGGATTGTGTAAACAGGGGTAGTAATAATGAGGTTTTATGGGGAATAGAATATAATAATGATGGAATAATAATGTGTGTTGAAGGGTTGAAGAGAGCGTGTAGAGAGAGCATAATTGTAAAAGAATTGCAGGGGTTAGATTTTTCCCTTAATGGTGTATTTGGGGGTGATGTACATGTTTTTAGGAAGGACAAGAGTGCCTTCGATGTAGATTTTGGAGACGAAAGGTCTGCAAATAGTTGTCCCTGGATTTTTTGTGCACCTGATAGGTGGTGCGAGAATGAAGTTGTAGTGTCCCCTGCATATATGGAGAGAGAGAATGTGATTTGGGGTTATGATAGGAGTTATTGTGAAAGAGAGTTGTGTGATAATTGGGAGATAGAGTTATATAGAGTATGTAGAGATTATGAAGAGTTGATAGAAAGGTTAGGTGGAGATAAAAGTGATAAATATAATAAAAACTTACCTTGTATTGAAACTAAAGCAGTAGGAGATGATAATGAAAATAATGACTTGATAAAATACCTAATTATGACTTATTATACAGGAGGTGACAGGACAATGATCAATCATGACATGTTAAATGAGTTTGGGGATAATAATGAACGTTTGAATTGGATAGGTATTTATAATGATAGTATAAGATACCTAATATTAAACCATGTATATAGTTTTAAGGTTCGATTGCTATTTGATGATGGAGGGTAGACCTTTTATTGTGTTATGAACATTTAATTATGTGAACAGGGTTTTTTAAGATGGACTGATTATGACTGATTTTGGTAAATGATTTAATGATTATGTGAATTGTATATTTTTGTGTATATTAATGTCAATGTATTTGTGTATTCTTGTAGTTGTGTATGTTATGTATTTTGTGTAAACTATGTACTGTGGAATTTTAAATAATTATGAGAATGATTTTGAAATGATATTATGGAATTTAGATTCTAATGGTTAGTAAATGAGTATATATTTGGATATGGAGAGGTATTGTTGTTAGTACACAAGTGATGAATTTTCTAGTGGTATATTAAGTTGAAATGTAAAAGAGTTTGGGTAATAGTGATAAATAAGGGCATTGGAGTTAGTTAAATAGAGTTAATGGGAGTTAGTGAAAATAAAGTGTTGAGATACTGATAATATATAAAGAGGTGTTAGATATTTAGGGACACAGTGGTTAGTGATTATATGTAGAGTTGAGTAATGTGAATGGTAATTATATTTGTTGTTGATGGTGATATTTTGTAATAAGGGTATTGGTGTAGGAGTCTGCAACGAAAGGTGTTGAGACAGGAAAGGACCGTTGTGTGCCGGAAAGGGTTATCTGAAATGGTCAGGAACCGATAAAGGAATGAGCATAGATAGGGAACACACATACTAGTACAAAAAATGAGCGGTGCCAGAGGTTTTAAATGGGATTTGTGAAGGGGGTTATTATAGAGATATTGGTGTCAAAATATATTAATGGTTAGAAGCGGTTGTTAGTAGTTAAAAAGGAGGTGAGTAAGGTTAGATTGACAATGCCAAAATAAGATATAGAGAGAATAGTGAATAATAGAGAGTCACCCAAACTAATAAGGATAAAAGGGTTAGAAAAAGAAAATTCATGGTAGGAAGGTAATTGTAACTGAAAGGTGAGTGATATATTTGAAATTGTTGTATAGAATCTAATGAATGTCAAATAATTAAAAATTTAATAGAGAATTGTTGATAGTAATGATGTGATAAAGTTTTGGTACAAGTCATGTAAATGTAAATTGTTTAATGTAAGGTAAATGTAACAATGTTAATATGTAATGTACAATGTTTTATGATGTTTTATTATGTTGGGGGGCAATAGAGTGTGTGGTTAGGAGGTCATTACAGGGGTAATGACGTTAACAAGTGTCAAAAGATAGTAGATTTTAAAAGTTGAAAGTCTAAAGTTACAAATGAAGTTGTGCAAAAATGTAGTAGGATGCCATTTACAAAGTAGATAAATGATTGTAAGTCGAGTAACAAAATTTGAATAATAAGAGTGTCTGCCATAATAGTCGTAGGTTGAATGTGTAGTAATAATTAGGTGAAGGTATTTTGGGGGTATATTAAAGAATTGTTTATTTATTGTGTTATTTGTAGTTATATGTATAGTTTGTTTTCTTACAAGGAAGAGATTGAGTTTGGTGGTGGTAAAAAATCAATATATTTTGAAGTCTTGTTGTTGTGAGGTTGAAACTTTTGAATTAAAAAACAAACCAATGCCC
The DNA here is from genome assembly GCA_034769895.1 of Magicicada septendecula. NCBI lineage: Eukaryota > Metazoa > Arthropoda > Insecta > Hemiptera > Cicadidae > Magicicada > Magicicada septendecula. Next base: position 158,558,414 of record CM068373.1, on the reverse strand, counting down.
CAAACACAAACCAATGCGTCTAAAAGGGAACATATCAGTTGTAGATATGGAAATGTACTAGACCACGATTTTAAAATTTTGTATGCAATGTTTCAGAGTTTTGTGGTGTTGTGACCACAGTCCTGGGCTGGCTGGAGCGTCAGAACAGGAGTGTAGAGTGCCTTATGGCCTTATGGTGTAGGGATCTCTCAGGAGAAGTCCAGTAAGGTCAGAGGGTGCGACCAACATCATGGGACCAAGGGTAAGTGATGATAAATTTTTTTATAGTAACATTACAGGGGGTTGTGGTGACATATCTAGACGGATCCTTTTAGGAAAGTGTGAATGAGTCAATGAAAGTTTTTGTGTTTCGACACAAAAATTTTCATCGAGGGGGTTTGTAACAGTACATAATGACCCAGTATCATAATTATGGGTATAAAGGTATTTTTCAATGTTTTGTATTGTTTAATCAGTAAAACACAGAATGGTTAAGTCCATTGTCCCTATATACGGTGGAACAACGCAAATTCAGCAAGAGTAAGACACCAAGGTCACCATAGGACGTGCTGGAATCGGAAAAGGCCATGGCGGTGTTTGTGACGAAGGACTTAAATATGCATTGTGATTGGATCATAGCACTGTTCCGTCATAACCAAAAACAATGACGCACTAACTACAATACGTGCAACGAGGCGTTGTCCAGTAAGACAAAGCTATATGACGTAAGAACCACACACACAAGCGCAAATTTACATTTGCCTCGTTCTCATTTCAAAGCCGTTCTTCAGAGGAGACACAGCGATGTATCGCTGTGTGAGCAATTTTCTAACAATAGTTTACAATAACTAGATCAAAAAAGTATCAGTAATAGTGGAGCAATAAAGGCTCACCTTGTTTAACAGTATGAATATTAATATGTAAAATCAGTGCACAAATTTCTTCAATTAAACTCAGCAGAACTAGAGGCGAACACCGGCCATCACCATGGGCGTCACCCACCAGCAACGGATGGACAACACCAAACGATAATCAGAGAAGTCCCATTTTATCATTTTCTTATAGTTTAATGAGCTCATTAATACAGAATCACTAATTAAAAGAATGTACTGGTCTAAGTGCGAATGTGTGTGAGAGCGAGCGAGTGAATTCATGGCCATAACCATAGATGCCGAGGGCATTGGTTTGTGTATTACGAATTAACAATTAATAAATGATTTAAGCTGCAGCAATAAAATTTACACTGATTTAATTTAGCAAACAAAAGAAGTATAGAGAGTAATATGAGATATTAAAATAACCGCCATTTTGTTTTTGGGTCATCTTATATGACGTCATTGTTTTGACCGCATGGTCGTGTTTGTAATACATTCTGGAGAATTAAATTTTGATGGTTATTTTCAACAATACAGTGTTATCATTTGTGTCTCAAAATCTCGCTGTAAATGAACCCTGGCACCCCTTAGGTAAAAACACGTTTATAAAGAAGAATATGAGCCCGGCAACTAATGAATTTGGTAAGTACGTAGATGTACCAGATTATGGTATTTGTTATACAGACTTTATCAGTGTATGTGTAGTAATAAATAAGAAAATAAGTAAGATTGTTACAAATGCCGCCCAGAACTAGGGACATAATTATTATTAGTGTTACAATCTACACCAAAACCAGTAGGTCTTTAGAACTCTACAATTCAGTGCTGTATGCAAAACATTATTTGATTCTGTTTGAATTTGCGGCTGTTATCGTTTGCCATAGAAAAAAATTACCCTTGATAAGAAAAACGTTGCTGGTAAACTACCCCTTCCCGTTAACCGATCTTCACCAAAAACAACGGGTCTTGAGTATTCTACAAATCAGAGGTGTATGCAAGAAAGTATTTGATTTTGTTTGAATTTGCGACTCTTATCGTTTGCCTTAGAAAATACCCTTTTAAAACATAAAATGTTGCAGGTAAACTACCCCTTTCCCTTAACCGATCTTCACTAAAAACAATAGGTCTTGAGTACACTACAAATCAGAGCTGTATGCAAAAACTTATTGGATTCTGTTTGACTTTGCGGCTTGTATCGTTCGGCATAGAAAATACCCTTTTAAAACAAAACGTTGCAGGTAAACTACCCCTTTTGCTTAACTGATCTTCACCAAAAACAACACGTCCTGAGAACTCTACAATTCAGGGCTGTATACAAAAACTTATTTGATTCCGTTTAAATTTGCGGCTTTTATCGTTTGCCATATAAAATACCCTTGTTAAAGTATAAAATGTTGCAGGTAAACTACCCCTTTCCCTTAACCGATCTTCACCAAAAACAATAGGTCTTGAGTACTCTACAATTCAGGGCTGTATGCAAAAAAGTATTTGATTCTGTTTGAATTAGCAGCTCTTATCATTTTCCATAGAAAATAATTACCCTTGATTTTAAAAAAACTGGTGCAGGTAAACTACCCCTTTCCCTTAACCGATCTTCACCAAAAACAATAGGTCTTGAGTATTCTACAAATCAGGGCTGTATGCAAAAACTTATTTGATTCTGTTTGAATTTGCGGCTCTTATCGTTTGCCATAGAAAATACCCTTTTAAAACATAAAACGTTGCAGGTAAACTACCCCTTTCCCTTAACCGATCGTCACCAAAAACAATAGGTCTTGAGTACTCTACAAATCAGGGCTGTATGCAAAAAATTATTTGATTCTGTTTGAATTTGCGGCTGTTATCGTTTGCCGTAGAAAAAAAATGTACAGACACACAGACACTTTTCGAAAAATGACTATTTTTCATGTTTTGAGTGTAGTACAATCAGAATCTGCAATAATCTCGAACACGATTTTTTTTTTTGCATCACCATACTTCCATTTCCTTAAGGAACATGGAAGTAAAAAATCTACAGACAGACAGACACACACACAGACACTTTTCGAAAAACGACTTTTTTTCATGTTTTGAGTGTAGTACAATCAGAATCTGCAATAATCTCGAACACGATTTTTTTTGCCATCACCATACTTCCATTTCCTTAAGGAATATGGAAGTAAAAAAGGGACAAAAGGACATATGTGTAGTGAACTTTGAAGACCCCATTATAATTAATTGTAACTAACCAGGTGTTAATAAGTTTAATACTAAACTTAAGACTGACCCAAAACACTGTGCTGCATTTTTCTTTTTTAATGCCTTTAAAAAAATGTATTTTCACATGATTGCTGCAGTGCTAGTTGAAAATGTTTTAGTGAATCATCTTAAAGTGGTAGTGAGTAATATGAGGTTGTCCACTAAATGAAATTACAAGATTATGCCTGATCAATGGTGTAATAACTAGAATACCTACTGGGATCTTAAACTCTTCCTGACTGATCACTGTGAATGGTTTTGTTACTGTTCGAATTAGTTTAGTTATCTGCCAGTTTGTATTTTATTTGTATCCTCACATCAGTAAAAAAATTTATGAGTCAGTTGAAAAGTTCGTGGAGCGACATCTATAGCTCATGGTAGAACTAAAATATTTCGTGTGCTGCAAGACGTATATTTCGCGTGAACAACTGTTAATTTCCAGATATATCTGTCAATTTATTCCTTTTTTACCAGCTGTTTGAAATTTTTTCTGTCACGCATGTTTTTAAAATGCACAAAATAAAACATCATTGTGATGAATTCTCTGTTAAAAACATTTTAGTGCCAATGGAAAATCAAAACGAAGTTGTAAATGTGTTAGGAGGAGATGCTGCACCTTCAGTAACAATGTGCTTGTGGTGCACATTTGAGTTTAAATGTGATTGTACAAGCACTGAGAACTATCCCAGCAGTGGACATCCAAAAATTGCAATAAAAATGCCATTATTGAAAAAAACTTCATAGGGTGTTGGAAGACCGCAGATTGAGGAATGGATGGTGTTGCTGAAATCATAGGCATCTCATATGAGCATGTGCATCATACTTTAACTCAAGAGCTTGGTGTGAAAAAGCGTTGTGCAAGATGGCTGCCGCCTCAGGAGTTACTGCATTTTTGCGCGTCTAGTGCGACTATGTTTAAACTCGAATGCCTACTTACAAACCGTTGGTTTTGAAGTCGCAGTATCTCTTGACACATTTACAATTTCGTTCTGAATTTCCATTGGCACTAAACAATTTTTAACAAAGAATCACACCATGATGTTTGATTTTGTCCGTTTTTCAAAACACGCGTGACATGTCAATGTTAAACAGTTTCTAAACAATGAATAAACTGATAGATTTGGAAATTAACAGGAGTTCACATAAAATACAAATCTTGAAGCACACGAAAAATTTTAGTTTTACCGCTAAGCTACAGTTGTCGCTCCACGAACTTTTCAACTAATCCTCGATCAACCACTGTTAATATTAAACAACAGGAATATTTATGATGTAACAAGTTGTTAGTATTGTTAATCTGTATCTATCAGATTAAAGGGTTTTCAGGTTTTTTGTTTCAGAATATTGTAGACAGTAACCTTTTAATAGATGTTGTGTAATACCAGCTACAGTCACCAATCTTCCATGCTTGAGAGCTTCTCTTATGTTTAACAAATTGTACTGCTTGTTTTATTCATATTACAAACATCGGTGGTGGCTGCATTTAGTCCTGTTGTGCTGTGATAAGTTTTTCTTCAGTATATTGTGAAGAAAATGTAAAAATAAATTATGGCTTTTGTCTAAAGCATATTGTGTCTCATTATTCTCCATTCGTCCATCCATCCATTATTATTATTTTATTGGCTTTTATTTAATAATGTGTATCTATTTTCCTTTCGTTTTAGAAATTCTTCAAGAACCTTAAAAACCTGGATCTGTTCAATAACGATGCTACACGTACAGATGACTACAGAGATAAAGTATTCAAAATGATACCCAGCCTGAAATACTTGGATGGGTAAGTAGTTATTTGCTTGTGTATCAGATATGGGTAGGCTGTAGTGACTTGGCGCTGGAAAGGTGTGTGTGTGTGTGTGTGTGTGTGTGTGTGTGTGTGTGTGTGTGTGTGTGTGTGTGTGTGTGTGTGTGTGTGTGTGTGTGTGTGTGTGTGTGTGTGTGTGTGTTTTATAAAGATATTCAGAAGAATGTCAGTGTGTCATCATGGTAGTAGCATTCAAAAAGGCATTAACATGAATAGGAAAGGCTGGGTATAGGTGAACATTTTCTCTTGAGTACAGTTTACTTTAGTTATGGTATCATAATTACCGAAACTTCTAAAAGCTTGTGTAAAATTACTTCTGTTGTGAAAGAAATATATTTTCAATGTGCTTAATGTCAAGAGTTAATATGGAAAGTCATCAGATGAAGACATTCAAAAAAGATGTACCATATAAATTGGAGAATATGTGAAAAAATCTTGGGAGAGTTGAAATTCTTGCAGTTAATGATCAAATATGCAAGTCCTTGGTAGTAGGTTTATTTGCAGAAAGTTTTGTAAAACCTGTGTTGAATAGGTACAGTTGTGTGTAAGTTTCCATTGATCAGTTATCCTCTATACATTTATTTATAAACAACGATAGGATTGTGTGTAGAGTTAAAAAATCTTTGAACTGGATAAAATTATTTTCTTGTTTTATAACTTTGTATTTTGTCTTCTGTTAATAAACATTATAACTCAGAAAACACAAAAGTGAAGAAATAGAACACGAAATAAAAACATGGTGATCTAATGTGCTCAAAATAAATGTTCATTTTCTGCGTGGGTGTACAGTTTAGTGGTATGATAATTTTAATGCCAGTAGATTTTTGTCACGTAATAAACATTAGGTATCCACAGTCCCAAGGATTGCAGTGGAATACCTGTTCAACAACATGGCTATCACAGAATTACATGAATCCATCCCTTAACATGGAGGGGGCAGAGTGTAAGACCATGATGAATTAAAGAAGGAAGCTGCTACAAATATCCCTTGAAGCCAAGATGCTAAATACAGAAAAAGATCATGAAGTCATTAAAACCCAAGTCAACTATTTTTAGAACATTTTAATCTGTATGTATTATATGCTTAACTATGGTGATTAGAAAACTTAAAATTGCAGTGATTAGAGAGCATTGATGATCTCCAACAGTCAGTCCCATCCTGTCCTGGATAATTGAACAATGATAAAATTATGTATTCCTGGAGACATTTTAAATATCGGTATGGAGAACCATACATGACTTCCATGTTCTAAGATTTATATTTAAAATCATTTTCAAAATGAAATATTTCCATAGAAACTACTTCTTTCTACTTATTGCTTCAGCCTTAACCACAGTACTGTGGTCACTAACGTATACCACCTCATGTTAGCACACTTGATTTTCACTGATGATGGCAGTCGGTGGCACTGCCGAAACATCTGGTTTTGCAGAAAACCTTGGACTACGGCCAAACAGCCCGGGAAGGAATTCATTTATAGAAAATTACCCCCACCCTGTTCAACTAGCCTCTTCATTTATTCATCTATGTTTCTACAGTGGATTATTATGATCTTATCAGGATACCTTATTTTGTCAAAATTAAGTACATTACTCTTGTTAAAACATAAAAAATTACAGGTAAACTACCTTTTCCCCATAACTAATCTTCACCAAAATCAATAGGCCTTGAGTCCTCTACAACTCAGGCACATATGCAAAAAATTATTTGATTATGTTTGAATGTGTGGCAGTTATCGTTCGTCATAGAAAAAATTACCCTTGTTAAAACAGAAAACGTTGCAGGTAAACTACCCCTTTCTCTTAACCGATCTTCACCGAAATCAATAGGCCGTGTGTCCTATACAATTCAGGGAAGTATGCAAAGACTTATTTTATTCTGGTTGAATGTGTGGCAGTTATCGTTCGCCATAGAAAAAATTACCCTTGTTAAAACATAAAACTTTGCAGGTAAACTACCCCTTTCTCTTAACCGATCTTCACCAAAATCAATAGGCCTTGCTTCGTATACAATCCAGGGACGTATGCAAAAAATTATTTGATTCTGGTTGAATGTGCGGCAGTTATCGTTTGTCATAGAAAAAATTACCCTTGTTAAAACATAAAACGTTGCAGGTAAACTGTCCCTTTTACTTAACCGATCTTCACCAAAAACAATAGCCTCGAGTCCTCTACAATTCAGGGATGTATGCAAAAAATGATTTGATTCTGTTTGAATTTGCGGCTGTTATTGTTTCCCATAGAAAAAATTCTACACACACACACACACTTTTCGAAAAATGACTTTTCTTCATGTTTTGAGGGTAGTACAATCTTTCAGCCGTTATCTCGAACACGATTTTTTTCGCCATGACCATACTTCCATTTCCTTATGGAACATGGAAGTAAAAAGTAATATACTGTAATGCAAAAATATCGAAAAAATTATGTTGCATATTAATGTGCCTAAGAAAAATAAAAAAATTTCACGGTGATATTATACTTAGGAAATGTATAGTGTACGTAAATCCTTGTACAGCTGCCGCCACTAGCCTGTGCGCGCGGCCACAATCGTACTACTCACTCTGAAAACACAAATCGTGGCAAGTCACTCCAGCGTTCGCGACCATTTCTCGCACAATCGACATTTCATTTTACTGTAATGTGTCAGTTAAAAAAACCTAATTATAATTTTTAATGAAAGTTATAAACCTAAACTTTTACTGAAACCTCTCACTTTACGGAAACATTTTAAATTGAGTATTTACACTTATCGTATCTAAATTTATAGCCTGTGGTATATGAATTATTTACTATTACTCACTCTATTGTCCATTTGCCTGGATTCTGTTATTCCAGCTCCTCAACTCTACTCAAGCCTTCATCAGCGTCATCTGAACTTTCGGAATTTGATTCACTGTCACTGTTTGTGGAAGTTATAAGTGATTCAACTATATTGTCTATGGCTGGTTCTTGAGCTAGATACTCGTCTTCAATTGTTTCAACATGTTGGCATTTCCTTACCCAATCCTCAGGACCCATGCTTGACACTTTTTCTTTGCATAACATTTCCGCTTGAGAAATAGTGCAAAAAACATTTCTGCTGGCCACGTATCCTTTAATGTCAGCCCAAACCAGCTCAAAAGGATTGAGGTCAGGATGATAAGGCGGAAGTCTCAGAACATCATGCCCTTTGTTTTTCAATATTTCATCAATTAGGTACCGATGAAACCTAGGTTTGTACATTTTTACAAGCTTGTACAGTTCTGGGACGTACATACTGTCACTAAATGGGATATTGTGCTTGGTAAGCCAATCTTTCATCTCCTGCTTTCTACTGTTAGATATGGGGGCCTTTTCGAGTTGTACGTTGTGATAAGACGTGTTATCTACAACTACAACACTGTTTGGGTTCAAATTTGGTAACAACTTTTCTTGTAGCCATTTTACAAACATGTCACGATTAACATTGTCGTGGTAATCACCACTTTTGCTGCTGGCTTTCCACACAGTAAGTGCGCCTGAAACAAAGCCTGCTTCGCCACCAGCATGTATAATAATTATCCTATCCCCTTGAGAAATTGGACGACATGCACCACTATTTGAACTGTCCGACCACGATTTACTTGGAAAGGTGGCTAGAAAGAATGTACGACTCGTCTAAAAAAATTATTGGCCGACCTTGTTCTCTGTACCGTTTAATGGATCTCAAGTTAGTTAATCGTTTTTCCCTAATGTCTAGATTTTCAATCAACAACTTTCTATTGTTTAGTCTTCTGCCACCTAAACCCAAGTTGCTTTAAAAGACGCCTTAAACTACTTTCACTGCCCTTAAAGTCAATGGCACCTTTTTTAACTCCTCCTTTAAGAGTTTCACAGTAGGTAGTCGCTTTTTTTTCAAATGGAAATTGTACACTATTCTTCTCACAACACATTTATCAAAGTCATCCAGTTCTGTAACTGACTTTTTCTGGGGATCAGAATTTTTTTTGGTGTTGAAAAAGACTTCACATTGTCATCACTTTCGTTAAGTTTACTCAGTTCACTATTTATTTTTGTTACTACGCACTCACTAACACCGGTAGCCGCTGAAGTTCTTTGGCGAGCTTTAACTAACGGAATTGTCACACTCTTGTTGTCTGCTTCCTCTTTTATAAATTTATACACATTGCACACCACTTCCCTGCTCTGGCTATGAATTATTTTCCCCCCTAATTTTGATTTAAAAAATCCCCCATTTCAGAAAGTTTGCAAATAAAATTTACAAGTTAAAGTCAAACATAAAAAATAAATTCACTCACGACGAAAAGCAAAACACGAACACGAGCACGTAATCACTGTCACCTAAACGATGTTCCAGCACAGACTAACGACTATTTCAAGCTGAGAAAGGATGGTGAATAATAATATTTCCTTGGAAGCTATGACAAACACAAGGAAGTCGAGTGTGGTCGGGAGCGCCGCATGAGTCATCCAATGTTTGTAGAAAAGGCGCCCCTCTCCCCATCCGTTGAAGGCGCCTAAGCTCCGTGCGCACAGGCAGTGGTGGGAGCTGTACACACCCAAGGGAGTCGCGAATGCATACACCAACAGGATTGTGATCTGTTTAGAAAAATGAACAAAAGTGTAGTGAGACACACCAGACAGACAAGGAAACTGCATGATCAGGTTGAGTGGTCAGGTGATCAGATTGCCTGTTTGCTCAGCTGTTTAAAAATAGGTTAGCTTTGAAATTAGTAAAAGTTTAAAAATTCCATGTTTACATGGTTACTTATTCTCAGCTTACAAAAGCGGTGGATCATTTACATTTTATGTAGTTTTGTACAAAAAAATTAAACTTTTTTTTTTCTCATGCATGTACAGAAGTCTATATATACTTTGTGTACAATAAATTGCAGATGCTGAATTTGAGTACGGTAAGTGAGGGGAAACTATTTCCAGATCTTAAAGTAGGATGATAGTGTACAGATTACTGGTTACACAAGTTATCTCTTCCTCCTGTTAGTAATTTATTATAAAGTGTACTTAAAAATTGTTTCGTTTTGAAAATTGGTAATTATTGTTGCAAAATAATGTGAGTCTTGAGGAGGGATATTTTATAAGGCTGTAAAAATAGTTAGAATCCTGTTATTTGTGGTATTCATTTTAGTTTTTTAACAGTTTTCTAATAAGCAGTTAAATCAAACTGGAATATTTTAAAGTTTAGTGTAAGTTAAATTCGTCTTGTCTATGACCAGCCAGATTTATTATTTAAAATTGTGTGTAAAGAAGAAGTGCTTTTCATTTTAGATTTGATGCCAGGGAACAAGAAGCTGATGATAGTGAGGCAGAAGAAGATGAAGTGAATGGTAATGAAGAGGATGACAGCGAATTTGGAGAAGGTGAAGGAGGTATTTATGGTTATATTCATCAACCAGCTTGTGAATGTTTTACTCACACACTCGCTTGAGCAGTACTTATTGTATTGTGCATTAAAAGGCATCATTTCATGCGTAATATTTAATCAACTGAAAACTATGAACAACTTTCATACTACTAAATAAAATCAATTAAGGTTTTTAAAAAACATAGTAAACATTCACAAATTTATATAATTACAGTTTAATGTAATATCTTCAAATAAATACACTGCAACTAGGTTTGTAGTTTAGTGCAGTTGCCTTGGTTAGTTTCGAGCGGAGTTCCTAATAACAGCAAAATCATATTTGATGCCGCTCTGTTTTTCTACAGCTATTTGTCAGGACATTGTTTCCACAATGAACATAACAAACCTCCACATATCATCAGCTTCTTAAAATTATTTGTAACATTGATTTTTTTAAATATTTCTTTAAACTTCTGTATTGATGACATGTAGTCTGCAACCATAATGTGTACTTTTTATTTTTTTAAATGAAGAATAGTAATAAGCTAGTGTTGAAATTATTTTGTTCTAACAAATGATATATTTGCAAACATGAAATTAAAAAAAAAAACTAATTTTACTTCTAAAAAAACTTTGATTGAAGAAATTTCTTCAGATGCAAAAACAAATGGAAATTGCTGGGAGCCAAATCTGGACTGTGAGGAGGATGACTGAATTGTTCCCAGCGAAATGAATCAACAAGCGCCGTTGTTACACGTGCGGTATGCGGTCGCGCGTTGTCATGCACAAACCACCCTGGAAGTCAGTAGTCCACGCCTTTTGTTTTGTATTGCTCGCTGTAACTTTTTGAGCGTTTCACAGTAAACTTCTGTGTTTAATGTTGTGCCTCGTTCCATAAATTCCACTAACAAAATTCATTGACAGTCCCAAAAAATGGTGCACATGATTTTTTTTGCAGAAAGAGGTGGCTTTGCTTTCTTGGCTTTCGGGGAACCAGTATGCCGCCATTGCAGTGACTGTCATTTAGTTTCTGGTGTCTCGTAAGAAACCCATGTTTCATCACCAGTGACAATTCTTTTCAAAAAACAATTTCCATCTCTTTCATAACTCTGTAGATATTCCAAGGCTGCTCCCATGCGTTTCGTTTTGTGGCCGTCCGTTAGCATTTTCGGCACCCATCTCGAACACAGTTTTTTGTAGTGTAAATGTTCAGTTACAATTTCGTGTAATAAAGATCTAGAAATGTTTGAAAAATCCATTGACAAATCAGAAATTGTGATTCGCCTATTGGAACGAACCTTCTCGTCAACACTGCGCAGCAATTCTTCGTTGACTAAGGACGGGCGACCACTATGCTCCTTGTCATGAACATTTTCTCTTCCATCGTTAAACATCCTAACCCACTTTCTCACCATACCTTCACTAATCGCATTCTGTCCATAAACTTCACAAATCTGATGATGAATTTCAAAAGGACGAAGATTTCTCACATTCAAAAACCTAATAACTGTTCTTATTTCACAACTGGCTGGCCGATCGATTTTTTTAACACTTTGCTGGCGAAAGACGTCCATGTACGGCTTACATGACTTCCGAGTTTTGACGTGAGACGTAAGCGTATGTCTTCGCGTATAGCGCTGTTTTACACGATGAAAGCCGCTGATTTATGTTTTTCGACTATGTGTAATCATGTAACTATAAAGACTGACATTAGTAGTTCACAATTCGGCACCTAGATCGCAGACGTATATACATTTCTATTCATGTATGCTTTGTGTTCTACCACATGGTTTTGTAGTCGAATGTGTAAGTGCTTCAAAACATACCATACCAAAAAAAATGTTTAGTGAATGTAAACAGAATTGTGTATATAGTGTATACCAACAAGATTATTGAATATTCAGAAGACAAGTTTCAGTAGTTTTGTGTCAATATGTTGTGTTATAGCCTAATTGTAATAATATTTCAACTTTTTTTATTTGCAAAAATTTTGCTACTTTATAATGACAGAAAAAATATTATTTAAAATACAAGTTTCACTTTTATATAGTGTTTTAAAGAATAGTTGTTTAAAAAAAAAAACTTGAATTATTTATAAGTATATTGTTGGTTATGTACTATGTCAAAAAAGTGTGAAAAATGGCCAGACGTGACGGATGGACAGACCCAGAATAGCTCAGCCAGGTAAGTGTTAAACATGATTACCGATGTGTAGTAAACGTAAATCGGAACGTAAACAAACAATATAGCTTGGCTACTTCGTCGTCGAATAGAAGGAAGTACCTACGCATGTGCGACCTTCGTACAATAATATGCACGGGGTATATGCGCAGACGGTACTTACTTTCTGGATAAGCCTTGTATGTACAGAATTGTATTTCCAACTAACGACAGTTTCTTTTACTATCACTAAAATGGGTGTATTAACACGTTTTCAATGTCTGCCTGTCACATAAACATTAGTAGTAGAAAAACTAGGCATTTTAAGTTTTTTTTGAAAATTATTGCTTTTAATCTTTGGTAAATGATAGTGTACCAAACATTAAAATAATTAACACTATTTCCTCTTTGATGCTATATGACACATGTACGTATATCAATAATTATTTATCACGTAAACGAAACCATTTTTTATTTTTGGGAAAAGTAGCATGTGTTTAATTGCAATTATTAAATTTTTTATATTTACAAAACACTTTTGTACTGAAATGAGGAGGAGTATGTTGAACTAAAAATTTCTTCTGTTAACCGATAGAGTGCACAAAATTGTAGTTAACATTCAAAAGAATTGTACAAAATACCTTTTACCCATATATAGCCACCATTCGATTTTGTAGGTCATGTATTATAACCCGTGGTAGACACTGCCTTGCTACTGCAAGTGTTAACTGTTTGTATGTTGATATGAATGGATTGTTTTTATGTTGATATGAATGGATAGATTGTTAATTAATAAATTGTAATAAAAAAATACAGCGTTCAGAAAGCTCATAATAAAATGCAGGAAGGTTCTGTTTTAATTCGGTCAACCCTTTTGAGTCCCAGCCCTTGGTCACAGTGTGATGCACCTGAATCCTGGACATGCTTTAACATACTAAAATTTAGTTCACATGCTACAAATCTGATTTCAGGGTTTTAATACTAGAGATTTTTGTCCATAGACTTGTATATAGCATATAAATATATTGTTTAAATAACATTTGTAGCATACAAAAATACCACATGTTGATTGTTAAACAGGTTTGAACACAGCCCATCTTATCTGACTGTGAACTATGTTTTGCTAACACTGCTTCAAAATAAAATGCCACTTTTTTCTAAATAAATATATACAAAGAAATGAGTGTATGTATATTTCATTACCATAAGATCTGTCCTGACAATATTTTGCTACTGTATACTGCCTGAAACACTATGGACAGAATAAACTTTTGTCGTTATAGTTTTTGCTTAGTAAACTGACAAATTGTAGCACATTCCACTGAACATTTCAAAGCTTTATGACAGATACATGCCGCTCAAATATGTTTGGCAGGAGTTATTAAAAATAATAATAAAAAGAAAATACAAAAATGACCAGACTTGTAATTGGAATGTATGATCACCGATTGAGAACAATTGAGAATAAGCTGAATGTAGGCTTAAAGTGTTAACAAGATTTTTTTTTTAAATCTCACTTGTGTGTGTGTGTGTGTTATACATTATGTATAAAGAGTAGTAGAATATTTTATAACTGATTGTATTGCAATATAAGTAAGGATAACTGATTATGGTTCTCAAGACCAAACCATATTGGATGGTTTTAAATTACAAATATTATTGTAACAATGTACATGTAAAATAGGTGGTTACTTATCAATTAAGGGGAGTCGGATGACCCTATCTTCTCCATGTTAATTTGAGCAACTTTAGTTACATTTTTTTCAAAAAGTGTAAAAGATTGCTTTTTTGCTTTTTTACTTTAAAGATTGTACTATTCTCTACATTTTAAACAGTGGGGTTTTTATAATAATTTTAGAGAAAAATGTTATGAATTTTAAAAAATTATGTTACAAAAAGTAAAAAAAAAAAAGTAATTTACATGTTTATTAAAGTAATAAGAATTTTACAAATCCTTCTGTTTAAAATGTAAAGCTAAGCATGAGAAACAAAACAAAAAAAGAAACGCAATTATGTCTTACGGTTCCTGAGAAAAGTGTACCTTTAACTGAAAAAATTACATTTTTCAGGAAACGCATTTAACACAGACCTTACACTACATGATATTGTTCTTAAAAACTGCCTTACTTTAATGCATCCCTGCTCCATATGAGGGGTTGTCTGGGTCCCCCTGCTCTTCAAATGGATCTTCTAACTTCCTTTTGGCTAATGTGATTTTCTGATGACACTTTTTCTCTATTTCTTGAATCACCGTTTCGGCTTTCTTGATTCTCGCATCTAATTCTTTCATTGTCTATACAGTTTGTGCCAGGGGAAACTCTAGTTTTTTTAAATATTTCACATTTTGATATATTTCCTTTATTAAAAGAAGCAACAGCTTCATAAACTCCTAACTCTAAAGTTGTTTTCATAACAAAGGTCCTCTAATTGTTTTACCGTCGGATAGGGTTGCTCTGCCTATTTTGGTTTTCAGTTTCCTAAGACGGCTGCCCAATACGTTTTTGTACATGACCAACACACTCTAATTTTTCAATTAGAACATCTGGGCTATATGGCTTTGCTGTTACTACAGTTTGGTAGGAAGCAGTGTGTCTATCTCCAAGGTGATATTTATAGCCCAGATTTAGCGCAGACTGTTTTGCTGCGGGAGTTTTGTATCCATAAAATTTCAAGTGCACGCTCTCATAAAAATGTGGTATACTGCACCGAATTACATAAGCTTGGTATTAAATTAAAGCTACAGATGTGTAGAATAAGACAAGATGAAAAACCAAAGATCGATTTTTTTTTACCCATTGGGTCATCCGACTCCCCTTAAGATCAGCTTTGTTCCAGTGCAGCTAGCATTTTTAGTTTTACATCGTGGTGAGTCCAGTTAAGTAGTCAACTAGTAACCCTTCATAAAAGATGGATGTTAGACAGTTTATATGATTGGTAAAAGTCAGATTGTAAAATCCATGGGGTCATCTTATTATTGCCTCATGAATTCTAACAATGAAATTTCTTGTTCGGTCATATCTATCTATCTGTTTTTTTGATACATTTCCCTAATGGTTCAGAGAAACTCATTATCAAAGAAGAATGTGGGCTTCAGGTAAGCAGGATAGAAGCCCTGGGAATGACGAGAGAAAGAATGTACACGTTTTGTAAGGTATATGAGAGCAGGGTGGTCTGATTAGATAGGTGAAATAGAGATGAGCAAAAATTGTGGGCCAAAGATTTTTCTGGAAAATAAGATAGGTGGAAAGAAATGGATAAGGAAGGTCATGGTTTCAAGGAAAACACTTGTAATGATGCATCAAGAGATTTTGTAAGTTGACATGCAGGAAGTTGTGTGAGAAACAGCCTTTATGTAATGAGTGAGTCATCTCTATTTATTATCATTATACCAGTAGTGTGTCTATTTTTCATCTCCATGTGAGATTCATAAATTTTTTCTTTCCATAACCGGGTTAAAAATCTCTCTCTCACACACACACACACACACACTGAATATTTGTGCACTGTTTCATTTATCACTAAAATATTTTATTATCTGAAGTAACAGCAGAAGGCTTTTTTGAATATTTTTCTGTAGGTGCTCTCTTATTGAGTTTCCAGCAATAGCATCATGTACTATACTGGAACTCTTGTTTGCTGGGGTACCTTTTCATGATTGAATATTTTTATGGAATCTGTCACCATATTTGACTGTGAGAGCACTATTCGGGGAAGACATCAATTGGGAACAGTTGTTCCACAAGACATTTCTTGGTTTATGTTTTAATTCAGACTTTTTTTTGCCATCATATAACGTTATGTGTCTATTGTTGGGATATAGCTTGGTACCTTTTCCTGCTCATTTGCTACATCAGTCCAACCTGTGAATGATCCATTTTGTTTTGGTTGATGTGACTATTTTTTTATAGTTATGGGTACTGTTTAATGCATTCAGAAGAGTGAATTAGACAGCTTCAATTTTGGTATCAGAATTCATCCTTCAATGGAATCAGTCAGCTACAATATCTTTTTAAGAAATGTTAAAGACCACAAAATTGTGTTGAGAACTACACATATGTGTGGTCCATGATACATGCAGTGTTGGTATCTATAAGGAGACAATACTTCTAAACTCCAGGCTGTCATAAATTGTCTAGTATGTTCCCATGGAAAGATGGGTTCCCATGGTAAGTGCTACCAGCTTCGGTTATCACCTTTCAAGTTGATGGTGAGTTTTTCCTGTATAGAACCACAGATGTCCAGAAATAATTCAGGAAACTGTGTACATATTATAAAGTATGAAATATTGAACGTTCCAGGTTAGAATTTTTAACTACAGTTACTGTGTGCCTTTTTTTATTGCTTCTGTAGGTGATCGAAATGTGTTTGCCCTGAAATTAATTTTAATGATTGTTAAAGTGGTGTGCGCATGCTTATTAAAGAGATGTTGAGTGCTTCGTAAGCCATATTAGAGAAACATTTATTTACAAAGTGTACATCTGTTTTAGGTGAAGAAGAAGAAGGCCTTGAGGATGAAGAAGAAGAAGAGTTTGATGAAGAAGAAGTGGGCTTAGCTGCTGTGTACAAAGAAAACTTAGATGTAATACTGAATGTTTTTACACATCTCTTATTAAAGCAAAAAAATGTTGACAGTATTTTAATATATAAGTTCTTATTTTTGCTAGTATGGGAAAGCTTTGAGTTTATGAAGTGAAGAAAACCTATCTAGTAATGACAGGCTTTTTTTTACGAATAATCTAGTCAATAAATTTCTTGAAATTTATAAATCATATGGATGGCTATAAATCATACTTTAAGTGGCTCACATGTGAACTAAAATAATACACATTTTGTTTTTAGAAATGTGCCTCTTATGAGCAAAAAGTATGCAGTTAATGGTGAATATATAATAAGTAGGTAAATTCACAATTTAGATAAAAATCTTAAACCTGCTTTTAGATGCCACCTATTATGTACAATATAGTGCATTTTATATGAGATTGTATGCCTCATATTTTAGTTATATCAGATGTCCCACAAGATACCGGTTATAGATAAATATTGTCAGCTATTTTTATTTAAATATAATCATGATTATTATACTTTAATATAATATATAATTTTTTTAATTTGAAATATTTTTGAATTAATCATATCTGTGTGTGAATAGGTGTATGTTGTGTCCCACTCAGTAATACTATTTTTTTTTCTTTATAGGAGGAAAGTGAAGGTGATGATTACGAAGGTGAAGGCTCAGAGGAAGAGGATGAAGAAGAAGAGTTAGATGAAGAGGAATTAGCAGGTGGGGAAGAAGAAGACGGTGAAGAAGGTACAGTCAGATTATTTGAGTACCGACAAATACTATAGAATAAATTCTGTGTGTATGGTATAGCACCAAGTATTGATGCCAGTTGCTTGTGTAAAAGATTTTGCCGAGGTGTCTGATCTCTCAAAAGGGCTTGGACAAAGCCACTGGTTCCGTGTGGTAATTAAGTCAGACATGTGGCAAGTTTTGACAGAGCCAGTGGACAGGGTACATAGTGAGACCAAAATAATAATCTACAGAAGCTGATGCATGTCTCTGATGAGGACCAGTGATAGTAGAATAATCTTATGTACTTACTTATACTTATTTACACCATATTTGATCAATACATGGTGTATCCATTATTCAGTATATGCAACAAACAAGGTTCATGGTGAGAATTAAAGGTAGCCTGATGGTGTGGAGATGGAAAATTGGGTTGGTGAAAACTTTCACGTCCTATAAATTCATATTGTACAAGAAAAAAATTCAAAAATGCCTCAAGAGTTTAAAGCAGTATACTTAAACATAATGTATATTATTGAGGTTAGCCATGGGTGTGCGGTAGATCAGAATTGAGGAGTGGGGATCCTTCTGCATTCGGCGTAAGTGTATAAACATCAGTACCATACAGTTAAAACTTTTCTCTGTCTACTGGCACATTAGCATGCTGGGACTGTACTGCTCTTCCCTGTTTGTCAAACATCAGCTGCCTCATTCACTCTGTTCAGCATATCTCAAATATGATGTCAATTCAGGCAGCCTTTACAGAATATTGTTAAGTTGAGAAGGAGATCAAGTTTTGTGGCAGTTGTATGTCTCTTTGGTTGGCAAATTGTTAAATCCAATCATTGTTAGTTATGTATATATTCCTTACAGCAAAGCTTCATATACAAGTAGACCTATAATATTTTGTATGCGACATAGTAGAATTCTTTCTTCCACAATTAACCTTCATTATTATCTGTAGAGAGTGGCGTTTTCGTATTGTTCTTGAAGCCTGTCTTTATTGTTTCGAGCGAAGAATACTAACAGTATTGTGTCACATCAAGATAAGACTGAAGTGACATACACATTGTATATCTCGTCCGCATGCTTGCAGTTAAATTGCAAAATGGCTGTTCACACCTCTTACATTATTGAACAACACTGCCATCTTATACGTGTGAATTCTAGTACACATCTTGGATGGACACTTTCTTCCCAAGGAGTGTGACAAAGGTTTTGCGTGTAGTACTGTGCACAAGTCACCATCTCATCTAGTTGTTTTACAGTGATTGAACATCTTTCTTTATGTAGGATTATAAGCCTAATATTTTCATTTTTATTTCAGGAAATTACCATGAAGCCGCTTTTTTCCCCCACTAGCTATTTTTTTGGTATTAGAATCACCCCATATTGTTTCTGCTCTGAAATTTTTTGTACAACCTCCATATATAAAATTTGTATCCTGTATTGTCTACTGGCTGGATGGTATAACATTTTATGCTTTAAAAAATGTTATAAATTTTAGGTTTTATTTATTTTCCTGCTTTTTACAAAAAACAAGATAAAACTATTTCATGTTAGTTTACAGGATATGTTAACTTCTGGGTGTAGGAAACTTTTATTGTGTGAACAACAGGAAGTACTTTAACAGTGAAGTATCTGAGAATGGTCATAGGAATTCCAAGGAGAGATAGAAATCAAAAGAGATTTTAAGATGGAGTCAGTGCTTGACTTTATAGAAGAAAAGCACTTGAAGGACAGCAGCTACAGCATATTAAGCAGACAAAACCAGTGAGACAAATTTAGGGAAGATGAAATAAGAAATTATAAGAACATAGAATTAAAACTTTGATAAGGTAATACTGCAAACAAAAGGTTTAGCAGGTGCAAAGAGGCTAGAGCAGAACAATACTAATTGCAACAATAATATGCCATGTACCATTTGGTATTTTGGACTCTTGTGGTATGAATGGTTGTAAAGGTCTAGCTTAATCCTTCTACATACATAAAGTGCGTTTGTGTAAGTAAAATCCAGGGAAAGTAATAAAATTTGCCATTTTGAAATTTTTTTAATCGAGATTATATTAATAAATGTTTTAAGCAGAACAATGTTGTCATACAGGAGACCACAAAAATGTAGTGTTCATCTTTTTTAGACAGTATTGCCTTTGTTTTCTCAGTTTTACCTGTTAATTGTATTGTATTAGTGATATAATGCCTTGTATTGATATGACAGTCAGTATAGAAAAAACTTTGTAGTCAATTCTGTTGGCTTCCAATGCTTTGTCCTGGTGTGACGGTGTTAAACAAAAAAAAAAGAAGTTATCCATTATTAGTGTTTTGTCTGTACTGCTTGTTTTGATAGAATGGTGTAGTTTTTCGTGGTTGAGATGAATCATTTTGTGTACTAATTTGTAAACTTATGTGTGTAGATTCAACACCAAGAGGTAAGAAGAGAAAGCACGAAGGTGAAGAGGATGTGAATTAAACATGTAAGAGAAAGTAAAAAGACAATAAAGACTATATTGTTTTGGGTATATCAGTTCCCAAAATAAGGTTAAAATGATAACAGTGAGCACGTGAAAACCTGACCAATTTTGTGTGCAAACATGGAGGTGTAATCATTCTGTAACCAATGAATAAACAAACGAGCAGACCACAGCTGTACATTCCTTAAAAAAAAATAATAAAGTTTTATAAAATACTTATTTAAAAAAAGTTGTTGAATCACAAAAAATATCACGTCAGGTTTTTTAAAAGTTATATAATTGTTATAAAAAGGAAGAAACAAGAGTTGTTGTCTGCTCTAGATAATATAAATTAATAGTTTGTTCATTTTGTTTTTGAAAATAAAAGTAATATATATATTTGAAATTATGTACCATCTCTCACTGCCATGTGTTGAATTTATCTAACAAAGAAGTCAACGGCAACAAAATATCTGGTGGTTTTTCGTGCAGATGGGAATTCTGCACTGTTTTAAATAAAATAAAAAATATTTTAAAAGGATATAATAGTTGTATTTTATTTAGTAGAAATTTGAAAATTTAAATTATAAGTAGGATAATCTGTTTATATCATCACCAATCATGATTGTAATCATTATATTAATATTATTATTGATTAAAGTTAATATATAATTATAAATTATTTTTAAGTTATTAAAGTTAAGAATGACTATTCAGGTCAGATCGCAGAAGGAGAGAAAGTTGTATTATGTATATTTCTAGTTAATTACATTTTCCAAGTTTATTATTTTTTTAATATGTGAAGTTTAAAGAATAGAGAGTAATAAAAAAATATTTATATTAACATAGGTTTTTTTGTTTTTTGTAAAACATTTATCAGCAAAAAATATAAATAATATATTTATGTTGAAGTTATTGTTCATTGATTATTAATGTAACAAACAGTGATACACATAATTCGCGCTATTAAAAAAGACTGAAAACTAATTTTTTTAATAGACAAGAAAAGAACTATATTTGTATTTTCATGGACAAAAAAAATTATTGCATGTTGTACATATAAATGTGTTACATTGGTAATTGATAACAATATTTATTTTTGTAACAGGCGGTGGTACATATGGTTGGAAATATATATATATATTTGTCTGTATATTATTTAGAAGTAAGTCAGCTAAGTATTATTGCATCTTTTTTTATTTGTATAAACAGAAATTTTAAACAAAAATTTTTAAGTACTGATAATGCTGTAAATACTTTTCTTGATAAAATTAAGAAAATGTGTAGTATACAAATGTTTTTACCTCTGTTAATAATATTAATAAATAAGGTAAGCTGTACAGCTTTTTATAGAGGGTCCCCCAATGTCTGCCTATATTACATCTGTTCCAATCTCCTCTTGTATACATGAATGTTTTTATTTTATTTTCAGTATGTAAATTTTGCTTTTTATGTTTGAAACAAGTGATGTATATAACACACGAAGATGTTTGTTGTAAATTAACAAAATTTATTTATTTTCTGTTTATTTTTCCTTATAATTGTAAATAGAAAAAAGACTATATTTTATCATACAGTTGTGTAATATTTGATTATGGGTGTATTTATTCTGCAGGTATGAGTACGAAATCTAGCCATGTCATATTTTGTATGTTGTTCAGTATGGTAGTATTTATTAAGAGGTGTGTACTGTCATGACACCTGTTTAGAAAATAATTAGAAAAGTCTGTAGATAATATTTAAAATTATACCTAAGTTATTGACAGTTATATTTTAAATGACGCGAACAGTTTTTGTTGAATAATTTTATATAAATGTATGTATAATTATCAAGCAACTATGTGTACCACAACTGTTGGATTAGCATATAATGTTTTTACTTTTTCCACTTGTTTTTTCCTTCAGAAATAGTTGAGAACAGAAATATTTTGCACTTCATTGTGTAGTGTTTAATGTGTCTCTGTCTTTGTAAATAAAACAATAATAAAAATTTGAAAAAATATACAAAATTTCTTCCTCAGTACAAATTTCACAATACATGTTAAGTTTTCAAAATATATTGAATAGTTTTAAAATGTTTCAGTCGAATATATAGTGGGAAAGTCAGAAGAAGAAGAGATAGTAGTATTTGAGGTATTTTTGTAGTTTATGTGACAAGAAAAGGGTAATTGTAAGGGAAAAGTATGATCAGATGGAGGGAACAGGCTTCTGACATGTGTAGAAATTGTAGACAGTAACAAGCATCCGGTGGGCCTGAAAGCAACAAGTATAATTGGAAGGTGTGTCCTTTTTGTAAATCTGATTAAGGTGAGTACGGTGCTATTTAGCCAAGTGTCTGAATATATGAAATAGAAGAGGAAGCATTTTGTTACTTAACTTACTGGGATGGACAACCACCATTGCTAATACAAACTTTGTATCACAACACATTGCCGATGCCAATCTGTGACTTCTTCAGGTAAAATCCTGTCCTATCAAATATTGCAACATTTAAAATAAACTATAGGATGTTAAAAAGTGTACAGGCTGTCAGTTCCAGGTCCATTCTTAAGAAGCCCAATCCAATTTTGAGTTCACCTGTAAATAGTCTTTGTCTTGACTGCTGTGGCCAGACCAATAGTATGCAGTTTTACCATCACATGGCTCTGGCTGTAAAATTAAAATATACAGTAAACCCTCGGTTTAACGGACTTTGGATTTAACAGACAGAATTTGACAAAAAAAAAAAACAAACATCAAAGCATGATAATGTTTTTAGGCTTTTGAAATGTATAATGTGCATAAACTGCACTCTCCTGTTCTGGCGATATTGCTTGGCTATCGGAGCATTCTTTCGTTTCTTTTCTTCTTGTTTTGAAACATGCACATTTTCTCATCTTCAATTGTATTTGATGAGAACGGAGTATTCATCAAGAATTCATTTAATTCTTCATGATCCCTGTCTTTGCGTTGTCGTTGACGCAGGCATCGCACACGTTCAGTGGACGACTAACACTGAACAATATACACTGATATGCATCTTATTTCACTGTGAAATATTCGTCTATCAGCTAATACAGCAAGCATTACAGTGGCACGTAACTTTTCATTTCCCGTAATCTTTACTGTTACAGATTTGGTTCTGTTTTGGTCCACAGTAAATATACGTAAATAAAAAATGCGGGCGTTTCATAGGAATTTCCCATGTGTTCAAGTGAATAATTATGCTTCTTGCGTAAATGAATGACAAACCGCTGGGGAGTTTTTCTTCGTAGTCACTCGGTAGTTTTAGCGCGAGTGATGTACGTCATTTAAGCGCAAATCCATTTCACCACATCATTCGTCTTTTACACCCGAAGCTGGCTTTGAAACCGGAAACTTTTAATTCTTCTGCGATTTCTAAAGCTTTTAATTTTAAAACATGTCTAGTGACAGGGAGTCCTTGCCTTCTTAAAAGCCGTTAAGTATTCACAGATGCTGGACTCTACTGCTACAAAACGCCCAACTTGAGGTGCCGCGAATGCTCGTCGCGCAGTATTTGCATTTAAAAGTCGTTCCTTCTGTTTTCTCCATCGTCGAATGCAGGATTCATCAATATTCGAATTTCCTTGCGGCTTCGCGATTATGTTTTTTCTACATTTTGTATCACAATTAATTTATAATTCACATCGTACGGGTTACGTTTAATTTGATCTGACTGCATGCCTTTAGTCTCCACAATATCACTCATACTGCAAACGGACTACAAAAACAAAGTACAGATAAGCGATGTCGCTGTTACAATAGAAAACCACACTGGTAGTTTACCCGTTATTTAGAAACATGTTGCTCACACCCCTCTACTCATCCTTTGTCTTGCTGCCTACAGAAGGGTGCGCACGCACTTACACTTTATCTTCCTATTCTTTCTTCAGTTTGCTGTTAAAACATTCGGTTGTAGTCATAAATCATAACGCCAGAGTTAACTACAGCCAGGCAAACTGCTGTTGCTTAGGCAGTAAACAGCTTGGATACCAAAACCGTTCGTCCCGCCAGAAGTCGGGTATAACTTTTCGAATTTTGTTAGCGCGCGAATGCAAGCCGCATGCCACATTAGTGACCATGTTTTTAGGAGAAAAAGTGCGGCTTGTATTCGGAACAATACGGTATTTGCATGATATTAATAGTATTAAAATTTCAAGTGTTATAGGCCTATTCGATTTAAATATATCCTCAAAAAACAAAATTTGCTATTTTACGGACACCCCTCAGCCCCAATTAGTTCGTTAAATCGAGGGTTTACTGTATATGTAAAATAGCAAGAGTTGGACTGAAATAAAAATTAAAAGATTAATTGTACAAACCCGCTGAACACTACTCCAGTTGTTCATTGCCAATAATATTGAAGGGGTCGGTGTAATACCTGGTAGTTGTTGTGGGAGCTTGACAAGGGTGTGGATAGTTAATTCTGTCAGTTCAAAGTTTGTTTTACTTTCATGCTGCTGTTATATATTGTTTTTAGGTTTTGTGAATAGCAGTATTTTTCTTTCTACACATACAATGTGAGTAACTTCTATGTAAATTAGGAATATCATGACAATGTTAGAAATTTTGTATTAGTGATAGTTGTAAACCAATGTCACTGTTCTAATGTGTTGTAACAATAATCTGTTTTAATTTTATTAATAAAGATAGATGTCAGGATTAGTGGTTTTAAAACTTTAATCCAGTTCAGTTGTGTCAGACAGGGTCTTATGTTCATTAGGGGTCCCTATTTCGGGAACTGTATCTGATTTAGATGCCTCTGGCCATAGAAATAAAAGAATTCACAGTTTTGCAATCTCAATAGGAAACAGGATTGTTATTTTAATGTCTTGTGTTTTCAATACTAACATGGCAATGTCTGAAGACGCTCATCTGTACATTAATGTAAACTGTGTTGGCTAACATTCCTTTATGATTACTGTAGATTTAAACTATTTTATTTCTCCTCTTATGAAACATAGGATTTTAGAACAATCTGATACCTCACTAATACAGAAACTCATAAATTAGCTGAAGAATTTTGGGTTGGTTTAGTGTTAAGTAGGTCAGAGTCTGACCATGTGCTGCAGCCCCCCTCCCCCATAGACTTCCTCTATAGGCAGTGCTGTTGTGATACACTTTTTGAATGCTCAACATGTAATTGCACAGAAGGAAATTTATAATTGTGAATAAGTTGATTTTCTTTGAAACAGCATCGAGCGATGCAGTAGGTTCTGAATATGCAGTTTTTATATTGAACTATAAACTTTAGAATACTTTGTTAATTGGTTGAGAGTGCAGTAGACAGTTAATATCTGAATTATAGGGGTAATTAAAATTAATTGATTTTATAACAAAGTACTACAATGACAATATAAAATAAATTTTTAGTGAAACGGGAAATACAAGAGTTGTATGTATGTGTCCATTGATAAGTTGCAAAAAAGAAGCGAGGCACTGTTACTAGCAGTCTCTGTACATAAAATATCGTATAGTTATAAATTGAACAGTAGGCTAATTACGTTGTAAACACAATACAGCAAACAATTGCACATAATTCAGTAATGTTTACAGACCCACTAAATTACAACATTTTGTACAAAATTGTAAATATTTTCAATAATATAATACACCCTTAAACAAAATGCTGATCCTGTTCGGAATTTTGACATTTATATAAGCAACCATGCGTATGGAATGAAAAGGTACTTTAGTTCTGTGTAAAGGCATATCTCTTGTGAATTAATTCTGTAATTTGTTTTTTTGATGTTGATGCTGAATCTTAAGGAATCGCTGGGGCTACTTTCAAACAAATTTAACATGAAATGTTGGGAGTTGATTAGTTCATTGTGAGTCAGTTTCTTCATGCTAGATTTTTGTTTTGAAGACCAGCGATTCGCTGTGATGAGTCAGTGGTAAAAATGAGCTGATGGAAGTGAGGGGAAAAATCCCAAAAGTTAATCTATAGGCTGTACTCAGCAAAACAGGTTTATGTGCGACCTTTGTAGAAGAATATGTACAAATAAAATTTACCTTTACATATGATATAATAGTGTTGTTAAATCTTTGTCAAGAATCAAATGCAGATTGTAAATCTCTGTTGTTATGTATGAAGGAGTTGGAAATTTTAAGTAGTTTTCCATATAGTACTCGAAGATTATTGTCAACCCAAAGTCTGAAATACAATGAATAATGTGAGACTGTGTGTACAGTTATGTTACAATGGCCAATACAGCAGTAAAAATAATTCATGCAGGATGTCATATTTCAGTTTTGGTTTTTGATAATTTATTTTAAATTGTGTATTGTTAGATTTTATAAAGTTCAATCAAAATATGACTTGATTTGGATGTGAGTACGTACGCTGTATTACAATTTCAATAGTAAAATGAGTACTAATACGAATAGCTAGATTTAGAACCTGCAAAAATTATTTTAATATATGGGAATTATAATACAAGTAGTTGTTAACTCAAGAGTGTTATGTAGGTCTGACAACACACTGGAATCAAGTTTTATTCAAAATATAAGACTAATAAGATGTATATTATATTGAATTTATACAGAATTCAACCCATGTACAAAGTATTTTTGAAATCAGTTTGTATATAGATTTGAGATACATAAAGAAATCAATCATAAAATAAATCTAATCCACTTTAGGAGAATATTAAAAGTGACTTCCATTGATATGTATTTTTTATATGACATGTCTTGTATAATAAAATTGTGTACTGAAATTAATAGTTAAATTTTGAATGCAAATTGGTGCATCCAGTCAGTATATGAATGTATATGTGTGTGTAAACATCATGTAAGAAGCAGAGGTTATATAATAGAGTAAAAATCGGTACATATGTTGCTAGTAAGTAAAGGGTTTGGTGTTTTAGATGTAGGTACCAAGTTTGGAAGCCTCTTCATCAGTTCCATGTGCGAGTCTAAAACTTTTACGATTCTAAAATCCAAATTATAACAAGAGACTCATTTGGGTCATTAATAAATTAACTGTGATTTAAATTTTCTCTACATACAAATATGGGTTATTAGTCCTTTCTGAAGTATTTGGCGTTTGCTATACTAAGTTAATTTTATCATGGCCACCTTTTAGTCAATTAGATAAAATAAAATTGTATAATACCATATTTGTTTGTATTTACTGTCCTCCTAAGCCATAAATACTAACTTAAGTATTTTATTTCCGATATTTTTTATGTTTGAAGGGTCCACTGTCACATGTTCCCATGTAAAATGCTATACTTTTGATGATAACACTGGTCAACAAAATTTAATTTTTTGTTTGTTAAATGAAAGTGAATAACTGATTCTCATAGTATTTTTAGTACTGATTTCAAATATGTTAACAGTGTTTTCCTATCGGGCATAGTTTTGTTAGTAATTAACATTTTTCTTTTGCAAAAAAAATTATGTGACGGTAATATAAATATATGTTACATGCACTCTGTACTTACCTAAAATCTTTTCGATTTTCTGCTGTAGTTTGCTATAGGTAGATTCCTCTTTAGATTCTAGCAGTTGTCAGCTAGCATTTTTGGGTTCCATTTTCCCTAGTAGCGTGTTTCCATGGTGGATATTTCCTGGTAAAAGCGTTCACCATGTTCGTCACTCACGATGCCAAGATTGTTAGAGAAAAAATCCAGATGTGAATCTAAGAAATAAATTTTGAGCGACATATTACATCCAAGTTCTCTGTAGTTTTGAAGAAGCTCAGTTACAAGTTCTCTGTAGTTATCCGCCTTATGGTTTCCCAAGAAGTTGTTAACCACATTTTGAAATGATTTCCATGCAGCAACCTCAATTCATTCAAGCTTTCTTCAAATGCAGGATCATTCATTAGTTTTCTTATTTGTGGTCCAACAAATATACCTTCCTTAATCTTAGCATCATTTATATTAGGGAACTTGTTTTTTAGAAGCTGAAATCCTGCATCATTACGATCCATTGCTTTAAACAAAACTTCATTAAACCGAGCTTAATGTGTAGTGCCAGAAGATAAACGTTTTCAGGTTTTACTAGTGCTTGACTTACAACATTCTTCTCTCCTACAGTCAGTACCTCTCTCTTTGGCCACTGCTTTTTTATGTAATGATTCTTCCTATCCCTGCTGTCCCATTCACACAAGAAGCAACAGAATTTAGTATACCCAAGTTGCACTCCAAGTAAATGTGCTATCACTTTCAGATCTCCACAAATATGCCATGAATATTTCTCATACTGAATCCTGCTTAATACAAGTTTCATGTTTTTGTATGACTCCTTCATGTGAGCAGCATAAGCTAAAGGGATTGATGGGTATTTATTTCCAGTGTGAAGTAGGACTGCTTTCAAACTAAGCTTCGAAGAGTCTATAAATAGACGCCATTCTTCAGGATGGTGCATATGTCCCTAAGCTTCCAGTAAAGAATCCATGTCATTGCAGTACACCAAGTCCTCGTACTGGGAGAAGAAATGTTCAAATTCAGACTGCCTGTCACGGAAAGCACTTATTTTAATATTCTGCTGTAAAAGATTCCATCCTTTCAATTTTGATGTCAGTATTTCTGCTTGACTCTTTCATAAATTTAAATTATGTTTGACTTATCAATTTAGTTGCTGCAATAAATAAACCAAAGCTATTTAGTTATTATTTAAGTTCACAAAAGTCTATGCGTATGGAGTTCATGCATGGTACTTACTGAAAAATAAAATAAAAAGGGCAGTTACAAAAAAAAACTTAGTCTGATAGAGAAATTCTGACTACATATTCAGAATCAGCACCCAAAAATGCATAAGAATTAGCAAAAATTGAGCATTTAAAAAAATCATTGTTGACCAGTGTAATCAGTCCTACTTTGCTTAGAAATAAGTAAGCTTGATATCCAACTATTAATAAACAGAAAAAAACTTCAGAAACAAAAAACAGATATGCTTGTTAGATTAGAATGGCAAAATAATAAATTTGTTTAAAAAATTAAACTACTAAAAATATATGATGCAAGGGACTTGTTTTAAAACACATCTGCAGAAAACTATAATTGAAATATTTTATTGATTCCTATCTTTCTTAGCCACGGAGGCAAAAAAGACGGTCATTTTATGTAATGGGCTTAATGAAAACTGTATTTATCTTTATACACTCTGACTAATGTTGATGCAAGTCGCAATAAAATATTTCAGACCATAGTGTTTTCTTTCTCACTTTTAGTGCATTCTTAAACAGTGCCTTAAGATGATGTCTATCGTAAGTTTGCTGACTCTATAAAGTGTTGTAAACCATAATTGGGCCCAGTGCCTGGCAATGTAACCTCCAGTTTTATTATTCTGTTCATAAAGCCTGATGCTATAGCTTCTCGTTAAACAGCAGTCAGTTTTTTATCTAATTTTATGTATTCTTCAATAGATGAAACATCATTTTGGAGATGTATATATATTTGTCGTGTCTAAAACAGAAATCGAAGAAACAAAACAATTGGCTAAAAAAATTGTATTGTTCATCCTGTATTCCAGCAGTATCCTGAAGGTTCAGTTTTGAAGATTGGCAACAGCACGCTTGAATTTTTTCTTAAACTGCAGTTGAGCAGCAGACCAGTCATGTACAGTTCGCGTATGTTTGTCCACATCTGTACTTGGTAACAGAAAGGAATTATTCCACTTGCCACCAGAAAAGATGGTTGAACTTTGGTAGCTCAAACTAATCACTTCTTTCTTTCCCGTGTTACCCAGATACTGGTTTTCTACAGTACAAAAACTTTTACAGACGTGTGAAAATTATTAGAATAATTTCGATTTTCTTTTCTTCTAACCAGATATATTATTTTGTATAATTTACTTCATGCCTCAAAACGGTTTGGAAGATACATTTTTTAATTCTGAGCGAGATTACTGCATTTGGAAAATTTGTTCAGAAATATGTAACGTTGACCCTCTGCATAGAGAACTCAAGTGATTGTTTTTATGATTTTAGCAGTGACATTATGTCATATACTGGGTGTTACACCATTATTTTATGTTACCTGGAAACTTTTCCAAGTTTCTTACTATGTGAAAATCAGCTCTATATAAATTGAAGAATGGATTACGTATATTATAAGGACTTGATCAATTATACTAAACATAATTCTTCATCAGCACTTCAGTCCAGATACTGGCTGGTCAAGTGTGGATTCATTAGAATGTACTGAAGAACCAAGATGTCCTACTGCAATATAAACAAAATTAAACATTTAAGTTTATTGTCTCAAATGTACTGGTTAATTGAAGGAGACATAAATTTTTTAAAACTTGTAGTTGTTTCTTAAATGCTCTTGGACTTGTTTTTGTCAGACAAGCCTCTTATTTCAGTTAACAGTTGTAATGGGTGGTGTGCATAGAAGTCGCAGCAATTAATAGTTGTCAGACAGAAGCATACTTATTTTAAGTCTTTGCTTCTTCTTCATTGGTGCAATGTTGCCCTTGGCCTGTTCACCACTGTCATCCATCTCTATCATTCCTGAGCAAGGGAAATGTTTATCCTCAGCAGCTTGCAATCACTCGGGACGTTGTCTATACACCGACCTGTAGGCCATCCTTCAGGTGATACTCCACCAGGAGAACCCTCGTACAGCTTTTTGACTGTCCTAATGTCTTCTATTCTCATGATATGACCCAGTAATTTCAATCTTAGGTTCCAACGCTGTAAGCCATGGACCTAGTCTAATTAAGGTCTTGTACAACCTGAACTTCTTTGATTGGCTTACTATCGTACTCCTCAAGATTTTATTCAAAGCAAAGTATGCTATGTTCCCAGCTATCACAGTTCTATGGCGTCACAGTTTGGAGTCAAACATTAGCCTCCATAATCATCCGTCTCCATTTTTCCCTGTCCTTGGTGATGTCCATCTTTTTATTTTAAGCAAAGTATCAGCATCCCTCGCCACTGCGTCAATACAGGGATCCTTGGGTCTTCTGACGGCCTTCTACCCTCAATTTGACTACCTTCCTAGTTATTCAGTTGCCTTCCATTCTAATGATGTGTCCTGCCCATTGCAATCTATGCAGTCGGATGGTGGTGGCCAGATCATTGTCTTTATATAGTTCCTCATTGTGATGCATTCTCCATATCCCATTGACTTGGATTGGTCCATATATTCTCCTCAAAATTCTCTTTTCAAAAGTATCTACTATGTTAGCGGCTTGTTTGTTCAAAGTCCAAGTCTCGCTCCCATATGTTATCACTGGTCTAATCATAACTTTATATAATGTGACCTTGGACTGGCGGTGGATATTCCTTGTCTTGAATACAGTTGTCAACTTATGGCCTGTATCCTTTTCCTTATTTCATTTATTTATTCATTATCCTCTGCAATCCAACATCCCAAATATTTAAACTGATTAACTATTTCCAGGTTTAGTGGTTCGATTTCAAACAGTTCAGGTTTCCTGGTTTTCCTTCGAGTGGTAATCGTAACCTTTGATTTATCTGTATTCACCTGTAATCGTATCTCTTCTGCTCCATATTTTGAGTTCCTGAAAGGTCTCTTTTGCTCTTCCTTACAATTCTCCTTATGTCCTTTTTCTAAAGGTCTTCACTGACAGTAGAACCAAGGTATTCGAAACTAGAGACTGCTTCCAAATGGTAATCGCCAAACACATAATGCTGCTGGTGTTGTACATGTCTCTTCTTTCTCGATACCATTATTTTGGTCTTACCTTCATTTACTCTTTAAGTCCTACTATGTGTGCCTCTTCGTCCGGCTTTAGGAAGGCTTCTTTAACAGAAACCACAGATCTACCAATGATTATAACATCTTTAAGTCTTTGGTGGTGTAACAGAACATTGCTGCTAAGGCATAATGTTAATCTGTGGATTCCTCTATGACATATTTCTAAACAGACTTTCCCAACTCCAGTAATCTCAAATTTTTTTAAAATATCCTCCAAACCATTCTTAACACTTTCAGTGCCAATCTTTACAAGGCTATTAATACCAAAAATGTGGCATTTTCAAGGTTTTTTTAAAAATTAATTCATTTGATCTCTGCTGACAGTGACTGTCCAAAGATAATGAATACAGGTTTCTCTTTGAAACTGTATGAAACATGTATACAGGTTAATAATACATGATTACATTGTGATTTAAACTAAAACCACCTTTATTATTTTTTGAAAAAGCCTTAAAGTATGTTTTATTACAATTATTAAAGTTTCTGATAACTACAAAACACTTGTGTACCAAAACAAGGAGTTTAGTTTATATTTTTGTGTCACAAAAAAAGGCAAAATTCATCAATTTTACTTTCAACAATAATTTGCTGAAATTATAAAATCTATAAATACGAACACAAAATAATGCAGATTGGTACAGATTGTTTATATCGATTGTATGAAGTTAAATATTCAGTTACTTGATAGAGTGCACATATTTACAGATGATATTCAAAAGAATTGTACATAATGGTCGTGGTAGACAGTCATGGGACAGCTGATTACAACACGATGTAGACATGTGCTTGCCACCAAAAGGTTAAGAGATGAAAAGTAAATTATATTAACAAATGAAAGTAGTATTTAAAGAAATACTGCATTTATACAGAAGAAGAAACAGAGTATTTAAAAAGATAAACTTATTTTAACAATGTTCACATCTATGATATGAACCGTGTATGTTCATACAAAGATTTATGGCTGAAAACAGCACATCACAAAAAACGTTATATTGAAACACGATTGAGGTCATGAATTCAAACCATATGAATGCTACTGTATTTATACAGGCTTGGCAAAAACAACTGATATTCCTTATAATTACAAAAAGGAAACAAAGTACATACGCTGCACCTTATAAATTGCCATCTGTGAAATATGCGTAGGTCACATTCATGTTTTAAATATTAAGTCCTGCAGGTCAGCATCATTTCAATGTTACGCTTGCAAGTTCTGGCAAAGAAAGTACCCATGGCATGTTCCAGTATCTCAAGAGGAATATTGCTGATTGCTGTATGGATGTTTTTATGCTCAGTTTGGTGTGTGGACATGTTGCTTGTGTTCAGGTACTACCACAGAAAATAATCACCAGCTGTCAATTTTGATAACCTAGGCACCTGAAATGCCACAATTCCTGAATATTTTGAAGTCTGTTCATGGCTTCTATTGAAATTCTCATACAATGAGCCATCTTGCTGAAACCAAAAGTGATTCATTTGAAGGGAAACATGCAAGCTGAGGTGCAATGAACATGCCTTTATCACATCACCATACATGTGAAGAACATGCCATCCCTGAAAAAGTAAGGGCTGGTTATTTCCATTGAAGAGACCACACATCACACAGACTGACCTGTGTTATGGTCATTGATGGAGTTGTCAAGGATTATCCTCTGACCTGTAATGGCAGTTCTGTTTATTCACAAAACCACTAAGATGGATCTGGGCCTCGTCACTCGTCCACAATAAATGTAAGAAAGGTTCATTGACATGCAGTGTAACCCAAATCTTTACAGAATGATTAATTGGTTTTTCATTTTCGTTTTATCTTGTATACCTTAACTTCAATTCATCCAATAAGATTCTGTGCATACTACAGCTTGAGATCTGCACAGCTGAAAAAATCGCAGAACGTTTTTGACTGGGTTACATTTTGCAACCTCTTTATTTTTTCTGTGTTTGAATACATATCTTTGCTTCTTGTACTTCCCATACCTTCAAAACTCTTCACCCATAACTTGATTGCATGTTCAGACAATAGAGTCGTATCTTATGAGATTAAAGTAATGGTTGTATTCTGTCTAGCAATAATACCACACTAACGGAAATTTTTCCAAGGTATCGACAAATTCCTGTCTTTACTAAACTTGTACTTACAAGCATGTGTACCTTCTATTTCTTGTTTGTAAACACTCAACATGTTTTATGTTTGTTGTCATATCTTCACCAGATGAACAGGCAAACTCAAAAACAATAATGGATTCAAAGAAAACTAACAGTGCAGTACACCATGTTAAAAAGTAACTTAAAAAGTATGAGAGAAATACAAACTAATAATAACAGAGCAAGTGGTAGACGTGACAACACTATGTGCATGGATATGGTTGGTTTGCCTCCAATCAGCTTCTTTAGTGGCAACTAGACTTGGAAAAAGAGTTTACTGCTAACTTATTGCAACCTGAATCCAGTGACTGGTGGGTGATGACCATATTCTAAAGGCTTTGGGTGATGATGATTGTCCTCTGTTTTAAAACCCCTATATCATTTTGAATCCATTCCTACAATAATGTCATTTTTGCCCTTCCCATAACATTGCCTGCTAATGTTGTCAACATGGCATCAATGTTTCTGTTTTTTTTTCTCTTTTACCACATAAACACCAACAAGTTTCAGAAATGTCTAACTGTATCTTGTATCTCTTCTCACAAACCTAGCACTGTCTGCCTACACTCCACACATACAAATACAAGATTTTCTGTATCGAGTCCAACATTTCTCAAGCTTAGCTCACGACAAGGAGCCACTATTAACCTCCTCGTGGAGATGAACCTGTGCTAGAACACGACACACATGTAGATTTTGTCCATGCAGTAGTCCTACTATGTTTCTAAAAATAATACAAATTCTAAAGTTAATCTTTCTGTATAAAATAAAGTCCAATGGTTTAACAGGGAAAGCAGTTAATAATAAAATGTATGTTAATCAGAAGTGATTGTGAGCTGTTGTGTCTGGTTTGAAGTATAAGGAGGTCTTCGTCTCTGTAAATTATGACAAAAGCTTCCTAATTTATTTGGAATTATGTTTTTTTTTATCAAGTTACATATGTTTTAATAAAGTGAAATTTAAACAAAAGCTTTTTGTTTTCAGTGTTTGTAAAAGAAAGATTTGCTTGATTAGTTGTATAAGTACATCCTCAACATTTGTGTTGTGGGTTGGCTTTTAAATTAGAACATACCAAATATATGTTACCATTGTATTGGCTGGTTTAGTCACTGGTACAAGTACTGTAGATAACCTGGTTTTGTACAGAGCGAGTGCATTTTCTTGTTGCAGGACAAGCCAGTGTCATCAATAAAACTGGTTTCACCTACCCAATACGTGATTCTAAGATGACATATCTTTACTTTCTTTCAGAAGTAGTCAAATGGACTGTGATTATAAAAAAAAATCCTTTTCATAATTTCCTGAAAGTCTGTCACAAGACATTAAAAAATAACTGAAGGTGAATGTGAAAAATTTTCCCCTGAAGAAATGGATTGATAGGGTGAAAACGAGTGGATCTTCAGTATTATTATTTTGAATGTATTCTCAACAAATGATTGTAAAGATTGTCTGACATGTCTCTTTTATCATACACCTGGAAGTAGAATCTTGCTTAATTTGTCACAGAAATTTTAAAAATCACAGTGATTTGAGTATGCAGATTACTATTAGTCATTACTATGAAAATGATTGATTATGTGTATCAAAGCATAGCTACACTGTCAGCAGCAAGGGCAGCTGATTTCTATAGCATTAGGCCACACAGAGTAAGTTATTTCAAGTGGTAAACAAATTAGCTTTTTCTTTACTTTAGACTTAAACCAAAATGTAATGACTTTTTAAAATAATATTCCATGGTTTTGTAGTACTGGGTGATATACTATGCACTGTTTTGAGTCTCTGTGCAGCCCAAATACTTTAAATCATCAGGCCCTCGCAATATTTGTATCATTATATTGCAAATACTTAATCTGTTCCATGTGTCAGTAGCTTAGGTCGCTTTTTGCCTGACGTTTAATGATAATAACAAAATGATTTATAGTAAATAATATTTTGGTTTAATACTTTTGGTTTGGAACCTATTAACAATTCCCATGGATACAGATTTTCATACATTAAAGAATGTGTTATTTTAGGCTTTATATTCCATGAAAGAATTGTTGCACCTTTTTGGACACTCTTCAGAACTTGTTTTTCTGCAAGGGATTGGCCCACTTTGTTTACTCTTTATTTATGCTCTATAGGTTGATTTACGGTTTTTCTTTCCACACAGTTTTCTTCTGTTTTTTTTTCTGATCTTGGCATTTTTCTTTCAATTTCTGTATTCCCATATTTATATCCATCACAACTTACTCTTAATCTAACCCATTTTTGCATTACTTTTGGTTTCCAAACCATAAGACATGGCTTTAATATGTAGCAATAACACTGCTGAAAAATTTAGTACAGCATCAAAATTAGGTTCAGTTTTTTTACCACAGTTTTCAAATCTTGTTGTGGACCAATTTCAACATGTTTAGCGTTTGAGTGTCTTTTATGTCACCAAAAAAAGACTGAATGCACCATGCAAATAATGTTGTGTATATTTCTTCATTTTAGAAAAGCAACATGTAAAAATCACCTGTTGTTAACACGATAATTTATGTATCTTTGACATTTTAATTTTATTGTGTACAGAACAAAAAATGTACTGTAATGTTACAAATTGCATATGCCATATACACCACAGAATAATTAGTAAACACATACAACTGATTCAATACATGTGTATGTACATATAGAAAGTATATATATTTTACATGCCCCATAATGGCATGTTTTAGTAGTATTGTTACGTTTGTATCTAGTTAAAGTACAATTATACTATATATATGTTCTATTTCATGTGTAAAAAAATTTGTATATATTACCTTCAGTTTGAAATTTTCTTGTATTCAAGGTCTCAATATCATCATACTGAGGGTGATAAAAATTGTACCATATATTTTATTATACTAGGTCAGTAATCACTCTTTGGTAGTATATCCAGTATAATGGTAATTATGTGTTTTATTGTAAAGTTTTCTGTTTTGAAAATGAAAGGAGGGAATACAAGAATGCCAGCCTGTTAAATCGTTTTATCCTTGATAGGTTTACTTACATGTCTCCACCATTTTCAAGCCCACCAGTTTTTCAGATAGGATATTAAATGTACAGTGTACTTCTTTCCAGTGGTGACATGAATTTTCTGGAATTCTTCCCTCAGCTATATTATATTTATAACTATAAAGTAAAGACTGAAAAAACAGTCTTTCAAAATCTAGTTGGTTGTAAAATAAAGTACTGTATGAGGATTAGTTGAAAAGTTGGCGGAGCAACGACATGTATAGCTTGGCAGTATTCATATTTCTTGTGTCTGTTAACTCCCAAATCTGACTGTCAATTTCTTCATTATTTTACCAGCTGTTCAATATATTCAGAGAGTCTGCTTCTTTAAAAACAGTGGTTTGTAAGCGAATACTCATATTTAAATTTGATTGACCATTGAAGATGGTGCCCTCAGTAAACGCCTAAAAAGTGCAAAAACTGCATATATCATTTAATACGCACTGCTGGAACACCAGGATTGAGAGTGGGTGACATTGCTGAAGTCATAGGCATCTCACATGAGTATATGTACCATATTTTAACTCAAGAACTCGTGATCAATAAACTTTGTGGAAGGTGGGTGGTTCATTTGGAGTTGTTTTTTTTTCTGGCCGGGTGGAGCCCACTGTGGGGATTGTCTTCAATGTTCATATGACCATATTTAAACTCAAGTGCCCATTTACAAACCATTGTTTTTGAAAGCACATCATCTCATAACATGTTTACCGTTTTGTTATAAATTTCCATACTCACTATACCTTTTATAACAAAGGATTCAATCACAGCATGATGTTTGATTTTATTGCTTTTTCAAAACATGCGTGACACATAAATTTTGAACAGCTGGTAATCAATTAATGAATTAGTAGATAGATTTTTGAATTAAGAATATTTGTTTACATGAAATATTATGAACCTTACAGCACATTAAAAATTTTAGTTCTCCTGCTAAACTATAGATGTTGCTCCATGAACTTTTCAACTGACCCTCATAGAATCGTTTTAATGAAGGAAAAACAATCTTTGTTAAAAACCATGGTGCTGATCATGTGGTGGGCTGAATAAAATTACGTAGGCTTTTCTGGCTATGCAAAATTTCTGGGCTAATTGGCCATGGTCTGTGGTTCTAATTTCTCGTTGCTAATGTTTCTAAGTAATATCCATAGCCAGTGAACAAGATGCAAGGTAAACCTTGTTTCCAGTGTTGGGATAGTTCTCCTTCCTAAAGATGGCTGCTATGCAGGCTGCCAAAATGTCAGCTAGAAGAAATTTGAACTGTAGACTACAGCCAATTATCCCAGATGTTTACTATAATGTGGGATGAATGTTGACTTGGGTAGTCAGTCTTCTGTTTAAAGTGAGAAATTTGTTATTGCAATTTTCTTTTTCTCAAAGTAGGTGTTCCATCTATGACTTGGGAATACTGTCTGTCTTGCCTTTTGTTACAAGTGATATTACTTGTTTACCTGATGTTCTAAACGGAATCAAACTGACAACAGCAGTTCCCTACAGACACATGTGAAGAGCATTGATCAGAAAAAAATAATTAGACAATCCACGATTTAGATAATGATTATGTTCCATAGGCCTTATTATGTACAGTCAATTCTTATCTGTTTTTTTTTTTTTACCTGAAGTTTGATGCATTCCTAATATGGAATACATATTATTCTTGACATACTGCTGACTGATCCATGTACCTACAATTGTTAAACTTGTAGTGATATGAAAACAAAGTTCATTGTTCTACTGCATGCCAAGTGATGTCAGATTTACTACTGTATTAGAAATTGGGGAAAATAAACTTTAGCAGCATGGATAGACAAACTGTAAAACAGTCCAGTCTTTGTTTACAACTGTTGATTGATTTTACTTTTGGTAGAAATTGTTGTTTAGTATTTTGTGGCTTTTAAACTTAGTTAGTTTATTCTGTTTTGCTATTTTCAATCAAATATTTCATCTGAAAGCACTTGAAGTCAGGAGGAAAACAATGAGAGTAAAAAAACAAGCCAAGAAAAACAGTTTTTAACTACCAAATCTTTTGATGACAGTTATTTTCCACCAAAGTAATAACAAAATTTATTGTAAAATTTTATAATTTAATTTTAAATGATTATAAGTATTTTAATTATAATTTAGTTATATAAAATTAAAAATTGATGAGCCTACTGATAGTAAAAAAAAATATATCAGTATGTACAATTTTTATATAAATTCATCTGTGTATGCTCGTGCATGTACATATGTGAGGATGAATACAAGTCATTGGATTCTATAAAATGTAGCCTACTGTTATTCGTTGTTATAAAAAAATAAACAAACTTAACTTATTCTTTATAGAATATATTGTAACTGAAGTAGATTCTTTTTGTGAGCTGTTAATTTTGTTAAGCTACATGCTACTCCAGGTTATTTGAATTTGGCTGTCATTAGATAATATTATGCATACTTTTAAACAAACTACTTGAAAATTTGTGTGTAGGTTTACAAGTCGTAAACAGAGAAATATTTAACAGTAATAAAACTTATAAACAAAACAAATTAGGAATTCCAAAAACATACCTTATAAATACAGTATATAAAACTTTTATTTATAATAAAACATTATTAATAATAAACTTTCTATTTTAGCTGTCAATAAGTTCAAAACGTTTCAGTGTTGAACAACACCGAGCAGGGCCTGCCTGATGGCTTTGAGCTAAAAGTTTCTTTTACAGTAGTAACAATTTTTTTAAATTAGTCCTAATAAGACAGTAATAAAATAAAAGAAAAACTTTTCACTAAAACACTTCACATTACAACTGGCCATAAGCAACAAAGAATCATAGTTATGCAACAACAGCTCTTCAGAAGGACAGTGACTTGACTCTCATGAATGTTCCCACTGAGCAGCTGGCCCTCATCATTTCCCTTCTTGTGCTAAATCTTCAGTGTCAAATATCTAGTGACCCTCGTCATTTTTCCTGAAACCAAATTAACAGGTGTATAGTATTTTGTTTATACAACAGGTGGTACTACTGTCTTGTGTTTAATTTTCTTGACTTTCATCATTTATCTCTCTCGACCCTTCACATATTGTCTCAAACCCCCCCCCCAAAAAAAAGGTATGATAAGTTCAGGTACATAGAATTTTCATAGCTGGACATAGAATTTTATAGTATGTTTCTCTTCTAACAAAATTAAATTTTGTTATTCTGCTTAATCTTATAGTTTTGGTCGTTCCATTTAATTCAGACTGTGATTTCATTTAAAATAAGTCCAAACACGAAGTTTATACGACGATTTTCAAATGTTTTACTCTTATTTGTTTATTTTGAAATATTGTGATTGCTAAACTTCTGAGAATTATGTACGCGACTCTTATTAAAAAAATGTTATTATTAAAAACTGATCATTTAATTTACTTTTCAACTATTTTTCTGAGACACTCCCTTTGGATGCCAGAAGCCGGTTAAATGGCCCTATGGTTCATTGTTGGAACTGCTAGCGGCCGATTAAATCAGCCCGTCAAATGACACTGAGAACTGCCAGCGACCGATCTCACTGGCTTTTTGTATATTCATCGTAGCGACCAGCATGACAGATGATCAATCGTTTGCCTTTACCCAGAGGGCCGCCCAGAGTTCCTTGGATAGTGCCATCAGTCCAACCAGTGTCCTTTCTCGTGTTTTCATTGATCCAGGTCTCGTCCAAAAATATAGTGTTTTTAATATTTACTTCACGCATCTTTCTTAAGAAACGACACCTTAACAGGGCCACTGTCGGCTTTTCCATGAGGATTTTTCTGCTGCTAAATTTCTTGTACTGAAATCCCATGTCTGATAATAGCGAGCTCAGTGAAGATTTTCCTCTCATATACAGTCCAGCTTCTTGAAGTGACACACAAAGTTGTCTGAGGGTAGGCGCTTCTTTTCGAGCATAGTAGCTCAATATGTGACGTCGAATAGCTCCTTTGTCGACGTCATCCATGTCTGTTACTGGCCGCTTTCTCTTCAAACTTTTCTTTCGAGGAGTATGAATAATAATATTTTCCCTCTTGGTGCTGTTTAAGGTGTTATCTTGTTGATCGTCCTCAGCTGTGATTAAATCAATATCTTCAACTACACAGGGATCTTCTTGATTTTCCAAACTTTTTTTAATCTCAGCGTTGATACGTTGTATTGTTCTCAACGAAATGCCACAAGCATCTGCTGTTCTCTGCATTACTTTCTTAGTATCAAGTAAAGGACCTCCGATATTCTTCTCTTTCTCAAAATAGAACACAACAGAAGCAATCATTGTTCTGCATTGAGTATGTAAAACTTGGCGTTTTTTACAAGAACTCATAATCACAAATCAACTATACACTAACCACAAATGAACTGATTCACTCACAATATACGCGACAGATCTGCTCTCTGACAAGACTGGCTGGCCTCACTACCCCGTGCAAGCTATTTAACGACTAATCAGCGGGTAATCAGTGACTCACTCGGGGTACCCGATACACGAGCAATGACCTCTACTGTTTGTTGATTTGAGGGTGAATCACCCTCTCTATCTGGAAAAATGACTATAGCGACCAAGTGTAAACCAAGTAAGGAAGGGACGTCTCTCTTGCATGTTACTGAAATCTGTAATACCGGTAATTATTTTCCAAATTACATGATACAATAATATACATTTAATTCCTGACGCGCTACCTCGTCCTCTCAAGTTATAGTTAAAGTTTAATAACATGGACAGTAAATTTTTAATATATTTACATAGATACAATATCACATTTCATTTTATGTGTCTGTAAAACAATAATATATATTTTTATAATAAATAACATTTTTAAAAGTTCGTGCTAGAAAAAGACAAACAATTATTTCGATTACGTATAACAACTATTATTTCATATAACTTATTGTTTATTTGAAATAAAAATATGAGGTTTGAAAATAATCTTTATATCTATATATTAAAATCTGTTAAATATGTTGATTAATTTTTTCAGTATTATAACAATAAAGAAGTGGGTCGTCAATCTGCTCTTTATCGAGTATCACAATCGGTGAATCGGAACAGTTAAAAAAAAAAAGAAATGGCCAAGGCCGACGCCAGGAATTTTAAGATTCTCGTAATTTCGAGGTCAAGTTGTAAAATCAAAAATCAATTTGTAAAAATATTACATATTAAAAGGAGTGTCACAGAAAAATAGTTGAAAAATAAATAAGATGATCAGTAACTTAGTTTTTAATAATCATCATTTGTAATAATAGTCCCTTAGATGGTGTTCTAAAGTTTAACAATAACAATAGTTCAAAATAAACAAATAAATGTAAAACATTTGAATATCGCCATAAAAACTTCGTGTTTGGACTTATTTTAAATCAAATTACAGTCTGAATTCAATGGAACAATCAAATTTAAAAGTTTAAGCACGACAATAAAATTTAATTTATTGTAGTAGACTGTAACTAAAAAGACAGCAGCGCAGGTCAAAGGCCTGTCCCTGTCTATTGTTAGGAGGCCTGTCAGTGTGTGTGTGTGTGTGTGTGTGTGTATGTGTGTGTGTGTGTGTGTGTGTGTGTGTGTGTGTGAGGGTCTCCTAATCCTCTAGCTGCCTTCACTGCCTGGACAGCGTATACGTATATACAGCTTCCAGGAAATAAGGTTTTAGAGATTAATGGAAACAATGAAACAACAAATATTATGTATCATACTGTGGAACCTTTAGTCGAAGATCCTAGAAATAAATAAATCAAAAATGTTATTAGTGCCTCAAAAACCATAAGGTGCCAGAGTGATGGAATAATATCATAGCTACCAAAATATGGAGGCTAATATATGATCTGAAAATGCTTATGTGAAAGGAAGAGAGTATCTCAGAGAAATTGCTGTATGGAATTACACAACCAATATATAAGGAAGGTGATCAATTTATTCTGCACAAATTACAGAGATGTTGCATCATTGAATGCAACATATAAGGTTCTTTCAGGTTTTATAAACAGGCTAGCCAGGTATTCTGAAGAAATTGTAGGCGAATGTCAGTGTGGCTTTTGGTCTTATCATTCACCCTCTGATCATATATTTACTTTATGGCAAATGCAAGAAAAATTATAGGACTATAACATAGATGTATATATACTTTTAACAAGCCTTTGGTTGGCTACACAGAAAAGAAGTGCTAAATAATATCCATATTCTGGGTATATATTCAAATATATAAAATCGATAGA
Organism: Magicicada septendecula; assembly: GCA_034769895.1. NCBI lineage: Eukaryota > Metazoa > Arthropoda > Insecta > Hemiptera > Cicadidae > Magicicada > Magicicada septendecula. The sequence goes on along the minus strand of CM068373.1, from coordinate 158,515,239 downwards.
AGCTACTTTGGCAGGCTCCAAAGCTGCAATAAGATAGAGAGCTATTGCTACCTTTGATATAAATACTGGGGTATGACAAGAGGATGCACGATCCACTATGTTGTTTAGTCTGGTTTTGGTAACAGCCATTCAAAAGTTATATATAATTGGGTACATAGGAGTTTAAACAACACAGGTGTGCATCTACGCTGATAACATAGCTATTATCAGCCAAAATAAAACAGGATTAGAGAGAATTTAGTTACACTAGATAGTGAGACACGAAAGAGGTGTCTGAATATAAATGAGGGTAAAACTAAGTATATGGAAATCTGAAGAAACACATCAAACAACAGTGCTAACTTAACATATGGAAATTATATATTTAAATGTGTTCAACAGTTTTCTTAGGATCACAGTTTGCCCTCTCGTAGTAATGAAATTAAGTCCTGTACTGTAAGTAGAAGTAAATGTTATTACTTCTATGAAAAGTTTGCTCAAATTTAGGATATTAAGGCAACAACTAAATTTAACTATATATAGAAGTCTTGACCTATAGTGACATACGGATGTGAGGGATGGACATTTACTAATGAAGATGAACAACAGCTTAGAATATTTGATCATAAAATCTTGCAAAATACCTTTAATCCTTGGGTCCCTGGAGCATACACATGAATTATGAACTGGACCAATTAATGTGTGGTGCTGACATAGTCTAGTTCATCAAGAGTAGAAGATTAGAATGGCTGGGTCACATAAGACTAAAGGATGATAGCAAACAACTAAAAGAATGACAGACTAGAATCCAGTACACAGAGAATTAGAGGAAAAGATGGGTAGATGACATAGAGGATGATTTGAGAAGTATGAATGTGAGGTGGAGTAGGTTGTGTGGTGACAGGATGGACTACATGAAAATTATTGAGCAGGCTGAAACCCACACTGGATTCTGATGCCAGAAGAAGAAAAACAATGGAAATTAACCATATACTAAACCAAGAATTGAAAACATACAACAAACCAACTTAAACATTTAATAGCTGTGCCTTGATAAGTGTAAGACCGGTTTATGTAAACTGTAATGTACACAGTGCATTCAAAAAGTCCCGGGACTGATGCAGCTATAGACATACAGATGGAGCTATCTCTGTGTCACAGCTGGAACACTATGTGACAACCTTCACCCACTTCCTGTGACAATTGCATAGTTGAGGACTCATTCCATAGTAAACAGCGACACTGTTAAGTTTATCTGGTTTTTCCTTGTTGTCATCATTTTCGAGATGGAGCAAAGAGCTGCAATTAAATTTTGTTTTAAATGTGGAAAAAGTGCGACAGAAACGTTTTCGATGATGCAAATTGCATATGGAAAAGATTGTTTAAGTCGTAGCAAAGTGTTCGAGTGGTATGCACATTTTAAAAATGGTCGTGAGTCTCTAGAAGATGATCCAAGAGATGGGCGCCCCTCCACAAGCGTGACTGACGAGAATGTCAAGCGTGTCTGTGCTGCACTGTCCATCAACCATCGGCTGATCGTCCAGATTTTATCAGAAGAGATCGGCATCAGTGTGGGTAGTATTTACACTATCGTGCATGACGTACTCGGCAAACGAAAACTGTGTGCCAGGTTCGTTCCACACTCGTTAACAGCAGAGCAAAAAGAACAACGTGTGGAAGCGTCGCGAAGTCTCGTTGAATGGGCCGATGACAACCCGAATTTCTTACAGAACATTGTCACAGGCGACGAATCGTGGTGTTTCCAGTATGACCCATCTACCAAACGTCAAACAGCTGAATGGCGCGACCCAGAAGATGGCAGACCCATGAAAGTGAGGGCCACAAAATCAAAAGTGAAAACAATGCTGATCACATTTTTTGATTCAAGGGGACTGATCCACAAAGAATTCTTGCCACCCGGCCACACTGTAACTGGACCATTTTACAAAGAGGTACTTGATCGCCTTTTGAAAAGAATTCGCAGGGTTATGCCAGAAATGTACCGATCAGGGGAGTGGTTTCTTCTGCATGACAATGCTCCAGTCCACTCATCATTGATTGTCTCACAATTTCTCGCTGGAAAATCAGTCGCAGTGATTAACCATCCACCCTACTCACCAGATTTGGCTCCGGCTGACTTCTTTCTGTTCCCTAAGCTGAAGGGGCAGCGTTTTGATAATATAGAGACAATTCAGAAGAATGTGACAGCTGTTTTAAACACGATTTCGAAGGAGAACTATGCGCATGCCTTTCAACGATTGTATGAGCGATCTAAAATCTGTATAGAGAGGGAAGGGATGTATGTTGAATAATAAATAATAAAATTTCATTTATCTGAAAAGTTGTGTCCTTAATAGCGTTAGTCCCGGAACTTTTTGAATGCAGTATGTATGTGGCCAAGACATACATGTATACCTCAATAGAAGAATTCAAGAGATATTGAGAGAAGAATAATAAAAGAACTGTGTGGAGCACAGTACATAAGTGAAACATGGACTCTCCTGCAAAGTCCATGTTTTTGAAAAGATATTTAAAAAATACAGGCCTCGGAAATGAAATTTGTAAGAGCAGTTAAGGGATGCAGTTTGAGAGATCATCTACAAAATGACATAAGGAAAACCCTGAAGTTACAGTCGGTTCTGCATATAATAAAGGAATACAGGCAGAATTGGAAGTCTCATGTGGAATGCATGGTAAACACACATATGCCTAAACAGTCATTTGAATATAGGCCAGTGGGAAAAGGAGATCGTGGAAGACCCTGGAAAAACTGGTCAGAAACTCTGTGAAGTTGGAACGGGTTATAGCCTAAGCCATGCAGTGAAGAAGACAGTGAGTAGGTGAAGGAAATATATAACATTAACAAGCTAGGAGAAAACAAAAGATTTTTAAATATCACTATTACATTAATGACTCGGAACACTAGGTTTTTTATAAGTAAAAGCATAAAATTTTACCTTATAGCCTGAACTGGTTTTCTCCTTTAAAAGGTTTCTTCAGAGGCTGAAGACAGACACGTCATGGACAACGAAATCCAAGAAAAGATTTTTGTTGTAAGATGTGGACCAGAGAGAATGTATTAACAGACAAGATTAGGAATTGGTGTTCAGCAGCATCTTGAAGTGGAAGCCACAAACAAGTACGCCTAAGAGAGTCTGGTGGGGAGAATCAACTAGTAAAGGCTATGAGAATTACGAGCTAGAGAGAAAGAGATAACAAAATAGCATTACTTGATAGCAAGTGTGAGTAGTGAGGGCAAAGTGATTTATCACCAGCATTTAAACTTACGAGTAGCCATTAATCCATTTGGAAAGTAATCGTAATGATAGTGGTGATGTCCAGTAACGATAACGAATGTGCTCATTTTATAACTTTTAAATCATGATGTAAATTTAGTCATTTACCATTACATAAAATCGTAAAGTAAAATTACTTGAGGAAGCATTATGGGAGATATCTAATTGTTGAGGTTTCTAGTGCTTGTGTTAATGTAATAAGTTGCTAAGTAACCAGTTTATTAGGACAACAAAGTGTTAGGTTGAAAATGTTCAGTGGGTGAAAACTTATAGTAGACATATGATAGTGAGATCATTTGCTTGTCTGCATTTTCCACCTCCAGTTTCAGAACTCTTGTCTTTTTATTTCCTAGTGTGAGCAAAATATAAACACTTAAAAGTTAGCAATAACTTGATGACAACTGTGTACACTGGCAGTAGATTACTGAAGATGTGGCATAGTATACTTTAGGGAGTATAATTTTGAATTCTTGGATTTCGTTGTCCATGACGTGTCCGTTACTTAACTAAATATCGCTATTAAATATTATAATTTTGAAATCGGGTTGGGCCGATTGATGTAAAAGCATTATTCAGATAAAAAAATATATTGAAGACAGCGGTATTCTTTTTAGAATATTTTAGAAAACAGTCATGAATTAGTTTGGGAATTATTCAAATGAGTCAAACTCATGTCCAAATAGGGAAGTTTTTTCACTACATTTAAGTGTATCTAGAAGCAAACAGGAACTGAGGATCCTGATATACAGAGTGGGTTTGAAGTTGATCATGTGAATACAGAAATTATTATATAACTTGGTATTTGTGTAAATTAAGGACTAAATGTAATGTGTTACAGTTGCTTCTTACCCCCTCATTGGTAATTTGAGAACTTGACCCAATAAAAGATCTGGGCATTACCAATTAAACATACATTGAAAAAACAGGGTACATGTGGGCATTGATAGAGAGAAAGTAAAGGAATGCTCAGGTCTAGAGATGAAAAAAATGTATGGCAAGCAGTAATATCCAAGAAAGTGAGTGATACTACCAAGTGATCAAGATTTACCTGGAACTTAAAAATAACTGTAATTTACAACTAACACTATTCTAAGTGTTAAATATCTATGGGATTGGATAGACTTGATTCAGAATAAAAAGCATATTGATGGAAATAAATTGCAAATATAGAAAACTAAAATTTAAATTACTGGCAACAGGACAACATACCGACTTAACGAATGTGTTCTGGTGGTTTAGAAAGTAATGCCCAGAAAGTCATTGCAAACTCTATACATAATTATAGTAACATCTTTTTGACAACATGGTATTATTCAAAATAATCTTCACCTGTGATTTTTTATGCAGCTGAGAATCCACTTGTTAAATCCACATTGGAAAAACGCTTCACTATCTTCTCATAGTTATTTACTTAAAGTTTTTAGAGTGTATGATTAGCAGCTGCTTTATGCCATGCTCAGAGAAGTCTAGCAAAATCACACCCTTTTTCCTCTAGAAGTCGTTCACATAAACTTGTGTGCTAACTGATTGTTTCTGCGTACTGTTGGTATGAGACTAATGAACTTATGCCATGTTCATAAGCTTTCTGTGGAGTGGTTCATGGTTTTTGGTATTTGTAAAGATATTGCCAGGTCCCTACACAAGTATAAATATTCCAGAGAAGAGGTCCTTGAGGGCTCCTATGCTGCCAACAGTTCTGAATAAACATATGCTCTTGTATCTATAAAATCTTGTGACTATAAGGAGGAACTAACTATGGATATACTTGCTTGTATCCAAGGATGTGTATATAATATTGTAACCCTTTCTGATTATAAAGTCGGACTGTGTGAATTATGTAGTCTACCACCTTGATTTTGTTTTTCTGTAAAACTGGTATTGATGGTTTTTCACAATGTTGTTTGTCTTCCACTCATGTTTTACCTTTTCAAACATTTCACCTTCTTCAGTTACCAGTTGACAACTTACTACAATTATAGCTCTATTTTCCAGTATTGTTACCAGTTTATTACTGCCCTCTCTTGCAGTAGTGCATCTATTTATTTATCAAAAATGTTATGAGAGTTTTGTTTCTCTTATGGAAACATATGTTAAATTTATTCCTCCTTTGGTACTTATAATCTTTTCTCACAAAAATAAAGTACCAAATAAATTTGTTGTAAACAGTAATTGTGAAACACTTGAATTTTTCTCACACAATGCAATTGCATTTTAAAATGTGAATTTTCAAATTTATAAATGTGATCTATACGTTTCAATCGATTGCACATATTGTTTGGATGTGGTAACAGTGCAGTATTCAAAAAATTACTTTACTATACTTTTATTTGAGTGTGTACGTTATTTTTCTGAGCATAGAGAAATTCTAATTGGACATGCACAGCAACATTTTCTCTGTTCACAAGTATTTAACGTAATGTTACAATCACATGCAGTAAATTTGAAGGGTTTGTATTTTTATTAAAAGAGTACATATAATAACATTAATTTCCCATATGTAGTGAACATTTCTCAAACTGCATATGTAAACCATAATACATAATTACCATATTATAAGTGGAGGGGATATAGTAAATAATAGAATTTACCATACAATAATAGAGGGGATGTATATAAAATGTACTTTGTTAATATTAATTTAAGAAGTAGAGAATTTTAGAACTGAAGGTAACTTTGTATTGTAATACATAAAATATGTTTTTAATTTGAAAATGTTAATTCAGGAATTTCATCATGTACTACTTCTTGAGATGTTTAGAGACATGTCTGAAGTATAGAGATTTTCAAATTGTTTGAGAATACCAGTATCTACAACACATGAACCCTGCAACAAATGAAACAGATTTTTGATTAGGATTAGAATTTGTATGAAATAGCCTGAATCAATGTTTTCACTTTCAATTTAAAATATATTAATAGTTAATCGTGGACATTCAGGTATTATTCAGTTAAGCTTCTTGAATTGTGTGATCAATCTTTAGCACGTGTATATAGTCCTTAAGAAATTAGTTTCATTATAAATTAGTATAATATAAATATTATTTAATTTATTTCTGTTTTTTAGATTGAACAGTGTCTGTATCCAAGCATCACAGACTAGTTAGATATGTACTTAGTATATCATTGTTCATGTGTAAAACTCTTCCATTCAGCTGCACCTGTCGAACTGGGACTTCCCAATCCAAATCCCAATAACATTAGCCAAAGCTTGTTATTTTGGTCTTATTAAGATCCCCACAGAAATGGGTGACACTAAAACTGGAACTTGTTTGTGAAGTCAAATTAATTAGTTCACAAGTAAACTCCTGCAAGTCCTCTTCAAATGTGTTTTTATTTTTTCTACTTCGAATTTTTTAAAGTTAATTAGAAAAGATTTCATTTTCCAATTTTATAAATAATGCTAATTTGTATTGAGACTTATATTCACCAAAAGCACAGAGTAGAATGATCTCAGTTTTTCACTCAGGAAAAATTCAAGGCCCATCCATTGGATGCTAATGTTCTGTAGACATGGGACCTTAGTCTCATTCAGAATACTTCCCTTGGGATTTCATACACTTGTCCCAGTATTTCTTCTACTCTCGAAACAGTCTGCAATGTTCAAAATCATCAATAGCTGCCTCATCGCTTACTCCTGAATCGGATCCACCATCTGAAATTTCCTCCCTGTCAGCAGCAATTTTTGCTGTGGAATGACCCGGAAGTTGGATGACACCAAATCAGTACTGTAAGGTGGCTGAACAGTCTGTGCAATGGAGTGTCTTGGCAAGAAATCCTGTACCAGCTATGAAGAATTTGCAGATGCATCATGATGATGAAGGTGCAGTCACCATTTGCCCAGAGCTCCTTCAGTTTTCTCTCAATGTAGTCCGTAGAGTGTGAAGACTCCTAAGTTATTGTCTAAATTGGGAGGACATGCTCGTGATGGACTACACCTTCATGCTTGAAAAAGACACTCAGCATGACCTTGGTGTTGGCTCCAGAATGTGGATTGCTTCTCCCTCTTCTTTTGGTTCCATATATTATATCCTTCAAAATACAATACACGAACTTTTGTCTGAAGCTCGCGTGGCCGGTGTCAATAAATTCAAAATTATGTCTAAAAACCAAGCTGTTAGGCTGTGGTCGGTTGCTATTAAATGCCATCATGTCAGCAACGTTTTGATTCCCCATTGGGAATCTTCTTGCTTGCTTCTACCTGATACAGGTATCGGGTTGTGTTCGGCGTACAGCTGCCGCTATTGTTTCTTTACTCTCTTGGTTCTTAGTGGCCTGAAGAAGATTTCAAAATGTTGCCGACGTGATGGCATTTAATAGCAACCAACCATGGCCCAACAGCCCGGTTTTTAGACGTAATTTTGAATACGCAAACTGTCCGCCACCATTCTATAAACATTCCCTAACCAGCTTATTATGACATATTTGATTCGACATACAGTATTGTATCTCATATCTTGGTCACCTCAACTTTATTTTTTTTTAGTTTGTGACATCTTGGTCTTATAAAATCCTTAATACTTTGTTCTCGTATCTTCTAGAAATGTGTACATAATTGTTAAGGAGAGAGTGGGTTATAAAAATATAATTCTTGATAATTATGGTAGGCTTTTCAAAAGTAGTCATAATGTATAAACAAACATTAAGACCTCATTTCCTGTTCACATTAATCAGAGAATGTTTGCACTGTATACTTAGAAACACGTGTCTCAGTAGAAAAGTGGTCACTTTGTGGGAGACATTTGATCTTGAAAGGAATACTGTGTTGTCAGGCATTAATTCATTTTTGTATATATTTTATACACAGCTGTTGTAATTTTATTGTATATAAGTCTATATCAAGACTAGAGAATTGATAGAAAATGTGTGTAAAGAGGAAAGTATACAAAGACTGACAATAAAGTTTGCAAATTCTCTGCACACCGTATTGCTCAATGTTGCTATAGTCTCCTTCAAATTACTCTATAGTCCATTCAACTAAAGAAGATCGGTGACTTTCAAAGCCTGCCATTTCCACAAAAGTAGAGCCAAAAATTAAAGAAACACATAGTTATAATCGTCAATTGCTTTTCTTTAATTGGTTTATATTTCATAATTTTACAGCTAAGTGTTTTTTCACGGTAAAGCAATATTTAGAAAAAGTCACGGTTTTTCATTGTTTTACCGTAACTGCCAATTTTATGAATTTATTTCTTAGTAAGTAATGCCTTGAAAAAATTTTCTTGTTCAAGGATTGTTGACCCACTCATTCTACACAACATGTAAACATTTCAAGTTCAAGTTTTTCTTTTTTTACTAGTTATTAATTTTTTTCTAAGATCATGTTTTCTCGAAATCTAGAAACGTTTAACAATCAAGTGCTATATCGTTTTGAAGCTTACAATCCCAACAGGTTGGTTAAATTATTGAAATTAGTTTAAGATGCTTTGCTGAATTTTAACTGTGAGATAAGTTTAGAGCAAAAGGTCAAGCGATGCGTACAGTAACAGGCGTGGTGTAGTAGACCACAGCGCAACAGGTCGGCCTCATAGCGCCAGTTAGGTGTGCTGAATGCAGGGGCCTTCCGTAAGTAGGGAATGCGTTTGTAATCTGTTTGCGGTAAGCCTATATTAACCTAACAAACGAGGCTTTTCAGCCTCCCTGTCGGAGATATGAATAAACTGCCGACATTTTTTTTATGATGCGCTTTAAATATTTTTCCAACTTTAATTACCCGTGAAGTGCATTATGAATTATTAAAGAAAGTAGTGATTAACCAGATGTCTGTTCGTATGTTCTGGTGTCTGAATTATGTGTCCCAAAACATTGAAGTGACCAGAATTTATTTATTTTAAGACCTACGGCTACATAAACGTTTATATTTTTGTTAATGTCCTCAATAATATTTTAAATTATTGTTACGACTTTTTAACATTTTATATTTTATAACAATTAAAATTTCAATGTATTTTATGCGTTATAAAACAATTCAGACAAAATAAAATTTCTTAAACATTAGAAAAATTGTACTACAATATTAATTACATAATTATATAGGCTACATACCACAACACAATGAAGGGTACTTAAGGTGATAGTGGCAAAGGTGCGATCCCCTCCAGAATTGAGTCATCGCCAATGTCCATGTCTCTGACTCCATGTCCATGTTCCTCTTCTGACTCTGAGGAAGTATTTCCCGTTATGTTTATGACGAACCGCTCTACTACTTCGTCAAGGATTCCCTCTGCTTCCCAGGCTTTCTTGGTCAGCTTCTCCACGTGTCGGACGACGTCTGCCCACTCATTTTCGCCGATTAGCCCAAACGCTCCACTTCCGTCAAAGTAAACTTTTTGTTGTTCCTTGCCACGTGTCCTTTTAACTGTGCCCATATCATTTCAATACAATTGAAATGGCAATGATAAGGAGGCAGTCGAATTATTTCGTGGCCATGACTTTTTGCCAGCTCGTCAATTTTGTAAATTGGAAATCTTGGCTTATGAGTCAAAACCATGTCTAATAATTCACCTTTTTTGAGTTCTGGCCCTGCTTGCACTCCGTGTCTCTCCAAACACTCAATCATCGCAGATTTTTTTGACGACATTGTAGGTGCTTTGTCTATTTGCACTGTGTGGTATGGAGCATTGTCCATAACTATTACTGAGTTTGGGTCAATGTTCGGCAATAGTTGCTCTTCAAACCACTTATAAAATCTGTTATGGTCCATTTCTTCATAGTAGTCTCCTGTCTTCTTAGACCGGAACATAAGTAAAGCATTGGGAACAAAACCTTTTGATGTGCCGGCATGCAGGACAATGAGCCTGCCTCCTTTGCCGATTGGAACGGTCATTGTTCCTTCGAGAGTGTTGTCAGTCCATCCCTTACTTTCGCTATGACTAGCATTCACTCATGTTTCATCAAGCCATATAATTTGTGTAAAATCCTTTTGTTTAACACTGCTCAGATAACAGCAACGCCAAGCAACCATGTCTTCCCTTTCCATCAAAACTTTTCTACCGTTTACTTCGGAATAATGGAATCCCAGATCGCGAAGAACTGTCCAGAGAGAAGTTTTTGTACCGCTAAACAATCCTGTATTTGTCACTGATACCAGCATTTTATCCAGTGTGGGGTGTTCATGACGTTTGTAATACCCGTAGACGTGCCGTCTAAGCGCATCCTCTTGAAACGGGTCTAGTTCGGTAACTTTGGCCGCATGTTTTCTCTCTTTCCCAGGCGTCGAGACGGAGCTTTGGCCAGCTTTAACTGCTGCTGATTTTTCACGACACACTCGTGTCACTGTTGCAGTTCCAATTTGTAAAGCTCGTGCGGTCCTCTCCGCTATTTTTGAAAAAGGTATTACAGGTTCACCAGTTTTTTCAAGGTATTTTCTTTTTTAAAAAACTCCCGGACACTCACGATCATTTCTCTTCCTTGACTCTTTATTGTACTTCCTTTCCGAAAAACAGTCTTCCCGGCACTTGTTGATGGTAAACTTTCTTTGTCACTCGCCATCTCTAAGATTAAAAAATATAATTGAACAAAACACTTCAGCTATCTCAGACGACAACACTTTACAAAACAGAACACCACCAAACTAAAGTATGTTGGTATTTTGTGTATGGGGTGGGGTGTGTGATAGCGGCGACCTTATCAGGTTATAGACGGTTGAGTCATCAGGTTGTGGCGCGCGGTAAGCAATTCGGCCTACATAATCAGAGGGCAAGCATAAATGTGCTTTCAATCTTTAATAACATTTTTTAATTAATATATTACAAAGTGTAGCTATATACAACCGTAATTAACATTCACTTAACGCCTATAACAATTGCTTGGTGACATTTAGTTCTAAGAAGTAACGGTCGCTGCCGCACAGACAGCGGCCATTGTACTAGAAATGAAACTACTGCAATTTTGACATAATTAAGATATTTCTGTTGAAATGCGATAACCAACACTTGACAATAATGAAATCATCTTATTAATGTTAACATTGTGGCACAATTGAATTGAATTAGGGATCTCGGTAATGTCCAACGATGAGTAAAGGTTAGCATAATTCAAAAGAAATGTCTTAATTTCTTTTAAAATTTTGGCTGTTTCATTAATGGGAAACGTTTCATTATTATAATACCATACAGCACAAAAACAAATGTATACAAAGCAGTAATACATCTCCGTAAAGACAAATAAATAAAAACAATATTTATTTCAATTTATTAGATTGCGACACACAAGTTATTACAGTATTAACATTATGGTTCGTGTTAACGTTGGCGCGCGGATAAAATGGACCCAGTACGGAACTGAGTGTACTCCACGCTTTGTCCGTCGCTTTACATTTTAGCGAAAGAGCGCTTCAAATATAAGTAAGTTGATGTAATATATAGTAGCTGTCAGTGGCGTATGCTGAGTTCAAGACCTGGGCTAGCTCACCTTAGAATTGAAGAAAATGCACTGGAGGGGACCCCCTCGTTCACATTTCAAGCTTTTTGAAGTGATGTGATTTTGTGACACCATGCCAATGCATTCTAACTTATATAATAATGACTGATACTTCAACAATAATTATGAAATGGAATCATTAGAAAGACAAAAGCAAGTAAAGAACTTCAATACTTCATTTATTTATTTATTTATAGCATACATTTGTTCCGCCGAAGCCACTAGGGCCGGACGGCGGTAGTGAAACAAATAAAAGATTACAAAAAGCAAGAACTATACCATTACATCATGAGGAAATAATATATAATTATACTGAAGAAAGTTTGACTTATCGGTTAGTTTAAACCATCAATTAAATAGTTCCTATTGGTAATGACAGAGTATACATTGTATAGATAGGTGTAAAAGATAGATATGAATATATAATACATAATAATATAGCACATAGGGCACATAGAGTACTTTCATTAGAAACATAGTGAGCTTATGAAAACAAAATATGATATAGAAATATGAGGAATTAGTTCATTTTTGAGGCGAACAATGTCAAAGTATGAACTATATGGTTCTTTAAGTTCTGTCATCAGATTTTGTGGGAAACTTTTACAAACTGTATCAAAATTGTGTGAATCCAATAAAGACACGAATTTAAGATCCTTTTGGGACTCAAACCTGAATTTTATCTGGGACATCACTGTGTCCAGAATTTCGTTAAAAATACGCTGCCATTTGGAACGGTCATCATTTATCTGTCTTTTGTGTCTTGGTTCATATTCTTTATCTTCATATTCAGAATTACTTGTAGCTTCTGTCCATACAAGATCAAAATCCTCATCTCTAATTTTCTGCAGAGTATCATAGAATTCATTGACTTTGTTCATGCAGTAAGAAATGTCCAAACATTTTTTTTGCATTATGTCAAACAGAACATCAGAAATTGCAAATATTTTGCTGAAACTAAGAAGAAGAAATCTAGTGTCGAATTTACATAAAAAACAAACAAAGCCTGAAGCAATATTCACTTCTCACCTGTCCATTCACCGGATTCATCTTCTGTTGATGAAAAGAACATGATAAGAGGCCTTCTATATTCTTTGACAGTATTTACAAACCTTGATGAGAAATTCCACCTTGTTGGTGCCACTCTCGGTAGTTTCTTCTCCATAAAGTTTTTTAGAGCAGTTGTTCGGACTGTAGAATGTGAAAAAAAGCTAGGTATTCCTGATAAAGTGATGAAAAACCATTTACATTCTTCTACAAAATTTGTAGACTTTGACAAAACCAAATTCAGCCTGTGACTACAGTAATGAATAAAAGTTGCTGATGGGTACTTATTTTTCACCAAGGTTTGGAGTCCAGACACATGACCGGCCATAACAGCTGCTCCATCGAAAGTTTGGGCTATAAGTTTTTTTGAACATTCTAAACCATCCAGAACCTTGGTGCAGTTCGGTCTAAACTGACGTCAGTGAAGTGCAAAAATCGTTCCTGACAGTTTCCTTCATTATCGACAAACCGTAAAACTGTTGATAATTGACTTTTATTGGTTACGTCAGTTGTCTCGTCAAATAATATTGCAACGAATGTTGCATTAGATATTTCTGATTTGATTTTGTCTGTAATTACGCTACCCACTGCGTCAATTAAATCATTTTGTATTACCGGTGACGTTCCTCTAAAAATTGTTGCGGTTTTTAAATGGTTCGCTATTGTTTGCTCATACGTTGATAAAAATTCCAAAAGTTCTATGTACATACCTTTATTTGTTGAATCGCTAGACTCATTGTGGCCCCTAACTGGACATTCTTGCTTCCCTAGGAATGTTACTGCGTCAATCAGTCTTCTTAAAATAATTCTATTTTCCTTTACTTTTTCATTATGTAGACTGTCAGCAATCTTCTTCTGTAAATTAAGGGAATGATCGATTCTTTGAAAACCGAATGTCAGTAACGTATTGAATACTCGTATATGACTAAGTGATTTTTGATGTTTATCACAAGCCGTTACCAAATAATTTAAATTATTAAATCCTGTCTTATTCCAAGGACTTGTATCGGTGCAAAAAAGCAAACATGTCCAGCAGTACAATTTATTAGTTGTACTCGATCCAGTTAACCAAGGGTATTTTTTGTAGTTGGCCTCACTAAAACATCTAGTATACACTCTGTTCTTTTCTTTATGTTCACTTTTAAGTTCTAGAAGGAATGGCTGAGGCCTACCTATCTTTACAATTTGAAGCTTATCCTCATACGGAAGCTGAGCAAATTTTGTGTTTGTCAATAGTTTATTAACTATATCACTCATCTTAATTTATTGTTCAAACCGCACAGCACAAAATATCATTCACAAAATTATAACTAATTTTAAAATGAACCACTGCTTTGCGTGCCACACGGCCTACTGTCTCTCACACTGTTGGCTAGCTCTCCAAGGAGCGAAGCCTAGCCTACGATAAACGTCATTGCCCCCACCAAGTCCCTCACCATTGTCATAGCAACGCCATTGAATCGTGACGAGGAAAGGCTTCGCAAGTTACTTGCGAAGCCTGAGTAAAGCAAGTTGCAGCGATTCAGGCGCCGTTATATGCGAAGTTGTATTGTCTGTAATTAGTAATTACACTACTACGAAACAGAAGTAACACGTGAGGGAAACACGTCTGACTTCGATAAAATGAACAATTTTATGCAAATTCCTAATAGATTTTTTTGTGCTTTAATCTTTGGGCTTCGCAGCTAGCCTAGCTAGCCTAGAATATACGCCCCTGGTAGCTGTTTAAGCTTGTTTTCACTCAACTTGAACTTTCGTTAGCGTTGTCTTCTCAGTGTTGGCACAAATTTCAGCTCCCGTTTACGACTTGTTCGAGGTCAACAAAAAAATTAATAACGCCTATAAAAATAACCACAGAGAGTTCAAATGGGAATATGTGATGTAGGATGAATGTAAAAATAATCGTTGAACAGGAAAAATTTGTTGACGTTGTACTTTTTTTATAATGAATTATCAAAGTTGACAATCGTTGTAGAAGGGCTAAAAAACTGACTTTTTTAATATATCTCTTAACGTTATGAAAACGAAGAATCAAAAAAATATGAAATGTACACGAGTAACGCAGAAAGGAATGCCGATTCCAACAACATGCTCATTTATTTTTTGTCTTTGAAAATTTGGAAACGGCAGGCTTTGAAAGTCAGCGATCTTCTTTAGTTGAACGGACTTTAGTTGTGAAGCTGCACATTGATCCCATTGTGTAGTCCACTCTTCAAAGCAGCTTTGGAACTGGTTTCCATCAAAGTACAACCCTTTCAGTGGTTCTGTTAATATTAGTTTGACAATTCTCCTAGTTATTAAGCTGTGGTTCAACACTGTTGCATAAAACAGATGTTTTGGCCCCACTATTGGAGGTAACAATAGTCTAACAACTTGAGCAACAACTGGTACATTATTCACCAGTTTTTTCATAGTACTGGTGAAGAACATAGCAGTTGTTGCTCAAGGTGTTACACTGAAGATAGCCTCTAATGGTGGGGCTATGTGGCAGTATTGGACCACAGTCTAATAGCCCAAAGAACTGTCAAACTAATTAATATAACAATTAATAACAGAGTTGACGCTAGCCAAGAATGCCTAAGACACCTTTCAGTGATTCTTTCCAGTGTAGAAAATAAATCATACAGGTCT
The DNA here is from genome assembly GCA_034769895.1 of Magicicada septendecula. Taxonomy (NCBI): domain Eukaryota; kingdom Metazoa; phylum Arthropoda; class Insecta; order Hemiptera; family Cicadidae; genus Magicicada; species Magicicada septendecula. Next base: position 158,499,868 of record CM068373.1, on the reverse strand, counting down.
GATTTGATCAGTGAAGTGGGTGTTCCAACACACTGATTTTATTTCCTCATCAAAAACCATCTCCACGTTAGTGCTGTATAAGCAGGTGTGTTTTATCATGAGGTAGATCCATACTTTTCCTGGCAAAAAGTTTCATCTACAGTAACCTTTCAAGCATAGGCATAACTTGGGAGGGGCAAGGGGGACCCAATGTTCCGAGCATTATAAAATTTTTGGATTTCGTTGTCCATGACGTGTCCGTTACTTAACTAAATATCACTATAATATTGACGACTCGGAACACAAAGTTTTTTATAAGTAAAAACGTAAAGTTTTACCTTACAGCCTAAACCGGCTTTCACCTATAGAAGGCTTCATCACCTATAGAGCCTCTGATGAAGCCTTCTATAGGTAAAAGCCGGTTTAGGCTGTAAGGTAAAACTTTACGTTTTTACTTATAAAAAACTTTGTGTTCCGAGTCGTCAATATTATAGTGATATTTATAAAATTTTGTTTCCAGTTGTTATAAATAAAAACTAACAAATAGTCAAACAGGAGACAGTTTCTATGCTTGCGAGCACAGTAAGCACTATTTATCAACGTCTGTACTGTTATCAGACTACTAGTTGCCATAAATTTATTATTCTTATTTCTTTCGAAGAAACTTGTAAGGGGAGTGTTTGACAGATTTGAATGATATACATCAAAATAATATTTCTGTTCGAAAAAAACAAACGCTAGAGACCTAATTAACTGGAATACAATGCGTGCCTTTTACAGAAAGACTTGTTTTGGAACCATAATGAAATAATAACCACAGCTGTACTTCTAAGAACTTGCTCTGTTTACTTTCCTCTCTTGGTCACACATATTCTTCTGAGTCATCATATCTGTGCTCGGATTGTTTAGTGTTTGATTCGAGATTATCGCTGTTTTCAGTTCAGCAGAATTTCGCAAACACTACAGGTCAGTGTAAAAGAGGCGGTATGGTAGGGGTAACAGACTCGACAGTATGAACAAAGGATGGCTTACTGTGCAAGACATCGATGGCTTTGTTCACGAATCTTAAAAGACGGTCTTTTGGAACTGTTATTTGTTAATGATTACTAATACAAGTGTGGTCGTTTACTCGGTCGTATACGTAGTCCGTTAAAGTACACATCGCTTGTCTCTTTCTTAATTCGTTATTGTTGTGATTGTTTTGTGTTCCTAAGTTCTGAGAAATGGGAGATAAGGAACGCAAAGGAGTAACACTGCTTAATTTCTTTGAAAATTGCCCGACTGGCAATTTGAAAATTTCTTTGTGTTGTGACTGATTCAGCTTACTGCTACTACTGCCGAGCATTTTGTGACAGTGTGCCTAAGGGAGATGATGCGTTTATGAAAACTGGGTATAAGAATTGGAAGAACTGAAATTGTTTATGTTTATAGGCCTACAGTATATTTGTTCTAGGTAAACATAACTGGAAGTACAACTTATGAAGAAAGGTTTGTTGATCATTAAAAAATGAAATTGTCCCTCGTTTACTAACTAAGAATTATTACTAAACTTTCTAATTTTGTATATAACATATTTCATTAATTTTATTATATAGATGGTCTCACTACACACTTGAATTTATGAAGCTTTACCCCCCCCCCAAGTTACGCCCATGCTTTCAAGTACTTCCATATGGTAGGTTTGATTCACAACGTGCCCAGTTTCCAATGCTGCTATAACAGACTTGGTGAGACAAGTTTGCAAACTTTATTTCAGATCTTCCATATCCGTGTGGATAATGATAATATAAAAAGCGGGGAACACTAAGTTGAATAAAAGTATCAACTTTTATTGTAGTGTTTCTACTTACAACTTATATAGATATATACAGTACGTTATATTTTAAATTAGTTGATCCTAACAGTTGCTATTATTTATGAAGTAAAACATAAAACAACAAAACTGTTTATTTTGTCTATATTACTTTTATGTGTACTTCACTTGTTAGTGAGTACTTGGAACACTATGAAAATTTTTTTTACTATATCACTGTATTTTTCATTTTTGACGTGTTTTAGTTATTATATCATTATCAAGTCAGTAGGCCTACTGAATAACAGGCCGACATCAAGACTGTCTAATACAGGTTAGTTCTCTCCTTCACTTGCTCATTATACATTCCATTGTAAATTTCCCAAACCATTATTAGATTATGGAGCAGATGTGTAGGTCAGCTGTGTACATACAAGGCAGTATTATACGATATGTTGACCAATAGGCACCAAGTCAATATTGTTTCTCTTACCACTTCATAATGTGTTTGCAGTGAATCAACCTCTCTTTCTGTGCCATAGGCTCTCAGCCATCCTGTTTTGCTCTCCATAGTATGACACTATACATATCATACTAGTAATGTTTAAGTATATGGTAAAATATAGTATATTAACACAAACTTTAAAACATATTTTGATAATCATGAAATATTATCATGAGGAGGCCTACTAACCTGTATTAAGGCAGCATCCATCCAGCAGTGTTGTTTAGCAAAGACTTTATAACTGTATAATTAATTGAAACCTGTCATAAAAAGTGAATAGGACGTAGTAATGTAGCAAAAATATCTTCTAGGCATTATAATATTAATTTTTTCTACCTTATTACAATGTTTTAAATTGTGTGCAAAGTGTTTAAAAAACCAGTTTAAATAATAATAAAAATATTAATGAATTGCTGCCTTAGTATATTAAAAAAGTGACAAAAAAATTGTTTGATGTGTGCACAGAAGATAGATTTAGATTTTTAAAATTCTGTACACTTATATTCTAAGCAGTAAATTTTGTTCATAATAATATACATACATAGTATATTTGTAATGTACATATACATACATATATAGATATAAATATCTATGTGTATAAAACAAAATGTATTGTTGTTATGGTAAAAATAATTTTTATCATACTTTGTATTTTCTTGTTTTTAAATTCTTTTCACAAAAACCATTTCCTCTCCTGTACAGTAACAACAATCTAAGCAGCTGAGATTAATCTAGAAATGGTACAAGGGGCAGTAAAAAAGTTAGTTGGCACTAATATAAAAAAAAAGTTGAATTTTTTTTAATTATTTGAAAGTACAAATGAAGATCTACTTTTGAAAGCAAAAACATTTGTTGTAGGTGACATGAATTTTTTGGTACCACTGATGAAAAATTCTTGTCCAACATTTGGTAACCATTCCCACACTGCAGTTTGGATTTCAGTATCAGTGTAATACAGTGGCATATCTAGAATTTTGTCTTTGGGGGGGGGGGGGGTCTAGTTGGCTTCATACAAAAGAAAAAACATGAGTTAAGAGTAATCAACATTACTATCTTTAAAGTGGTTTAAAAACATGTGATGACATTATGAAATCAGCCCCATTAAAGTAAACAGTAATAACACAATAAAAATACGCGATATTGAAACATTGTTTAGAAGATGCTTATCGACTGGTTTGATTTTCCCATATTTCACATTTCAAACGTATATATAAATGCTATGTAATAAACCTGTTTGCATTTGTAAAAAAGAGTTGGTACTATATTAGTGTACACAGCTAAAAATGTAGCCTATTAACTAAGAGATTAACAAAATTCGTCAACTTTTTCAACTCTTGGTGGGAGGTCCGGTCCTGTTTGCCTCCCCCCTCCCCCTCATAAGTATACCTCTGGTGTAATGTTCCTGCTTTACAAAGGTCTCTTTCATAGGACCAAACACATAGATATTGTGTGGCGCAAGGTGAGGACTGTAAGGATATTTCTATTCCTCCCACTTAAATTTTTTATAGAGTTCCTTCGTGAAGTATGCTGAATGACACAAATTTTTCATAGAGTTCCTTCGTGAAGTGTGCTGAATGATACGCACAAACATTTCAACATTGCAGATGCTCAGAGTTGATGTAGTGCACAGTTCCATGCGAACTATGCAGTGTTTTCAACCACAATTTCATCCACTGTGATTCATTTATTTGCAACCAACGATAATTGTTGGTGAACGTATTGAATTGTTGAAGTTGTTAGCTTGCTCTACCAGTAATTATCCTCGATATCTGTGCAGCCATTCTGTAGAACATGGTATGTCACTATACACTTCTCCCAGTTGACCATGAATTTTAATAGGTTTACATCTCCTTGCCCACAGAAAATGAGTGAGCAGATTTCTAATTTGGACGCTACTTGCAAATAATGTGACATGTTTCATGGGTAACAACGGAGGAACAGTTCCCACCAAGCGGGAAACGTTACTATAACTGATGAAATAGAAGTAGAAGTTTACCAGCATTGAAAACAACTTTCATAAAAGTATCTCTTAAAAAAAAAAAGAGCAACTATGACTAGCTTTTGACTGCCCTTCACATTTTTATAACACTCAGGTGGATGCAGGGAGGCCCATGCCCCCTAGAAAAACATCATTGCAAAAACACTAATTTTGGTTAAGATACTAAAATTATTGTACTATTAATTTGTTCAGTTGTAATGTATATCAAGCAGTTTTGTTATCAAACCAATATATTTAAAAAAAATTATTTTTAAAAACTAAAATCCGTAACCATCAGTGTTGGTTTTCGTAAAGGTCTGCATCACTCTGATTTAAATATGGGCTGAGTCATAATATAAGGCACCATAAATCCATTACAGTGGGAGAACAGTTTGATTTACAATCATGAAACAGAATTATTTTCCACTAAACTACATTATAAAAAATCTTACAAAAATATCACTCATATTTAAGTTTAAAGTGTAACCTACCAGAAATATGTTGTCACATTTCAGTTCACAAAATTTGCCCTGTTAATGTGAAGTCAAGTGGCGCATTTTTTAAGAGTATATAAGTCTAGTTGCGATAATAGTGGTAGGACTCCCCCTTCCTGGAATCTGCACTGCTGTTTTATAAGATTGTACACACCTGAGAAGAATCGTAGTAGTTTCAAGGATACATGAAATGAGTTATATAGGCCTATATATAAATTAAAAAATATTTGGAAATACGATCTGTGCTTGAATTTTTAGAAGGAAGACTATTATGTCGATAGAGATACCTTCTACGTATTGAGAAGACAAGGCCAATGAAAAAATGTGGTAAGCAAGAGTTGAGGATAGTAAGAAAAGGGAAATCTTAGACAAACCTGATACACAAAACATCTACAAAAGATACTGTAAAGAAAAGGGTAAAGATGGGGCAATGCAAAGAAACTGGCACAGAATAAAGAAGAGGGGAAGAAATCTGTGGTCTCTGATACACACACACACTCGCAATAATAATTCAGCCTTTACCTATGCACATGTAATTATTTTTGTGTCCTCTACACATGTTTATTAATTCTGCTACATACTATGTATTTGGTACAGATGAGATACTGTTAAATTCTACATCAGTGTGAATAGCAGTGAAGATAAAAATTACAAATATTTATGTGAAGTATCATGAATAAAATCTTGGGGCAAAAATTATAATTGCAAGAGCATGGCGAAGCATGTCTCACAAGTAAACAAATAATAGACAAAATTGTGATTATCAAGTAATAAAAATCATATAGACTACAGTAATCAAGCTACTTACTTATTACATGAACATGCTATTTAGGCCAAAAGCACAGTGTCTAGATATGGAAATCTATGTATATAAAACTCAAAGTCTGAGGATTTCTTTGTACTGAATACAAATCTACACTGATTGCCACCAGATTTTGCACAGGTAACCTTTGACACATGGTGAAAGACACTGTCTAACTTGGAATTTGATATTTTGCCCCATTCACACGATTTAGGCCCTTTTAATTATACCCTTTTGTTGATGCGTATAAAGATGTCAACAACGCCATGGAGAACAGAATTAATTACCATACCATAGTAACAAGTAAATAAACAAAAGCGGCATCAGAACTGTATCTTTATCCGTTCCTGCAGTACATTTCAATGTTTTTATATAATATGCGATTGTATCAATATATTACAATGTAGAAAAGAAGAAGTGTACTAATTGTAAATTGTCCTATTTCTTAATGCAAAGCGAAAATACATATGTTTTCATTTGTGAGGTTAGGTGACAACAGTTTTTGGTTTTTAATTTACTGTTGAAATAAATAAAAGCCATGCTTGAGGAAAACATAATGTTTAATGTGATATACAATGCTTATAACACAGTAACACTTAAAATAAAGAACCAAACTTTTTTAGTTAACGGGTACTTTATGAATATCTCCAAAGGCTTTATAAATGGGTACTTTTAAATCTCCAAAGACTGTTGCACCAACATAATAATTTAGTACAAGTGTTCAAAACAGCATTGGAGAGAATTTTACTAATGAGTACAAAATTGTTATAGAAGGTGGCAGATATAGACAATAAAAATTATCTAAATATAATTAAATCACTACCGACGCGGAACACAAAGTTTTTTATGGGTAAAAACGTAAAAGTTTTCCCTTAATCTGTTCCTGCAATACATTTCAGAGCTTTATCTCTGAAGAAGCTTTTTAAAAGTAAAAACTGGTTCAGGCAATAAGGCAAAACTTTTACGTTTTCACCCACAAAAAACTTTGTGTTCCGAGTTGGTAGTGATTTAATTATATTTAGTTAAATTAACGGACACATCATGGACAACGAAATCCAAAAATAAAAATTATATTAAAATACTTATTAAAAGTCAAATATTCGTGTGCGAAGCCACGGGCAATACCTAGTGTAAAATAAATACCAATATTAAGAACAAGCTGGAGATCTTAAGAGAAGTCAACAAACCTCATGCAAACCCTTCAGACGAAGCACAAATTTTTTCTCTGTGGCGGGGGAGCCAAGACCTTCCAAAATAGCCAGGTTTTGTATGTGTTATGTATCTACTATGCCCAATACTTGGCTCTTAACTTCTTATTTGACTTTTCTCATAGAAATACAATCAGCTAAGTTGTCACAAGAAAATTTATCTCCTGACATGGTCAGAAAAATGAACTCCAAAATAGGCCTCCTTATCTAATTTACGAAGTCCAGCATTACTTGCATTGAAATCCTCTTTTACTTGATTGTATTATAAAAATGTTTTGCCTTTCCCCAAATAATCTCCCTCACAAAAAAAGACTGTGTCTTTTATATTTGTTCAAGACCCAAGTCCAGTACCTGCTGGAATTTTCCACAGTATACTAAATCTTCTATCTACTTTTTAGATAGAGATATGCTTTTACACTTGGCATTGAATAGTATAGGATGGCGAAGTTTCCTAGTAATGCCAAGTGTTTTGATTGTTACAAATAAAATGCACAAGTTGGTGTAACCATTAATCAGTCCATACGACTGCGTGACTAATATAATCTATCTTCTGTGTGACTTAGTAATGGTGATGACCACTATACCACTTGTACTGTTATCTAAATAAATTATCCTGTGAACACAACTTGTGTATTGGGAAAGTATATCTCTAAATTCATTGTTTCTAATTCAGTTAAGGTTATATGATTTCATTTTTCAGAAGTGGATGTCTTTAGCACAAATTAAATCCACACTGTATGACAAATAGCATGTGTTTTGTAAAGCTAAAACAGTATGCATGCAGAAAGGTTGAAAAATGCAGCTTGTCAGATTCGGCAGATTATCCTTATCCTTATCCTGCCTGAAGAATCATGGTAATTTGCAGCAATCTGTCTGGTTTATTAGCTCTGACTGGTCAACCATTACCAGTGTTGTGTTGTAATACTCCTGCAAAATAAAAGGAAATGTTTTTGATGTGAAATATCATTTAAATAAAACAGAAATACATTAATCGGTCTGAGATGATGATTAAAATTAAGCCACATTCAAATATTATTGTATGAAGAATTGAAAATTATTTGAACATGTGTAACACTTTTCTTCTTCTTCTTCAGTGGCACGACAACCTATTACTGAGTCAAGGCCTCCTTTAACAGCCTCCGCCAGTTGTTCCAGTCAAGTGCAGCTGCTCTCCAGTCCGGGACCCAAGGATATGGCGCGCATCATAGTTCACACTGTCTTCCCAACATAGTTTGGGTCTACCAACTCTCCTGGTGCCATAGGTCTGTTCTGATCACATGTCCAGCCCACCTGAGTCTGCCAAGTTTTATAATTTTCACAATATCTGGTTCATTCAGAAGAGTGTTCAGTTCTTGGTTGGTCCTTTTCCTCCATTCACCTCCCACACATATTGGACCAAAAATACTGTGAAGGATTTTGCGTTCATGAACCAGCAGCCTTGACTCAGACTTTCTAGAAATGGTCCAGGTCTTAGAACCATAGGTGAGAACTGGGCAGATCAGTGTTTTATACACAAGCAGCTTGATGCTCCTGACAATTGTTCTGCTCTGGAACAGGGGTCTGAGACCAAAGAAGCACCTATTAGCTGAAGTGATTCTTCGCTTTATTTCTTCTATTGTTTCCCCATCGGAGTTAACTTAGCATCCTAAATAAACAAAGTTGTTGACTGTTTCGAAGGAATAGATGCCAAATTGGACGTGCTCTCCTTCTCTAGCTTCCTGTCCTGTAACCATATATTTTGTCTTGCTTTTATTTATTATGAGACCCAGCCTCCTTGCGGAACCTACAAGAGCAAGAAAGGCTTCAATGACTGCTCGACAGGACCTCCCGATTATATCTAGTTCATCGGCGTATCCTAAGACCTGCACCAACCTATTGAATACAGTCCCAGAGGAATTTATTCCAGCATCTCTCGTAGCTTTTTCTAAGGCAAGAATGAAGAGAAGGCAAGCAAGAGCATCGCCTTGGAGGACTCCCTTTCCATAGTCAAACTCTCCTGGTAGGTCATTCTGGATCCTCACCATGCCCTTCACTGTCAGCATTGTCATCCTACACAATCTTATTAATTTCTTTGGTATGCCTAGTTCTTCAAGAGCTGTGTAAAGTTCTTATCTATCAATGCTATTGTATGCATTTCTGAAATCCATGAAGAGGTGATGGGTTTGTAGCTTATGTTCCTACCTTTCTCCAGAATTTGTTGGTGTGTGAAAACTTGGTCTATTGTTGATTTCCCTCTTCTAAATCTGCACTGATATCGACCAATCACCTGATCAGCATATGGAAGCAGTTTTGGCACAATATATGGGATATTATTTTACATGCCTCAGGGAGAATAGAAATGACTCTGTAATTGTTACAGTCTACTTGATCCCCCTTTTTATAAGGGCGCAGAGCAAATCGGGCCTAGGGGCCAAGGGTGTCTAATCCGCCACTGCTCACATGCAAGACAGTATTGTACATGCTTAGTATCTAATTCAGAAACACTTGGTGTTGTTTTACTCAGCAAGTTGCCTATGGTATTGTGCCCCACACTCACATGCAAGACAGTATTTTATATGCTCAGTATCTAATTCAGAAACACTTGGTGTTGTTTTACTCAGCAAGTTGCCTATGGTATTGTGCCCCACACTCACATGCAAGACAGTATTTTACATGCTTAGTATCTAATTCAGAAACACTTGGTGTTGTTTTACTCAGCAAGTTGCCTATGGTATTTCACATCGCACCTTTTTAGAAGCCTCTTTATTTTCTCAGAAATTCCTTGGATACAAAAATACTGGTAATATAACCATGAATGAATGAAGTGTTCTGTAATGTAGTCAAATCTCAGTAGTTTAACTTCATTTCTCAATATGATCTGAATACTATGAAGTCACTTGTTTCCCAGTTTGCCTCACACTGCTGGCTGTTTAATCTTTATGAGTCTGCATTGAAGTATGTAACTTCAGTACTTATGTATTGATAGTCATAATATTGTAGTTTGCTGTTGATATTCGATTAAATATAAATTCAGTAAATGATATTTAAAAAGCGAGAATTTAAAGAAACAAAATAAAAATAATTGAAAATAAAAAATTCTCTTTCTCTCTCCCTTAAATAATTTAATTTTCTGTCTTTTCTTCATTTTCTTACTCAGTGAACTCAGGGTCTTGTGCAACCTACCCTGTTCAATCCGTCTAAGGATGCACCTGTTCAACCTAATTTCTCGGCCTTACAAAGAGCCTGACAAATATAAGAGATGTCTCTTAATCTTAAGATTAACCACTGCCAGTGGTGGCTCGTCCATAAGGTTCAATGGTTCAGTGAACCCCCCCCTAAATAATTTAAATATGTTTAAGGATTTGTTAAGATAATAGTTTAATATTTAAATAACAAGATTTGAGAGATTAATCTTCTTGACTGAACAGTAATGGATTCGCGTAATAGGCAAATTGCTTGCTACTGTTGCTTGAGGTGGAAAGCAGCTCACAGCACCTCCTGGACTGTGTAGTCAGCTTTGGAGGGGGAAATCAGTATACGCAAAATTATATACATTCAACAGTCACTAAAGCTGAGTGTTAGCGACAGAGACGAATAGTTCCGACAAGGGCCAAACCACACTGACCAGGAATTTTAACATTTTCATAATACCACCATTTCCCATTAGTATGATTTTTACCATATGATTTGTCCGTTTACCTTCAGTTTTGTGTCAGATTTCTCTATTTCATTTAGAATGCAATGAAAATGTCTACAGTAAAATCTTCAAATCAAATAAAATAGTGAAGTAATTGTATTCTGAAAATAAAGTGTGTTTAATGTAGTCATTAAATAATTCTAGTAATGTTAAGCTGACCGAAGCGTGTATAACCTTCAAAGTGTTTGCTGGTATTTTTGTGTGTTAAGTGTTCAGGTATTTCTTATTTTTGTGTTCAGTTCATTGATTTTGTAAAATGAATAGTGTTCAATCTATTTTTAAAAAGAAATTTTTTTCTCTCTATTAAAAATAAATGCAAAATTAAGGAACTCGGTAGGCCGCTTCTCGTTTTAAATATTAAACAGAAATATATAACTATCCTTTTATTTTAGCTATATATTTTTAGAATAATTTGCAAATAACATAAACACAACTTAATATTAGGCCTACTAAAAGTTGTCAATAGTTATGTCTTCATGTTGACCCACCCCGTGTTTTATTTGGAATGGGATAAATTGCTCTTATCTTAGCAGAATCATTCAGAGATTGAACCCCCAACTGTCAGAACCATGAGCCGCCACTGACCAATGCAATAAAAATTCTCCAGTAATGACAGATTTAACTGTAATAATTTAACCTGTTTAGTGATATGGCAATTATATTTCATTAATACAAAAAGTTTCCATCTCATCTTAATCTCAATTCTTAAGTAACATTTTTGAAGGAAAGGTGTTGGGGCAAACCCAAGAGGACAACCAAGAGCAGCATTCTTCAAAGACATGGGAAAGAGATGAGCTTCATATAGTACTGCGATTTAAAGAGGACAATGCTGGAGAGAGAGAGATATGGCTAACTCAACAAAGCATGGCCTTTAGATGATGAACATAAATTGGCTTATAGGAATAAAAATGATCATCAACAATTAGACTTTGGAACAGGTCTTACATTTTCTGTACTTAGGTTGCAACATTTCTTACGAGGAAGGCAGACATCAGCAACAAAATAAATGAATTCCAAAGGATATATAGTACAGTTATAAGAACTCTTAAGAATAAGACATTAAAAGATATGCAGCTAAAATTTTGTAAGGTGATACTGTAACGGGGCAAATTAAGAGAAGGGTCTATTTTTTTTTATTTAATAATTAATTGGGGCTAATCTGTTTGGGCACCATTTATGGTCACGAAAACTTAATTTATGTAACACCCTGTATTCACCTTGTGCCAGGCGGCACTAGGTACGAAAGCGATAAAACATTGGAATGTGGATGTGTGCGCGTGTGCCACTCTCTATACTCTCCAACTCAAAGTCGATAACGGAAGGAACACGAAAATATAACAAATTATCGTGTGACATGGTACCTTTTTAAGCCAATGAGAGAACGAGTTATGGAAGAGACATCCGGTTGGCGGCCACGTGGTGATTTACATACAAAGAACGAAGCGCGTCACCCCGGCAGCTTGTTGCCTCAGTCGACTTAGAACTCCAGACCGCGCGAGGTCACATAAAACATCGCTCGAGCGAATTAGGGTCGGCCGACCAGTAAATCATGCTATTTTAATTTAAAGTAACAGTCAATCATGTTATAGTGATCGAACAGAAGTAACTGACAAATAATAACATTCTAAACTTATATTCGGAGTGTGTCAGCAGAATCAAGTGTTAACAGTGATGGTGAAACCACGTGGATGAAGGGATGAGTACATAATTTAAACAGTTTGAACAGACAAAATATTTCAATTTTAATCAACTTCAATTCACTAATATTAAATTATGACAATTCAATAAAAAAGCGCTTTATGGTATAAAAAGTATGAGGAATGAATGAGTGAGTGAGCAAGCTGGGTTGCTTTGCAATAAACATGGTCTAGTTTATTAAATAAAGTTAAGCATATTTCACAATCTATTTTCAATGTAACGTAAAAGAAAGACGAAATTGTTGATGTGGGAGTTATGGTAGTATTTGATGGCAAGATAAGATGAAATAAAAATGTGTTAAGTGAACGTATAAACATGTATTTGTCAATTGTATTCACCTGTTGTTTTTCTCTGCTAAAGTACACCAGACGACACCTTGGTCAATTACCGATAAAGGTAGGTAATACTATTTTTTAATGTTCTAAACAGTTAATTCTCTTAACTGAGTGAAAGCTCTTAACAGGGGCGAAATTTAATTATTTTAATCTCTAATTAAGCTGTACTACTTCAATACCTGTTCCCACACTGTTATATGGTTCAGAAAGTTGGGTAGCCACAAAAAGAGATCTTGGACAGATGGAATCATTTTAAATAAATTTCTTAGGTCAGTGAAAGGCTATGTTAGGGGAGATAGGACATGAAATACAACCATTAGACAGAAATTAAATATTCAGTCAGTTGCACTACAGACAGAAATGTATAAAGATAGATGGGAAGGACATGTATCTCCAGTGCAGGAAGAAAGGATTTCAAAGCAGGCCTTGAATTATCACCTGATAGTTAGAAGTGTGGAAAGACCAAGGATTAGATAGTGAAGCTGGAACAGCCATAATTCTCTAACCCTGGAAGGGCAGAAGAAAATGGTGGCCATTTTGAATGCAAATTAAGTACACACAATATAGCTGGCAAATTTGAAGGTCATAGCAACAAAATGGGCCTTCAAGGTGAGTTAATAAAATACTTATGAATAGTATTTTATTAAAGCAAAATAATTACTTTTATTAAAAAGTAACACTTTGCTTCTTATGGGATAGCAGAACAACACAACAGCATTTTGTAAATAAACAAAAACTTTTTTTTGACCAAATGATCAAAATGTCTTGTAGGACCCTCTTATTGAATTAGAAAAGATTCTTCTATCTTTGTTTCACATCAAGTTGGGATTGATGAAAATTTTGTAAATGTCATGGATAAGGAAGGTGAAGGATTCAAAAAGAGACCTTTTTCCACAAGTGAAGCCAAAATGAAAGAGGGTATATGTCAGATATTTTGTTTTCATAACAATAGTTAAACTCACCCTATCTCTACTTCATTATCTCTAATTGAGTGCACTCCCATTACCTGTTTCAAAGTTCAATTCACATTGTAATCAGCAGTCATAATTAGAGCGTTTTTCTTTCCTGTAGTGTACGGTATATCGTGCAGTTCAGTTCTTTTTCATTTATACACGCATACCGCAAGAATAGAAAGACTATTCAACGCTATTGTTATTTTACTTTGTGCTTTTTTTCATGTGTTTATTTATGTGTTTAACGTTTGTTGGGATATTATTGTTAAGTTTAGGACTGCCTAGAAAATCACCAAAGTGTTGCTTACAACAGGACATTTACAACGCACAAGGACAAGGTCAGTAAACGCTTAATTTTTATGCATTGTTGATTACATGGGAATAAAGCCTTTTAACCATTTAGTTTGACAATATACAGTCCACTGCAAATCAAAAAGAACCCCACATTTTTGGTCCGTCCAGCCCGGATAGCATCTTTCATTCAGAATCCAGCACGTTGGAAAGCAAGATTTTTATTAATTATTACGCTCTTTATTATTATGTTTATTGAATTATTGTAACGCTTAAATAAAAAAAAAAAAACAATTATTTACTACTGGCAAGTATTGCCAATACTCAGTGCTCTTTTCATTTTGTTATGATTTTCTCTTGTTTTTTCATGCAAGCATAGTTTTATTGATTCATTGTGCAGCGTGTGTTATTTCATGTTTTATCTAGCAAGCATAGTTCTGAAGTGTAGTGTGTTTCTTCAAAACCGACCTCTGTATTAGTTTCTAAAATACAGTAGCCATATTCCTTTATTACCATATTACCATTATTACTGTCATCTACGTTATTGGTATTTTAGAGTGATAAAAAATAAAATAAATTAAAATTATTTGGACTGGAAATTACTGAATAGTGGAAGAACATTGTGAATTACAACTTTTACTCAGAACTCTTTTGTCATTTACATCTGAATCTGTTTTTTAAACCGAGTGTATTCATAAATTACCAAAATGAGATTTTCTTCTTTTGTGAAGCAATGTGAACTGATTGAGAGTAGGCTTCATAATATTAACAAGCAAATTGTTGCTCTTGAGGTTATTGGTATAGGTAATTTAACTGAACAGCAAACACGAAAAGTTAGTTTGCTTAGTTCCACCGCAGAAAATAAATATGCTGAATTTGAAAGGCTTATAAATAAACTATTTAGTACAACACCTTTACCAGAAGATCTGGATAATGAACAGATTTCAAGATTACAAGATTCTATATCAGACTTAAATATATCTATACAAAGTTTGTGTGCTCCTCTTCTACCATCGCAACCACAGGAAACCTTGGATCAGTCTCACACTGGTGCACCACAACTAGTTGCACCCACTCCCACCGTAAATTTACCTCGCTTAAACTTGGGAACATTTTCTGGACAACCTGAGAAATGGGTAGCCTTTCACAGTCTGTTTGAAAATGCAGTGCACAAAAATGAAACCATTTCTAATGTGGAGAAATTTACATACTTGCTTTCTTGTTTGACTGATGAGCCGCTAAATTTAATTAAATCGTTGCCTGTTACTAATACAAACTATGCCATAGCCTGGCAAACTTTGCTAAAAAGATATCAAAATAAATATCACTATAATATTGACGACTCGGAACACAAAGTTTTTTATAAGTAAAAACGTAAAGTTTTACCTTACAGCCTAAACCGGCTTTCACCTATAGAAGGCTTCATCAGAGGCTGTCGTTAGTAGCGCTGCTCGTCTTGTTGTTGGCGACGAGAAAGTGTTTCGAAAGATTGAAGCTGTGTGTGTGTGGTGAGATGTGTTCGAATAATGCGTGCGATTTGAATTGTGTCTGTTCGTTTAGGATGTCGTTTTTATTTGTTTTTGTGTGTTTGTATATTTCTAATTGTTCTAGAGTGTCTAGTTTTCGGCCTTTTGTGTGTACGTGTAGTATGTTCATGTTATTGTCGATGTTTTTATATGTGTGGTTTGCTTCAATGAGGTGGTTTGCGAAGGTAGATTCTGTAGTGGTGTGGAGTGCTTTTGTGTGTTCAATGTATCTCTGTTTGAAGCTACGTCCTGTCTGGCCTATGTAGAATTTACTGCAATTTGAACAATTTAGTTTATATACACCGGGTAGATCGAATTTGTTTTGTGCTTTGGGCATGCGTTTTGATAGTGTGTGTTCTGTTTTGTTAGTAGTTTTGTAAGCGATTCTGTATCCTGCTTTTTTGAATTTGTGGGCAATTTTTTCTGTTTGTTTGTTGATGTATGTTAGTGTTATGAATTTGTTGTTTTCTGTCTTTGTCTGTTGTTTGTTTTGTGTTTTGTGTAGGAGTTTACTGACTATTGTTCTGTCATAACCGTTAGATTCTGCTAGATATTTTATCGTGTTTAGTTCGTCTTTGTAGTCTATTTCATCTAAGGGGATGTTGTTAAGTCTATGTATCATGGTTCTAAAAGCAGCTAGTTTGTGTTGTATTGGGTGATTGGAGGTGTTGTGTATTAGTGTGTCAGTTGTAGTTGGTTTTCTGTATATACTGAATTTGTGCCTGTGTTCTAGTTTTGTGATGGAGAGGTCTAAGAAGTTTATGGTATTGTTGTGTTTGTATTCGGCAGTGAAGGTTATGTTTTTATGTATTTTGTTTATGTGCGTTAGTAACTGTTCACAAGTACGTTGATGACAGTTGATGACAGGCACAGATACGTTGATGACATTCTAATACTATACAGGGGAAACAAAAGACAGTGAACAGTTACTAACGCACATAAACAAAATACATAAAAACATAACCTTCACTGCTGAATACGAACACAACAATACCATAAACTTCTTAGACCTCTCCATCACAAAACTAGAACACAGGCACAAATTCAGTATATACAGAAAACCAACTACAACTGACACACTAACACACAGCACCTCCAATCACCCAATACAACACAAACTAGCTGCTTTTAGAACCATGATACATAGACTTAACAACATCCCCTTAGATGAAATAGACTACAAAGACGAACTAAACACGATAAAATATCTAGCAGAATCTAACGGTTATGACAGAACAATAGTCAGTAAACTCCTACACAAAACACAAAACAAACAACAGACAAAGACAGAAAACAACAAATTCATAACACTAACATACATCAACAAACAAACAGAAAAAATTGCCCACAAATTCAAAAAAGCAGGATACAGAATCGCTTACAAAACTACTAACAAAACAGAACACACACTATCAAAACGCTTGCCCAAAGCAAAAAACAAATTCGATCTACCCGGTGTATATAAACTAAATTGTTCAAATTGCAGTAAATTCTACATAGGCCAGACAGGACGTAGCTTCAAACAGAGATACATTGAACACACAAAAGCACTCCACACCACTACAGAATCTACCTTCGCAAACCACCTCATTGAAGCAAACCACACATATAAAAACATCGACAATAACATGAACATACTACACGTACACACAAAAGGCTGAAAACTAGACACTCTAGAACAATTAGAAATATACAAACACACAAAAACAAATAAAAACGACATCCTAAACGAACAGACACAATTCAAATCGCACGCATTATTCGAACACATCTCACCACACACACACAGCTTCAATCTTTTGAAACACTTTCTCGTCGCCAACAACAAGACGAGCAGCGCTACTAACGACAGCCTCTGATGAAGCCTTCTATAGGTGAAAGCCGGTTTAGGCTGTAAGGTAAAACTTTACGTTTTTACTTATAAAAAACTTTGTGTTCCGAGTCGTCAATATTATAGTGATATTTAGTTAAGTAACGGACACGTCATGGACAACGAAATCCAAGAATATCAAAATACTAGATTGTTGATAGCACTTCACGTAAACAATATATTTGAGTTACCACAATTGCACAATCCTTCAGTTAAACAAATGAGGAATTTTCTGTCGACCTACAATGAAAATTATCAAGCGCTCAAAGCACTAGGATATGATATTGCTAGTGAAAGTTTGTTGTTGACCTCATATATTTTGCGTAGATTTGACACGGAATTCAGGACCAAACTTGAACGTTCTCGAGATAATTTACAAAATGTTCCTACCATTACAGAAGTAATTACATTCTTAGAAAATGAATGTTCTTGCAAAGAAGCAGCGGGTTTAACTAATATCATCTCAAAAAATGAACCTTCTCTTCAAACCTCTCAAAAAATCAGTGGCTTTAAAATGAATAAAAACCAGTTTAAACGGCACAAAATAGCGATGGTCACTACTCACACTCAGCATTGTATCTTCTGTTCATCAAATTCACACAACATATATAGATGTGCAGATTTTTCCACACTTACTGTACAAGACAGACAAGCTTTTGTTAAAAATAAGAACTTGTGTCAAAATTGTTTTGGAACACATAAGTTAGTCACCTGTAAGTCCGTCCACACATGCAATGTATGTCATAGGCGTCACCATAGCCTACTACATTTTTTTGTTGAGAACCGCTCCGCACAACCGCAACAAAAATTGACTCAGTCAAATAGACCTACCTTGTGCCCTTCTGTTGAAACGACGATGAATAAGCAAAACCACTCTGCAGAGTGTCACCAGGATACTACCTTGATAGGTGTTTCTTGCAACCAGAATAACACTGTGTTACTCGCAACCGCTTTGGTGCATATCACATCTGCCAATGGAAATGCAGCAGTTGTAAGAGCTGTGCTTGATAGTGCATCCCAAACAACAATTATTTCAGAAAGTTGTGCAAAGACTTTGTGTTTGTACCGCTCTCAAACAGATGTTCTAGAACTTAGTGGCATCTCTACAGCCCCAGTGAAAACAAATGGACTTACCTTTGTGACATTGTCATCGCTCAGTGGGAATATTTTAGCAAAATCACACCCAGTCATGATTCTTAATAAAATATCATGCAATCTGCCTCGTGTTCAGCTCCCACCAGAAATTAAAGAGCGACTCAAAGGTTATATGCTAGCGGATCCCACTTTTGATGTTCCGGGTCCAGTTGACCTTCTGATTGGAGCAGATTTATTTGCATTGACTCTTAATGGTACCTTTATCAATCTCGGCAAGAATATGCCATACGCTGTCAATACAATCTTTGGCTATGTTGTGCTTGGTCCGACACCTGTTTCACTTAAGTCTAAGCCTTACTCAGGCTTAGTGACTCTTTTATCGACGAATGATCATGATCTGCACACAACATTGCAACGTTTTTGGTCCATAGAGGAACCACCTCACACTACAAAACTCGCTCCACAAGATGAAAAATGTGAAGCTCACTTCGTCTCTACTCATAAGAGAGATGCCTCCGGCAGATATGTTTGTCACTTGCCTTTCAGCGGAAACCCTGCTCAACTAGGTGACTCTACAACTTTGGCAAAACGCCTGTTTAATACACTGGAACGCAAATTTGAATCTCAACCTGAGTTTAAACAGAAGTATGTCAATTTTATGAATGACTACTTAGCATGTGGGCACATGAAACTGTGCACATCTGTGCCATCTCTGAACAAGCCGCATTACTTTTTGCCACATCATGGCGTTTTTAAAGATAGGAAAATCCGTGTTGTTTTCAATGCATCAGCACCATCTTCTTCAGGTGTCTCACTGAACCACATTCTACATCAGGGTCCAAAGTTGCACAATGACATTACTGATATAATTCTTCGCTTTCGTCAACATAAATTTGTTTTCTCTTGTGATATCAAACAAATGTTTAGGCAGATATCCATCCATGAAGATGATCAGATCTTTCAGTTAATATACTGGAGAGAAGACACTTCAGTCCCGCTAAAGGTCTACCAATTGACTACTGTCACTTATGGTATGACGTCCTCGCCTTACCTTGCTAATAGAGTAGTACAACAGCTCATTATGTACAAAGGAAAAAATCATCCACTTGCTGCTGAAGCACTCCAACAGCAAATATATGTTGATGATGCTCTATTAGGGAGCAATTCTCTGGAAGAAGCTCTCCACATTCAAGAGGATGTTGTTTTACTTTTGAAAAAGGGTGGATTCGAACTGAGCAAGTGGTCTTCGAACCATCCTAAACTCTTAGAAAATGTCATGCAAGATAATCTTGAGACACCCCTCATGTTACGCACATCGGAACAGCCATTTTCAAGTGTATTAGGGCTAAAATGGATCCCAGATATGGATGTCTTTTCACATGTGATGCACACACCTTCAAGTAATTACACAAAAAGAACTTTACTTTCATCAATTGCTCAGATTTATGACCCTTGTGGTTGGATATCCCCAATAGTTTTTTGGTCTAAAGTCTTAATGCAGCATGTATGGACCTTAGGCTTAGATTGGGATTCTCCATTACCTGATCATATTTCCGAGAAGTGTTCACGATTCGTGAAAGAACTTCCAGAAATAGAAAAGCTAAGGATACCACGTTTCATATCCTTAGCAACTGCAGTCAATATCCAGCTTCATGGATTTTCAGATGGAAGTGAATCCGGATATGCAGCTTGTGTCTTCCTGCGCACAGAAGACGCAGAAGGAGATGTCAACATACGACTGCTGATCGCAAAATCAAGAGTAGCTCCACTGAAGCGTGTGACTATTCCCCGCTTGGAACTTTGTGGTGCGCACATGTTAGCCAAATTGCTACATTACTGTACAGAACAGCTCTCACAACATCACAAGATTGACAACATTTCAGCATGGTGCGACTCTACAGTAGTTCTATCTTGGATACGCACTCTATCTTTTTGTCTCAAGGTGTATGTTGCTAATCGTGTGGCACAAATACAAGACTTAGTTTCACCGCACGTCTGGAAATATGTTTCAATTGTTGACAATCCTGCTGATTGTGCTTCTCGAGGCTTGACACCCACGGTTCTGATGAAACATAGTCAGTGGTGGCTAGGACCACCGTGGCTCGCTAAATCAACGCAGACCTGGCCACAATCTATCCTTCATCCAATTTCGGAGGAGTCTATTCCCGAAATGAAACCAAATGTGCTTAATCTTATGATGACCACAAAAGAAGTCCCAACATTTGGATTTCTTACAAAGTTTTCTTCTTGGAAGACTCTTCTTCATGTAATGGCTTATGTCCTTCGCTTTATAACCCGTTTGAAATTTAAAACCACCATAAGTGGATCATTTACAGTAACTGAATTAAATAACGCCTGTAACCGCATTTGCTGGCTCATTCAGAGACTTCACTTTGCAGAAGACATAGATCTACTCTCCAAGAAAAGGACATGCTCAAACCGCATCCAACGTCTAGCACCCTTTATTGATGATGCAGGAATAGTCCATGTCGGAGGTCGACTGAAAAACTCTGCGCTTACTTACAATGCCAAACATCCTATTCTTCTGCCAAAAAATCATGTCACTATTCATTTACTCATTGATTACTATCATGGCATGTACCTGCACGCTGGTCCCCAGTTCCTCCAAGCAACACTATCTCAACGCTTTTGGATCCTCTCCGCCCGCAGTGTTATACGCTCAAGAATATTTAAATGCGTACGATGTTTTTGTACAAAATCAACAAACACGTCTCCGCTCATGGGTGATCTACCAACCGGTCGTGTTACCCCTACTCGTTGTTTCAACGCTTCTGGAGTTGATTATGCTGGTCCTTACACGGTCAAGTTTTTTACACTTCGCAGGATACAGCCTATAAAGGTGTACCTCTGTCTGCTCATCTGTTTTGCAACAAAAGCTGTACACTTGGAAGTGGTTACTGATTTAACTACAGACGCCTTCATTGCAGCCCTTACGAGATTCATCTCTAGGAGAGGTCTTGTATCAGACCTCTACTCTGATTGTGGGACTAATTTCATAGGAGCTGCTTCTTCGCTCAAAAGATGTTTTCAAGATCTCATGAAGCAACCAGAGATGCAAGATTTTGCTACGAACAATAGTATCACATTCCATTTCATTCCTCCGCGTGCACCTCACCAAGGTGGACTTTGGGAACGTGCCATTAAAGGTGCACAATATCATCTCACCAGAGTCATAGGTGAACACATTTTAACGTACGAAGAATTTACCACCTTAGTTGTGCGTGTTGAAGCTATCCTTAATTCGAGGCCGATAGCTCCTCTCTCGAATGACCCTTCAGATCTTCAACCTCTTACACCAGGACATTTCTAACTGGAGGACCTCTTAATGCCCTGATCGAACCTCAACTAACCAATGCACCACTTAATCACATAAAACGCTGGAAATTGGTTCAAGCCTTCACACAACATCTCTGGAAAAGCTGGCAAATGGAGTACCTCCACACACTTCAAGAACGGTCCAAATGGATCAGACCTCAAGAAAATCTCAAAATAGGAGATTTAGTCGTTATTCATGAAACAAACCTGCCACCCCTCAAGTGGAAGCTCGGGAGAGTCACTTCCGTATCTCCAGGGAATGATGGAGTGGTACGTGTCGTCAACATGAAGACTGCCGGTGGAACCTTGACCCGTCCTTCTGTTAAGGTATCCCGTCTTCCCATTTACTAAAATCCTCGACCAGTCAATTGGCTACTGCCCCTTATAATTTAGTTTTATTATACTCTTCCAAAGGATCAAATTTGTTCTTATGTTCTTTTAATGTTTCTTGTTGAACCAGTTGGTTCAAAGGGGCCGGTATGTCAGATATTTTGTTTTCATAACAATAGTTAAACTCACCCTATCTCTACTTCATTATCTCTAATTGAGTGCACTCCCATTACCTGTTTCAAAGTTCAATTCACATTGTAATCAGCAGTCATAATTAGAGCGTTTTTCTTTCCTGTAGTGTACGGTATATCGTGCAGTTCAGTTCTTTTTCATTTCTACACGCATACCGCAAGAATAGAAAGACTATTCAACGCTATTGTTATTTTACTTTGTGCTTTTTTTCATGTGTTTATTTATGTGTTTAACGTTTGTTGGGATATTATTGTTAAGTTTAGGACTGCCTAGAAAATCACCAAAGTGTTGCTTACAACAGGACATTTACAACGCACAAGGACAAGGTCAGTAAACGCTTAATTTTTATGCATTGTTGATTACATGGGAATAAAGCCTTTTAACCATTTAGTTTGACAATATACAGTCCACTGCAAATCAAAAAGAACCCCACAGTATATTTACTGGACTTGATATTAGGAAAGTGATTTGCAACTGCTCTTGAAGGAAAACTCAAGCAAAGGGAATTAGGTACATGGAAATTGTTTATAAAAGTAGTAAAAGGATTTTTATGCAACATATAAGAAGAAACCACGAAACCCTAGTAGAAGACATTCTTAAATACTACTGAATCATGGGATATCAAATGTCACTAAATTACATTTTCTAAATACAACTATTATATTAACGACTCGGAACACAAAGTTTTTTATGAGTAAAAACTTGTTTACTCATAAAAGTAAGGTAAGGTTGTACTCATAAGGTAAGGTTGTACTCATAAGGTAAGGTTGTTTTACCTTACAACCTGAACCGGTTTTCACTTTTAAAAAGCTTCTTCAGAGGTTGCCACAGGTAGCGTCCGTCCTGTTGTGGGCGACGGAATCGAATTTTTTAAGATCGATGTTGTGTGTGTGGGGTGAGATATGCCGAATAATGCGTGCGATTTGAATTGTCTGTTTGTTTAGGATGTTGTTTTTATTTGTTTTCGTGTGTTTGTATATTTCCAATTGTTCTAGAGTGTCTAGTTTTCGGCCTTTTGTGTGTACGTGTAGAATGTTCATGTTATTGTCGATGTTTTTGTATTTGTGGTTTGCTTCAATGAGGTGGTTTGCAAAGGTGGATTCTGTAGTGGAGTGGAGTGCCTTTGTGTGTTCAATGTATCTGTTTGAAGCTACGTCCTGTCTGGCCTATGTAGAATTTGTTGCAATTTGAGCAATTTAGTTTGTAAACACCGGGTAGATCAAATTTGTTTTGTGCTTTGTGTGTGTGTTTCGATAGTGTGTGTTCTGTTTTGTTAGTAGTTTGTAAGCGATTCTGTATCCTGCTTTTTTGAATTTGTGGGCTATTTTTTCAGTTTGTTTATTGATGTATGTTAGTGTTATGAATTTGTTGTTTTCTGTCTTTGTCTCTTGTTTGTTTTGTGTAGGAGTTTATTCACTATTGTTCTGTCGTATCCGTTAGATTCTGCTAGATATTTTATAGTGTTTAGTTCGTCTTTGTAGTCTTTTTCATCTAGGGGGATGTTGTTAAGTCTATGTATCATGGTTCTGAAAGCAGCTAGTTTGTGTTGTATTGGGTGATTGGAGGAGTTGTATATTAGTGTGTCAGTTGTAGTCAGTTTTCTGTATATACTGAATTTGTGCCTGTGTCCAAGTTTTGTGATGGAGAGGTCTAAGACGTTTATGGTATTGTTGTGTTCGTATTTGGCAGTAAAGGTTATGTTTTTATGTATTTTGTTTGTGCGTTAGTAACTGTTCACATTGTCTTTTGTTTCCCCTGTATAGTATTAGAATGTCATCAACGTATATGTGCCAATATAGTATTTTATGTGAGTGTCTGTCATTGTTTGTGAGTATTTTTATTTTTTCTAAGTGTTGGAGGAAGACTTCTGCTAGAATGCTGGATATGGGGGAGCCCATGGGTAGACCATCATTCTGTGTGTAATATTTATTGTTATAATTAAAGTAGTTTTGTTTTGTGATAATGTTCAGAGTTTCTGTTATTTCGTTGATAAGTTCGTCTGGTGTGTTGTTCTGTTTGAGTTTGTTTTGTAGGATGGTGATAGTTTCAGAGATGGGGATGTTTGTGTACAGGTTTTTAATGTCAAAGGAGGCTAATGTGGCATTATGGGGATGTGTATGTCTTTTATTTTTGTTACTAGGTCTGTGTTGTTTTTTACTGCAATGTTGTTGTCTAGTTGTGTGTGTTGTCTGATAATTTTGTCTAGATGTTTTGCGAGTTTGTGTGCAGGGGCATTACGGTAGTTGATAATGGGGCGGATCGGAATATCTTCTTTATGGATTTTGGGAAGCACTTGGAGGGTAGGGGCTGATGGTCGGATTTGTTTCATGTAGGGCTTTTGTTTGTGTGTCATTATGTGTTTGGCTTTGTTGGCTAGTTGTTTTACTGTGTTTTGGTATCTGTTGGTGGGGTTGTGTTTTAGTTCTGTGATGTTATGTTCCATGAAGTTTTATACTTTTTTGTGTAGGTTGTCTGTGGAGATGATTACAGTCATGTTGCCTTTGTCTGCTTTTACAAATGTGATGTTGTGTTTGTGTGCCTTTTCCCTCAGTTTGATGGCTGTGTGTATTTCTGAGTTGTGGTTCTTGTTGTCTGGTGTCTTATGTGCTCCTATTATATTGTTTATATTATGTCTTAGTGTATCTTGATGTTCTGGTGCTGGAACAAAACTTCATGAACATAACAACATGGAACATATCAGACTGCATATAGATTGCAATGGGCAGGACAGCTCATTAGAATGGAAGGCAACCGAATACCACGAAGCGTTAAAAACAGAAACGCTACGACACCTACCACTTCCTTGTGAATCATACAATATAACGCCCACGGTAACTTAAATTTATGTAAAATATGTATATTTATAAATACCTAAGGAAATTACACATATCTGAATTGTTTGATTTGAAAACAGCATGAGTCCAATATATTGTAACGTTACATAACCCCTGCCCAAATATGATAATATAATCACCAGAGAAAAACCAATAATCACCCATTTTTAAAAGTAAGTCAGAAATGGGGATTAGGTATCAAACTATGAGAACCTTTGTACTCTAAAAACACTGTAATCATTGTAAACAATCCTAAGTGTAACCATAAAAGTGCAGTGTACAAAGTGGAACATAGAATGATCAGTGAAAGTGTCTAACATTTAAAAAAAGAGCTTTTCACAAATTTGTGTTGGAGATGAAAGAAGCAGTATGATAGCAACAAACTATTACTGTTAACAAGTTGTTGTAATTTTGTATTGTGTAGGCCACAAAGGCATTAGAATTATAATTAATATTTTTGTTTACCATAAATATTTTGTTTAGATGTAAAATAATCCAGGGTTATAAATAAAATAAAAATAAAGGCCAATTAAAACTATACTAAAAAGATGGAAGGTAAAATAAAGTAGTATAGAGTAAGGATACCTTCAATGAAATATAAGTAGTAAATAAACTCAATTAAAAAATCATTAAATTATAAAATGCCTGCCGTCAAGATTAAATAAATCCATGAAGAAAACTCTTATATAAGTTAAAATTAATAATAACTAAGATTGGTAAAGGAGTATTTTTAAAGGGAAGAAAAGAAATAATAATATTATATACTAGCCTATTTACCTAAAACGGTACCTAGGGTAGCCAATAAAAAACCATCAATTTATTGGTTACTAGGAGTAACTAGCTAACAAGAAATTAATTAATTGTTAAATGGAATTCCATGTGAGAAGTTGATGAAAAGTGTAATGTCATATAAAATTTAAATGAGTATTCGGAATAAACCACTCCAAAATTAAGAAAACAAGTCAGCACTAGACACTACATCTGAGATGTCCATTGAACTAAACTAATTCACTACAGAAAATCGAGGAACAACCTAAAATTCCTGCTGACCACATTTCAACCAAGACGTCATCATTGAAAACCATTGGGTGAGATCGCTTCCTTTTAATATCTAACTAAATTATACTTCAACTATAAATCTAAAACACTAGAAACAGCACCATCTTTTTAAATCCATCTAAAAACAAGGTGAACATAAACTTTATTTTAATTAACCAAAAAAACAGAAAAACGTGGCTTGGCTATTAACATTGCAGACGCCATTAAATAGTGTTCGTTTTTTGTCAGTGAAGAAACGTAGCCTGCGCTCTGGTGGTCCAAAGATCAACTGAATAATACCGATTATACAAATTTTAAAATAATTTTATGTAAAGTTTGATACTGACCCATATACATTTCTGACTTCCTCAAAGTTCAAAGAACCTTAAATAACCCTGGGAAATTAATTACTTATTTCTTTCTTGTTATTAAAACTGAAATAAAAAATATTTGTTACCGGCATGTGATATATGTTCGTAAACTTAAGATCGAAGTAACTCTGTGATTTATGAAATAATCGATTGTCAATTCATGTTTTGGGAGACCATAAATATTAAATAAATTCAAGGAATGCCTTGTGTTTAAAATAATAAAATGTATATTATTTCCAGTAGATGGTAGTTGGTTACAGGTAATAAGAACATCGAGAAGAGACAGGGAATCAGTCTGGTCATCAAGAAATTATTACGTACTATTTGAAGTCATTTAACCTCAAATGGGTTCGTAAAAGCAGAAAACAGCTGATGTCACGAGCGGAAAAAATTTGAATAACCTGATTGTATACAAAGAGAGTAATTCTCTTTGATTCTCTTTACTCTCTCTCCTACCTACTTTCAAACAACGGTATTGATTTAATACAGACAAATTTAAGAAACTCATTCAGTATTCTTTCATAATTACACACACTCTATTTTAAAAGGCGTATAACACCAAAAGATAACAAATTCTGTAACTATTAATTAAGCGAGAATTTTGAAAAGTAATAATAAGACGTACTTAAGCTCGCGAGACGTTACAAAATGGCGCTAATAACATGGGGCAAATAAAACATAGATTTTCATTAAATATTACAGAGACAAAAGCAAGAGAGATTACTCGACTTAAGCTCGCGAGACGTTACAAATGGCGCTCAACTTAAAGGGCTTTAATTAGGAAGAAAATTTCGGGATATACGCAAGTTAATATAACGAAAAACCTAATTTTTGTCGGCAACTATGAGAAGACAAGAAATGCATAATACCAGAGGCAGGTCGAAGAAGAGGGCAGAAGACACGGAGAAGGAAGAAGGTGGACAGGAACAAGAAATAGAAGTAGTCACGGACAGTGAAATGGAACAACTGACGGGTGATAAAGAAGAAACCGAGTAGTTAGGAACACGGAAAAGGAAATAGTTGAAGAGGATGCCCAAGGGGACCAACCAGATAAATCCACACAAAAAGAAGACATGAGCATGCAGGAGATGTTGAGAATAATATTGGAAAGCAATAAACTACAAAATGAAACCTTAAACATGAAATTTGAAGAAACTAATAAAAATTTTAGGAAACAAGAGGAAAAATTTGATAAAATAGATGAAAACTCAAGGAAACAAAATGAAACCTTGAGCGAAACATTTTATAAAATAGATGAAAACTCAAGGAAACAAAATGAAACCTTGAGCGAAAATTTTGATAAAATAGATGAAAATTTTAGGAAACAGGAAGAAAATAACAAGTGTGACGATTTTAAAATAGGAAATGTAAAAGGAGAGAAATTAAATTTTTTAATCGCACATTTAAACTAATTTTAAATCCCTTAAATAACTTAAAATAATATTTAATAAAGAGATTATATAGACAAAAGGAATGCCAGTGTAAAGTAAAGAAACCCTTTAATAATTTACCATGCATCGACATGCGAATACCAGAATCAACTTGCATATCGGCCCATAAACTAAACTAAAAATATTCGTAAATTTGAAATTAAATAAATAATAAAACAACAACATAGTAGTATACTATAATTAATTCTGAAGTAAAGCGTAGCTTTGGATAATTATTATGTCAAACTTTAATACCGTAAATATCAAATAAATGTTGTAACGTGACAGATAATCCACACAAATACATTACTCAATGATCATTGATAAAGCTCTAATATATGGAATATCCAGATGAGAATCGATTAAAATGCACTATTTAATAATTATTCACAAGAAAGGTTAAATAAAGAAAATTCTGCAAATAATATAATATAATACAAATTTGAAAACCCAGAAGACTAAAAATGTTAATAACAAAATTACCCAGGAAAGATAGAAGCAGGCAATTAATATACCCTGACAAGGAAACCAGACTAGAAGAAACAAAGGCATACACAGCGAAAAACTACAGAAGAAAGAAGAATAATTAAAGCTACTGAAGAAAGAAGAATAATCAAAGCTACTGAAGAAAGAAGAATAATTAAAACTACTGAAGAAGGAAGAAAGAAGAATAACCAAACTAAAGAAGAAAGAAGAATAACCAAAACTACAGAAGAAGGAAGAATAACCAAAACTACTACTACTGAAGAAAGAAGAAAGAAGACTAACCAAACTACAGAAGAAGGAATAATAATCAAAACTAAAACTACTGAAGACAGAAGAAAGAAGAATAATCAAAACTAAAGAAGAAAGAAGAATAACCAAAACTACTGAAGACAGAAGAAAGAAGAAGGAAGAATAACTAAATTTACTGAAGAAAGAAGAAAGAAGAATAAACCAAAACTACTACTACTGAAGAAAGAAGAAGGAAGAATAACCAAACTCAAAGAAGAAAGAAGAATAATTAAAATTATTGAACAAAGAAGAAAGAAGAAGGAAGAATAGCCAAAACCAAAACTACAGAAGAAAGAAGAAAGAAGAAAAATCAAAAACTAAAATTATTGAAGAAAGAAGAATAATCAAAACCAAAACTATGGAAGAAAGAAGAACAATTAAAACTACTGAAGAAAGAAGAAAGAAGAATAATTAAAATTACTGAAGAAAGAAGAAAGAAGAATAACCAAAGCTACTGAAGAAAGAAGAATAATTAAAACTAAAGAAGAAAGAAGAATAACCAAAACTACTCAGGAAAGAAGAATAACCAAAACCAAAGAAGAAAGAAGAAAGAAGACTAATTAAAACCATAGAAGAAAGAAGAATAATTAAAATTATTGAACAAAGAAGAAAGAAGAAGGAAGAAGAACCAAAATTACTGAAGAAAGAAGAAGGAAGAATAATCAAAACTAAAACTACTGAAGAAGGAAGAAAGAAGAATAATCAAATTTACTGAAGAATGAAGAAAGAAGAATAACCCAAAATTAAAATCACAGAAGAAAGAAGAAAGAAGAATAACCCAAAACAAAAACTACTGAAGAAAGAAGAAAGAAGAAAGAAGAATAATTAAAACTAAAGAAGAAAGAAGAATAAACCAAAACTACTACTACTGAAAAAAGAAGAAAGAAGAATAATCAAAACCAAAACTATGGAAGAAAGAAGAACAATCAAAGCTACTGAAGAAGGAAGAAAGAAGAATAACCAAACTCCAAGAAGAAAGAAGAATAATTAAAACTAAAGAAGAAAGAAGAATAACCAAAACCACTGAAGAAAGAAGAATAATCAAAACTAAAACTACTGAAGAAGGAAGAAAGAAGAATAATCAAATTTACTGAAGAATGAAGAAAGAAGAATAATCCAAAACTAAAGAAGAAAGAAGAATAACCAAATTTACTGAAGAAAGAAGAAAGAAGAATAACCCAAAACTACTACTACAGAAGAAAGAAGAAAGAAGAAAAATCAAAAACTAAAGCTACTGAAGAAAGAAGAAGGAAGAATAACCAAATCTAAAGAAGAAAGAAGAAAGAAGTGAGACGACCCATATAAAACAAAAACCCCATAGGGAAGGAACCCCAAAAAACCTCAAAATCAATGAATGTCCAAAGAGAAAGTATAACACCCCAAAAAACCAAATCACTGTAAAACTGACAAAAAACTAAAAGTGTTAGTACTATTAAAAATTATTGCACTCAAAAGTTATTGTTTAGTTTGTATAAACAAATCTTCACAGTTCCCCCCATGGTTGAATATTTCATGTTAAAAACTAGAAAAAGACTAGTAAATATGTTAATAATTCACCATAGACAAGTGTAAGTGATCAAATTATAACTAATAAACTTTAAAAAGGTGCATGAGTTACAGTACAAAGTAATAAACTTTAAGTTTTGTGAACAGTGTCTACTTTGATAATGAAATAGTAATATTACTAATAAAAAGCTACTAAAGCTGTATGAACATTCCATAGAATGGAATATAACTTAGATAGCCAGGGTTATACTTAAAGAGGGGGCATAAATCTTGTAAAATGGGGAATTACAAAACAAACTGTTAATGTTAAAGTGGTAAAAGATGTTAACCATTATATGTAACCAGGATGTTAGGTTCCTATTACATATAGTAATTAGATAAGTAAGGATTATTCATAAGAAATATTAGTGTTATAATTTGTTATTTTATTGTTCATTTTAATTTAGGAATGCCCTATCAAAAAATAGATATCATTCCGATGTTATAGAATATTTTTTATTTATGTTATTAGGTGATATACAAAACAATGTTATTCAGAACACCAGTTTTGATGTAGAGAGGTGTTATATGTTAATTATATAATCAATAATTACTGTTATACCAGTTAAAGAACTAATTTTTAATCAAATATAAAAGAATCAGAAGTCAGAGAAGGATATAAAATAACTACATTAATAAAACATTTGCAAATAGCCACACATCAAATCTAGGCAATATAATGAATTTAAACTGCAAATAATTAACAAACATAGTCTTATAAGCCAGTTAAACTGATAATATTTAGGCAAGATAAACTCAACATATTAAATACTATGTAAATAAGGCTTTCTAAAGATATGGTCATTATATGAGTAAAATTATTTATTTGTCTAATAAAATACCAGTTAAAACTGAAATAGATTCACTGACATTATCACAGGGGGAGTCATATACAAATGAATTGTATTAAAAAACCATTATTAATATACTAAATTGCAATCAAATAAGTGAGAATTGATAATTATATCAATTTCAGATTTAATAGAATAATAATTATATTAGGGAAAATGGCTATTATTTACTTAGAAGACAGGAAGTATAATGTTAGGCCTACCTCCCAAAAAATTATAAGAAATATAATTTTCAGATAAAACTTTGTAATACTAACTTAATTACTATCAAAATAAGTAGAATAGAATAGTGAAAACGAATATGTATTTAATATTTCAAACAGTTAACTAATAACGAAATTACTTTCTGAGCATAATGTACTATTTTAAAATGTGTCGGAAGTTAAGATGATTTGAAACAATGTATGAGATATATTATATAGGCTACGATTTTCATGAGACGAAGGAAATCCACACAGTTCATTATTATACCTCGAAGAGAGCACTTCATGTGAATATTTGATAGAACCAACCTTTAATGGCTGTTACGTTATAACAGAGTTCGGAATCATTTTATGTAAAATTAAATTTTTTAACTATTTTAATTATTGTGAAGTGGTGAAGTTGACCTGTGAACTACATAACACCAATAAACGGAATCACATATAAATAATTAAATGAAATAACACTGAAATCGCACCAAATACCAAGTGAAAATTAGAGGTTAACTGACACACATAAACACCAGTAGATATACCCATTTAACAACATTTTTACACCAAGTGAACTATTCCTTCATACACCAGTGACAATAAACTATACCCCAGAAGATCATATACAATTGAGAAGAACATTTAACCTAAGAGAGGACATATTAATTCCAACAAGTACTTCGTCAACATTAGAAGCTATCAACGCGCATGCGTCAGGCGGCCATTTTGACCCAATATCATCACCGCTATAAGATCCGACTGTGGACTGCATTCTGGTTCGAATAAAATTATATATAAACTTTTATTATTAATAACTACCATTGTATAGTTTAAATTTAAGACATTTTTTGAATTGTAAGTGTTATACTTTCATGTCCCTGACCTTCTCTGGCTTTTTATATTAATAACCGTTCAAAGAACCTACTTTTATAATATGAATATAAACTTCTAATATCGACCGGCCCTGAGCGAGTCGATACGGCATTGTAACCTCGATTAATGAATCGACCAACTTTATTATTTCTGTTTAATAAACGTTTTGTTTGTTTTTTAATAACTTGGAGTTGGTTTTTTATTATAAAAGGACATAACAGTTAATTACTCAAGAAAACTAAATAACCTTTAAAGGCAGTATAGGTGAACCTATCACCTTTCAAGAGTAAGAAGAAGAGAGCCGTTTTCGCCTAAACTTGAAGTTAACTGGATTGTCTTTTCAACAAATTTACAGAACGGAAAATTATTACCAGAATAAACACAATACCAACATAATTATAATTACAATCAACAACCTCGATTTATTACTAAATTTTAAGAACATAAATACACCGAAAACATTTTTTCAGAATTTATTTTTTTTTTATATAAATATAAATTTTAAATTTATATTTTATTTCCAAATAGCAACAATAGCAATTCATATAGATTTTATTTGATAACGACAAAGACCAGGAACTTTACCAAATCGACGATTCCCAGAGCGGAACGTCACTACTACACATACACACCATAAAAATTATTCTGGGTAATTTTATACCAGAACACTACTTCAATTACAATTATATTAGGATTTTATTACAAAGGTGAAGACCAACAGTGAGAGCATAACGAAGACTAGAAGACATTAGCTACGTTATTACACACATTCTTACATTGTAATAAACTGTTTTATTACAAAATTGGCTAGCCCAACCAGTGGGGCTTACAGGAGAGCACAACTCTCATACATCAAGCTTTATTTATTAATTCGAGTATTATTACAAAATTGGCTTCCATCGCGGGGCTTGAACGAGGCAGATGTTACGTTTTATTACAAATTTGGTGTCCAACTAAAGGGCTGTAATTAGGGGTTGAAATTACTGTAATTACTTACCCAATTCCTAATTCAGCTTGGCAGCGGTTAGTCAGCCAGGGAATCAGGGAAGATGATGCGTCGTGCCACATCAAAGAAGAGAGCGGCGGAGGCCGAGAAGGAACTCGATATGGATGATAAGGAGGCGACACCAGTGGAGGACGTGGAAAGGATATTAGAACGGGTGGAACATAAGCAACCAGCACCACCAGAGAAACAACCCGAAGTACCCATTCAAACAGGGGACGTCGATGTCCAAGACAAAGAAGTGGAAAAGTCTAGAACTACAGAAGAAAGTAAAATGGACGAATTATTGGAAATGTTCATGAGAATGGAAGAAAACAGCAAAAAGATGAAGGAAGAATTAAGGAAGGACATAGGAGAGACCAGTAAGAAAATGGATTCAACCATGGAAGAAAACAGCAAGAGAATGGAAGAAAACAGCAAGAGAATGGAAGAAAGTTTGCATAAAAAAATGGATTCTACTACAGAAGAAAATAATAAAAAATTAGAAGATTTGAAGAATGATAACCAGTCCACTAAGGAAAATTTGAGTGATATAAATAAGAGCATAGAAGCAACAAAGGAAGAATTGAAGAAGGACAACCAAGCAACAAAGGAAGAGTTGAAGAAGGATAACCAAGCAACAAAGGAAGAATTGAGTAAAAAGATTGAAAACACCAATAGAAGAATTGAGGAAACCAGTAAAAAGGTGGAAAAGAAAATGGAAGAAAATAAGAAGAATTTGGAAGAAAAGATGGAAGAAACCAATAAGAAAATCGAAAGTTATCATCAACAGTTAAGGGAAGAGTTAAGAGAAGATAACCAACTGTTACGGGAAGAATTACGGGAAGTGAACCAGGAGAATCTAGACAAGTTAGACGAACGAATGGAACTATTAAGAAAGGAAATGAACAAGGAACTCAAAGAAAATAAGAAATATATGACCAAGAAGCTGGAAGACGAAACCATAACTATAAATCAACAGATAAGAGAAGTTGATGGAAGATGTCGGCTGACGGAAGTGGAGGTACAAGAGTTCAAGGAAGTGGTGAACACAAAGGTCACAAATCTTGAAGAATCTACTCGCAAGAAGGCAGAAGAAAACCGAAGGGAAAGCCAGGAAGAACTCAGCAAGGTACGAACTCGAATTACAGAAAGATGTGACGGAATGGAGGAAGCGATGACTAACATCACTGGTCAAGTGAGACAGAACCAGGAGGACATGGAAGCAATTCGGAGCCGACCAACCAGCTTTACTAATATCCCAATCAACGAGAACAGAGAGTGGCTTAACTTCCGCCAATATAAAAGGAAGCCAATGGAGTTCTTGGCCCGTATCGAGGAATATATGGCCAAACATAAAAGTAATCGATGGTCCAATAATCGTGAACTATTAGACGAATCATTCCGTGATATGACGGACAATTGGTGGATGGCGAACAGGAGCGAAATAACCGATTATCAACAGTTCAAAGGTTTGTTCAAGTCTAAGTATTGGTCAGAGACCACCCAGAATTTAATAAGGGACAACATCTGCAATGGCCGATATAGAACTCAGTTTGGCAGTACCATGACTGCGTACTTTCTTGGGAAGGTGTGCCTGGCCAAGCACCTGGAACCAGCCATACCAGAGGAATGCCTGGTGAACAAGCTCTCTTATCATTACGACGAAGAGGTCATAAGAGCTCGAAGAGGTAGTCAGATAAAGAACATACAGGCGATGACGGAGCTATTGGAAAACTATGAGAATGAAGAATATTACAGGCAGAGCAGAAGAAGAAATGAGCGGCCCGAAGTTCGAAATAATCCGTCATCAAACAATAATAGTCAACCGGTCAACAGTGGGTACCAAGGAAATAGATATAATCCGAATTACCATAATCAACACCCCACGAATGGTAACAACAACAATAATAACCACGGGAATATAAACCCGAATAATAACAGAAATAATAACGGGTTCTCCGGTAATCGAGGTAATTATTACCCGAATAATTACGTAAATAGACAAAGAAACACCAATCCTACCAATAACACCGAGCGGTTTGACAATAACAATAGGGGTTACCCTAATCCTAATAACAACAACAACTGGTTCTCCCGACCACGGGTAAATTTTATACGGGCGGAAGGAAACAACCATCGCAGGTATAACCAGCAACGACGGAGCAGCGTACACGAGTACGAAGATCGAAACAGAAGCCGAGAACGGGACAACTCTAGTTATAATCTGCCAAGGCGAAGTACCAGTCTAGATGACCCGGAGCGGCGTACAAATAGGGAACCAACTTACGAACCGAGAACTGAAAGACTGGAACCTACTCAAGGTTTCCCCACTGATGCCTCTGTTGGTCCTATTAATAACCAAGATGAGGAGAATTTAAACGGGAGGAGGCAGTGATAAACCATAAGGACCTTTTGCTGCTTCTATCGCCTGGGTATGTAAAGGAATTGCCAATAGTAAATAATCCCAATAAAATTACAATCATTCGATGCAATTATTTGAAAAATATTCGAAATGAATTACTGGAGGAGGACAACACTCGCCTCCCTATAATAAATAATGAAATCATATACATTAATGCAGAAGTCGAAGGAACATTCGCACAACTAATGATCGATACCGGTGCGAATGTATCCATAATTAATACTACAGAATTGGAGAAAATCCAAGAAAATTGTGGTAAGTTATTGCCAACATTACCTATAAATAACATTGTATTAATCGGTGCCACTGGTCGCCAAAATAAGACAATCAGAAAACAAGTATCATTGAATGTCGTTAGTAAGGGTATAGCAATGAACATGGTCTTCCTAATTGCGGCAGGATTGCCCTTCAACATATTAGTGGGTTGTGATGTGCTGAGAAGGAACTCGGCTATTATTGATTTACGAATGGAGAAGGTATCACTCTTTACCGGAGATCTAACCTGGACGGCCGATTTAGTCGGTAGTGAGATAACACTTCCCAGCAGTATCCACCAGCAAATACGTAACATAAATTATACCAATACTAACACCATTCCTAACACTATAGTATATGAACTTACAGACGAGGATTTATGGTCCCAGAAAATACAGGAGATAAGGGATTTCCGAAGCGGAATTAATAAAGAAAAATTACCCAATACTCAAGCGAATCAGCTAATACAAATTTATGAAAGATACCGCTCAGTATTTTCCGATGAGCCAGGCAAGGTAAGAAATTATCAATGTACCCTTCAATTCCGAGATACAGTAGAGTTTAATAGGAAATCCTATCCTATTGCACATTCTCGAAAAGAGGCAGTAAGAGCGGAAATTAATCGAATGATTAATAACGATATTATAGAACCTAGCCAATCCCCATACACCAGCCCTATTGTCGCAATTCCCAAGAAAAACAGCGAAGTCCGGCTTTGTTTGGATGCACGGGAAATAAACAAGAAAATCATTAATGATAGAACATCGCCCGGTGAGATTGAGGAAATCCTGAAACGTTTCCATGGTACCCAATACTTCAGCACTTGGGATACGGTGTGCGGATACTGGCAGGTAGAGTTGCACCCACGGAGTCGCCAATATCTGGCTTTCATATTCAAGGGGCGTAATTACCAATTCAAAAGATTGCCCTTCGGATTGGTAAACTCAGTTGCCATCTTTGTGACCTGCATGGACCAGATATTGAGACAAGAAGCACTTCAGTTTACAACCGTGTACGTCGACGACCTACTGATAACATCTGAAACGTGGGAGGAACACTGTTACCGGGTGGAACATGTGCTAAAAAAATTATCTGCCAGTAACGTCACGCTGAAGTTGGAAAAATCCAAGTTTATTGCCAGAGAAGTGCAATTTTTAGGATTTAACTTGGACGATCAAGGAATCTCACCGTCGGCAGAAAAGGTAGAAGCCATCCAGAAATTCCCGGCACCCAAAAACAGGAAGCAATTGCAGTCATTCCTGGGACTCTGCAATTATTATAGAAAGTTCCAGGAACAATATTCAGAGTTGACTGCGAGGTTTCAACCTCAATTATCATCTAAAAACAAGTGGGTATGGTGTAAGGAACAAGAGGGGATTTTTCAACAAATTAAGGACAAATTTCTGGCTACTATAATACTTCGCCACCCAAACTTTAAATTACCGTTCTTCATGAATTGCGATGCCAGCAACATCAGTCTGGGAACGACACTGTATCAAGAGGACGAGAAGGGTCAACCTCAAGTAATTAGCTTCGCAAGCAGGTCTTTGAACCAATGCGAAAGGAATTACACGGTGACGGAAAAAGAATTACTGAGCGTGGTATTTGCTTGCGGTAAGTTCCGCACTTACATTTTGGGATACCCCGTTACTATCCGAACTGACCATAAATCAATTTCATTCTTAAAAAGCTGCAAACTGAACCATGGCAGACTAACGAGGTGGATACTTGCCCTTCAAGAATACCATCTACAATGGGAGTACATCCCTGGTAAAAAGAATATAGTAGCGGATGTGTTATCCCGGGTCAATGTGGAAGAACAAACTTTTGAAGGGGAGAAAGAAAGCGTGCTGAAAATATATCATCTTCTTAGCACCAGAGCCGATTTAACAACCATATTGACTAACCTGAGCACCCACCAACAAGCGGACCCAAAATTGAGAAACCTCAAACTTCGGCTAGAAGAGGGAGATGAAACCATTGCTAAATATTACCAGATGAATAAACAAATATTGTTCGTTAAAACCTCCTTGAAGGAAGAGATCTGGAAGGTAGTTGTTCCGACACAGATCGAAAAGGAATTGATAGTGAATTACCACATACGTTACGGGCATATGGGCGCCCTCAAGGTAATAAAAGCTCTGGAGGAGAGCTGCTATATAAAAAACATCAATAGAAAGGTCCAAATGTATATAAAGAGTTGTAAAATCTGCCAGCTGGTGAAAACTAATAATGAGAAGAAGGAAGGTGTGATGATCCCAATCACTTCCCAAGCAAAATTGGAGAAGGTGTTCCTAGACATTTTCGGACCATTTCCCCGCAGTGGAGGTCGGCACCAATATCGATACCTAACCATCATAATGGACCACTTCACCAAATATGTTAAGCTATACCCTACTAATCGAGCGACTACCCGGAAAATTCTGGGGATACTAATTGAACAGTATATCCCACACCTGGGGAAACGATCTTCGATCATTACTGATCATGGAACCCAGTTTAAGGGTGGAAAATGGCGGGATACATTATTGTCAATGGGCATCCGTACATACAAGACCTCGGTCTACCATCCGAGCAGTAATCCGGCAGAGCGAGTGTTGCGAGAAGTGGGGAGGATCTTCAGGACTTATTGTCACCATCAACAAAAAAGGTGGCAAGACTATCTAGAAGCCACGGAGGAATTCCTCAACTTAGCATACCATCCAGCTATAGGGATAACCCCATATTCTGCTATGTACGAGAAACCACCCCCACGAGAGATCACAGATATCCTCAAGTTCCCCAGTAACCATGTGTACAGATTTGATAAAGCTAAATTCTATAACAAGGTGGCAGAAGACCAATTGAAACGGCAAAATAAGTATCAAAGGGCTAGTGGTAAATTAATAATATATGAAAAGGGAGAAAAAATTTTGTTAAGAAATCGTGAATTACCCAGCACACTGGAAGGAATAACGAAGAAGTTATTGCTATTATACATCGGACCATATATAATATCCAATGTGAAAAATAATAATACCTATGAAATCAAAGAAATCGATTCAGAAAGGATAAAGGGAGTATATAACCAGGCTTCCATGAAAAAATATTATGAGTAATTGAATATATGGAAGAAATAATATTAAATATCTAAATTCAAAAAAGAAGTAAGAACAACTTACTACCTATTATTGAGGAAACAATTTATGAACAAAAGAAAATGAATTTTGAATTAAATTTTAAAAATTCAGAACCCAAGTAAGAACAACTTACTTCCTTATCTTAAAAACAACTTTTAGAAATGAACAAGAAGAAAAAGAATTTGGATAACACATTACAAACAATTATATATGGGACCAATTCTGGAAAACTTTCAAGAATAAAGAAATGGCAATACAAACCACTGATACAATTTAAATGAATAAACTTATTGTGAAGTAAAATTAATGAGAATTTTATGTCAAATAAACAGAGATATTAAACATATGGAATTAATAATTAAGGAGTGCATTTGTATAAAAAGCAAGAGCAGAATAAAATTTTGAAAAAGAAAGGAAAAACTATATATAAATAAATCCATAAGAAAAAGATGATCATATAATAAATGTCAGTTATAAGAAAGACAATTAAAAGAGTAATTGAAAAAACATAATACTAGTGGAACGATTCATAAGAATTAAGAAAGGAACAAAAATATAATACAATATATATACTACCAATGACCAGAAAGAGATTGTGATGACAGTCAAAAAATGACAGAGAATTAAAAACTTTACACTGAATAATGAGTGATAATTATATTATATCAGCTTCCCACCACAAGGAGAAATAAAATGCCAGCAGAGCTAACCATTGAGAAAAATAACTGAGATAGAAATTGACTAAGATAGAAATATTAATAGATCTGTTCGTATACGAAGTGAAATATCCAAAGATATTTAATTTTTTTTTTATAGTCATAAGGTGGACTATTCTTATATAATTTTTATGAATAACTGTCTGAGATAAGTCCAGCAGTATTATTATGTATTGATCAGAGATGATTTACCTCTGTAATCAATAAATGACGTAGTATGGCCAGCAGAGTGTGAAGCCTACAGAGCCCCTCTGGACACTGCCCCAGCTAACGTATTAGGGAATGTTAGGGAATAAATATCCCAAGGATAAAGAAACAAGTTAAGAAGAAAATGGAAAAATAAAAAAAATAACGAACCTCAGATGACTATTACTATCAGTAAGAATCCAGTTAATAATGAAATATAGATAACCTCAAAAATATAGAAGAAAAAATTTTAGAAATGTGAAGGAAATAAAGAAATATAATTTATAATATAATGTCATAAGCAATTACTTCAGACAAACTAAGTATGATCTGAACTAATCACTTCTGGAAGAGAGCAATCTGTAACGTGACAGATAATCCACACAAATACATTACTCAATGATCATTGATAAAGCTCTAATATATGGAATATCCAGATGAGAATCGATTAAAATGCACTATTTAATAATTATTCACAAGAAAGGTTAAATAAAGAAAATTCTGCAAATAATATAATATAATACAAATTTGAAAACCCAGAAGACTAAAAATGTTAATAACAAAATTACCCAGGAAAGATAGAAGCAGGCAATTAATATACCCTGACAAGGAAACCAGACTAGAAGAAACAAAGGCATACACAGCGAAAAACTACAGAAGAAAGAAGAATAATTAAAGCTACTGAAGAAAGAAGAATAATCAAAGCTACTGAAGAAAGAAGAATAATTAAAACTACTGAAGAAGGAAGAAAGAAGAATAACCAAACTAAAGAAGAAAGAAGAATAACCAAAACTACAGAAGAAGGAAGAATAACCAAAACTACTACTACTGAAGAAAGAAGAAAGAAGACTAACCAAACTACAGAAGAAGGAATAATAATCAAAACTAAAACTACTGAAGACAGAAGAAAGAAGAATAATCAAAACTAAAGAAGAAAGAAGAATAACCAAAACTACTGAAGACAGAAGAAAGAAGAAGGAAGAATAACTAAATTTACTGAAGAAAGAAGAAAGAAGAATAAACCAAAACTACTACTACTGAAGAAAGAAGAAGGAAGAATAACCAAACTCAAAGAAGAAAGAAGAATAATTAAAATTATTGAACAAAGAAGAAAGAAGAAGGAAGAATAGCCAAAACTAAAACTACAGAAGAAAGAAGAAAGAAGAAAAATCAAAAACTAAAATTATTGAAGAAAGAAGAATAATCAAAACCAAAACTACGGAAGAAAGAAGAAAGAAGAATAATTAAAATTACTGAAGAAAGAAGAAAGAAGAATAACCAAAGCTACTGAAGAAAGAAGAATAATTAAAACTAAAGAAGAAAGAAGAATAACCAAAACCAAAGAAGAAAGAAGAAAGAAGCCTAATTAAACCCATAGAAGAAAGAAGAATAATTAAAATTATTGAACAAAGAAGAAAGAAGAAGGAAGAAGAACCAAAATTACTGAAGAAAGAAGAAAGAAGAATAATCAAAACCAAAACTACAGAAGAAAGAAGAACAATTAAAACTACTGAAGAAAGAAGAATAATTAAAGCTACTGAAGAAAGAAGAAAGAAGAATAAACCAAAACTACTACTACTGAAGAAAGAAGAAGGAAGAATAATCAAAACTAAAACTACTGAAGAAGGAAGAAAGAAGAATAATCAAATTTACTGAAGAATGAAGAAAGAAGAATAACCCAAAATTAAAATCACAGAAGAAAGAAGAAAGAAGAATAACCCAAAACAAAAACTACTGAAGAAAGAAGAAAGAAGAATAATTAAAACTAAAGAAGAAAGAAGAATAAACCAAAACTACTACTACTGAAGAAAGAAGAAAGAAGAATAATCAAAACCAAAACTACGGAAGAAAGAAGAACAATCAAAGCTACTGAAGAAGGAAGAAAGAAGAATAACCAAACTCCAAGAAGAAAGAAGAATAATTAAAACTAAAGAAGAAAGAAGAATAACCAAAACCACTGAAGAAAGAAGAATAATCAAAACTAAAACTACTGAAGAAGGAAGAAAGAAGAATAATCAAATTTACTGAAGAATGAAGAAAGAAGAATAATCCAAAACTAAAGAAGAAAGAAGAATAACCAAATTTACTGAAGAAAGAAGAAAGAAGAATAACCCAAAACTACTACTACAGAAGAAAGAAGAAAGAAGAAAAATCAAAAACTAAAGCTACTGAAGAAAGAAGAAGGAAGAATAACCAAATCTAAAGAAGAAAGAAGTGAGACGACCCATATAAAACAAAAACCCCA
Organism: Magicicada septendecula; assembly: GCA_034769895.1. Classification (NCBI taxonomy): domain Eukaryota; kingdom Metazoa; phylum Arthropoda; class Insecta; order Hemiptera; family Cicadidae; genus Magicicada; species Magicicada septendecula. Next base: position 158,457,973 of record CM068373.1, on the reverse strand, counting down.
TAGGGAAGGAACCCCAAAAAACCCCAAAATCAATGAATGTCCAAAGAGAAAGTATAACACCCCAAAAAACCATATCACTGTAAAACTGACAAAAAACTAAAAGTGTTAGTAGTATTAAATATTAGTGCACTCAAAAGTTATTGTTTAGTTTGTATAAACAAATCTTCACAGTTCCCCCATGGTTGAATATTTCATGTTAAAAACTAGAAAAAGACTAGTAAATATGTTAATAATTCACCATAGACAAGTGTAAGTGATCAAATTATAACTAATAAACTTTAAAAAGGTGCATGAGTTACAGTACAAAGTAATAAACTTTAAGTTTTGTGAACAGTGTCTACTTTGATAATGAAATAGTAATATTACTAATAAAAAGCTACTAAAGCTGTATGAACATTCCATAGAATGGAATATAACTTAGATAGCCAGGGTTATACTTAAAGAGGGGGCATAAATCTTGTAAAATGGGGAATTACAAAACAAACTGTTAATGTTGAAGTGGTAAAAGATGTTAACCATTATATGTAACCAGGATGTTAGGTTCCTATTACATATAGTAATTAGATAAGTAAGGATTATTCATAAGAAATATTAGTGTTATAATTTGTTATTTTATTGTTCATTTTAATTTAGGAATGCCCTATCAAAAAATAGATATCATTCCGATGTTATAGAATATTTTTTATTTATGTTATTAGGTGATATACAAAACAATGTTATTCAGAACACCAGTTTTGATGTAGAGAGGTGTTATATGTTAATTATATAATCAATAATTACTGTTATACCAGTTAAAGAACTAATTTTTAATCAAATATAAAAGAATCAGAAGTCAGAGAAGGATATAAAATAACTACATTAATAAAACATTTGCAAATAGCCACACATCAAATCTAGGCAATATAATGAATTTAAACTGCAAATAATTAACAAACATAGTCTTATAAGCCAGTTAAACTGACAATATTTAGGCAAGATAAACTCAACATATTAAATACTATGTAAATAAGGCTTTCTAAAGATATGGTCATTATATAAGTAAAATTATTTATTTGTCTAATAAAATACCAGTTAAAACTGAAATAGATTCACTGACATTATCACAGGGGGAGTCATATACAAATGAATTGTATTAAAAAACCATTATTAATATACTAAATTGCAATCAAATAAGTGAGAATTGATAATTATATCAATTTCAGATTTAATAGAATAATAATTATATTAGGGAAAATGGCTATTATTTACTTAGAAGACAGGAAGTATAATGTTAGGCCTACCTCCCAAAAAATTATAAGAAATATAATTTTCAGATAAAACTTTGTAATACTAACTTAATTACTATCAAAATAAGTAGAATAGAATAGTGAAAACGAATATGTATTTAATATTTCAAACAGTTAACTAATAACGAAATTACTTTCTGAGCATAATGTACTATTTTAAAATGTGTCGGAAGTTAAGATGATTTGAAACAATGTATGAGATATATTATATAGGCTACGATTTTCATGAGACGAAGGAAATCCACACAGTTCATTATTATACCTCGAAGAGAGCACTTCATGTGAATATTTGATAGAACCAACCTTTAATGGCTGTTACGTTATAACAGAGTTCGGAATCATTTTATGTAAAATTAAATTTTTCAACTATTTTAATTATTGTGAAGTGGTGAAGTTGACCTGTGAACTACATAACACCAATAAACGGAATCACATATAAATAATTAAATGAAATAACACTGAAATCGCACCAAATACCAAGTGAAAATTAGAGGTTAACTGACACACATAAACACCAGTAGATATACCCATTTAACAACATTTTTACACCAAGTGAACTATTCCTTCATACACCAGTGACAATAAACTATACCCCAGAAGATCATATACAATTGAGAAGAACATTTAACCTAAGAGAGGACATATTAATTCCAACAAGTACTTCGTCAACATTAGAAGCTATCAACGCGCATGCGTCAGGCGGCCATTTTGACCCAATATCATCACCGCTATAAGATCCGACTGTGGACTGCATTCTGGTTCGAATAAAATTATATATAAACTTTTATTATTAATAACTACCATTGTATAGTTTAAATTTAAGACATTTTTTGAATTGTAAGTGTTATACTTTCATGTCCCTGACCTTCTCTGGCTTTTTATATTAATAACCGTTCAAAGAACCTACTTTTATAATATGAATATAAACTTCTAATATCGACCGGCCCTGAGCGAGTCGATACGGCATTGTAACCTCGATTAATGAATCGACCAACTTTATTATTTCTGTTTAATAAACGTTTTGTTTGTTTTTTAATAACTTGGAGTTGGTTTTTTATTATAAAAGGACATAACAGTTAATTACTCAAGAAAACTAAATAACCTTTAAAGGCAGTATAGGTGAACCTATCACCTTTCAAGAGTAAGAAGAAGAGAGCCGTTTTCGCCTAAACTTGAAGTTAACTGGATTGTCTTTTCAACAAATTTACAGAACGGAAAATTATTACCAGAATAAACACAATACCAACATAATTATAATTACAATCAACAACCTCGATTTATTACTAAATTTTAAGAACATAAATACACCGAAAACATTTTTTCAGAATTTATTTTTTTTTTATATAAATATAAATTTTAAATTTATATTTTATTTCCAAATAGCAACAATAGCAATTCATATAGATTTTATTTGATAACGACAAAGACCAGGAACTTTACCAAATCGACGATTCCCAGAGCGGAACGTCACTACTACACATACACACCATAAAAATTATTCTGGGTAATTTTATACCAGAACACTACTTCAATTACAATTATATTAGGATTTTATTACAAAGGTGAAGACCAACAGTGAGAGCATAACGAAGACTAGAAGACATTAGCTACGTTATTACACACATTCTTACATTGTAATAAACTGTTTTATTACAAAATTGGCTAGCCCAACCAGTGGGGCTTACAGGAGAGCACAACTCTCATACATCAAGCTTTATTTATTAATTCGAGTATTATTACAAAATTGGCTTCCATCGCGGGGCTTGAACGAGGCAGATGTTACGTTTTATTACAAATTTGGCGTCCAACTAAAGGGCTGTAATTAGGGGTTGAAATTACTGTAATTACTTACCCAATTCCTAATTCAGCTTGGCAGCGGTTAGTCAGCCAGGGAATCAGGGAAGATGATGCGTCGTGCCACATCAAAGAAGAGAGCGGCGGAGGCCGAGAAGGAACTCGATATGGATGATAAGGAGGCGACACCAGTGGAGGACGTGGAAAGGATATTAGAACGGGTGGAACATAAGCAACCAGCACCACCAGAGAAACAACCCGAAGTACCCATTCAAACAGGGGACGTCGATGTCCAAGACAAAGAAGTGGAAAAGTCTAAAACTACAGAAGAAAGTAAAATGGACAAATTATTGGAAATGTTCATGAGAATGGAAGAAAACAGCAAAAAGATGAAGGAAGAATTAAGGAAGGACATAGGAGAGACCAGTAAGAAAATGGATTCAACCATGGAAGAAAACAGCAAGAGAATGGAAGAAAACAGCAAGAGAATGGAAGAAAGTTTGCATAAAAAAATGGATTCTACTACAGAAGAAAATAATAAAAAATTAGAAGATTTGAAGAATGATAACCAGTCCACTAAGGAAAATTTGAGTGATATAAATAAGAGCATAGAAGCAACAAAGGAAGAATTGAAGAAGGACAACCAAGCAACAAAGGAAGAGTTGAAGAAGGATAACCAAGCAACAAAGGAAGAATTGAGTAAAAAGATTGAAAACACCAATAGAAGAATTGAGGAAACCAGTAAAAAGGTGGAAAAGAAAATGGAAGAAAATAAGAAGAATTTGGAAGAAAAGATGGAAGAAACCAATAAGAAAATCGAAAGTGATCATCAACAGTTAAGGGAAGAGTTAAGAGAAGATAACCAACTGTTACAGGAAGAATTACGGGAAGTGAACCAGGAGAATCTAGACAAGTTAGACAAACGAATGGAACTATTAAGAAAGGAAATGAACAAGGAACTCAAAGAAAATAAGAAATATATGACCAAGAAGCTGGAAGACGAAACCATAACTATAAATCAACAGATAAGAGAAGTTGATGGAAGATGTCGGCTGACGGAAGTGGAGGTACAAGAGTTCAAGGAAGTGGTGAACACAAAGGTCACAAATCTTGAAGAATCTACTCGCAAGAAGGCAGAAGAAAACCGAAGGGAAAGCCAGGAAGAACTCAGCAAGGTACGAACTCGAATTACAGAAAGATGTGACGGAATGGAGGAAGCGATGACTAACATCACTGGTCAAGTGAGACAGAACCAGGAGGACATGGAAGCAATTCGGAGCCGACCAACCAGCTTTACTAATATCCCAATCAACGAGAACAGAGAGTGGCTTAACTTCCGCCAATATAAAAGGAAGCCAATGGAGTTCTTGGCCCGTATCGAGGAATATATGGCCAAACATAAAAGTAATCGATGGTCCAATAATCGTGAACTATTAGATGAATCATTCCGTGATATGACGGACAATTGGTGGATGGCGAACAGGAGCGAAATAACCGATTATCAACAGTTCAAAGGTTTGTTCAAGTCTAAGTATTGGTCAGAGACCACCCAGAATTTAATAAGGGACAACATCTGCAATGGCCGATATAGAACTCAGTTTGGCAGTACCATGACTGCGTACTTTCTTGGGAAGGTGTGCCTGGCCAAGCACCTGGAACCAGCCATACCAGAGGAATGCCTGGTGAACAAGCTCTCTTATCATTACGACGAAGAGGTCATAAGAGCTCGAAGAGGTAGACAGATAAAGACCATACAGGCGATGACGGAGCTATTGGAAAACTATGAGAATGAAGAATATTACAGGCAGAGCAGAAGAAGAAATGAGCGGCCCGAAGTTTGAAATAATCCGTCATCAAACAATAATAGTCAACCGGTCAACAGTGGGTACCAAGGAACTAGATATAATCCGAATTACCATAATCAACACCCCACGAATGGTAACAACAACAATAATAACCACGGGAATATAAACCCGAATAATAACAGAAATAATAACGGGTTCTCCGGTAATCGAGGTAATTATTACCCGAATAATTACGTAAATAGACAAAGAAACACCAATCCTAAAAATAACACCGAGCGGTTTGACAATAACAATAGGGGTTACCCTAATCCTAATAACAACAACAACTGGTTCTCCCGACCACGGGTAAATTTTATACGGGCGGAAGGAAACAACCATCGCAGGTATAACCAGCAACGACGGAGCAGCGTACACGAGTACGAAGATCGAAACAGAAGCCGAGAACGGGACAACTCTAGTTATAATCTGCCAAGGCGAAGTACCAGTCTAGATGACCCGGAGCGGCGTACAAATAGGGAACCAACTTACGAACCGAGAACTGAAAGACTGGAACCTACTCAAGGTTTCCCCACTGATGCCTCTGTTGGTCCTATTAATAACCAAGATGAGGAGAATTTAAACGGGAGGAGGCAGTGATAAACCATAAGGACCTTTTGCTGCTTCTATCGCCTGGGTATGTAAAGGAATTGCCAATAGTAAATAATCCCAATAAAATTACAATCATTCGATGCAATTATTTGAAAAATATTCGAAATGAATTACTGGAGGAGGACAACACTCGCCTCCCTATAATAAATAATGAAATCATATACATTAATGCAGAAGTCGAAGGAACATTCGCACAACTAATGATCGATACCGGTGCGAATGTATCCATAATTAATACTACAGAATTGGAGAAAATCCAAGAAAATTGTGGTAAGTTATTGCCAACATTACCTATAAATAACATTGTATTAATCGGTGCCACTGGTCGCCAAAATAAGACAATCAGAAAACAAGTATCATTGAATGTCGTTAGTAAGGGTATAGCAATGAACATAGTCTTCCTAATTGCGGCAGGATTGCCCTTCAACATATTAGTGGGTTGTGATGTGCTGAGAAGGAACTCGGCTATTATTGATTTACGAATGGAGAAGGTATCACTCTTTACCGGAGATCTAACCTGGACGGCCGATTTAGTCGGTAGTGAGATAACACTTCCCAGCAGTATCCACCAGCAAATACGTAACATAAATTATACCAATACTAACACCATTCCTAACACTATAGTATATGAACTTACAGACGAGGATTTATGGTCCCAGAAAATACAGGAGATAAGGGATTTCCGAAGCGGAATTAATAAAGAAAAATTACCCAATACTCAAGCGAATCAGCTAATACAAATTTATGAAAGATACCGCTCAGTATTTTCTGATGAGCCAGGCAAGGTAAGAAATTATCAATGTACCCTTCAATTCCGAGATACAGTAGAGTTTAATAGGAAATCCTATCCTATTGCACATTCTCGAAAAGAGGCAGTAAGAGCGGAAATTAATCGAATGATTAATAACGATATTATAGAACCTAGCCAATCCCCATACACCAGCCCTATTGTCGCAATTCCCAAGAAAAACGGCGAAGTCCGGCTTTGTTTGGATGCACGGGAAATAAACAAGAAAATCATTAATGATAGAACATCGCCCGGTGAGATTGAGGAAATCCTGAAACGTTTCCATGGTACCCAATACTTCAGCACTTGGGATACGGTGTGCGGATACTGGCAGGTAGAGTTGCACCCACGGAGTCGCCAATATCTGGCTTTCATATTCGAGGGGCGTAATTACCAATTCAAAAGATTGCCCTTCGGATTGGTAAACTCAGTTGCCATCTTTGTGACCTGCATGGACCAGATATTGGGACAAGAAGCACTTCAGTTTACAACCGTGTACGTCGACGACCTACTGATAACATCTGAAACGTGGGAGGAACACTGTTACCGGGTGGAACATGTGCTAAAAAAATTATCTGCCAGTAACGTCACGCTGAAGTTGGAAAAATCCAAGTTTATTGCCAGAGAAGTGCAATTTTTAGGATTTAACTTGGACGATCAAGGAATCTCACCGTCGGCAGAAAAGGTAGAAGCCATCCAGAAATTCCCGGCACCCAAAAACAGGAAGCAATTGCAGTCATTCCTGGGACTCTGCAATTATTATAGAAAGTTCCAGGAACAATATTCAGAGTTGACTGCGAGGTTTCAACCTCAATTATCATCTAAAAACAAGTGGGTATGGTGTAAGGAACAAGAGGGGATTTTTCAACAAATTAAGGACAAATTTCTGGCTACTATAATACTTCGCCACCCAAACTTTAAATTACCGTTCTTCATGAATTGCGATGCCAGCAACATCAGTCTGGGAACGAAACTGTATCAAGAGGACGAGAAGGGTCAACCTCAAGTAATTAGCTTCGCAAGCAGGTCTTTGAACCAATGCGAAAGGAATTACACGGTGACGGAAAAAGAATTACTGAGCGTGGTATTTGCTTGCGGTAAGTTCCGCACTTACATTTTGGGATACCCCGTTACTATCCGAACTGACCATAAATCAATTTCATTCTTAAAAAGCTGCAAACTGAACCATGGCAGAATAACGAGGTGGATACTTGCCCTTCAATTGATGAAGTATTCCTATTAAACCACATCAGTTCATTCTTACCATACTCAAAATATAACATAAATATTCTGTAAACCTCAACATGTTACAGTATAAACACAAGCATAATTTATTATATTTAACTATTCATTGGTCTGGTTTTTTTATATTTAACATTAGTCATTGCCTCTTTTGACTTGAGGTACTTCTCAGATACATTAACTACTGAGCAACCTTAATTCAAGGTATGGTCCTTGACCATGTTTCATTCAATTTTTATGTAACGTTGGGGGACCTCAACTCTGTTACGTTACATAACACCCCCCCTTCGAAATAAGTTTATTTTGTATAAACAAAGTTTAGCAAGAAATAAACGCACAACTTGTATCTGGCCAATTGGTTTCCTATTCATAGTACTTTTATATTTCAGAATTATCCGTTGTATTACTATTATTTCTTCGTTCCTTCTTAAAATCAATTATTTCCCAAGTTTAAATCTTACTTCTATAATCATTCTTGTGACATTCTTTATTAATTATACATTTTGGATCTGGTTTTATTTATTTATCTATATTTATTTGTGAGTTTCCCTCTAATATTTAATTTTCCTAAACCTCCCTAACATTATAACTGGAATCGAATCGGTGGTGCTCTATCGGCTAACCAATTACCGTCGTCCGTTACATACCTTCTGGGATCAGAGGAACATCATCTCTGCCCAATTAAATGATTGCTGGAATATTCTACAGTCAATCTTCATTAATAAACCTCGCAAGGTAGTCATCATGTGACCTTCAATAAAATAATCAATAATAATAATACTCTAGGGATTATTCACTGTACTTTAACTCAGATCATATTAATTCTTCCTTCTATTATACACTTCTCCTCTCCAATACTTGGCTATTTTATTGACATTTATTAATTAGCTTTCTTACAGATAATTCTTAAACATTTGTTTTTTTTTCTTTTCTTGTGATCCTTTTGACGGTACCATTTTGGCTTCTTCATTCTCTTATCTTCCTTGGCTCCTATTCCTTTATTACCAATACAGCTGGTTATGAGATTTTGGTTAGTATTATACATTACATCATGTAATTATATTCTTCTGGCACAATCATTATTATTCCTTTTACATTCTAAATTACATTTCTCACTATTATATTACATCAGATAAACTCATTTTGTCTTTTGGTTTTGATGATTTTTATTAGGTTTAATCAGTGTTACTTTTTTTTTTCTTTTATATTAGTTTAAAGTAATTTCTCCTGAATTATATAGTAAGGTGTTCTTACTTATTTTTCGAATTTGGTTGTTTTTATCTTCCGAAATTCTCTTTTTTATATACCTCATAAATTGTTTTCTTAAATACTTGTTTGTAAGTTGAACTTACTTCATTTTTTGAATTTTGGGGTATTTATTTTATATGCATTCCACCTGTCGGCTGTGGTTTCTTCTTCATCTATTTCTTGTCTTACATCCTGGGATGTGCTAGGTCGGTGGCCATCTCCTCTTAGGGGAATCCAGCGTTCTGGTGGGTTCTGTTGATTATAAATTATTCGGACATTCCTAGATGGATCGTCCCTTCTTTGGTTCTCGCTTCCGGATCTGGATTGCTCCGTGGTAAATGCTCACTATCATTCTCTCTTTGGTGTTGCTCCCTCCTTGGACCATTCTCTTCGGCCCTTATAAAATGCACCATTGGTCTGGAGACCCTATTGTTATTATTGTGGTTATTTGGCTGGTAATTTCTATTATTATTATTATTATAATGTTCTGCATTACCTTGGTTGTGGTTTCTCTGACTATTGGAATTATGATTATTCTGATAATGATTATTTCGATTACTTGGGTAACTGTTGTTATTCCTGCTAGGATTTTGGTTATTAGGGAAATTATTATTATTATTATTATTAGTGTTATTATTTCTATTATAGTAATTCGAATTGTTTCGGTTCCCTTGATTGTTGTTGTTATTTTGCCGTTGGTCTGTCTCATTATCATAATTACCTGGCCTGCCATTATAGTTCGTCCGGTTATTCGTCTCATGACTGTTATGGTTATTGTTTCTATTGTTGTAGTCTGGGATATCCCTGCTCCCGTACCGGTCGTTTCTCTTCCGACTCCTTCGATAATGCACCTCACGCTCGTGCTCTTCCAATAGCGTTGACATGGCCTGTATCGTTTTTATCTGTCCACCCGATCATGCTATTGATATCCCGTTATCATAGTGGTATGCTAACCTGGTGACGAGAATTTCCTCCGGGGTTTTTGGTTCAAGGTGTCTCGCCAAGCATACTTTTCCCAGGAAGTAGGCGGTAAGTGTTGTTCCCCTGCTGGCGTCATACCTTCCATAGCTGATGCTCTCCCTTACTACGTTCTGGGTGGCGTCTGACCAGTACCTGGCTTTAAAAGCTATTTTAAACTCTTCGTAGCTTCGGATGTCATGCCTGGTGGCTGTCCGCCAGTTATCATAGGTTTCTTTGAAATGTTCGTCTAAGTAACGACGAATTATTGGCCACCTGTTTTCACCAATTCTCATTAGTTGTTCGCCGACCCGTTCCAAGAATTCCATTGGGTTTCTCTTGTATGACTTAAAGTTGATGGTCTCCCGGTCGTCTATATGTTGTGTATATGGAATAGCGATCGTTCGTTTGTCAACTGACCATTGTATGTTCTCGATTCTCTCCTGGTTACGTTGTCCTTGCTTCTGTACTTCATTTACGACCGTATCTGAGTTTCGATGCTGGTTTCCGCAATCTGCTAGTATTGATTCCACTTGAATCCGGTTTTCTTCTTCTATATGGCCTATCTTGACCTCTAGTTCAGCCCTATTTCGTGTAATAGCCTCATTGGTCACTCTCAGTTTTCTATTTGCTTCAGCTATCTCCTGTTTTCTTTCGCCGTCGTTCTTACCTACCTTCTGGCTGATTGCCTCACTGGCGTCCTCGATTTTCTTATTGAGAGCTTGTCTTAACACTTCATTCTGTTTATCAACATTTTCCCTTAATTCCTTGTTAGAATGCTCAATCCTCTCATCGATTCGTATAAGATTGTCCTCATTGATTTTCTCAAGATCTTCTTTCATTCGTTTATTGTTTTCCTCAAGTTTTTCGTTCATTAGTTTGTTATCGTCCTGAATCTGTCTCAAACTCTCGTCATTCCTGTCAAACTTTTCATTCATTTGTTTGATTAAATTATCGCTCAAAATTTCGTTTTGTTTTTTTGAGTTTTCATTAATACTGTCTATTTTATTTTCCATCTTTTCATTGATTTGTCTAAAATCGGCCTTCAATTGTTCATTATTTTCATTTATGGTTTGCCTCAAAAGTTCACTAGTACTTTCCTTAATACTGTCTATTTTTTCATTAGTTTGTCTATTGTCTTCTTTGATTTGTCTTAAACTCTCATTAGTTTGTTTATAATCCTCCTTCATACTACTCATTAATTCCTTATTATCCTTCTTCATGCTACTCATTAATTCCATTAATTTTTCCCAATTTAATCCTCGTCTGGCTTCCTCCTTATCTGGTTGGTCCCCTTGGGCATCCTCTTCCACTATTTCCTTCTCTATGATAATTGCTTCAGTTTCTTCTTTATCACCCATTGTTTGTTCCATTTCACTGTCCGTAAATGTTTCTATCTCTCGTTCCTGTCCACCTTCTTCCTTCTCCTTCTCTTCTGCCCTCTTCTTCGATCTGCCTCTGGTATTATGCATTCCTGTGCCTCTAATGGTTGCCTGCTCAAGTTAAGCAACAATTAAGATGATTTTTTGCTTAACTAAAGCCCACTCGTTGAGCGCCAATTTGAAATAAACCCGCCTATGAGGTACTAGCGAAACGTCCGTCTTATTCAAGCCCCACTGTTGTAAGCGCCAATTTGAAATAAAACTTTTATGTAAGGATTTCTTCTTAATTCAGCCCCACGTTGGAGTCGTCAATTTGAAATAAAACGTTTCTGGTGTTTTATTTACTTATGCAAGACTCCCGTATATCAAACGTCAAGTAATACGTTGCAGGTGGCAATTTGTAATAATTTAACTACGTTACGGGTTTTTTAATCAATGTATCATTAATTAATATATCTTTCTGTTGTGACCGATGACACCTCCTGAAAATATGTTATTGGACAAATATAATTATAATAATGTTTTTTTTTTTTTTTTTAAACTTATAATCGTACTACGATATAGATCTAACTTAGTATTCAGTAATTGGGTAATATTAACGATATGTCTCGTGTATTAACTGAATGTAATGAATATTCTTGTCAACCCTAGTCACTCGACGTCAGGAAATTCTATTCAAAGTTTGCACTGAAAACACGCTAGTTCTGCGATCTCCCGTTCCACCAGCTGTAAGTATTTAGTGCTGCCACTTGTAATAAGCGTACTTATAGGTTAGTTGTTCATCGGTTTTGAATAAACCTTTTATTGTAAATTATTACGACCACTACTTATAGTATCTATTCTGCAATAACTTCAAATATTATCTCATACAATCAAGATCCTTTATTAATTTTATCTATTAATTCGCAGTACCCGTGATTTCCAAAATAACAATATAATCAAATCGATCACACAGAAATATATCGATTATCAATCAATCCAATTCCATAGACTTATACAAATGAAAAATAATAATAAATAGTTCTTATCCCAGGGTTCGTAAAGTTCTTGGAACCATTAGTAAGGCCAGGTAAAATATATAATTAAGGTTACTCAAGTATTACAAAACAAAATTATTTACTCTAAATATAGTGAAATTAAAATAGGTTGTTTTTTTACCGAGTTGACGAAAGCTTCGACTGGCTGTGGACGTCTGTAAACAGTTGCCAAGACTCAGTTTAAAACATCTTCATCCAGCAAAAGTGTTCTGCCTTTAATAAAATTGATTGTGGAGAGTAATGGGAAGCTCTCAGGAATTCTTCGGACTTCTGATCTTCTTCTATGATCTTGATAATTCTCGGTCCCGGTGAAATGAAATTAGGATCCCAGCTTCTTCTGCTGCCAGTGAAGGTTAACTCTGCCAAACTAGGTCTTCTTGTATTTTCAATAATTCCGTCAGTTCAGGCTTTAATTCTCTTAACTGATCTTCTGTTTATAGAAGGAATTGGTTTCATACCGAATCCAGCGGAATTATTTGATGAATGAGGTGAGAGGCTTTCAATTCTTTTTAAGTGTATTCAGTTACAATTTGGAAGGTTATTTAATTTTATTACTCATCAGTATTAAGTTATAATTATCTTTCAAAGAGGGTTTTTAATTTTGATTCATTTTTCTTCCAAGTTTATTATTCATATTTTTTAAATGTATCGGCCCATCTCAACCTAATAGCTTGTAACAATCAGAACGAATGATTCAAAATCAACAACTCATGTCCATTTCAGTTGCCTTAACAACCACGTTTTCTAGATATCCTTGAGCCGGCATTATAGAATGTTACTACTCTTTTCCAATAAAATACTCCATGCTTGGATTAATATTAAATTACCTAAAATTCTCCCCTAACCTTCCTTCTTAAACAGTAAATGTTTTACCATAGTTTCGTTGGACTGGATTTCTTAAAAAAGGCATTAATTTCCTTTCACTAATATGGAATTTAGGCCTATAGATTTTCTTACAACCGTTATAACATTGTTTGGTTCTTTAACTTAAATTTCTTTTACCTGACCTACTGTACAATTAATTATTGGTTAAATGGTTAATTACATTAATTTTAATTTACTGGTGGTTACTTTATTACATTAATTAACTGGTTCTGGAACCCTTCATTAATTTATAATATAATTGTCAGAACTACTTGTCAAACATTAAACACTGATCACCCTCCTGGCCAAGTTTACAAACATTAATTAAAACAACAGTATTATTGAACTTTAGACAATACTTTAAACTCAGTATAATGCCTAACACTGGTAACCATACTTGATTGTCTAAAGACAAATCTAACATAAATATAAACATAATTATTGATGAAGTATTCCTATTAAACCACATCAGTTCATTCTTACCATACTCAAAATATAACATAAATATTCTGTAAACCTCAACATGTTACAGTATAAACACAAGCATAATTTATTATATTTAACTATTCATTGGTCTGGTTTTTTTATATTTAACATTAGTCATTGCCTCTTTTGACTTGAGGTACTTCTCAGATACATTAACTACTGAGCAACCTTAATTCAGGGTATGGTCCTTGACCATGTTTCATTCAATTTTTATGTAACGTTGGGGGACCTCAACTCTGTTACGTTACAAGCTATGTTACGCGGTTTACCTCACGCGAATGTAACAGTCTCTGAATTGCGCAAATCGTTACGCGAAAGTAGATCAGATACACCCGCGCAGTTAGGTAGATTAAGCGAACTCGATTATGAGAGTGAAAGAGAAACGTGTTATGCGAAGTATAGGGAATTGATGTTATTATCTCAAACCCTTCACGACGAAAAATCACTTGCAGTAATATTGCGGATCACGCAAAGATTTGAACATTGAACCCGCCGGATGAAGAATTTATTGAACTGGCCCAACGTCACTGTAATCCCTCCCGATGTGCAAAAATTTGCGGATGAGGCATTACAGCAATTACCCACGATAATAAGACATTTGCAAAGAATGTCCGACTCATTTAAGATGGAGGAAATTGAGCAATCCTTACAGAAATTATATATTTCCCCAGTTCAATCGCCTACTTTAGAACACCCTCCCACCACCGCGAATCACGAATCACCCACCGTATCGAAGATACAACCGAGTCATGTACAGCTACCAGATAGAGACGTGAATACCCTAAAGATATCGGAAGCCCCACAGCCTAGTGGTCATCAATACCGTACCAGTAAGTACACGTTTACGATGCCTAATGCACCATCAGGTCCTTCTATAAGTATACCACATGTAAATTTTAATCTGGACCTCTACGGAAAGATCACGCATCCAGTAGAAAAAATTATAACAGAAATTCTATATACGGATGGCTTAAGCATTACGAAACTGTTAAATTTCATCAAATACCTCCTACAAATAAAAGATTTACAGCAACTAAATGATTGGCAAATCTTGCAAGTCCTCCTACCCAAATGTAAACCACCATTAAAGGATGGTGTACTGGAATCATTAAACTCGACTCTTCCAGTAGAAGAACTTCATACCACCATAATAAAACATTTTATTCCCACAGGAATTTATGAAGAACTCAAAAGAAACACCGTACTTCGAGTACAAGGAGCCCATGAGAGACTGGCCCACTATATTGCAGACATGAGAGAGTCTTCCCGATTACTGCTAGTCAACTGGAGTGAGAAACAATTGGTCAATACCATTTTAGTAGGATTATCTCCGGAAGAAAGATCGCGATTAGCATTAATAAATAGGCCCAACACTTTCGCAGATCTAGAACAATGCAGTATTCACTCGTCAAATGTATGGTACGCGGATCAGAACAGACATGCATTGCTATCCACTGCACCACGTAGAAATGAAACGCAAGCCCTAGTGACAGATGCAAGAACACAGCGCGAAAGACGACCATTTCGTAGACCTACCAATTTTCACACCCATGGTAAACCTAATGAACCTCAACCTCGACTGGAAACAAGTGATACCCCTCGTAAAGAAAATATATGTTATAACTGCGGGAAATTTGGACACATCAGTAGAAACTGTAAAAGGAAACAGTATTATCAGAAAACCCCTTATCCAAAAAACATGTAAGGCAGGGAGACCCGAAATCCTGTGTCTTCCGCAGCATCGTGAAAACAGGTAAACCCCTAAAAGACAACAAATTAAAAAAAAATAACAAAAGAAAATTAGACCCCTATGTTAAAAAGTTCATTGATAAATGTAATGCTATTAATAAATGTGACTTCAGTAAGTGTCAATTACCATATATACAAGTAGACTTCGGTGTTACATCCCCTCTCGGATTAATCGATTCCGGATCAACCCGAAGCTTAATTAGTCAACAGCTAGCCGATAAATTATTTGAACACAACCTAGTTAAACGCAGTCAATCGGTGAATATTAAATGCGCTACAGCTAATAAACAAAATTTAATGATAAAACTCATCATTACGTTTAAACTAAAAATTAAAAATCCAACTTGGTATTTTCCAATGTTGGTCTGCGACGAGTTAGGTCCTGACTTATTATTGGGAGCTGACTTTATCAGTAAAACAGGAATAATTCTTGACATTCACGATAAGAAGTATTATTTTGGATTCGATCTTTCACAAAAATATAGTTTTGATGGTAATATAAATAACAAAGAAAGTACTGGAACAGCTTCTACACATCTAGAACACCACGAGTCTGAATTAGCTCATCTGGAAAGTAAAGATAGACTGAAAATGCAGACACTAATAAAAGAGTTTTCCACCGTCCTCACTCCAAAGTTAGGACTAACGAACCTGATAGAGTACAAAATCAATTTGAGCGACAATAAAGTAATACGTCTACCCCCGTACAAGTTATCACCGCCAAAAATGGAAGTAATGAGGAATCAAATCAACAAATTATTAGAACAAGGAGTCATCGAACCCTCTACTTCACCTTACTCATCACCCGCGTTTTTAGTACCAAAAGGTCACGAGAAACATAGACTAGTTGTGGACTACAGGCAATTAAATAAACGGATAGAATTCAAGTCTATACCACTTCCCGACATCCACAGTGCTTTTCATTATTTTACGAAAGCGAAAGTTTTTACCATAGGATCTAAATCAAGCATTTCATCAAATACCCCTTTCGGAAGAATCAAAACGTCTAACCGCATTTGCCGTCCCTTTCAACCTGTACCAATTTACGAGAGTACCCTTTGGAATATCCCAAGGTAGTTCTGTATGTAGCCGATTATTAGATAAATTATTCCACGATATAAAATTTAAATATGTGTACCACTATCTAGATGACATCGTTATCTACAGCAAATCAATGGACCAACATCTTAAACATCTACGTGAAGTACTATTCCGATTAGAGAAAGCCAGACTAACAGTAAATCCCAGTAAAGTAAGTTTTGCTGTCATACAATTTTCATTTTTAGGTCACATCGTAAAGGCCAACGGAAAGGTAAGCATAGACCCTGAGCGAACCCGTGCGATCAGAGAATTTTTACCACCGCGGGATGCGAAATATTTTTGGGAATAGTCCGATTTTTGGGAATGATAAATTATTTCCACAAGTATATCCCTCATCTAGCCGAAATTGCAGCACCGCTGAATGCTTTAAGAAAGAAGGGAGCTAAATTTGAGTGGAGTCTGCAACACCACGCTGCATTCGAAAAACTAAAAGAAAGCATAATATCACCCCCAGTATTACAATTAGTCGATTTTACAAAACCGTTCGTAGTGCAAACAGACAGTTCAAGTGTAGCCCTAGGTGCAGTAATATATCAGGAAGTAGATAAATCTAGACTACCTATTAGTTACGCTTCACGTACTCTGACTGACCAAGAAAAGAAATACTCCGCATACGAATTAGAATGTTTAGCTATCGTTTTCGCATTTGAGAAGTTCAAACCTTTTTTAGAACATAAAGAGTTCCTGTTGGAAACAGATAATCAAGCATTATCTTGGTTATTAAATCACCCTAAACAGTTAGGTCGTATTGGAAGATGGGTATTAAGGTTAAATTGTTACAAATTTAAAGTACAACATATTAGAGGTACCCAAAATGTAGTTGCCGATACAGTGTCATGTATGTTCCAGCCGTCTAGTAAAACATCTGAAAGCAAGGAGAGTAGAGAATCGCTGATTATCAATACTTTAATTACCGAATTTCCTCTTGCATTTACGGACATAGCTCAGTATCAACAACAAGACCCCTTTTTAAGACCAATTATAGAACAACTAGATAAAGGAAATAAGTCAGAAAAATACATATTGAGTAAGAGAGTATTATGTTATAGAATAGCAAATGGAAAATATTTACGAATAATTGCCCCTGATATTATTAAACCTATGCTGATGGAATACTACCATTCTTCCACCATTGGAGCACATATGGGAATAAATAAAACAATACATCGAATCCGTAAAGAATATCACTGGGATAATATGAACAGTGAGATTACTAGTTTCGTAAAAAAGGTGTAAGTTGTGTGCACTCAGCAAGCCAGTGAGAAACAGCCTAATAAGTCAATTAATCTCTGAAATTCCAACTACCCCGTTCTCGAAAATTTATTTAGACTTTTCAGGACCCTACCCTCGTTCTAAATCAGGAAATACCATGCTACTCATTTGTGTAGATTCTTTCACCAAATTTGTCTGGATGTATCCCATGCGGCGAGCGTTAGCTTCGACCACTATAAATATATTGCAGGATAGATTATTTAAAGATTTCGGTACACCCGTACATCTAGTGTCAGATAACAGACCCCAGTTTAAGTCAAAGGAATTCAAGAACATGTGTTTCAAACTAGGGATAGACCACATAACCACTACAGAGTATCGTCCGCAAGGTAATATAGCTGAAAGGTATTTGCGAAACCTAAAATCTGCTTTAATAGCCTACCATGCAAACGACCATACGTCTTGGGACCAGAACCTATCCTGGATACAATTCGCCTTCAATTCTGTCTATCATGAAGGACATAAGTCTACGCCATTTGAATTATTGTATAAATACAAAACCTAACCACCCATTATCCACTAAGTGGAAAATACATGAGTTACTACCCCACGAGATTAGGGATAAAAATATAAAAAAAATCTGGAATGAAGCTTGTGCTAATTTAAGAGCAAACTTAAAAAAATCGCAAAGATATCACGAGCGGATTAATAATAAAAATGTAGTAAAGTACCAAATCGGTGACTTAGTAATGTATAAAACACACCCGACAAGTAGTGCAATCGATAAGACCACCTCCAAGCTATCATACCGATGGTGTGGTCCTTACCAAATTCACAAATACTTAACTCCAGTAACAGTAGCCCTGTACGAACCCTCTACTCAAAAATATGTACGAAGAACACATATTTCGCAGATAAAGTATTATCATGAAAAAGGAAATGGTAGAGTGCAAGCAAACTAAATGTATAAAAAAGGTATACCTGCTAAAGAGTTCTTGAGTAACCACTTGATTACCTAATCATATAAATAGGGATGAGGCCTGATCAACCTTGGATCCTATTCAGCGAAAGTAGAGAAAAGTGAGAAGTCAGCTGACATCGAATATAAATAATAATTAAGTAATAAATTACTTAAAGAGTAATTCTATAACAAGAGTAACTCACAACTAAAGGAAAAACCAGTAGTAGTCGTAAGTAGTAGTCTTAAGAAGAATTTAGTATGTTTTCGATATATTTTATACAGTGTGAATTTTATGTAGTCTAAGAATTAGTTTGTAAGGTGTTGTATATGTTGATAATAGGAAGAAGTAAGTCGAGAGTGACTCATGCACCTCATAAATTTAAAAAGAGAAACGAGTGAAAGAAATTTCACACAGTAATGCCAAGCATACTCCCAAGTACTTTACTGACCTAATAACCCATAGAAAACATATCTGTTTCCCCACCCGGTGTCTTCTTTAAGCGGGGGAGTATGTGACGATTTTAAAATAGGAAATGTAAAAGGAGAGAAATTAAATTTTTTAATCGCACATTTAAACTAATTTTAAATCCCTTAAATAACTTAAAATAATATTTAACAAAGAGATTATATAGACAAAAGGAATACGAGTGTAAAGTAAAGAAACCCTTTAATAATTTACCATGCATCGACATGCGAATACCGGAATCAACTTGCATACCGGCCCATAAACTAAACTAAAAATATTCGTAAATTTGAAATTAAATAAATAATAAAACAACAACATAGTAGTATACTATAATTAATTCTGAAGTAAAGTGTAGCTTTGGATAATTATAATGTCAAACTTTAATACCGTAAATATCAAATAAATGTGGAACTACTTTTATGATGAAGAGTAAACTACGCGAGGTTACAATTCTGCCCCTAAACATTACCCACTTGAAATGGAGCGGTCAACCCATAAGCTGCACACAGGAGTAATGTGGAACGTTAAAAATAGTTTGTTTCCTAAAGTGATTAATCCGTCAGTTAAGACATAGAGGCATTCTTTATACTATTAAACAATGTGTTGCGTTAATATAGTTGAACCGCGATTCATATAAATATGTAGAAAACGAGTAAGAAAGAATAATAAAAATTGAGCGCCTATGACATCTCTACAAAAAAAAAATCTTAAAATATAAAACTTATGTAATTAAAACTGTGGTAAGACCATAAAGTGAAGTGCAACAAATAAACAATCATGTGAAGTGGATACAGGTGAATAAAACTTTTGTGTTAATCATTCAAATAAATGAGCTATTACTACCAGTTAGCAAAGAGCAGAGAACCAGTACCCACAATGATCTAAAAGACTTCAGGACTACACCATCACCGGATACGAAGATAACGAGAGATACCTGACCTACATGAAACATGCTGCAACCGAGGACCGAGGACTGGAATAACGAGGAGCTGGAGGATATCACAGGTGACACGGAGGCATGCCTTCCGTGGTTATGAAATACTAAATACTATATCCAACAAAAGACAATTAAATTAACACCATTAAGACATTTTAATTACTGACAGTAATTGTATTCTTATACTTAGTAAAAGAGTTATAGTTCTAAACTGTAAAGCCTTATTGTTTAAAAAGGGAAATAAGTCCATTCTTCTAAAGACACCACTTCAAGATAATATATGATATGTGACCATTATTAATATACCTTTTCAAGTCCCGGATCCGTGGAAAAGTTAAACAGATGTACATCTATATTTTGAGGGCTCTTGTAATTGAACAAAACATAAAATCATTTTCTAAACTATTGAAACACAAATGTTGATAACCATAAGTAAAGATGCTAATATCAGTAAGTAATAAAGAGATGTCATGGTCAAACAAAGATGAGTGAATAAGTCTACAAACCCCTGCCAATTTTCCTTAATTCTCGAGACCCTATATAATATTTGTTTATTTTCAGTTATTCTTGATTTTGTAAAGAATATGGCAGCCTGTTTAATTGACCTGAGCCAATTAACCAGGTTCCCGATGTTATAACGAAGAGACGTTATACAAGCAAACCAATGAGAAAATAGACGGTATTCAGGAAAGTTTAGTAAAACAACTAAACGAAAAAATTGAGACCATTCATACAGATATCAGACAAACCATGAATGAACAATACCACGAATTGAAAGAAACTATTAACGGACAAAGGAAATATATGAACACCAAATTTGAAGAAAATAATAAAAATATAAAGCAAATTCATGAGAAGATTGAAATGATCAGGAACACACTTAGCCAAAAAGCAGATACACACAAGGGGGAGACAAATAAGCAAATGGATGAAAGTTTCAGAAAGTTAGAGGAAACAATGGACAGTGGTTTCAAGAATTTGAATGAAACACTAGACAGCACTTCCAAAGGTATTAAAGTAAATCCAAATACAGAAGAGAGCGGGAAGGAAATAGAAATTAGAGAATACCAAGGTGTAATATTATCGGAGAATAAAAATAAAAACAGCAAAGTGGATAATAAATACCTGGAAAAGAAGACCAAGAAAATAAGAAAAACGTGTAGAAAGAAAATAATAAATACAAGAGAAGAATTGGAGATGATTACAGGGGGATTAATTAATGTATTTAACCTTCCAATTAATGAACAAAGGGAGTTAATTAATTATCTTGTTGTTGCATCCTCTTCGTTCACTTTATTAATTTAATAATATATATAATACTTTCACTTATGAACTTACTGTTTTCACTTCCCAAACGTTTCGAGATGTTGTTTCTCTTCTTCAGTGGGTTTAATACTAACTGTCGATTACAGAATAACCATTACGGAATGGAGTGTGTGGTGGGGGTTGATGGTGGGAAGGGATTGGCGCTGAGGTTCGAATTATGTGTGTGGATCAGTGTGTCAAATAGTGTATGTGATTTGTAATGTATCTGTTCATTTAATATGTTGTTTGGTTGTAGTGTGCGATATCTGTATATTTCAAATTGTTCAGCTGTGTTTAGTTTTCTACTTTTAGGTAAGTAGTGTAATATTTCCATGTTGTGTTCTATGTTTGTGTAGGTGTGGTTTTCGTTATGTAAATGTGTGGCAATTGTGGAATGTATGTAGTTTGTGGTGAGGTCTTTTAAATGTTCAGAAAACCTGGAAGAAAAAGATCTTCCCGTCTGGCCAATGTAGAATTGTTGGCAATCATTGCAATTTAATTTATAAACCCCTGTTTTGCTGTATGTGTCAATGTCTTTGTTAGTATTGTTTATGTGCTTTCTAATGGTGTTGTTGGTTCTGTAAGCTACTTTATAATTTTGTTTCCTAAATGTGTTTGCAATTTTATGTGTATTGGAATTGTAGTATGTGAGTGTTATGTATTTACTGGGTTGTGTGCTGTTGGTCAGATGTGTTTTACTTTTTGTGTTGAGGATTCGTTTGTGTAGTTTATTTATTAATTCGGGGTTGTATCCGTTTTTGACTGCTATGTATTTAATTGTGTTTAATTCATCTTGGTAGTCATGTGTGTTTAGGGGTATTGTCGTGAGCCTATGGAGCATGTAGTTGAAAGCTGCATGTTTGTGTTGAGTTGGGTGGTTGGATGTGTTGTGTATGACCATGTCTGATGTGGTGGGTTTTCTGTATATTTTGTATGTGTGTGTGTTGTTTGTTTTGGTGATTGTAAGGTCTAAAAAGTTTATGCTGTTATTTAATTCTATTTCAAGTGTGAATTTTAATTTATGGTGTATAGTGTTAATGTATTTGTGGAAATTTTCTATTTGTCTTTTGTTGCCGTTGTAAAGGAGTAAAATGTTGTCAACATACCTGTGCCAATATATTATTTTATCGGTGTATTTGTTGTTGTTCAGTATGTGTTTCTGTTCTATGGTGTGTATGAATATTTCTGCTAGTATACCTGATATAGGGGAGCCCATGGGTAGTCCATCTGTTTGTGTGTAATACATGCTATTGTGTGCGAAATAATTTTGATCTGTGATAATTTTAGTTAGATGGATGATCTCGTTTATGTGTGTTTCGGGTGTGTTATTTATTTTTAGTAATTGTTCTAATGTAATTATGGTTTCTTTTATGGGAACATTGGTGTATAGGTTTGTTATGTCGAATGAAGCAAGTGTGGAATTGTGGGGAATGTGTACATGTTGAGTTTTATTCACTAGATCTAAATTATTTTTGACAGTGGTGTTGTTTGTTAAATTTATGCTATTTCTGATCAATTTATCTAAATGTCTAGCTATTTTGTGTGCAGGTGCTTGTGTGTTGTTTATAAGTGGTCTGATGGGAATATTGGGTTTGTGTAATTTCGGTAGTGCATTTAGTGTAGGGGCTTTTGGTTTAATTTGTTTTAGATATTTGATGTTGTCAGGTGATACTATGTGTTTTGTGTTATTTAGGGTTTTGTTTATTTGTTTGTGATATTTAGGGGTGGGGTCTTTATTTAATTTAGTGATGTTGTTTTCATTAAAAAATGTTTCAATTTTGTTATTTAAAGCCTGTTTTTCTATTATGACATTTATATTACCTTTGTCTGCTTTAAGTATGGTTAGGTTGTGTTCGTGTAATTTATGTTTTATGTTTTTTAGTGTTTGGAATTCATTATTGTGTTGTTTATTTTCGTATTGTTGTGTGTGTTGTAATTTACGCTTTATTTCATAACGTATGGTATCATGGTCTTGGTTTAGTGTGTGTTGTATGGCTGTTTCAGCGTCTAGGACTATATCACGTGTATGCTTACTATTAACGTTATTAGTTGTATTGATACCTAAATTGTGTTTTAGACCTTTATCTAAGAGGTTTATTTCTGCGTTAGTGAAATTGGTTGTCCTTGTATTTACAGTACGTGTGTGAAATTTATGTGTCGGTGTAGGGACGGTTACGTTCCTGCGTGATAATATGTTATTGATTTTTCTGTTATGTACTTCCTGTATTTTTATTTGGATATTCTCTATGATATTTCGTGTATGTTGTATTATGTGTTCGAATTGAATGTGGTGTAATATTTGTGTGAGTTTTACGTGTAGGTTATATGCCGTTTTGTTTAGTGTATCTTTTTTATGGTATAAATCATTGATGATATTGTCTAGGTGTATTATTTCGGCTTTACGTTTTGTTTTTGTTGCTGCATATGTATTATTTTTTATTGTGATTTGTGCATGTGTGGGTATAATGTTGTGTTTACGGCAAGTTTTGTTGTAAGCGATGTTCAAGGAGGTTTTCGTTATCTGTAATCTAACATTTCTGTACTTGTGGGTGTAATACGCTGCACCTGCACACAAAATAGCTAGACATTTAGATAAATTGATCAGAAATAGCATAAATTTAACAAACAACACCACTGTCAAAAATAATTTAGATCTAGTGAATAAAACTCAACATGTACACATTCCCCACAATTCCACACTTGCTTCATTCGACATAACAAACCTATACACCAATGTTCCCATAAAAGAAACCATAATTACATTAGAACAATTACTAAAAATAAATAACACACCCGAAACACACATAAACGAGATCATCCATCTAACTAAAATTATCACAGATCAAAATTATTTCGCACACAATAGCATGTATTACACACAAACAGATGGACTACCCATGGGCTCCCCTATATCAGGTATACTAGCAGAAATATTCATACACACCATAGAACAGAAACACATACTGAACAACAACAAATACACCGATAAAATAATATATTGGCACAGGTATGTTGACGACATTTTACTCCTTTACAACGGCAACAAAAGACAAATAGAAAATTTCCACAAATACATTAACACTATACACCATAAATTAAAATTCACACTTGAAATAGAATTAAATAACAGCATAAACTTTTTAGACCTTACAATCACCAAAACAAACAACACACACACATACAAAATATACAGAAAACCCACCACATCAGACATGGTCATACACAACACATCCAACCACCCAACTCAACACAAACATGCAGCTTTCAACTACATGCTCCATAGGCTCACGACAATACCCCTAAACACACATGACTACCAAGATGAATTAAACACAATTAAATACATAGCAGTCAAAAACGGATACAACCCCGAATTAATAAATAAACTACACAAACGAATCCTCAACACAAAAAGTAAAACACATCTGACCAACAGCACACAACCCAGTAAATACATAACACTCACATACTACAATTCCAATACACATAAAATTGCAAACACATTTAGGAAACAAAATTATAAAGTAGCTTACAGAACCAACAACACCATTAGAAAGCACATAAACAATACTAACAAAGACATTGACACATACAGCAAAACAGGGGTTTATAAATTAAATTGCAATGATTGCCAACAATTCTACATTGGCCAGACGGGAAGATCTTTTTCTTCCAGGTTTTCTGAACATTTAAAAGACCTCACCACAAACTACATACATCCACAATTGTCACACATTTACTTACATAACGAAAACCACAGCTACACAAACATAGAACACAACATGGAAATATTACACTACTTACCTAAAAGTAGAAAACTAAACACAGCTGAACAATTTGAAATATACAGATATCGCACACTACAACCAAACAACATATTAAATGAACAGATACATTACAAATCACATACACTATTTGACACACTGATCCACACACATAATTCGAACCTCAGCGCCAATCCCTTCCCACCATCAACCCCCACCACACACTCCATTCCGTAACGGTTATTCTGTAATCGACAGTTAGTATTAAACCCACTGAAGAAGAGAAACAACATCTCGAAACGTTTGGAAAGTGAAAACAGTAAGTTCATAAGTGAAAGTATTATATATATTATTGAGTTAATTAAGTTTAGATCTCAATTAAATATATCAACGATTGAAGTGTATCAGACAATATCAGTCATATCTTCAAGACGGAATATACATTTCAAATACTTGGTAAATAATCCAGAGGTAAAAGGGAATGAAATGGTATTAAATATGAGTGACTATGTTATGTTAGAGGAGGTACAATACCTGTTAGTTAAAAAGGAACGAACTATGACAGGAGAACGGTACTTAAATGAAGGTTTCGTAGCAGCAAAGTGGGAGAGCCGGATGATAAGGAGATTATCAAGGAGAGAAGTAATTCCGAACACCCCAGTAGTCCGGGGAAGAGGAGTAACTGAGTTAATGGACCATGGTTAAACCAAATAATAATCAACCAGAAAAAGGGGACTGATTTTCTGTATACCGACCAAGCAACCCATTGGAAAGAAGGAACCAAATAATATTAAATATAATAAACCCCAAAATTCAAAAAATATGTAAGGACAACTTACTTAATTTATTTAGAAACAATGTGATTTAAGATAAATGACACAACACCAAGAGAAGGTAAGAACAGATTATATAATTTAATTATAAATAACTGATTTAAAATGAAATAATAGAAAAATAATATTTTTATGGAAACAAAAAGAAGAATAAATAAATAAATAAAAACAATTAATGGTAATGTGCTCAGATAAGAAGGTAAAATAAGAAGAATAACGAATAATTTAATGACTACAATGAAGCTAAAGAATGATAATAATTAATACAACTATGATTTAAAATTTCTTGGAGTTGAAAATGATATAGGAAGAAATGATACAAAGAACATCGGTCACAAGGAGGAAAGTCAAAAGGATTTTAAAATGATGCCTATCAATAATGTTATCTGAAGTTAGTTACTGAAAAATAAGAAGGAATCAAGAAGAAAAAGAAATACAGTAGGACCTCTGTATATCGAACTTCTTTATATAGAAAATCTCCATTTATCGAATTTGTTTAAGTCCCGTGAAATTTCAATATAAAATAATTTCCATATATCGAAAAAATTTCTATATATCGAACTTTGTAACTTCAGAAATGAGGGGAAAATTATCTGTGATTCACGTGACACTGTGCATGTTCCTCACTCCCTCAATCTACAACAATCGTTCCCGCGCATTCAGTATCTCATCATTTGGTAGTACTGTACGTTATTAAGGAGTAAGGTTAACTCAGTTTCAGTCAGTCTTTATTTTTGTTTTGAGTTTATTTTTTATTTTTTCTTGAGTTCACGAGAACGTAAATGCTGTAATGTCAAAAAGAAAATCTTTGAGTGTTGCAGAAAAGGTGGCATTATTAAAAGATGTGGATAGTGGAATACAAAAAAAAAGACGTTGTGATAAAGTTTTTGATTCCGCCGAGTACAGTGTCAACCATAATAAAGAATCGAGAATCTGTTTTAAAAACTCATGAAAATGTAGGAGCAGATAGAAAACGGTCTAAAACGTGCAAATATGATGACGTGGACGAAGCCGTTCTTAAATGGGTGACAATGGTGTGAGATAAAAACATCCCTGTCTCAGGACCGCTTATAAAGGAAAAGCTGGTAGAGTATGCTAAAGTGTTGGGGCACGAAGAGTTTCAAGCAAGTTCTGGATGGTTGGACAAATTTAAGAAACGTCACAGCATTAAAGAAAAAGTTATTTCGGGAGAAAGTGGAAGTGTATCTGAAGCAGACTATAACCAGTGGAAAACTACAACTTTAAGGTTAATTTTAGAAGAGTATGAACCAGATAATGTTTTTAACATGGATGAAACCGGACTTTTTTCAGATGTTTACCAAATAAGACTCTAACCTTTAAAGACGATAAATGCTTCAGAGGTAAACATAGTAAAGAACGAATAACTGTTGTCGTGTGTGCCAATATGTCCGGAAAAGAAAAAAATAAACTGTGTATAAATACTAATTGATTTATATTTTTTATTAGTTGTTCATAGCTCGTACTTACCAATATTTCGATATTACTCGGGTCCCAGGGTTCTTTCATAAGCGAGGTCAGAAACAGTGTGAGGTTATGAAATAATTATTCTAACACATTTTGTTTAAAGAGAATTCATGACCTTTTTTAATTTTTAAAATATTGACAAATTTTAAAAGATTTTATACATGCTTTCGCATATGAAACAGCATCTTAGTAATTTCTTCTTCTTCTTGTTATTCGTTACATGAGTACAACTTCTATTCTATCTTATGTTACTGGCTTACCTTATTTTTACGATATCGATATCAGACCGCCCAGTCTGCATTTTACACACCCACACACACACAAGATTACAAAACCCTTAACATTTTAAAAAATACCCCTCCCTGCCGGCACGTGGTGATCGCTCGAGCACTTATCTTCTCATTTTAGGATTTGATAATGTGTCCGAATTAACTGTTGACGTTCTTTAGTTGAGTCTGCACTTCACTGCCACATAACTGTTAATGGAAAACTTGAGTTTTAATATTTGAACTTAGAAAATTTTGACGAGCCCCTTTGGGCAATACCTGATCAAGTAGAGTCTCTAGGCGAACTGCGCAGAGCTGCTATATGTTCGCGGCCAACTCAATTTCATCTTTCTGGGTGGAAACCAAGGCCTCATGGTTCGTGTCGCTTGTTAATTTCTACCGTATTTTAACCATGCAAGTGTTTGGGTGCTGTTCGTATATGATATTGGTACAGCACTGGCTGACGTCACGACATAGGCGGGACTTAGGCTTTACATCCGGCAGCATGGTAAACTAAGTGAACAGAAATTGTTACTCTTAGCCATCTTTTGTGTTTCACACCGGCGTCAGTCCGCGCGCATGGTTGTGTAACGCGCTCCGACGTACTTCCACACACTCACAAAGTTCTTAGAAACTGAGGCTGGGTGCATTCCTGGTTAGCGATTGCACAACTGTTGAGATGTATTTCGCCTTTGTTACAACACTGGTATTACCATACAACACGTGGCCTGGTCATCGTTGGAAATAAACTTTACAAATATTTTCATAAATCCCCAAAATTTGATAAAACAAAACCCCATGTATTTGTCATGTTACAATACCCCCCCAATGAGAGATCTTCTGCCAAAACAGAAGAAATCTCATTGCTAAAACCCCTAAGAGGACCGGTGAGGAACTGGTGCCATCAACCCCCTCTAGCTCTTATACTTCATGGGTAAACAACCCCCCTGGCTCGGCGACTATGGACACATCTGAACGAGATCACTGGACTTCTCTTTACGAGATCCCAACACCGAAAAATCGAACAGATACGCACCACAGCGCACCTCACCTTCTACCATGCAAACCCCAAAATCCAAATCCCTGGCTTATATCATGCCAGATCCTCAACCGATATGTTCCCCCTTATATGCAAACTGGGCTGCCTTTAGCAGTCACTGGGCTCACACACACACTTATACTACATACTGTAAACATTGACATATTCTTAGATGTACCATTTCATTAAGTTAAAATCCAAAAAATCAAACTAAAATCTTTTATCTAAAAAATTCTCTTCATTAGTTTTTTTGTTATTAGAAAATACACAAATTGAACATTTCTTAAAATAGGAACATCCTTAACCTTACATGTGATTTTCTAACAATACAATTCAATAAAATAAACACGATTAGTACACCAACAATAACATCATCAAAGTTCAAAAATATTAATTAGATGGCAGGCGCAAAATCAAGAAAATTTTTTTTTTTTTTCAAAAAAAAATTTTAAATTCAAAAATTTAAATTTATTAAAATATATTCCTTTTTTCAATCTTGAAATTATTTAAAATTATTCCAATTAATTAAAAGCAAAATTAGCTTTATTTCCATTCTAAACGTGTTTAGTATATGACATCACCTATCAGCTGATCCAAACTGGGTCAAGTCAAGAACCTTGACCTACATAAATTATACACAAGTTACATTTGAAAATACATTGCACATCTGTAAAATTCTATCTTTAAACACAAAAACACAATAAAATAAAACATTAAAAATAACAAAATATTATTATAATTAACAATCAAATTGATATTTAAATTATTCAAAATAAACACTTTATAGCTTTACATTTTCAAATTCTATCAAAATTGTCACTGGTTGCAATAAAATTTTATATTTTTACTATAAATCTCTTTATTTAAACATCTTATTCTCCCTTACTTTGGGTGATTTAATTACTCACCATAACTTAACTTGCCACTTGGCCTGTACCCCTTTATAATTAACATTGCGATTATTACCTTAAAATAACCAAATCACATTTAACTTTGGTCAACATCTACACACCCTACATCTTTTAATTTGTGTATAACAATTATAAACATTTTACATTTTAATTAATTGAACTTTTATTAATTAACCATCACTTATTTATCATTTGATTCTATAAAATTCAAATTTATTATTAACAGTCACTTTGCATTATCTTTCATCTCTTATTACCTTTCTACTATGAATTTTCTACTTAACCCTTCACATTTTAATCATTGATTAGTCTGGGTGACACCTGTATTCTCTATGCCTTCAATTGAACAGACATTTATCATCTTACTCCCTTTCTTCTTACTAACAACCACTATTAACAAATTATGACACCAATCTCTCAATTGAAGATATATAATACCTTTCACTAATTCCACTTACCTCTGGCACCGCTCGTCTTTGTACTAGGATGTGTGTTCCCAACCTGGCTATATACATACCTAACCCTTTGCCCCTCCAAAATATCGGCAAACACTCCCTTAAACTACTCTATCACCTGCCACAACGCCGCACGCTGGTTGATCGCCACGCCGCACACTGCTCACACCTTACCACCTCATCCTTACTACAAAATATCATCATCAACAAATATATTTACCATTCACTTTACTCATCTCTCTACATATACTCACTACTACTGTGTCCCTAAATATCTAACACTATTTTTGTGTTTTATCAGTATTTCAAAATTCGTATTCTCTCTAACTCCCCTTTACTTTAATTCTGCTTAACTCACCTGCCTTATTTCATTATCAACCAAAATCTGTCTTTTATTATCTCTCACAAATCATTTGAGAGTCTTACTACATTAAATTACTTTTCACATCATTTGAAATAGCATCTTCAACACATTAAAACCTTATATTTAACATTAATTACCTTGAACGTCAATAAACAATTTAACAGTGACATTTTACTACTGATCAGCTGACATTCCTAGCAAGGTGAACGACCTCACTGCCCTCATTTAACAATTTACACATTATATACAACACATATTTTTTAATAATTCTTATATCTAACATACTACAATAAAATAACACATTGCTAAAATAGAATGAACACAGTATACTGAATGTATGAACCCCTAATTATCAAGGCAGACTACGAGCGTTTAATTAGTGCAAAATGGATTTGTCATTTTTAATTTACAAAATTTAAATTCGTTGCTCATCTGAACAACCACCCAATCCACACACATTATTGTATTTTATGTTGGACTGTAGCGCCCATTTGCTTTCACAAAGACTGCATAGTTGGAGGAATTGGACATCTCCGTGTCTTTGCTTCGGCTTTACATTTTAGCATTTTAGGTATCAACATACCTTCGTTCTATAATTATAAGCCCTTAAAACGGGTCTACCACCTGGCTCTGCTGTCCCTACGTGGACAGAGTGGCAGCCGCTGTTCCATAGTTCCGGGGATTTCCCCTAGTTTCACCCCCCTATTAATTTCTAATATCAACCAATTTCAAGCCAGCTATGGTCAAGGGACTTGATTATGGCCATATCTGACCACTAGCCAAAACCACGATTAGTGCTGGTAAGGCAGTAATCGCCCGAAAAGTCGGGGAAATCAAACTTCACTTTAATGCCTGTTCTATCCATCAATATTCTGTACGGCACGAGAGTCTATCAGGGTACAAATAAAATTGTACAAAAAAGGTGTGCCGTACATTTTCGCCATTTCGGCCTCCGATGGAGGTAACACTCACTGTTACCCCCAACCCATTCCACTATCTACTGGGGCACAGGCCACCCCAGCAATAGCACACTAATAGCTAACTTAAACATTCTACTTTTGCAGTCTCTACATTCCATGATTATCTCACTTCTATGCGCACCAATCTACCCCACAAAATTACCCTTTAATCTTGTATAATAACAAGTTCTTTTATTTATTTTTTAAAATTTTTCACATAGACACTTCTGCAAGTCCAAGCTGTCACTTTTCACTACCATTTTCTTTATGACAAAATAGTAAGTACCACAATGGATCATCTTATACAGCTACATCAAAATAAAATACATTTGTGTTGTTTTCTGAGGGAAAACAATTCCTTGAAGATTTAAGTATTCAAATTTCATACTTTGGGTCGTTTCATTTCACAATTTCTAAAACAAAACTAAAATAGTTCGTGAAGAGAGGAAAAAAAATATACTACCTTTCCACGAAACTATGGGTCCCCCTCCCCGTTCAATGTGTTGTAAGTTTTCAAATTTTGACTAATTTTGGTGGAGCCGGACCATCGTTGCGTTCACCGCCCGAAGGAAGATCCTCCAACCATGGCCTGCCTCCGAGTTCCGAAAACCATGGCCAGGACTGGTAAGATCGTGACCGCCCGAAAATGGGGGAAACTCCCTTCTGTAAACATACAAAATCAAATTAAATTTTATTCACACATTTATAGCAATAATAAACATTGTAAAAATTCTTATGATGACCAATACAATTTCAAATTTGTTGCATTGTGCGTCCCTATTATCTCCCTTGTCTCTCTGTTCTGTAATACATATGAATTCTTCATCTTAACTTCTATTACCTCATACGGTCCTTCATAGAGTAAGAAAAACTTCTTGATCTCTAATGCTCTGTAATATATCTAATATCCTCTCCAGCTCATTCATATCTTCAATTTCTTTTGTCATTAAAGTGGTTTGCACATCTCTCGGTAAGTGTTTACTTACATGTCTAACAAAAGATTTAAATGGTATCTGCGGCTCTAGGTACTTCGCTTCGTTATACAACTTAGTCACGTATATCGTTATATTATTATTATTATTATTATTAGGGTGTCCTACAAAATCGCCCGTTCCCATTATACGGCTTCTTAGTATTTCTTGTTCATCTTCGGTCCAATATTTCCCTTTAAATGCTTTTTCGAATGTCTCATAACAGTCCCATTCTGACCGATGTGCTTCCGCCCACACTACTGAACTACCCCTAAAACATTTAATTATTTTGGTTATTTGCACCTCCCAATTACTATTGTTGAAACGGTTATATTCCCGGGTTTGGTTTATAAATCTCATTGGATGTATTGTTCGGTTTTCATAGCTAAACGTTTCTAACTCAATTTCGTTATGTAAATCTCTAGTTATTATAACCCTTTCAGTAACTCCGGTAAATTTTTTGTTAATTTTCCCCCGTAACTCATTCTTCACACTCATTAAATTATTCTCAATTACAGTACATTTGTCATATACATTACTACTAAAGTTAACTGCGTGGAAGTAGTACCGTCAAGGTCACTCACTTTCACTGCTTCTCCGTGTCACCTCCACGCCCCTCGCCCAGCGTTGTTGCCGGCTAGTACAATGTGTAGCGTTTTAGCAGTGTTACGAAAGCAAATTTCATACATCCACCTTATAGTGCTCGTTTCAAATTTATTTATGCGTATCGCGTAAATGAATTTTTTTATCAGGAATAATTAGTTGTTGGTAACATTACTCAGTTAAATTCTGGGCGCCAGTATTTGAGCTATAAAAATGTGTGTGAGTCGGCAACATATTTTTTGTTGTCGCGTAAATATCTACAGAATTTCTATCTTTGCGTTTCTTCTCCTTCTTTGGCTTCTTTTGTTACGATTTGCAGTTCTCTGAATCTACGATTTATACTGCGCTGGTTTTTCTTATGTTGGAATCTAAAGCTTTTAGCAATACACACCCTAACTTTATGAAGTACCATTAGGTCAGTTATTTTGTGTTTTCCGTACAGTGAACTTACTTATTTAAAGTTTTACTGTTTTCTTCATGGGTGGTTATCCTATAGACTGACAGTTGTCTGAGAACGCTGACCTTGCCTGCTGTTGTCGCTTTAATTTTTTCATACTCACGGTCTTTTCCCTTTTGTAAATGACTCTATTTTTGTTCTCTGCACGGTCGTTCCTAAGCCATATGGTTCGGAAGTTCTGTTAGGTATATGTACACATTTGGTATGCAAATTGCGTATACCCTGTCGACATGTCTTTTCAGTAAATATTGGTGTCTGACACTTTTATGAATGCCTTTGTCATTTTACACTCCCCTCAAAAATGTGTATGTTTACTGGCCGCGCTACTACCTTTCTTCCGTTGCACAAAGTTAAATAGGACTGAGCAACTTCTGTTAACAAATTTGTCGCTGTTGTGTCAAAAGCCAATCCCATTTCAGTTACAGTACTGACTATTATTTATAATACTCATAAGGAATTCTCAGTGGCGGCGCTAACGAAACGGGCCCCCCCCCCCCGCGAAACTAATTAGGGGGCCCTATCCCTATAAAAATGGTTAAATTTTGTATACGTAATAGGGGAAAACACTCAAATGAGTTTCTATTTACGTGTGTTTCACAACAATGGTTTGTGAATACTTTCTCGTCTATCACAAAGCGTTTGCAATTTGCAAAGGATGTTTTACACGTGTACAAACTCTTAAAATTCATTGTTGCTAAATAGACAAAGTTCTATACAAACTATAAAAAAACCAAAATAAAAAGAATGATTTATTTTTACGTCAAAGATTTAAATTCAGACTATGAAACAGTACCGCACACAGAGTGTTAAAAATTTATTATTTAAAAACGAATATCAAAGTAACATTCTAGCTTTTTCAAACATTTAAATTAGTTTGTAACTGAATTTGTAAAATTCTTGAATATACTCTATACAAGTTCTCCTTAAGTCTAATCCAATTCAATAACACTCGAACTCAAGTAATGTACAATATTTACAGATGAGGATCAACCAAAGTTCACTGTTTTCCTAAGCCTAGTCTTCTTTTTTTATAGCTAAGAACTTTTCAACCACTTCGTTGATATTAGTTTTCTGTGTCTCTTCATGCTCAATGCTTAACAGTGCCAAGTCACTCAACCGAGTTTGGGCCATGGTACTTCTTAAGTATGACTTAATTTAAGTTTTGAATAGCTTCTTTCCGCTGTAGCTGTTGTGACAGGTATGGTTAAATAATGCTGCAAAGGTGTAGTTAAGTCTGGGAGGCAACTCATAAGGCAGCTGTTTTCTTCAACCAGTAAATTCATCATTTCTCGAATTCTTTTCTTGTGTACAATTTCTTTGGCCATCAGAGCTTTGAAGGATATTACTTGGTCAGGCAGTGATGTGGAAAGGTCACCAGGATACACATTTACCAGAGCCTTACTTTTCTCCACTATTGTCTCTTGTGAGAAGTTTACTAAATTCTGAGGCGTCAGGAATGAAAACCTATCATCAATGCAACGCAATCCTTCGAATCTCATTTGTAGCTGAGCTATTACAATATCTAGTGTTGCATTGAAAACTTTTACTTCAAATTTCACTGGGTCGTCAATTCTATGGTCAACTGATAATTCAACAAAGAAGCGTTTTACAACTCGTTTACGCTTATTTTTCATGTTACAAGTTATGTCCCATGACTGGGCCAACTGGGGCCCCCCATGAGGGTCGGGCCCCCCGCGCCGCGGGGTCTGCGGGGGCCTTATCGCCGCCACTGGGAATTCTATAGTTTATAAAATAAGGAAAATTTTAATTATAAAATTTGTAAGGACAATTCATAAAATATAGAATTATAAATTTAAATTCTATATTTAAATATTTATAATATATTAATATATGAATAAGGAATTTTAAATTTATTTCATGATGCATTTGTATTTGTTGTTTATAAAATTATCCTTATTTTCTTAAGACATCCAACTCGTTTCACGTTTATACATACGATTATTTTTATGCTACTTGTGCATGTAACGTCTTATAGTATAGTTCTAATTTTTTTACTTAATTATTAATAAGCAGTGCAGGAAATAAAAATAGAATATTTTTCAGAGTCACGAATTGTGCGGTGTCTCTTCAATAATTAAATGGGGCAAGCTTAAGACTTAGGATGCGTATGAAAATTCGTTCAAACAAACTATAGCTGACGCATCGCATTGAATGTTATGTATAAGTTACGGAAATTCATTGTTAATTAATTATTAACAATGTATTAATTGTGATGTAATTATTATTAAGAATTATTGACAATGTATTCTAATGTATGTATTAGAAACTTTCTCCCTGTAAAATTTTACTTAAAAAAATACAGTAAAACACAAGTTAACCTTACATTACACTATCTTACAAAACCAGAACAACTGTGTGATACTCGTAAGATTTTAAAAAGGTTTTTTACTTTAAATAACATTAAATTTTATCTATACAATTTCTGCAGTAGGCATCTATGAACCTTCAAAATGTATCGTTGTTTTTTCAGTCTTCTATTGTCATTGATTTTAGAATGTTCAACAGTTTAAAGCACAAAAATGATTTTAATGGAAGCCTTATTGATAACAACAAAGTAAATATTTAATTTAAAGTCACTTTGTTATATTCTTTACATTAAGTAGGCCTACTTACTAGTGTAGCATTTTTCGGAAGAAAGGGAAACTGTTGCTTAGTGGCAACGCTGTAAGTAAGCGGGGTAACCTTGACGATACTACTTCCATGCAGTTAACTATAGTTTGTAAACTGAATTCATCTATTTCTCTAAGCTTACTTTGTATGGTACTTATTTTACAGTTGGTACTATCTGCATGCTCTGAAATAGCTTTACTTACTGTTTCTATATTTTCTGCTATACTTATTACATTTGACTCAAAATTTTCTAACTGATCTTGTAAAACGGTTGTCTTAATGTCTATTTGTTTATTTATTTCAATTTTGGTTTTCATCTTTATCTGCTTATCTACTGTAGCTAAACATTTATTTTCTATCTCTTTACTTTGTGTCTCTATTTGGTTTTGAACTGTGTTAATTACTGTTTCATTAATTGTATTGATTCTGTCATCTAAATCATTTATTTTAGCATCGTATTTCTCATTAACTATTTCTACTACCTGTTCTTGAATATTTGTACAACGTACATCTATTTCATTGATTCGTCTATCAAAATTAATATTCTGTTTTCTGATTTCATTTTTTACTTCATCAAATTTTACGTTAAAATCATTTTTCTGTTCGTTAAAAAGTGTTTGCATCATTTTCATTATACCATTTTGTTCAGCCCTGTTAGTCGGGACTGGCGTTGAGTGAATAATTTCTCCACTCATAATTTGTGACTCAGTCGCACTTGTCTGGCTTTCATTTACACTGTCAGTTATGCTGACATTCTCGTTATCTGCCATTTTAAAAAATTTTGTAAATATTTCTTTCAAAAAAGTATTCCGTGTAATAAATATTACACAATCTTATTATATATAAAATTATTGTACTATTTTCTACCACATTTAGTCACAATATAACCTTACTTTTACGTCTTATCTACTCTTTCAATACCCACTCTGTTTCTGAATTCTGGCTTATTTATATAAATATTTTATATAATGTCCATAGTTCGGGCAGCCATTTGTATAAATACGAATTGATTTATATTTTTTATTAGTTGTTCATAGCTCGTACTTACCAATATTTCGATATTCCTCGGGTCCCAGGGTTCTTTCATAAGCGAGGTCAGAAACAGTGTGAGGTTATGAAATAATTATTCTAACACATTTTGTTTGAAGAGAATTCATGACCTTTTTAATTTTTAAAATATTGACAAATTTTAAAAGATTTTATACATGCTTTCGCATATGAAACAGCATCTTAGTAATTTCTTCTTCTTCTTGTTATTCGTTACATGAGTACAACTTCTATTCTATCTTATGTTACTGGCTTACCTTATTTTTACGATATCGATATCAGACCGCCCAGTCTGCATTTTACACACCCACACACACACAAGATTACAAAACCCTTAACATTTTAAAAAATACCCCTCCCTGCCGGCACGTGGTGATCGCTCGAGCACTTATCTTCTCATTTTAGGATTTGATAATGTGTCCGAATTAACTGTTGACGTTCTTTAGTTGAGTCTGCACTTCACTGCCACATAACTGTTAATGGAAAACTTGAGTTTTAATATTTGAACTTAGAAATTTTTGACGAGCCCCTTTGGGCAATACCTGATCAAGTAGAGTCTCTAGGCGAACTGCGCAGAGCTGCTATATGTTCGCGGCCAACTCAATTTCATCTTTCTGGGTGGAAACCAAGGCCTCATGGTTCGTGTCGCTTGTTAATTTCTACCGTATTTTAACCATGCAAGTGTTTGGGTGCTGTTCGTATATGATATTGGTACAGCACTGGCTGACGTCACGACATAGGCGGGACTTAGGCTTTACATCCGGCAGCATGGTAAACTAAGTGAACAGAAATTGTTTCTCTTAGCCATCTTTTGTGTTTCACACCGGCGTCAGTCCACGCGCATGGTTGTGTAACGCGCTCCGACGTACTTCCACACACTCACAAAGTTCTTAGAAACTGAGGTGGGTGCATTCCTGGTTAGCGATTGCACAACTGTTGAGATGTATTTCGCCTTTGTTACAACACTGGTATTACCATACAACACGTGGCCTGGTCACCGTTGGAAATAAACTTTACAAATATTTTCATAAATCCCCAAAATTTTGATAAAACAAAACCCCATGTATTTGTCACGTTACAACTGTTGGTAATCGGAAAAAGCAAGCAACCAAGATGTTTAAAGAAGTGAAGTCTTTAGAAACCGACTACGAATACAATAAAAAGTCATGGATGACGAGTGAGATTTTTGAGAAATGGATAGTAAACTTTGACAAAAAACTGATGACAAAAAAGAAAAGTGGTTCTTTTTGTTGACAATTGTCCGGCACACCCTCCTTTTGTGGCAAAAAAGTTAACAAACGTGAAGCTGGTTTTTTTCCCTCCAAACACATCTAAACTACAACCTATGGACCAGGGAGTAATAAAAAATCTCAAAATGCTTTACCGAAAACAGATCCTCAAGAGGCTCATTTTTGCATTGGAAAACAACAAACCTATTGATGATGCGATTAATCTCAGACTGTGTATATCAGAGGTAGCAAAGGTGTGGCAAAATTATGTAGCAGAATCAACAATACAGAATTGTTTTATAAAAGCTGGCTTCCCTCAAAATACTGTTGTGGAAGAAGTTACTGCACTGCCACAACTTGAGGATTGTTGGAACCAGTTACAGTCAACTGGCGCAATAGATCAAGACATATCACTCGATGAATTTTTCAGTGTCGACGAAGACGTTATTGTTGCAGAATATCCAACGGACGATAACATTTTAAGTTCATTAAAAGATAGTGAAGATTTAGGTGAAGACAATGAGGCAGAAGAAATTGAAGTTCCTAAACCTTCTAAGAAAGAAATGATGGCAGCATTTGAAACAATCCGTCGAGGTCTTCAATCGGAAGAATATGTGCCTGATAATATTTTCCAGTCGCTCAACAAATGTGAACACTTTTATGAGGAATCTGCATCAAATTTTGTTCAGAAAGACATTCGAAATTATTTTACGACCAATTAATAAAATACAGTATTACTCATTTAACACGTAAGTTCCTACTTTTTTAAATACAAACAATTTTTTAAAGTAAATAAATAAATACTGTACTGTACACTAAATACTTCACTAAATACTTTTTATTAAATAAATACAGTAATTTTTATTAAATAAATGCTTACGGTTTTCATTTATTTATTACCAAAATGTCGTTTTAATAGTATGGAGACTGTAGCGGGTCAATTTTTGGGTATTTCTTATTTTAACCGTATGGGGCATGTACATTTTTATTTCTTTCATTTTGGGCGGACTTGTAAAAAAGAAGTTGTGAAAATTATGATGTAACGAAATTCATTCCATGGTGTAATAGACCTGTGTTAAGAAACAGTTTGAAACAAAGAAGTAAGGCGCAGTTGTTGTCAAGTAATGCGGCGAAGAATTTACCACCCTAAAAATTCGCAGAAATCTGTACTGGTGTGGCAGTGCGCACACGTCACTACTCGCGTAGGAGCGCATACCCAAGCGATGTTGGAAAACCAAGATGGCTAGAGAGAATAATATTCATCGCCTTCTCCAAAAAACTTTGCGGAAGTGCTGCTTTAAGTCCCACCCACTTTTATGACATTAGCCAGTGCCTGGTTGAAATCGTCTGCTATCGTCATTCCAACAACTACATGACTAGCATGAGTCGAAACTGTGACGACTACATACAAGGCATTGATGTCCGTCGTCTTGACTAAAATGCTCCTGGAGTGGGGAACTGAGAGACGCAGGCAGTCTGGGGTCGACTCTCGCCTGTGCTGGCCGCCCGTCAACCGGGCTCAGAAACAAATTTTTTTTTTTAAACTGATATAACAGTGAAATAGCTGAAAAAGTTTATGTGACCGCGGTCGGGGAAAAATGTAAAACAACATTAAACACCTTTTGGACATTTCACACGAAATTAGAAAAGAAATGGATGTGCGCGAAGACCACGTGGCCGGGGGTTATTTCGTCTATTGAAAGTGTAAGGGTTGGGGTTTTATAAAGGTATGGGGTATCAAATAAATTAAAATTAATTTAAGTAAAAATGGCAGGCTGGGCTCTCTTGTTTAATGTATGTAAGTAGTAGAAAATAAGAATAGTACGTAAGACGTAATGATTACACAACCTGTAAAACCATAATATTTTTAAAGTATGTAAAATCTATATTTGGAGGAAAAGTAAAAAATTCAAATCTGTCAAATGATTTTAAAAATAAAAGGAAAAGTTAAATTCTCTTCATTCAAAATGGGTATTCAGAATTATTTCGTAACCTCACACTGTTTCTGATCTCGCTTATAGGAGAACTCTGGGGGGACCCTTAGGAACAAAGGTAAGTAGAAGTGAATTAAATGTATAAATAAGAATGTTTTTATACAAATGGCGCCCGAACAGGGACAT
Organism: Magicicada septendecula; assembly: GCA_034769895.1. Taxonomy (NCBI): domain Eukaryota; kingdom Metazoa; phylum Arthropoda; class Insecta; order Hemiptera; family Cicadidae; genus Magicicada; species Magicicada septendecula. The sequence goes on along the minus strand of CM068373.1, from coordinate 158,417,572 downwards.
TATATAAAATAATTATATAAATAAGCCAGAACTCAGAAACAGAGTGGGTAGCGAAAGAATACAAAATACATAAAATAAGGTTATGTTGTAACTACACATGGTAGAAAATTTTTACAATAATTTTAGATATAATATGAATATGTAATATTTATTATACGAAAACATTTGTGAAAGAAATAGAAATATTTAAACAAAAGTTACAATGGCAGATAATAACGAAATAATAAAAATGATGCAGGCGCTTTTTAATGCACAAAATAGTAAGTTCGATGAGAAATTTAGTAACCTAGATGAGAAATTTAGTAACCTTGATGAAAAATTTAGCGAACAGAAAAATGAAATTAGAAATGTCCAAAATAATCTTAACGTGCAATTTGATGAAGTGAAAAAAGAAATTCAGGAACAAAGCTGTATTTATGATAAGAAATTGAGTGAGTTAGAGACTCGGTTAGGCGAAATAGCATTAGAAAATGAGAAAGTCATAGACAAATTAAAATCAAACAAAGATAACGGGGTAAGTAGTAGTGTAAATGATAATTTAAATAATGAGTTGACAAGTAATAACAATGATAAGACAAATAAAAATGTGGTGTTAGAAAATGATGGTGTAGATGTTGAGAGTGATAACGTAATTGTAGAAAGAGTAGAAGTTGATAATGAAATGTTAATGTGCGTGTATGAGTTAGAGAGAGAGAGGAGAAATAATGTTGTAGTAGAGTGGGGACAGAGGGGAAATTTTCCTTTTATTATTTACGATGATTTAATGTGGTCACAAGAGTTTTTGAAGGGCAAGGTTCCCGTGTTAGTAGAAGATTTGAGTTTATTTTATTTGTATAAGTTTATACCCTCTGTCGGGAGTAATATTGAAGGTATGAGATGGTGTTATGATGAGAGAGATTTAAATAGAGAATTGTGTGTTGAGAGAGAGATAGAATTATATGATTTAAAGAGAGATTATGGTGAGTTGAAAGAAATATTAGAAGTGTATTTAAACAAGAATAATTTAATTGATGAAAAAGTAACTAACCCGATATTGGAAATATTTACTGACGGAGATTTAACAGAAATACTTAACTTAGACTTGGTGAATGATTATTATGGTATAACGGATAAATTGAAATTGTTTGGTTATGACACACCAGACAACAATATGTATGTCAATATAATTGAACAGTGCTATACGAAACCAAGATTAATCTTTGACGATGGAGGGTAGACTGTAAAACAATAAAAGACAATTAAACATTATGTTTTATGGTTTGTTGACATGGCAGAATGGGACAATGAAGTGCGGAAAACTGAACAATAATTAAGAGTGTGTAAATAAAATATAGTGAATTTATAGGTGTGTATGCAAGATGAATGTTGTGATAATAATATTGAAATATTTGCAATTTAAATAAACAAATAGAATTAATTTTGAAAACAGTAATTTAATAATAACAGTTGTTGATGGTAATGAATTCTGTATTCTTAATAATTAATTTAATTAAAACAATTGATATATTTTAAATATTTTAATTGATTATGTAAATGTTAAGTAATTAATTTTTTTTCTGAATGTAAATTATTTTACGAGATGGAAATTTGGAAATGAATGATAAATTATTTAATTTAAACTAATTTTGTGTGAATGTTTCAGAGATGGTGGTGATTATGTTTTGTGCACATATCATGTTAAATGGATTGTAAGTAGAAAAAATTCTATAATCATGTATAATAAAAAATGTTTACAGGTGTAATTGAGATTCTAATTCAGTAATAAGATGTTATTTGGAAATAAGTTTGTTCAAGTAATATGATAATTAAAAAATTTTAATAATAAATGAAAAATGATATTTAATGATTATTAATAATAAATTTTGAAAATTTTAAGAAAGTTAAACGGTAAAAGGTTATGAATGGGTTAGACGATTATTGATGCAAATATTATATGATAATGTATACAAAAATTTAAGTAATTTTCAATTGTAATTAGCTATTAAGTGGCTATTAAGGGGGTGGCCTGTGCTCTCTTAGATAGCGAAATGGGTTGGGGGTAGCAGTGAGTGTTACCTCCATCGGAGGCCAAACTGGCGATAAATGTGCGGCACACCTTATCCGTGTAAAATAAAAATTTTACACACAATACTAAATAACGTGTCGCACATAATGAGATTGATGTGAAACAGGCAGTGAAATAAAAGTTTAGATTTCCTCGACTTTTCGGGCGGTTACTGCCTTACCAGCACTAACCGTGGTTTTGGCTAGCGGCCAGCTATGGTCATACCAAGTCCCTTGACCATAGCTGACTTGAAATTGGTATATATTTGAAATTCAATGGGGGGACATTAGAGGAAATCTCCGGAAACTATGGAACAGCGGCTGCCACTCTGCCCGCGTGGGGGCAGCAAGACCGGTGGCAGATCCGTTTTAAGGGTGTATAATTATAGAACAAGAACATTATGATGTTCCCTACTTTAAAACTTAATAGCGGAAGCAGAGACACGGAGAGGTAAAACCCTGCTCCAAAATATACAGTCTCTGTGGAAGCGAATGGGCGCCACAGTCCAACATAATCTGAAATAGTGTGTGTGGCTGGAAGGTGACGCAAAGGAGTCACGAATTTAAAGTTTATGACATAAAAGTTGTTTAAATATGACATAAAAGATGCTTGTGCTCTGTCCACATAATTATATGCTCGGACTCGTAATATAAGATTCATACTATAATTTTAAAGGTATCATTTTATTGTTGTGTGTTAGATATAGTTGTTGATAAGATGTATTTTATTATGTGTGTATTTTTTTCTAAGCCAATAATTAGACGCCTGGCAGGCAATCAACATAATAGAAGTAAGTGTTGATAATGTATTACATGTAATTGTACAATTTTGAAAGGTATTTATGGTGTTTTTATTATGTTAGGATATCAGCTGATCAGCAATACCATGTCGCTGGTATATTGGTTTGTAAATGTTACAAGTAATTAATGTTTAATGTATTACAGATATTTTGAAGTAAAGACAAAAAGGATATGAGAAATAAAATAACAATAATTTATGCAAATTAATAAAAGATAATTCATGGGTGATAAATGTTTGGTGGGACATGTAGACCTGTCCAAATTGAATTAAAAGTTGAGGTGAAATGATAGAGATGAATATGAGGTAATGTTGTTTCTGAGTTAATGTAATATAACAGAGTTGGAGAAGTGTTGATGTTGACACAGTAGTAGTGAGTATATATAGAGATGAGTAATGTGAATGAGATTTAAACATATTTGTTGATGATATTTTGTAGTAAGGGTGAGGTGGTAAGGTATGAGCAACGTATGGCGTTGTGGCGAGAATAGAGTAGTTCGCGTGAGTGTTTGCCGATATTTTGGAGGGGCATTGGCTCGTATGGTTATAGCCAGGTAGCCAATGCGTTCCAGGTAGGGAACACACATCCTAGTACAAAGATGAGCGGTGCCAGAGGTAAATTGAATTTAGAGTGTTTTGATAGAGATGGGTGTCAGGTAGTAAAAGTTAATAGTAGAGTCAGAGGGAGAAAGTTTATATATGCATACAGATCAAATACAGAAAAATGAGAATAAATAATTTACATCACCCACAGTAGACTAAAGTAAGTTTGTCAAATAGAAAGAGAGATTCATGATAAAGAATATACAATTGTTTATTTTTTTCAAACCAGTGACAGAATTTTGATGAGATTTGAAAATAATGTAAAGTCAAGAATTGTTTATTTTAAATAATTTAAATGTCAACTTGATTATTATATTAATATTTTGTTCATTTTAAATATTTTATTTTATTATGTTTTGTGCTTGGAGTTAGATTGTTACAGATGTTTAATGTAGGTGCAGAGAGTATACGTAACATATGTAGGTCAAGGGTTTTGGACTTGACCTAGTTTCGATCAGCTGATGAGGTCATACACCTACTAAGCTTGTATAGTAGGAATCCAATTTTAATTTGTTTGTTTGATTAATTCAAACCAATATTTGAATAATTTTAATAAATATGTTATTTAATAAATAAATTTAATAAATATTTAATGAATAAATTTAAATTTTTTTTTTGAATTTTAAATTTTGAAAATTTTTAATTTTTTTGGGGAAAAAAAAACTTGATTTTTCGCCTGCCAGCGAATGACTGTTTTAGATAATGATTTTTTTTATTATGTGTGCATTAACCATGTTTCTTTTATTGTATTGCATTATATTGGTAGACTATAAGTGATTCTCCTGTTAGAATAAGGATGTGTTTATATTAGTAGAAATGTCTAGGTTAAGTCATGTTAAAGAAAAAAAAAAAAAAAAAAGAAAAAGGAGGAAGAGAATTTTTTGATAAAAGATTATTTTTTTTGACTTTTGAATTTTTTTTAAATTTTTGATAAATTTTAAAAGAAAGTTTTATTTTTTATGTGTTATGATAACCTGTAACGTGAGTGTGTGTGAGCCCAGTATCTGCTAAAGGCAGCCCAGCTTGCATAAAGGAGGGAACACATCGGTAGAGGATCTGGGATAATTTTAGCCAGGGATTGAGGATTTTTGGGGGTAGCATGTTAGAAGGCAAGGCGCGCTGTGGTGCGAGTCTGTTCGATTTCTCGGTGTTGGGATCTCTTACGGAGAAGTCCAGTGATCTCGTTCAGATGAGTCCATGGTCGCTGAGCCAGGGGGGTCGTGTACCCATGAGATTAAGAACCAGGGGGTTGTTGGCACCAGTTCCTCACCGGTCCTCTTCGGGGTTTGTTGATGAGATTTCTTCTGTTGTGAACAGCAGAATTCTCATCGAGGGGGTATTGTAGCGGGTCAATTTTAGGGTATTTCTTATTTTAACCGTATGGGGCATGTACATTTTTATTTCTTTCATTTTGGGCGGACTTGTAAAAAAGAAGTTGTGAAAATTATGATGTAACGAAATTCATTCCATGGTGTAATAGACCTGTGTTAAGAAACAGTTCGAAACAAAGAAGTAAGGCGCAGTTGTTGTCAAGTAATGCGGCGAAGAATTTACCACCCTAAAAATTCGCAGAAATCTGTACTGGTGTGGCAGTGCGCACACGTCACTACTCGCGTAGGAGCGCATACCCAAGCGATGTTGGAAAACCAAGATGGCTAGAGAGAATAATATTCATCGCCTTCTCCAAAAAACTTTGCGGAAGTGCTGCTTTAAGTCCCACCCACTTTTATGACATTAGCCAGTGCCTGGTTGAAATCGTCTGCTATCGTCATTCCAACAACTACATGACTAGCATGAGTCGAAACTGTGACGACTACATACAAGGCATTGATGTCCGTCGTCTTGACTAAAATGCTCCTGGAGTGGGGAACTGAGAGACGCAGGCAGTCTGGGGTCGACTCTCGCCTGTGCTGGCCGCCCGTCAACCGGGCTCAGAAACAAATTTTTTTTTTTTAAACTGATATAACAGTGAAATAGCTGAAAAAGTTTATGTGACCGCGGTCGAGGAAAAATGTAAAACAACATTAAACACCTTTTGGACATTTCACACGAAATTAGAAAAGAAATGGATGTGCGCGAAGACCACGTGGCCGGGGGTTATTTCGTCTATTGAAAGTGTAAGGGTTGGGGTTTTATAAAGGTATGGGGTATCAAATAAATTAAAATTAATTTAAGTAAAAATGGCAGGCTGGGCTCTCTTGTTTAATGTATGTAAGTAGTAGAAAATAAGAATAGTACGTAAGACGTAATGATTACACAACCTGTAAAACCATAATATTTTTAAAGTATGTAAAATCTATATTTGGAGGAAAAGTAAAAAATTCAAATCTGTCAAATGATTTTAAAAATAAAAGGAAAAGTTAAATTCTCTTCATTCAAAATGGGTATTCAGAATTATTTCGTAACCTCATACTGTTTCTGATCTCGCTTATAGGAGAACTCTGGGGGGACCCTTAGGAACAAAGGTAAGTAGAAGTGAATTAAATGTATAAATAAGAATGTTTTTATACAAGACCTATACATGATTTTTTTAACAAATTCCAGTGCTTTTCCTAACCTACGAATAATAATAAGAAACAGGTTTCTGTATATCGAAATTTCTATATATCGAATTTTTTCTTAGGAACCATCAAATTCGATATACGGAGGTCCTGTATATAATTAAATGCAAACAGCAACAGCGTGAAGAATCCCAAAAGTGTTTAGTATTAGTCGCCAATCGACTACTTGTAAGTTTTTTATTATAATGAATTGACTGTAGAAATGTTCCAGCAATCATTTTCCTGAGCAGACGGTACATCCCTCTGGTCTCAGAAAGTGTAAGGTGTAATGGTACAGAATTGTGTGATCCCATAGTTTTAATTTAAATCAGTTTTAATTTTCATTTGTCAGCTTCCACCTGTGAGGTGCCTCAGTGTAATACAATGTTAGCATAAACAACTGTCTAGACATATTATGCAACAGCTTGCCAGCAGTCTCCCTTGTGAAACAGTATGCAGATTGTCACCACAGAAGCAACAACAGACAGTAAAGTGTAGCATACAGCTTGCTAAATAAAACGGTGGCCTCGGGTGCAAGATAGGCCGTAATTTATATTCGGCCTATCTATTAAAGGATCTCATAGAAGTTATAAAAGTGTATAAACAGTGTAGAGCGCGGTCAAATAATTAAAAACATATAAGAGCTCGAGTCCCGTACGTCGGCCGACTTTTGTTGTGAAGCTATCCGACAAACAAGTCTGGAAAAGTAAAAGTCGTAATCGCAAACTAAAGTGAATTAAATAAGACGGAGTGTGTAGCGGTAGTGTGGAAGATTATGAACTGTGGGAATAACATTAGTGACCAGAAACAGCCAACAACACAAGGTGGTGATGGAACTGATTAACGCCGTGGGTTGTTAAGTATTCTACGTAACCCGATCAGAACTATTCCCTAAACATAGACATTAAATATAAACACAGAATTTTAATTAAGTACACAACCAATTGATTAAGTACTCATGTCTTAGTTTTTTGTATTGAAACTGTAATGTAAAGATAAATTGAAAGCAAACACTGCATTAAAGAAAGCTAGTTGTTTTAGAATATAAAAATTGGTGTTAGAAAAATTATTTTGAAACGTCAACCCAAGTAACCTTGTCTGAGTTGATTTTCGTCTGTACGACCTTGGAAAGAGAACCCGAAGGTAAGATAAAATATTATAAATATCAATTAAAATTAATTGAGTAGTTTCATTGGCACCGAACAAGGGACTCGAAGAGTATTTTATTATTTGAAATAAGTAATATTGTTTCATTGGCGCCCGAACAGGGACTCGAGTGTAATTTGTTATTACATTCGCCAGACCTAATTAAGCTGCAGAACGGGTTATTTGAGAGGGAGGACGTTTTGGTAAATTACATGAACATAGTGAAATATTAAAAGGGTTAAGTTAATATTGGATAAGATTAAAATTCCTATGTAACATTTTATAAACTTATAAAAAATGGCAGGGAATAATGACGATGTCAATGAAATAACGAGTGTTGACAATTGTGACGAGTCAAATGTTATGAGTAATTTTGAGATACATTCGACTCCAAGTGCGAGTCAAGATAAAATAATAGAGCTAAATATAACAGATGAAACAAATATAGCAGAGGATTCGGGAGTCCAGTTGACTCCAACATCAACAAAAGGTAGTAACAAATTAGACAATGATATAATGAGTGTTATACTAAATCAATTTGAGAAAATGAACAGTAATTTTAACAATAAATTTGATGTACAGAATAGTCATTTTGACAATAATGACATAAAATTTAATGAATTTAACAGTAAATTTGACACTAAATTTGAGGAACAGAGTAGACAGTTTAACGAACTTAAGATTGATATTAATGAGGTCAAAATTAAGTGTGAGAGTAACTTTAACGAATTGAAATACGAATTAAGCAAAATAAATGAAATATGTAGTGAAACAAAAAGAAAAACAGATGAGTTAGGAGAGTGTGTGTGTGTGGTAGACAGTAAAACAAACATGTTAGAATCTAACCAAAATGAACTTGGACAACAAGTAATAAATGACAATTTAAAAAGCTTTACAAGTAAAGCGGGTAATAAATTTGAAAATGGGGTATCAAAAAGTGATACAGTAGATGATATTGAGAATAGAAATGTAGTTGGGGTTAGAGTATTTAGTGATCATAGTGAAAGGGAGTATAGAGGTGGTTTAAATGAAGAGAGTGTACAGAGGGCAAAATTTTCCCGTGGTGTGGTTGTGGGTGAAGAAAATGCTTCACGAGTGTATTTGGGAGACGTATGGTCTACAAATAATTGTCCTTTGATTTTTCGTACATCTGGTAAGGCCAGGATGTGTTGTAACAATGTTGTGTTGCCCTCTGTGTGGAATGAGAATGTGAAATGTTGCGAGGAATGTTGTGATGAGAGAGAGAAAGAGTTTGAGTGGTTCAAGTTAAATAGAAGTTATAAAGAGTTGATAGAGAATATGAATATTAAGAGAATTATAATAAACAATGTAAACTTACCCTGTGTAGCAGTAAACACTGAGTATATTGTAGTTGATGATAATAAACATTTACCTGTGGGGAGAAGTAGTGTACTTGTAGTAGCAGAATATTGTAATAATGACGTAATGGTAATAACAAACACTGATGGAGACTTTATAAAAAATACTAATGCAGATTTGATTTATGATAAGATAATTATGGGGGGTACCCCTATATATTATTATTTTGGTACAATGGAAAAAATAAGTTCTTATGGTTATAAAACAAAAAACAGCCGTATGTTGTGTATCAGCAAAATTGAAAAGTGTTATGTGCAGAAAAGACTAATTTTTGATGATGGAGGTTGAATATAAACCCAATGAATGGACAGTTTTAAATATTCTAGTTTATGGTAATGACCTGGCTGCTTTAGGTATTGAAGTGTGGTACACAAGAAAATTATGACGAAAATTTGTAAATAAATAAATGTGTTAATGCCAAATGTATTGTGTTAAGGCTATATTGTCTAAATGTAGATTATAGTTTATGTAACAATGTTTATAGTATGTTACAATAATAATAATACTTTATTTTGCCAATTAATAATAATTAATAAGAGGTAATAATGAATTTAATTTGGAATTGTGTTTGCATTAAAAGTGTTTTAAATACCGTAATCAAAGTCGAACGGTTCTGATTGAAGTTAAAATGAAGTTAAACAAAAAAGGTCAATTTTATTAATGAAGCAAAATTAACTCTGTTTTGAATTGTAACAAATAAGTGATAAATATGTTAACTAAAAGATTTATAGAAATTGAAAGTTGAAGTATATGTGTCAGTAATGGTAACCAGAATGTTTAGACTGTGTGAGTGTTTATAACAGTGTTTATAAAACAAGTCTTGCAGACCATTGTTAATGTAAACAGGTGTGTTGTGTGTTGTGACTAATGTCTACAGTCATGCTGAGTTGACAATAACAAAAATGTTGTACTCTAATGAATCATTGCCAGTAGTAAAATCTTATTATGAAACAAAAGAAATGTAAGATGTGTTGAAATGGAGGTAGCTTTTTATTGTAATACAATTAATATTTTGCTTTGAACAAATAAGATTGAAATAATGAGGTAATTACTGTAACTCAGAGTTTGAGAAATTAAATTAAATTAATTGGAGAGATGATTTTTAATAACAAATTTAAAGTTATTTTGACTCAAATTTCAAATGTAATGGTAGGTTAAATAATAATTGATGAAAACAATGATTAAAATATTCATTTAAAATTGAAAACTAAAGGAAATGTTGGGCTGAGATAGTGTTTGGGAAAATAAGCTGTACATATAACTGTTCAGGTAAACCTTTATAAATGTCAATCCATATTTTACGTTTAACTGTAGATTCCCCACCTAAGTGCGGCCATAACCTCACCGGATCATGACTGTGAAAGTAGTTAATTGTAACAGATCATAAATTTTACTTGATATAACCGGCTTGTGGTTTGTTTTGTTTTGTTAACCCGGTGGTTTGTTAGACTTAGTAGGGGGGTTATTTTTTGGGAGAATCTACCAAATTTTGGAACAGGGCTACTTTCACCCAGATAGGGGTGGTAGTCCATTAGGGGCGTATCATTCACTAGTAGTAAGTGCAATACTGAATTTTATTGTAACGCCGAAGCAAGGATGGGGTGGAATAAAAGAAAAAAATTCCACCCCTTCCGCATCAGTCCTTGTGGAAGCAACTGGGCGCTACAGTCCAGGGGGGGTAATAGTGAGTGTGGATTAGGGGGTGACCCAGTTACAGGTCACGAGGGAGATGTGATTACGGCTAGATTGAGGTCTGCAAGGGCCAAGAAGTCTAGTGCTGCACACAGTAGATTGTAACGGGTATCAGGGGTTAAGAGACTATTAGGGGGGTTGAAAAGAAAAAAAAAAAATTTTTTTTTGGTATTTTGTATAATCAATGTTACGTTGGAGGAGTAATAATATTGTGAACATTATTCCATTTGTATGAAATTTATATGATTAAACTGTAAGTAGATAGTAAGTTTATATTATCAATTTTAGACCAAGCCAGTACTTTGCAAATAAAAGAACCAGTATGTCTAAGAGGAAACCAATCAGTTGTGGATATGGAGTGATGGAAGGCCGTTCGTTAATTTTTTAATTAAATGTTACAGAGCCAGGTGATACTGTGGCGGGCATCTGTACGAGCTTATGGTGTTGGGATCTCGAGTAGAGAAGTCCAACAAGAGCGGATGGGTGCTGCCACAGTCACCAGACTAGGGGGGTAAGTACCCATGATTTTAGTAAAGAGTTCAGGAGGGTTGTGGCGCCATATCCTCACTGATCCTCTTAGGTTTTAGGCAATAAGAGTTTGTATGCTTCGGCATACAATCTCTTATTGGGGGGGTATTGTAACTGTACAGAATTGTGTGATCCCATAGTTTTAATTTAAATCAGTTTTAATTTTCATTTGTCAGCTTCCACCTGTGCGGTGCCTCAGTGTAACACAATGTTAGCATATGCAACAGCTTGCCAGCAGTCTCCCTTGTGAAACAGTATGCAGATTGTCACCACAGAAGCAACAACAGACAGTAAAGTGTAGCATACAGCTTGCTAAATAAAACGGTGGCCTCGGGTGCAAGATAGGCCGTAATTTATATTCGGCCTATCTATTAAAGGATCTCATAGAAGTTGTAAAAGTGTATAAACAGTGTAGAGCGCGGTCAAATAATTAAAAACATATAAGAGCTCGAGTCCCGTACGTCGGCCGACTTTTGTTGTGAAGCTATCCGACAAACAAGTCTGGAAAAGTAAAAGTCGTAATCGCAAACTAAAGTGAATTAAATAAGACGGAGTGTGTAGCGGTAGTGTGGAAGATTATGAACTGTGGAAATAACATTAGTGACCAGAAACAGCCAACAACACAAGGTGGTGATGGAACTGATTAACACCGTGGGTTGTTAAGTATTCTACGTAACCCTATCAGAACTATTCCCTAAACATAGACATTAAATATAAACACAGAATTTTAATTACGGGGTTTTAAAAAAAAGAATAAAAATAAAAGAGTATGAGTGAGAGAGCGTTGCAAAGTGCTGGTTAAGTTATTTGTAAATTGCGTTATTGTTAAGTCATTTTAATATGCGTTTAAACCAATTGAATAAGTACTCATGTCTTAGTTTTTTTGTATTGAAACTGTAATGTAAAGATAAATTGAAAGCAAACACTGCATTAAAGAAAGCTAGTTGTTTTAGAATATGTGCTACTACGTTTTATACGGATTACAACATTCTAATTTTATTCCACCTACCTTAAATTCTGTCCAGGATCCCAACACGAACTGTGGATGCAAGTATGATTACAAGGTTACGCTAATAACTTGCGCAACTCTCATTTAGGATAAAACCATCAATATTTTATTACTCTCTTTAAATCAATCATTTCTTTCCAGATATTTAATACGGGTACAAAACTATTTCTTTGATTATTAGCAAAACCATAATATTAAAATACAAATACAAATTAACATAAACATATTATATTTATGAAAGCTGCCCAGCCTGCTCACTCACACATAATTCCATTTTCAAGCCCCCTTTAAATATAAATACGCCCCATTTTATTCAAGATTAATACATATACCCCTGCCGGCAACGTGGAGTCTCCCCGACTTCGTGGTGCATCACTCAAAATTTTAATCTGTATGTCCGAAAACAATTCATGATGTCACTTTCTTCTGAAAACCGCTCACTACCGCATCTTGACAAAAACGGCACTCACTTTACTGGATGTTGAAATTTATTAATAGGCCCTGTTTGGCCGGCTGCCTGCACAGGCAAGCGTCAGTAAGAGACTGGCAATTGCGTTCTCTAAGTCCCCTCTACTAATTTCGGTCGGACAAGGCGGAAACCAATGCCTGGTACTTTTTAGTCATAGCGGTGGCACATTCAACAAGTGCAATCTCCTGGGTGCTGGACGTTGACGATATTTAGTGTTCACTGGTCGACGTCACAAATGTGGGTAGGACTTAATTTCGTTTCCGTCGTTTTGAGACCACGTGCGAACAAAACCTTCGTCTCCAAGCCATTTTGTTTCAAACAACTCGGCGTCGTTTAGGCGCTCCGCAGATGTTGGTGCTTGCGCATTTGTGTGTGTCACACAATCGCAACGTTCTAAGAATCGTCAACCCACACATTCCATTGCATTGGCATCACCTCACAAGTCCTTTGTTCTAACTACGCTTCATTTGAACACGTGGCTGTCCACACAGATGAAACCGAATTCAACAATATTTTAATAAAATAAAAACCCAAATTTAATAAAATAAAAAGCCCCCCTTTTGCCCCGTTATAATACCCCCCAATGAGAGTTCTTCTGCCGAAACAGAAGAAATTTCATTGCTAAACCCCTAAGAGGATCGGTGAGGATATGGTGCCAACAACCCCCCATTAGTTCTTATACCTCATGGGTAAACTACCCCCCTGGCTTGGCGACTATGGCCACATCTGAACGAGATCACTGGACTTCTCTCTCCGAGATCCCAACACCATAAAATCAAACAGACACGCACCACAGCGCACCTAACCGTCTAACAAACTACCCCCAAAATCCAAACCCTTGGTCTTATACCATGCCAGATCCTCAACCGATATGTTCCCCCTTTTCATGCACACTGGGCTGCCTTTAGCAGTTACTGGGCTCGTACACACACCTATAATTACTACATCCTAGCAAAAAATTTATTCTTACATTCAAAAAATCTATTTAAGTTGAAATCAAACTGCTCTATCTCCATTACTTTCTTCAAAATCAAAAAATAAAATTTTTTTATCTGAATTGATTAATTATCTTCGTTACTATTAGTAATTAGAAAAACAAATAAACTGCACATTTAATTAAAACATTAACTCCCTTATCCTAACATTTGATTATACATATATCCTACACAATATAATTCAATAACACTATTGATACACATAAACAATAATATAATCAAAATTCAAAACATCAATTAGATGGCAGGCACAGAGAATAATTTTTTTTTTTTCAAAAAAAAAATTAAATTTATTAAAATATACTTTTCAGAAAATTTAAATTTATTTAAATCAATTAAACAACAAAGTTTGCATCACTTCATTGCCCAAACAGGTCTAGTTTATAACATCAACCATCAGCTGATCAAACTGGATCAAGTCCACAACCTTGACCTACATAGGTTATACATAGGCTACATCAGACAATACATTAAACACCTTTAAAATTGGTTACCTTCAAACATGATAACATAATAAAATATGACCTTTAAAATTAACATAGTATTATTATAATTAACAATAAAATTGACATTTAAATTACTCAAAATTACACATTTTACCACTTTACTTTATTCTCAAATTCTATTAAAATTGTCACTTGTTTCAATTAAAACTTTATATATATATATATATATATATATATGTTTTTTTTTACTATGACTCTCTTTCTTTAATATTCTCCATCTCTATTAATGTGGGTGATTTAATTATTCATACTACTTGATTTACCACTTGGGCTGTATACATTTATAATCTGCCCCCCTCTGACTTTAATATCACTAACAGCTTTAACTAATATGACACCCATCTCTATCAAAAACATCTATCAAACAATCTCTAAACCCACTTAATACTCAACTCAATTCGCATCATTCTACCCTTATATAAAAAAAATACTCTCTACCCCTTTGTACTCAGGATGTGTGTTCCCCCCCCCAAAGCTCATTCCCTTATCTGGTCCCTGGACTCTACCTAGGCGACCCTTTCCGGCGCTAAACGGTCCCTTCCCGTCCCAACACCTTTCGTTGCGGACTCCTACCACACCAACCCCTCTTACAAAATTCCCATCAACTCTAATTACTCTCCCAATACAATACTCTCATCTACCACATATCTCCACTTATTTATTACATCAATATATCAATCAATACTCTACATATATTCCCCATAGCTACTGTGTCACCATTACATCTCACATTCTACATTACATTAATTCACAACAATAGTATTCTCTCTATTACCCCTTTAAGCTCAACAGGGACTGATCTACATGTCCTAACAAAATATTAATCACCCAAAATCTACCTTTTTTTATTTCTTACACATCATTTAAAGTTCTCAACTATCTCAAATTACTTCCATCATTTTAAATTAAAATCTTTTAACACATTACCACCATTCTATTCAAACATTAGTTACCTTGGAAATTTACAAACAATTTATACGTGACATTCTACAGCGGATCAGCTGATTTTCTAGGCAAGGTGAATGACCTTGTTGTAACCACATTTCAAAATTATATAAATTACACATTTCATCAATCCTTATCTCTAATGCAACAAATTAATACATTTATAAGACATAATAAACACAGCATAATAAACATCTAAAACCCTATTTCTCATAGCAAGATACAACGATTTAATTACTTCAAGAGCGAATCATCATCTTTAGGTTACAAAATTTTAATTCGTTGCTCCCCTGAGCAACCACCCAGCCACACACACTATTGTTTTTTCTGTTGGACTGTTGTGCCCATTTGCCTCCACAAGGACGGCATTGGTGGAGGAATTTTACATCTCCGTGTCCTTGCTTCAGCGTTACATTGGAAATTATTTGGATATCATCATATCCATGTTACAAATTTATACGCCCTTAAAACGGATCTACCACCTGGCCTTGCTGTTCCTACTCGAACAGAGTGGCAGCCGCTGTTCCATAGTTTCCGGGGATTTCCCCTAATTTCACCCTCCATTAATTTCAAATATAAACCAATTTCAAGCCAGCTATGGTCAAGGTTCTTAATTTATGGCCATAGCTGACCGCTAGCCAAAACCACGATTAGTGCTGGTAAGGCAGTAATCGCCCGAAAAGTCGGGGACATCAACTCTACTTTCAGGCATGTTATCATCATTATTATTATACATGGCACGGCAATCTATCAGGATACAATATAAAATTGTATAAAAGGGTGTCCCGTGTATTTTACGCCATTTTGGCCTCCGATGGAGGTAACACTCTCTGTTACCCCCAACACTTATCGCTACCTACGGTGGCACATGCCACCACTGTACTAGCCACTTAATAACTAAACTAATCCGTCTACATTTGCAGTTCCTGCACTCCCTAAGTATAGCACTTCTATTAACACCACTCAACCCCCCCAAAATTACCCACATATCTTGCCTGACAACAAGTTCTATTTTATTCTACACACTTCTTCATGTCCTATCTCTCACTGGTACTACAAACTTTACAATTATACTTGGTCATCTCTTTACACTAAATAAAATACAGCTACTGATATAAATTTAAATGCATAAACAATCCGAACTATACGACAGTAAAATTTTTACACTTAGGAGGCTAATTCTTCTTATCATTAATGGTGAATCTGTGGCGCTGAAAATGGGGTTTTGCAGCGCCTCAACTTGGAACCAGGGAGACGCACTATGTGAATTCACGTCCCCCTTTTTTTTTCAATCCCTTTATCTCCCATTTATTCAAACCCGCCGTCTCCCTCACTCCAAGCCCAGCAGCCACAAAACTCAAGTTTTTCAGATTACACTGGAACTGCGGTCAGTGGCTAAATTTGGTTTCGCCACTGACACTAAAATTTTAATTTGCATGCACTGCCTTTCATATATATATACATAGCCTCCATTATTTACAAACACTCTGAGGCAGTGCAGGTACGTGACAGGTACACCTAACCGCTGCACCATGAGTGTATAAAAAAAATAATTTGTCACGTACCTTTAGGGGTCCCCCTCCCCGTTCAATATGTGGTGTAAATTTTCAAATTTCTACCAATTTTGGTGGAGCCGGACCATCGTTGTTTCACCGAAGGAAGATCTGCCAACCATGGCCCGCCTCCAATTGCCGAAAACCACGGCCAGGACTGGTAAGGTCGTGACCGCCCGAAAATGGGGGAGGATCCCTTCTGAAAACATCAAACATTCAATTAAAATTCATACCTACATTGATAAATTGTTAAAACTCCTGTGGTGACCAATACAACTTCAAATTTGTAGCATTGTGCGTCCCAACTATCTCCCTCGTCTCTCTGTTCTGTAACACATATGAATTCTTCATTTTAACTTCTATTACCTCGTACGGCCCCTCGTAGAGTAAGAAAAACTTCTTGATCTCTTTATCCTGAGCACTCGATAAATCATGTCGCCGTACTAATACCAGCTGTCCAATCTCATACTGTGTCCACCTACCCTTCATATCATGCCTCCGTTTTCTCTTCTCCCCCTTCGTTAATAAATTTTCATTCGCCAACCTAAGTTTTACATCACGATCAATAATATTGGTTTCTGGTGGATATTCAAATAGTTGCTCCAAAATCCTCAGTGGACACGTTCCTCGTATTAACTCGTAAGGTGTGAATCCCATCGACTCGTGGGTGGTGCAGTTTAGCCAGTCTTCAATCTTCTGAACATATAGTGGCCACTCGCTGTGTTTTGTGTGGCAGTATGCTCTTAAGATCCGGCCTATTTCTCTCATAACTCTCTCTGCCTGGTTGGATTGTGGATGATATACGGCAGTGTGCTTTGGGATGATTCCTTCCCATCCGAGAGTCTGGCGCCAGTTTCCACTGATGAACTGTGGTCCGTGGTCTGACAGGATTACCTTTGGCTTCCCAAAATTGATCATGTAGTCTCGTGTTATCTTCTCACTCAACACCTTACTCGTCGCTCTCTTCACACTATACAATCTGACATATTTTGAAAAAGTATCAAGTACAACGAAAATATACATAACACCACCCCTACCCTTTGGCAATGGGCTGTACAAATCCACTGCTAATAAATCAAATGGTTTCTCTACCTTAATGTAATTTAATTCCCCTTCTACCCTATAATTCACAACTTTGGATTTCTGACATAATTCGCAAACTCTAAGTATTTTTCTAACACGTTTTTCCATATTTCTAAATAGACAAGATTCCCTTAATACACTCACACACTTCTTTGCCCCAAAATGTCCGTATCTATAGTGACAGTCCCACACTATTTTTTCTATCAATCCTTCAGGTATAACTAACCTCCAATCCCTTTCTCTCCCCTCTACTTTTTTAAACAAACTCCCCTTAAACACCTGAAAATATTGTTTATACCCAAATTCATCTAACTCTGATTCTACAATAGTTATTATCTTATTAAATTTAGTATCGGCTCTCTGCATTATATTTATATCTTTCAACTCTTCCCCAAAAAGTTTATCTTCCCTGGACAGTCTATAGATTTCTATTTCTTTAATATCTCTACCCGTTCTATTTCTATCTGTGTCTACTCGTGATAGTGTGTCTGGCACCCTGTTCTCTATCCCCTTAATATATTCCCAAGAAAAATTGTACTCTTGGAGAGCTAACACCCACCTGGTTATCCGGCTGTGTGTGAGCTTGCACGTGTTCAGGAATGGCAGCGCTTTATGGTCCGTCCTGATGATGGTGTTACTGCCCAGCAGATATGTCCGGAACTTTTTTACTGCAAATACTATACTGAGGAGCTCCTTCTCTGTTGTTGTATAGTTGCGTTCTGATGCTAACAACGTCCGGCTGGCGAAAGCAATTGTATGGTGTTCTCTCGCCTCGTCCTCTTGATACAGTTCGGCTCCGAGTGCTATATTGCTAGCGTCTGTCTGTAAATAAAAATTATTATTGAAATTTGGGTGGTTCATTAAAATCATATCGGCAAACTTATTCTTAATTTTGCAAAACGCTTCTCTTTCATTTTCCCCCCATTTCCATTGTTTGTTCTTCTGCAGCACGGCGCTAAGTTTTGCCGTCGTTTGAGCATAGTTTCTCTGGAACTTCCTGTAAAAATTACACAGACCAAGAAAACTTTGTAATTGCTTTATGTTCTTTGGCTCCGGGAACGTCAGGATGGATTCTACTTTGTCCGGATTGGCCCGTATTCCTCTAGGTGTTATGATGAAGCCTAGAAAATGTATTTCGGTCTGCAAAAATTTGGATTTATCCCAATTCACAGTTAAACCTCCCTGGTATAATTTCTCCAACATATACTCCAAATGTTCTACATGCTCCTCAAATGTTCTGGAAGCTATCAGAATGTCATCCACATATATAGTCAAAAAATCTAAATTATGAGGCTGCAAAATTTCATCAAGACACTTAATAAAACTAGCTACACTGGTGTTCAATCCAAACGGCAAGCGAGTAAACTGATAATTTTTTCCGTTAAATAAAAATGCAGTATACTTGCGACTATTTTGGGCTAGCGGTACCTGCCAGTAACCTGCCGTCAGGTCTAATGATGTCATATATTTCACCCCACTGAACTTCTGAAAAATTTCCTCAATCGCCTCAGGGGACTCTCTATCAGGAATAATAATTTGGTTTATTTTTCTCGCATCAAGGCATAATCTAATTCTCCCGTCTTTCTTTGACTACCACTAGAGGGTTGGAATAGGTTGATACCGACCTCTCTATAATACCGCCCTCTAACATTCTATCCAATTCTAACTGCACTGCCCCCCTTTTTGAATATGGTACCGGATAACTACGTTGTACATATGGCGCATGCTCCCTCACCTTTAGTTCACACTCATAACCCTTTGCCCTTCCTGGTTCCCCGGCAAACACTCCCCTATAATCCTCGACTACCCGCCACAACGCTTTACGTTGAGAACTCCCCATTGCGCCACCCTCACCACAAAATTTAACCGCTCTATCCGCCCATATTCTCTCCTCACTCTCATCACTCACTCTCTCTCTACACATATTCATACTAAATTCCATATCCCTATCTATGGCCTTATTTGGTATAACCCTTATACCCGAAATCTTTACTGTATCTAATACCCGTTCAAAATTAACTATTATTTGTTTACCCTCATTGTTCAATTCTAAAATTCTCTTTCTAAAATTGATGACCGCATTATTCCTGATCAGAAAATCATTACCCAATATTACTTCTAAGTTTAAGCCCCTTACAACTAAGAATGTATTCTCATAACTTTCCCCATTTATTAACATATTCAACTGGACTTGTGTTGTAACTCGTTTACTTCTAACACCCGTAATGCCTACAATGGTTACCCCTGCCACGGGCAAAGATGGAATATTTTTGTTAGTCTCTCTTAATTTATTTAGTACATGTTCAGCTATTACGGATACTTCACTACCTGTGTCTATAAGTGTCAAGACTGGCTTACCTTCTATTTCCAGTTTTACCTCCGTCAACCAAGCTTCTGGTCTCATCGCTCCCGCCTCCTCTTCTTCCATCAATTCAGTAGCCATGTCCGTGTGAATTGTGTGATTCTTGTATTTACTTCCATGGACCCCGCAGTTATCCATCGACAATGGCCGGGCCTCCTCATCCATTGTCCTCATTAGTTTCCCGTCCTCTCAACTGTATTTCTGGGCGTGTACACTCTTCCTGTGTGCTGATTTCCTCCTTTGTTTCTTGTATTCTCGGCTCGTCCTTCACCGTTTCTCTGCTGTGTGTTGTTGAATCATTGCTGCATCCTCGGCTGATGACCGGGCCTCGCCTTCCTACATCTATAACAAAAATTACGGTCAGCATAATTTTCCACCAGACACCCATCACATTTCCACATCGGTTATCGTCTGTTTGGCTCCCGACCATCATGTGTAGTTCCCCCGTTTTGTCCTCCTCTTGGCGCATAATTTCCTCCATTGTGCACATTAGGTTGTGGTGTACGTCTGCTGTCTTCCTGGTCCTTAATATTCTGAAAAACATCCAATATTTTTTCTAACTCATTTATGTCACTTACCTCTCTCGTCATTAACGTGATCTGTACCTCTCTCTGTAGATGTTTGCTGATGTGGCGTACAAACGACTGGAATGGCAACGGTGGTTCTAAGTATTTTGCTTCATTAAACAGTCTCATCGTATAGACTGTAATATTACGGTTGTTTCTCCCAAAGTTCCCTGTTCCCATTATTTGACTGTGCAGTATCTCCTGCTCCTCTTCCGACCAGTATTTATTACGAAAGGCTGTTTCAAAATTTTCATACCTCTCCCATTCATTTCTATGTGTCTCCGCCCATATCTCGAATTACCCTTAAAGCATTTCAAAATTTTTATAAGCTTAACTTCCCAACTACTACCATTAAATCTGTTAAATTCGCGTACTCGATTTAAAAATTGCATAGGATGTACTCTACGGTTTTCACTACAAAAGGTTTCGAGCTCAATCTCGTTATTTACATCTCTTGTAATTAATATACGTTCAGTAACATTGCTTAATTTTTGGTTTATCACTAAACTTAACTCATCTTTCACATTACTAATGCTCTGTTCAATTGAATATAATTTTTTATCATTACTACATTCAGATTGCATGCTATTTTTTGTTATTACATTAATTGATTCATTTAATGCTTGTATTTCTGTCTTACGCTTGAATTTCATTTATTTTCATGTCTGTATTATTTTTATGTTCATCGATATTCTGACTCATTTTTTCAATTGTCATTACTACACTATTAAGCTTACATTCAGTTTCGGTATTACATTTATTTATTTTAAATTCTATTTCATTATTATATTCATTCATTGAATTTATTAACGTCTCATTATTCTCATTTATTTGTTTATCAACTCTTTCTAATATCTGACTATCTATCTCATTAAATTTAACATCTATCTTCTTTATTGAATTATCTAGCTTGGTATCTAACTGGTTAATTTTATTGGTAAATTCTTCATTGGTATTTTCACAACGTCTATTAATCTCCTTCATATCATTTTTTAATTCATTATTCTGAATTAATAAATTAATTACCTTAATTATCCGCCGTGTGATTTCCTATGCTTCGTCTATGACGCGTTTCGGAGCATATACTCAATCATCAGATATTAAAAGTTAAAACAGTCACTCATACGAGATCGTTAAAAAGTTAAAATGTCAAGATATGCATATGAACCGTACGCAGATTTGGGTGCGCACCCGTTCAAGTTCATTCTGCTACTGAGCGGTTGCTACCTTATCGTAGCCCCAGCAAGCAGACTCAAGGCAGTATCGTACAATCGGTTGGATACAAAGTTCAGGTGGTCATTTAGCACGATATCGCGACTCATTGGGTTTGCATATGCACTGTAAATTTCAAATTCCTCCAAGGCATTCATGAAACGGCCCTTATTACACACATGTAACGGTATTAAATTGGAATTAAAATCTGTGTAATTATGATTGTGTGAAGTCAGGTGTCGGGCGTAATTTGATTTGATGTTGTCAATATTTCTTATTTTCTTGGGTAAATGTTCTCGAAATCGTTTAAGGAAACCTCTCCCAGTCTGTCCAATGTAGAAGCACTCGCAATCATTACATGTTAACTTATATATGCCAGTTTTTTCTTCTGGAGGCGTGTGTTTTTTCGGTTTGAGAATATCCAGTAACTTATTATTAGTCCTGAATGAAATAGTGAAACTATTATTATTCAATATAGAACACAAAACCTTAGGCATAAAGCTAGTGTAATTAGTAGATATAAAAATGTTTTGCGTGTTGCTGTTTATTTGGGGTTTAAGCATTCTTTTTTCATGTTTTCTCAACAATTTGTCAATGGTTAAACTACTGTAACCATTGGCAACCGCGATATATTTTATGACATTTAGCTCATCACGGAAGTCATTATCATCCAAAGGAATCGTTAATAATCTATGAATGAAACTATTGTACGCTGCCATTTTATGTGAAAGAGGATGATGAGAGTCTGCGTGTATTGTGGTGTCAGTGGTAGTCGGTTTCCTATAAATTGTGACGGTAGCGATATGATTTTACGCACTCTTCATCGCCACGCCATCGAACGCACTTCATCTCCTCTCCTCTCTCGGACGACATCGGGGCGGAGTCAGCCGGAAGGAACAGCCGAAGAATAGAACCGCCGCCGTTCTTGCGTCTTCGCACTCCCGTTCCGCGCCAGCGATGGATTTCGCTGGGCCGGCAGCCGACTCTACAACCGGTGCCGAAAGAAGAGGAGGACTGCAGTACGCCACGATCAGCGGGCGCAGCCGCCGAACATCTCAGCGCGGCACGACCAACATCACCGTTCTCCCCACTCGGTCCTTTTTAGGGCCACCAAAAACGATAGTGTGTACGATTGGCGCCAGTTGTCATGCGGCAAGCCTTTTGTCCGGTGACAAGTGGCGCCCAACGTGGGGCGACGATCATCTTGCGGATGCAAGATCCAGCCACGCCAGCGAGCTACCAGCCGGCACACCAATCAACATGGCGCCCAACAGACACCTCTACAACATCCGGAGAAGAGCAGTAGGCTGGGTACCGGAGAGCATTCAAGACCCGGGGGAGTTGTGACGGTAGCGATATGCGAACATCTGCTCTCCGTTACCAGCGGCCGAGACGTGACCAACTACGTGCTCGGAGCGAGCCAATCCGGCATCAGCAGCCGCCGAGACGTGACCAACTTCGTGTTCAGAGCTAGCCAATCAGCGATGCCGGTTAGTTAATAAAACCCGGGCCGGCAGAAAATTTTACGCACTCTTCATCGCCACGCCATCGAACGCACTTCATCTCCTCTCCTCTCTCGGACGACATCGGGGCGGAGTCAGCCGGAAGGAACAGCCGAAGAATAGAACCGCCGCCGTTCTTGCGTCTTCGCACTCCCGTTCCGCGCCAGCGATGGATTTCGCTGGGCCGGCAGCCGACTCTACAACCGGTGCCGAAAGAAGAGGAGGACTGCAGTACGCCACGATCAGCGGGCGCAGCCGCCGAACATCTCAGCGCGGCACGACCAACATCACCGTTCTCGCCACTCGGTCCTTTTTAGGGCCACCAAAAACGATAGTGTGTACGATTGGCGCCAGTTGTCATGCGGCAAGCCTTTTGTCCGGTGACAAAATGTTGAACTTTAGTTTATTCATCTGTCGAGTGATGGTTAAATCTAGAAAGTTTATCTTGTTATCAACCTCTGTTTCAAGAGTAAACTGGATGTTTCTATTTATTTTATTTAGACAGTTTTTAAATAATTCGATTTGTCTTATAGTACCATCAAAGATTAAAAACGTATCGTCTACATAACGTGCATAAAATATTATTTTATTTGCATATATATTATTGTTCAACAAGTGAGTATTCTCATAATAATTTAAATAAATATCGGCCAGTAGGCCGGAAAGGGGTGAGCCCATTGCTAGGCCATCATTTTGAATGTAAAAAGAACCATTAAAAGTGAAATAGTTTTGTTTCAAAATAACCTCGAGTAAATTAATTAACTCATTTATTGTCTGTGTGTTCATGCAACTATTGTCAGATAAATTGTTTCTCAAGATCTGTAATGTATCTATGATTGGGATGTTCGTGTATAAATTAGTTATGTCGAACGACGCCAATTTGTGGTTAGGTTGCAGTTCAACAGATTTAATATCATTAATAAAATCATTGTTGTTCTTAATACCATGATTATTACGTAATTGTAAATTATCTTTTATCAACCGAACTAGTGCTTTTCAGTTTTGAAGCCAGGAGCAGTGGTAAAGTTCACGAGCGGTCTGATAGGTATGTTTTGTTTATGAATTTTAGGTAGTCCTGTGAATATCGGGGCTTTAGCATTGATGGGCTTTAAGTAACGTCGTGTGTTTTCATTGAATAAATTGGTACATTTATTAATACAATTGTTAAGTTCCCTGACGTACAAATCAGTGGGGTCAGAGTTTAATATATTAATGCTATTGTTAGAAATAAAATCATGAACTTTATGACTGTATGAATCAGTGTCCATGATGACTAGCGTATTTCCTTTATCTGCCTTAACGATAAGGGCATTGTTATCGATTAATTTTGTTTTCATGCGTTTTAAGGTTTTATATTCACTAGAGTACCTAGACTGACCACGTGAAACAAGAGGTAGACTATTGTTTAATTTAATGGCTCTATTAAATTTATTATTTATAAGTACGCGTGCTTCATTTTGTAAGTGTGGGTCTGGAATAGATTTGACGGCTGCCTCCGCTTCAACGACTTCATAAATAAGTTTGTTTTTACCGATAGGTGGGAGATTATAATTTATCCCTTTATTTAAAAGCTTCATTTCGTTATCATCAAAGACTGTTGTAGTTAAGTTCATGACTCTAGGGTAAAATGTGTGTTTACAAACAATGGCAGACTCTTGGCGATGTTTTTGTTCTAGCATATGAAGTTTGCGTGATTGACTAAAATGTGTACGACGTACAATATCATATATGTATCTGTGTACGGAATCTAAAACTTTATCGATTAAGGCAGGATGAATATTGTTAAGAATCTGCAAATGCAGTTTAAGCAAACGAGTGTTGAGGAGAGATTTTTTAATGTATAAAGCTTTAATTTCTTCCTTGACGCGAAATCGTTCAGCGTATTGTTGTGTTAGTTTTGCGGCCTTGTAGGAGCAATTAATTTTCACAGTAGCATACTTAGGAGTTATGTTCTTTTGTAAACAAATTTTCATTATTCTGCTTTTTCAACTCATCAAATTTATCATTGAAATTATTATTTTGCACGTCAAAACGACTATTTATAGCGTCAAATTTGCTATTCTGTATATCAAATTTGTTATTTACTTCATCGTGTTGTTTCTCTGCATTTTCTTTCATACTACATATCAAACTATGCAAATCTTTTAACATGCTACTGTCATCAACTTTTTTATTTTGATTCATTGGAATAGGTGTTGATTGATTTTCTGTTTTATCGTCAGTGAAGCTGACTTCATCGTTATTAATTTTACTTTCCCTACTCGATTTTGGGGTTATTTGAATCCCCGAATGTGTTTCATTTGTAATATCTGGTTTTATTTTATTGTCCTGACTCCCATTTGGAGTCGAGTGGACCTCAATATTATGCATAACAGCCGACTCATCAAAATTGTCAACGTTAGCTATTTCATTGATATCTGAGCTATTCCCTGCCATTTTTATATTGTAAATTTACTAATTTTGTTTCACTACTCTTTAACTTACATCTACAACATCTTATATTTGATCTAACTTTAATTCATTGTTTTACGTACTTTATGTAATTTTTTACGTACCGTTACTTAACCTCGAAAACCTCGAATCACACTTGCATTCATCTGTAGGTGTGGATTTATAGCTATTTTATAAATCGAGTCTCTGTTCACAGCACCAATTGTGCTTATACGGATTACAACATTCTAATTTTATTCCACCTACCTTAAATTATGTCCAGGATCCCAACACGAACTGTGGATGCAAGTATGATTACAAGGCTACACTAATAACTTGCGCAACTCTCATTTAGGATAAAACCATCAATATTTTATTACTCTCTTTAAATCATTTTATTACTCTCTTTAAATCAATCATTTCTTTCCAGATATTTAATACGGGTACAAAACTATTTCTTTGATTATTAGCAAAACCATAATATTAAAATACAAATTAACATAAACATGTTATATTTATGAAAGCTGCCCAGCCTGCTCACTCACACATACATTCCATTTCCAAGCCGCCTTTAAATATAAATACGCCCCATTTTATTCAAGATTAATACATATACCCCTGCCGGCAACGTGGAGTCTCCCCGACTTCGTGGTGCATCACTCAAAATTTTAATCTGCATGTCCGAAAACAATTCATGATGTCACTTTCTTCTGAAAACCGCTCACTACCGCATCTTGACAAAAACAGCACTTACTTTACTGTTGAAATTTATTAATAGGCCCTGTTTGGCCGGGTCCCTGCGCAGGCGAGCGTCAGTAAGAGACTGGCAATTGCGTTCTCTAAGTCCCCTCTACTAGATTTCGGTCGGACAAGGCGGAAACCAATGCCTGGTACTTTTTAGTCATAGCGGTGGCACATTCAACAAGTGCAATCTCCTGGGTGCTGGACGTTGACGATATTTAGTGTTCACTGGTCGACGTCACAAATGTGGGTAGGACTTAATTTCGTTTCCGTCGTTTTGAGACCACGTGCGAACAAAACCTTCGTCTCCAAGCCATTTTGTTTCAAACAACTGGGCGTCGTTTAGGCACTCCGCAGATGTTGGTGCTTGCGCATTTGTGTGTGTCACACAATTGCAAAGTTCTAAGAATCGTCAATCCGCACATTCCATTGCATTGGCATCACCTCACAAGTCCTTTGTTCTAACTACGCTTCATTTAAACACGTGGCTGTCCACACAGATGAAACCGAATTCAACAATATTTTAATAAAATAAAAACCCAAATTTAATAAAATAAAAAGCACCCCCTTTTGCCCCGTTACAAATACAAAAATTGGTGTTAGAAAAATTATTTTGAAACGTCAACCCAAGTAACCTTGTCTGAGTTGATTTTCGTCTGTACGACCTTGGAAAGAGAACCCGAAGGTAAGATAAAATATTATAAATATCAATTAAAATAAATTGAGTAGTTTCATTGGCACCGAACAAGGGACTCGAAGAGTATTTTATTATTTGAAATAAGTAATATTGTTTCAAAGGATGGACAGCGGAGTAATGGACCCAAAAGTGGCCACCCAAACTGAACCACCGCACAGGATAGGGAAAAATTGTTAGGGAAATTGAATATTTAAGGGATAATAAAACAGCTGAGAAGATTGATATCAGATTACAGAAGTATGAAGGAAGAAAACAGAAAGAAGATAGCAGACAGAAGCTCAGCTGAGAAAGCACATTTATAAAAGTAAATAGAAATATGAGTGTTAAAACAAGTTTTTATTGATTAGTGTGACCAGTCCTTATCAAGTAATGTTTGAAAGACCACCACCCAGAGAAATCACATCATTAATAAATTTTCCTCCAGGAGAGAGAGAGTAGGATTCAATAAAATTGAAATGCATAACAGGTTACTGCATAAAGCTGAACTTCAATATAAAAAGGAAACTGGAAAGAAGAAAAGACTAAACCCATACAAAGTAGGGGATAAGGTGCTAATAAAAAACAGACAATTACCCAGTTCTATAGAGGGTATTGCAAGGAAATTACTTTTACTTTATACCAGGCCGTACCTAGTAACCCAGGTGAAAGGAAATAATACATGAGATCAAATCAATTAACAATAACAAAATAAAAGGGGTGTATAACCAAGCAGAAATAAAGAAATATTATGAAGATTAATAAAGGAAGGAGAAGATTGAAGAATTCAACGATTATTTTTAAAAAAGTAAATAAAAAATAAATCTGTTCTAGTGGGGGAGCTTTATGTAGCGCTACATAACCCCTGCCCAAATATGATAATATAATCACCAGAGAAAAACCAATAATCACCCATTTTTAAAAGTAAGTCAGAAATGGGGATTAGGTATCAAACTATGAGAACCTTTGTACTCTAAAAACACTGTAATCATTGTAAACAATCCTAAGTGTAACCATAAAAGTGCAGTGTACAAAGTGGAACATAGAATGATCAGTGAAAGTGTCTAACATTTAAAAAAAGAGCTTTTCACAAATTTGTGTTGGAGATGAAAGAAGCAGTATGATAGCAACCAACTATTACTGTTAACAAGTTGTTGTAATTTTGTATTGTGTAGGCCACAAAGGCATTAGAATTATAATTAATATTTTTGTTTACCATAAATATTTGGTTAGATGTAAAATAATCCAGGGTTATAAATAAAATAAAAATAAAGGCCAATTAAAACTATACTAAAAAGATGGAAGGTAAAATAAAGTAGTATAGAGTAAGGATACCTTCAATGAAATATAAGTAGTAAATAAACTCAATTAAAAAATCATTAAATTATAAAATGCCTGCAGTCAAGATTAAATAAATCCATGAAGAAAACTCTTATATAAGTTAAAATTAATAATAACTAAGATTGGTAAAGGAGTATTTTTAAAGGGAAGAAAAGAAATAATAATATTATATACTAGCCTATTTACCTAAAACGGTACCTAGGGTAGCCAATAAAAAACCATCAATGTATTGGTTACTAGGAGTAACTAGCTAACAAGAAATTAATTAATTGTTAAATGGAATTCCATGTGAGAAATTGATGAAAAGTGTAATGTCATATAAAATTTAATAAATTTAAATGAGTATTCGGAATAAACCACTCCAAAATTAAGAAAACAAGTCAGCACTAGACACTACATCCGAGATGTCCATTGAACTAAACTAATTCACTACAGAAAATCGAGGAACAACCTAAAATTCCTGCTGACCACATTTCAACCAAGACGTCATCATTGAAAACCATTGGGTGAGATCGCTTCCTTTTAAAATCTAACTAAATTATACTTCAACTATAAATCTAAAACACTAGAACAGCACCATCTTTTTAAATCCATCTAAAAACAAGGTTAACATAAACTTTATTTTAATTAACCAAAAAACAGAAAAACGTGGCTTGGCTATTAACATTGCAGACGCCATTAAATAGTGTTTGTTTTTTGTCAGTGAAGAAACGTAGCCTGCGCTCTGGTGGTCCAAAGATCAACTGAATAATACCGATTATACAAATTTTAAAATAATTTTATGTAAAGTTTGATACTGACCCATATACATTTCTGACTTCCTCAAAGTTCAAAGAACCTTAAATAACCCTGGGAAATTAATTATTTCTTTCTTGTTATTAAAACTGAAATAAAAAATATTTGTTACCGGTATGTGATATATGTTCGTAAACTTAAGATCGAAGTAACTCTGTGATTTATGAAATAATCGATTGTCAATTCATGTTTTGGGAGACCATAAATATTAAATAAATTCAAGGAATGCCTTGTGTTTAAAATAATAAAATGTGTATTATTTCCAGTAGATGGTAGTTGGTTACAGGTAATAAGAACATCGAGAAGAGACGGGGAATCAGTCCGGTCATCAAGAAATTATTATGTACTATTTGAAGTCATTTAACCTCAAATGGGTTCGTAAAAGCAGAAAACAGCTGATATCATGAGCGGAAAAAATTTGAATAACCTGATTGTATACAAAGAGAGTAATTCTCTTTGATTCTCTTTACTCTCTCTCCTACCTACTTTCAAACAACGGTATTGATTTAATACAGACAAATTTAAGAAAATCATTCAGTATTCTTTCATAATCACACACACTCTATTTTAAAAGGCATATAACACCAAAAGATAACAAATTCTGTAACTATTAATTAAGCGAGAGTTTTGAAGAGTAATAATAAGACGTACTTAAGCTCGCGAGATGTTACAAAATGGCGTTAATAACGTGGGGCAAATAAAACATAGATTTTCATTAAATATTACAGAGACGAAAGCAAGAGAGATTACTCGACTTAAGCTCGCGAGACGTTACAATATTTAGATTTTGAGATACTGCCATCTACTTACTGAAAACTGTGTAACGGATGTTATATCTGAAAAATGCACAAGTCCCATTGCGCTGTGCGTTGTAAATAAATGGCGTAGAATATGGTTGGTTTTGAAAACAGCACTAGTAGTACAGTCGTTCAAGCACCCCCAAAAAAGATAAAAATCTTGAATTAAGTGGCACCTTTGAGATTTTTGGGATAGTGCTAGATAAAAGGAGGAGAATGAATTTAAAAAAAGGTTGCCAGAATTCCGTCTCGGGATTTTGAAAAAAGGGAGGGGGAAGGTACAGAAATCCATTTTTTGTAATTATCTCGGAAAATAACAAAGTTACAAAAAAAAACACAAGAGACTGAAAAGAAAGATATTTATAATTTTTTTGTCAGTTCAATACTTTTAGTAGAAAAAGCAATCAAAATTCCCAAAATATTTGACGAGGTATATTTTCACCAATTTTTTTTTAATAGTAATGAATTTTTTAAGGAAATAACTTTTAAAACATATTATTATATAATTATTAATAATGTTTATTGAAGAAAATTTATAAAAATATATTTTTTTAAATGTTTTTACTAATTAAAATATTTCTTTATTTTGTCAGATTTTTCAGTAATTTTTTTAATCCTCTAATTCGGACTCAACATCATCCACAATATAAATAAAATGGTGTACAAGTTCATTTCTCAAAATTCACAACCAAGGAAAAAACAATACTCTCTTTTCACAACTGGATAACTTTTTACAAGTGTTTTTGCAATTCCACAAGATCATTTGCATAAGAGATTTTGGTGCGGTTAATTGCATCATTTGTGTTGGAATTAACACATATTATTTTTCAAGGTCCAACCTCATTCTTCCAGTGAGAGATCGTTTCCAAGCCAATTTTGTACTTGCAAATATACCCTGAAATAATGGTATTTTGCAATATCTCCAGTAGATGGTAGTGTTGCTAAGTTACCTTCCTTTTTCTTAACAACCACTTTTATAAAACACATATCTAAATTCGTTAATGTCTTTAACTTTGGTTAAGCATTATAAATATTCAATAAACATACATGTCCACTTTTTAAGATAATTTTGTGTGACAGATTTGGTGCGGAAAAACTTGTATAGCTGATTTAAGTTCTTGGTTTTCTTAATTTTGTTTCAAAGGATTTGAGAATGTTGTTTTTACCTTTATTATGGAAACATGAAGTTGTATCAAACCCAGTCATTGCATGTATAAATAAGACGTTTTCTTCAGAAAATGGATATTTATTGAGACTGTTTGAAGAAAAAAACTTTTCTTTCATTTTTGGCTTTCCCAAGTTTTAAGAAAGTAGATACTCTTTGCTTAGGGAGTTAAAGCTGTTAACAAAACAAGAATATCTACGTCATATGCGATTACAACTATTTTTGAAGCAGTGTTCAATCACAGTTGTAACAATTAATAAGTCGACATTGTCCATATCTTGTTGAATTAATATATTTTCTTTTGATAACATTGAAATCAATCATTTATTATTTATACTGGAAAGAAAATTTTCTTAACCTATCGAAACGTTCATGTTCTCGGTATACAAGAATATTGCAACATCTCTTATTGTTTGAACGTCAAATTTGTTCTATAGCTTTACAAGATGACTCCTTAAATTGAGTAATAATTATGGTAACTAATAGGCCTACACATTGAACACTTGAATTTTTTTTATTTTTGACTTAAGGTTGTGCTTCTAGTTTATGAATATTTCTGATGTGTTGATACAATTTTTGTTTCCTTATAAAATATTTATCGCATATATCACAAATTGATGTTACTGTGTTCCATTTTTCTTAATTCACATGCAAAATTATAAAGTATAGCTAACGTAGGTTATGTCACTATAGTCAAAATAGAAGAACGGCAGGTTTCACAAGGAAGCGCTAGGTGTCACAGCCTTTCTGTTTTTAATGCTTCATCCGAATACCCAAGCATTGTTAGATAGACACAGTGGCAAGGGATGCTGATACCTTACTTAAAATAAAATGATGGACATCAATCGCCACGGACAGGGAAAAATAGAGGCGGATGATTATGGAGGCCAAGGTTCGACTCTGAACTGTGATGCCCCAGAAGATTTAGAGAAAGTACACATTATTTTATTTTATTTTTGTGTAGCCTAACATAATGTTTAAGCAGTTGAACGAAATGCCATGATAAATAACAAAGATAATTAATAAAACAAATGTTGTAATTATTTTTTTGTCTTTTTTTTTACTTCCATGTTCCTTAAGGAAATGGAAGTATGGTGATGGCAAAAAAAATCGTGTTCGAGATTATTGCAGATTCTGATTGTACTACACTCAAAACATAAAAAAAAGTCGTTTTTCGAAAAGTGTCTGTGTCTGTGTGTGTCTGTAGATTTGTTTCTATGGCAAACGATAACAGCCGCAAATTCAAACAGAATCAAATAATTTTTTGCATACAGCCCTCATTTGTAGAGTACTCAAGACCTATTGTTTTTGGTGAATATCGGTTAAGGGAAAGGGGTAGTTTACCTGCAACGTTTTTTTATCAAGGGTAATTTTACTTCCATGTTCCTTAAGGAAATGGAAGTATGGTGATGGCAAAAAAAAATCGTGTTCGAGATTATTGCAGATTCTGATTGTACTACACTCAAAACATGAAAAAAGTCATTTTTCAAAAAGTGTGTGTGTGTGTGTGTGTGTGTCTGTCTGTAGATTTTGTTTCTATGGCAAACGATAACAGCCGCAAATTCAAACAGAATCAAATAATTTTTTGCATACAGGCCTGATTTGTAGAGTACTCAAGACCTATTGTTTTTGGTGAAGATCGGTTAAGGGAAAGGGGTAGTTTACCTGCAACAGTTTTTTTTAAATCAAGGGTAATTTTTTCTATGGCTAACGATAACCGCAAATTCAAACAGAATCAAATAATTTTTTGCATACAGCCCTGATTTGTAGAGTACTTAAGACCTATTGTTTTTGGTGAAGATCGGTTAACGGAAAGGGGTAGTTTACCTGCAACAGTTTTTTTTTAACCAAGGGTAATTTTTTCTATGGCAAACGATAACAGCCGCAAATTCAAACAGAATCAACTACTCTTTTGCATACAGCCCAGAATTGTAGAGTTCTCAAGACCTATTGTTTTTGGTGAAGATCGGTTAAGGGAAAGGAGTAGTTTACCTGCAACGTTTTTATGTTTTAACTAGGGTATTTTCTATGGCAAACGATAACAGCCACAAATTCAAACAGAATCAAATAATTTTTTGCACACAGCTCTGAATTGGAGAGTACTCAAGACCTATTGTTTTTGGTGAAGATTGGTTAAGGGAAAGGGGTAGTTTACCTGCAACATTTTATGTTTTAATAAGGGCATTTTCTATGGCAAACGATAACAGCCGCAAATTCAAACAGAATCAAATAATTTTTTGCATACAGCCCTGATTTGTAGAGTACTCAAGACCTATTGTTTTTGGTGAAGATCGGTTAAGGGAAAGGGGTAGTTTACCTGCAACAGTTTTTTTTAATCAAGGGTAATTTTTTCTATGGCAAACGATAACAGCTGCAAATTCAAACAGAATCAACTACTCTTTTGCATACAGCCCAGAATTGTAGAGTTCTCAAGACCTATTGATTTTGGTGAAGATCGGTTAAGGGAAAGGAGTAGTTTACCTGCAACGTTTGTATGTTTTAACTAGGGTATTTTCTATGGCAAACGATAACAGCCGCAAATTCAAACAGAATCAAATAATTTTTTGCATACAGCCCTGATTTGTAGAGTACTCAAGACCTATTGTTTTTGGTGAAGATCGGTTAAGGGAAAGGGGTAGTTTACATGCAACGGTTTTTTATCAATGGTAATTTTTTTCTATGGCAAACGATAACAGCCGCAAATTCAAACAGAATCAACTACGTTTTTGCATACCTTTTTGAACTAAAGAGAACTCAAGGTCTGTTGATTTTGTTGAAGATCGGTTAAGGGAAAGGGGTAGTTTACCTGAAACATTTTATGATTTAACAAGAGTAAAGTACTTAATTTTTATAAATAAAGTATCCTGATAAGAAGCTCATAATAATCCACTGTAGAAACGTAGATGAAATATCTATAAATGAAGAGGTTAGGTGAACAGGGTGGGGGTAATTTTCTATTATTAAAAATTATAGTTGAAGGTGGAGGGGAGAATTTTTTATATGTGTACTACGTTATCGGCAACAAAGAAGTAGTTTTTTGTTAAAATTGCTTCCCGGGCTGTTTAGCCGCAGTCCAATGTTTTCTGCAAAACCAGTCTTTTCGGCAGTGCTATCGACTGCCATCATCAGTGAAAATCGAGTGCGAAAACGTGAGGTGGTATACGTTAGTGACCACAGTACTGTGGTTAATGCTGAAGCAATAAGTAGAAAGACGTAGTTTCTATGGAAATATTTCATTTCGAATATGATTTTAAATATAAATCTTAGAACATGGAAGTCATGTATGGTTCTCCATACCGATATTTTTCTATGACAAACGATAACAGCCGAAAATTCAAACAGAATCAAATAATGTTTTGCATACAGCCCTGGTTTGTAGAGTTCTCAAGACCTATTAGTGTTGGTCAAGATCGGTTAAGGGAAAGGGGTAGTTTACCTGCAACATTTTATGTTTTAACAAGGGTAATTTTTTTTATGACGAAAGATAACTGCTATAAATTCAAAGAGAATCAAATAATTTTTTACATACGTTCCTGAGTTGTAGAGAACTCAAGGCCTGTTGAATTTCGTGAAGATCGATTAAGGGAAAGGGGTAGTTTACCTGAAACATTTTATGATTTAACAAGAGTAAAGTACTTAATTTTGATAAATAAAGTATCCTGATAAGAAGCTCATAACAATCCACTGTAGAAACGTAGATGAAATATCTATAAATGAAGAGGTTATGTGATCGGGGTGGGGGTAATTTTCTAGTAATGAAAATTATAGTTGAAGGGGGAGGGGAGAATTTTTTATATGTGTACTACGTTATCGGCAACAAAGTAGTTATTTGTTAAAATTCCTTCCCAGGCTGTTTAGCCGTAGTCCAGTGTTTTCTGCAAAACCAGACTTTTCGGCAGTGCCATCGACTGCCATCATCAGTGAAAATCGAGTGCGAAAATGTGAGGTGGTTTACGTTAGTGAGCACAGTACTGTGGTTAAGGCTGAAGCAGTAAGTAGAAAGAAGTAGTTTCTATGGAAATATTTCATTTCGAATACGATTTTAAATATAAATCTTAGAACATGGAAGTATGTCTCCATACCGATATTTTAATGACATGTACAATGTTGTTTATAACAACAACAAAAAACGTGTTGCAGCTTTTCTGCAATTATTTTTGAATTTTCCACTTCAAAATTAATTAGAAATAGGTAATTTCATTGATGTGTTTGTAGACTATTGTAATATATTATGATATTTTACAAAATTGGTTGCATTTATTGTTTTTAAGATATTAAGAAAAAAGGTTATCCTTTCAGCATGCTATTGTTACCAGAAGAAAACCAGTTTCATGGTTTTCACAAGCCAAGAATAACTCTGTTTTTAGGTTTAACACACATTTTACTTTTGTTAGCACCAAATGTTTTAGAAACATGATGGTGAGATATCATCATTAATGGTTTCACTCAGCCAGTTCAGTGCTGCACAGAAAGCTGATGTACTGGGGAGACTCAATGTGATCGCTGGTTAAACTGATAAAAAATATGGCACTGTTGTCACCACAATTCCTAAATAACACAATTGTAAAATGTGTCTTAAACTTAGGAAATGTGCTAATAGTATATGATATTCTCCATACAATTTTTCCTCGATTTTTGAACAGAGAAATCAATAAAAATAGGCCTTCGTTACACAGTGTAGGATTTAACTCTATCAAATATATCACTTCTCTTAACAGAAATGGGTAACAAATCAAAA
Organism: Magicicada septendecula; assembly: GCA_034769895.1. Taxonomy (NCBI): domain Eukaryota; kingdom Metazoa; phylum Arthropoda; class Insecta; order Hemiptera; family Cicadidae; genus Magicicada; species Magicicada septendecula. Next base: position 158,381,959 of record CM068373.1, on the reverse strand, counting down.
GAGACTTAATAAACGTGGCACACACTATATGGACATATTAGATTTAACCACCAATAAGCAATTTTATTGATGTGCTAAATATCATAATATACTGCAAGTTCTTCATAATCCAGAACTCTTGTTAGTCCAACAGGTTTGATAATAGGAATTTGAATTTCCATACTGTTTATGACTTTTATAAAAAGAGAGCTGCGATAAAAAGCAGCTTGACTTGAAAATGTTTAACAGGTTATAAGTTTTACTGGTAATGTATCAATATTTTTAACTGGCAGCAATGAACACATAACAGTACACGGCTATTTAAGACTGATGAATGTTATAATAAGTAGTGTCATTATTTTTTATTTTTCATTACACTCTTTACCTGGAATTTATTATTTTACTTGTCTTCTTTCTTTTTAAGCCTTAATAATCCAACATTTTGGGTCTTAATGCTGGTCCCATACTCTGCTTTCGAGGAATACTATGCTTTTTACTGTTTATGCTGGTTTTGATTTAAGCTTCCTAGAACTTAGTTATAATAATTAAGCCTTGTGTTCCTTTCAATAAATTTTGTATTGAAATATGCAGCCATTGTTACTGTATTTTTTGTTTACCTTTCAAGCACATCTTAAAACCCAAGCATCCTGGATTATCATGACTTTACTGTAATTGTTGATACAAATAATAAATACTTTAAGCTTATATTTCCAAAAGTTATTTATTTTACTGAAGCACTTAAAAAATCACAGATACCTTGAAATATTTATTATATGCACACTGGGAGAATATAAGCCACAAAAACGTTTTATTTTCTTATATAATATACACAGCATCTTCACAACAGATGGCTCTAATACGTCGAACCATTTTGGTTCTAATCTATTCCGTAACCATTTTATCATCCTTGAACTTCAGTATAAATGTTAGAGTATTTGGGCTAGTCACATCGGCTACCATCAATTCTGTATTGTTCTGTAAGCCCAGCTCTGAAAGAGTCTTTTTCAAGTTTTGTCGTGTTTGTTCTTCAATACTGGCAACGGTCGACAAATATAATGTTTTATTTTTTCCATTTATCACAGTGGCAATACCAGGGTTCTTCATCTGGTACGAAGGACTAGTACAAAAGAGATCCATTAATTCCTGTAATTTTATGTTGCCACTTTCAATTTCAAGTGATTTTGGAATCTGACTACATGCTAAACAGTTTTCTTTTCTCTCAGCCTCGTAAGTGTACGTATAAATACCGTCGACATTATTAAACACCATAAAGTTATTCAAAGGCATACAACAACTTGTTGCAAGCTTGAAAACTTCTGTAGCGCACTGAGCGGCGATGACTGCATTTGTTGACGCCACTGCTGGAATTATGTTTTTTATAACACCCTGTACCAGACGGTATGTCACGCCTGTGATGTTGAACTGTGAAGACCGTTCGCATGATTTCTCGTAAATCCAGTTGATGTGGTTTGGATCATCGCCATCTATGATGCAATCAAATGGATTTTCTTTTGGCCACTGAATCACTTTCACGTACTCAATACAGTGTTCTGGTAGACGAGGAGTGTTTGCTATGGTACACAGTGGGTATGTCACCTGTAACAGATAATATAAGTTGTGAGCAAACAAGACTAGTGAATATATTAATACGGATCTTACACATAGAAGTCGATGGCAGACTGTTATTATTATTATTATTATTATTCCACACTATAATCTTGTGGACACTAGGGACCATGTCAGAAACAATTCTAAAAACATCATGTCAAATATCTAAGAGACTATAATACATTTTATTGTTTTGTCTCCAAGTCGCGCTCTAATACAAAGGTACAAACTTACCTATTTTTATTTTCCGTCGTGAGACTTCGTATATTTTATTTATTCACTACGCGTTTTGGCAACAAGTTGCCATCCTCAGGTGAAACGTTCACTCAAAACGAGGTCGTTAAAAAGTAAAATAATTTATTAAAACACTAAAACTTAAAGTCAAAAGTGCACTTTCAACATACGCGAACATGAGCAGGCCAGTGCTATACACGCGGGTATTAACGGTTGACTAGACTTAGTGTTTATGTAAGAATGTACGCTGATAAAACTGTTTGTTTACCAAACTCTGTACGTACAAGTTTTATCAGCGTACATTCTTACATAAACACTAAGTCTAGTCGACCGTTAATACCCGCGTGTATAGCACTGGCCTGCTCAAGTTCACGTATGTTGAAAGTGCACTTTTGACTTTAAGTTTTAATGTTTTAATAAATTATTATACTTTTTAACGACCTCGTTTTGAGTGAACGTTCACCTGAGGATGGCAACTTGTTGCCGAAACGCGTAGTGAATAAATAAAATATACGAAGTCGCACGACGGAAAATAAAAATAGGTAAGTTTGTACCTTTGTATCTAAGAGATGTTTTGACCTCTAAAAATCTGAGGTTAGTTTCAGGTGTAAATAAATTTTTACATCACATTTATCAAAACCAAATAGATATCATAACAATGTAACAAAACGATTATTAAGTAATAGAAGCAACAAAATTTTACATACCATGATGACCGTCTTACTAAGTAGGAGGAGTTTCATCTCTGGTCATTTTCTTTTCTTTTGCGATTAAAGGTGAAATCCCTCCTACTCAGTAGGATGGCCTTCTTGGTGAGTAATTTTTTTTTTAATTTTATTGAGATGCTATCTATTTGTTTTTGATAGACATAATGTAAAATTTATTTACACCTGAAGGTGTAACCTCAGATTTTTTGATGTTAAAACATTGATGGCTAATGTCTGGAACATTATACCAAGAATAAAACCATAGGGCACAGAAGGCTGGAAAGAATTGGTATCTCTATAGATATTATGGCAAAAGTATGGTAAGGAGGCTGCCATGGAAAACCTACACCCTTGACAAAGAATAAAATGATTGTGAACAAACCTAAATAACACATCACAATCATGTCAGATGAAAAGAAAAAACACAAGTAAAACAAGAAAAAATTTATACAGGAGGTTAGCAGCTTCCAATTTTGGGGAACTACACTGGAAGAAACAGAAAAATAAGAGACTCAATTAGACACATGTAATATACAATACACAGAAAACTAGACACTTGAACAATTGGAAATATACAAACACACGAAAACACACAAAAAAGACATCCTAAACGAACAGACACAATTCAAATCACACGCATTATTCGAACATATCACACTCCACACACACAACATCGATCCTTCAAAAGTCGATACAGTCGCCAAGAACAAGACGGACAGTGCTCCCAACGGCAGCCTCTGAAGAAGCTTTTTAAAAGCAAAAACTGGTTCAGGCTATAAGGTAAAACTTTTACATTTTTACCCACAAAAATCTTTGTGTTCCGAGTCAGTAGGGAATTAATTATATTTAGTGAAGTAACGGACACGTCATGGACAACAGAATCCAAGAAATTAAAGAGGTTAGTTTAAACTGAGCTCTACACCCTGTGGGTAGAAAAGGGAATTGCATAAGACTGTACATCAGTTATGTCAAACTCTTGGCCCACAGGCCGCATGCTGCCCTCATTCTTACACATCTAGGAACTCCTGGTACATGATCCCCATGGCGTGAGCCTAAACTGTGTCAAACAAACAATATCTTAGTGACTAAAATTATCTAAAGGGACACTGCACAGGAATAGAATTTCTAGTCGAATTTCATTGTAAAAACGAACACTTTTAGACTATATATTGAAACTAAGTCAATATCAAGCACCTTAGTTTGCTCACATGTACAAAACAAAAACAAAGCAAATATGTATTGTAATCAGCTGTTGTAAACACTGATTGTGATAGCTACAATTTGATGTTTAAATTCACTTGAAACATTCACTCCATATTTTATTATTCTAGTTTTTGTTACAGGGTTTTCTTTTACAAATTTATATAAAATACTAAGAACTAAAATTTTGAAAATCTCAAACAGCTTGTCTTGATTAGTGTCATTGCCAGGGTCCTAATATATAACGACTAGTGGGTCTGGAGAATTTCAAATTATCAGTATGAATGGATGACCCATAAGAATCACAAGCTCATCCCAAACATGTTTTCCCCTACAGGAGGGCCTGCTGGTGGGTATAAAGTTGAGCAATGGTATCACTTAATCACAATTCAAAAGGGAGAATAAGGTTTACACATCATAGTCGTTATGTACAAGCTGTGTGAAAGTATAACACCTGTTTTGTTATTATTATAAACAGAGTTGTTTACAAAAAACAGAATTAAGTAACAAATGACTGTGCATTCAGAATTTTTTTTAAATTTTAAACAAAATGCAAGAAGTTAGGCATTGATGCCAAGTCTCGATTCCACTTTTATCACTATCACTACTACACAATAACTTGACCAGTACAAATGTTTATAACACCTGAATGTAATGTTGAGTTTTAGAAATTTCAAAATTTGGGATTACGGGGCCCAAAAAGAGGTCAAAAATTTGATAAAAATTGTGAAAATCTGAGAGGGTGTCAGACTGAAAGAAATTATAACCAAAATCTGAATGTTTCGAATTTGTAGTGTTTATTGTATGATTGTGTGCTCTACAATTGTTATATTACTAAAGGAGTAGTAGTGAAATCAGGATGTTTGTAATTTTTCCGTAATTGAAAAATTATCTAATATCTATTTATATAATAATAAATGTTCTTTGTCCAAAACAATGAGCAAGTTCTGCAGCTCAGGGACCATACTACAGTATTTAGATAGCGTTGGTTTACAGAATGTTTGTATATTTCACATTGTTCTAATTAATACTGTTCAAACTGTTCTTGTTCATAAAGTGTAGATTTGTCTATGTACATATCTTGTGTGTTTTGATATGAATGTCAAATCTGGAATTTTGACATATCTGTTTAATGTCTTTCATGTACAGTAAAGCCCCGATTATCCGCGGAATTGGGTGGCAAGGGCACCGCGGATAGTGAAAATCGCGGATAACCTGAAAAAAGACTAAAAATGAGGTGTAAACACGAAAAAAAATATTTCAGCATAAAAACTATGTTTTATTGTACAAAAAACATAATATGTAAAACTTTTAAAATATGTACAGTACAGCAGAAACCTTTGCTCTACGTCTAAATCACTAAAATAAAGAACAGTAAACAAAAAACAATACTGTACTGTTAACAAAAAGTGTTCAGTTACGCCTTTTTAAAAAAAATCAGTCACTCGTTTTTGCTTCTTGCTTTAGAAACACCTTTTCTTTATTCTAGATTGTACTTTCCTTAACATGAGTTTTTCTGCCAGATGTGCGTCGTCGTCTTGTTCCTCTAAATATTGAAGCAATCCGTCTACGTGCTGCAAAGCAGTTTTGTGTGTCATCCGCGCAGGCGCCTCGTCTTCTTCACTTTCACTTTGTTCTTCTTCGTTCTCGTTCACTCCCATTGCTTTGTTCGTTATCTCTACGTCAGTCAGTCGTTCAAACCCCGGCTCACTTGTGTCGCATTCCAGCCACTCTTCTATGTTCTCTTCGTCGACATTCTCACCTCCCGGAACGGATGTCACTAGGTCAACAAGTGTAGCGGTCGGCATGACTTCACTCTCTTCTTCACAAATGTTTTGGTTGACATTTGTTTCGATACTCGGACAGAGTTTTCTCCATGATTTAACAAGGGTTGAGGGTTTGATGTAATCCCATGCAGACGCAATATCGTAAATGCTATCCAAAATTGTATAATTCTTCCAAAATTCTTTGAGATCGCAGCCTTCTTCGATTTTTGACAGTAACAAATTTGTTCTGTATGTTCTCTTCATGGTTGCAATGACTCCCTGGTCCATAGGTTGTATCAGCGCAGTAACATTTGGGGGCAAAAACTTTGCTAAGATTTGCCCGTCAGAAGATTTAAGCACACATGTAGCTGGGTGTGAAGGCGCGTTGTCAATTAACAAAACAGCCTTCTTTGGCAAATTTTTTGAGTCAAGATGTTTACGTACTTGAGGCACAAAAATGTTTTCAAACCATTCTTAAAAAATCTGCTGGTTCATCCAACCTTTTTTTTGGTTGAAATAATCAACTGGTAAATTTTCTGCTCTTGTCCCCTTAAAAGACCTCGGTTTCTTAGATTTACCGATTACAAGAAGCCTAAGTTTGTGATTACCCGCAGCGTTGCTGCATGGCAAGATTGTAATTCTTTCCTTGCTACTTTTGTGACCTGCCGCTTGATGTTCACTTTCAAATGCTAAAGTACGAGTGGGAAGACACTTCCAAAAAAGCCCTGATTCATCAGCGTTATAAATTTGTTCATATGACAGATCTTCAGACAACACAAACTCTTCAAAATCACATTGAAAATCATCAGCTGCTTGTTGATCACCACTCAGCTTCTCTCCGTGTAGACCAATCTCTCTAATTCCATGACGTTTCTTAAAACGATGTAACCAACCGGACGACGCATCAAAATTTCCTTCCAGGCCTAACAAACAAAAAAGATTTTTGCTTGAGCTGCAATGGTAGGACCAGACACGGGGGTGCCCTCACTTCACACCTGAGCTAACCATTCCGCTAATGCCGAGTCAAGTTCATTATAGGTGGATTTCTTCATTGTTTTTCGTTTTTTCATCTCAGTAGCACTGTCCGACACTGATGCAAAGGCTAACAGTTTGTCTTTTTGCTTTAAAACGTCTCGCACTGTTGTTTCCCCGATCCCGTAATTCAAACACATCTGCTTCCTTGAAGCGCCATTTTCTATTTTAGAAATCATTTAAAGTTTTTGTGCAATCGTTAACACAACTTTCTTTCGTTTTTCAGCCATTATTAATTTCAGGAACTAACGAACTGATCACGACTGATCACTAAGCACGCTTACTGACAACTGACACCACTGGCAGACCGAGAGAATATGTACGTAGAGGGGGAAGGTTAGTGAACTTGACCAAAACAAAAACGCAAGAGCCAAAACAAAATTCCGAGAAGGCCTATAGGATTACGATGCACAATAAACCTGTCAGAAATTTTCGACCTTCGCACTGTAGGGCCTATTGTATTTTCCCTGTTGTTGGCTTGGATTAAAATTGTTTTTTTTGAGGTTCGTAATTAAAAAAATGTTTCCCGGCACTCGCGGATAATCGGGGCTTTACTGTATTCGGAATGATTTGTGTGAAAGTCCCAGGCTCCAGTCACACTACACAATGCTATCCCCACGAGCACAGCAGACATCAGGATCAATTTCACACTGATAATGTGACAGATGTTATGAAACATGTCTCTTTATGCATTGAAACGTTTTCATTTGTCTAACTACTTAACAGTGACGGTGAAAATGCGAGAAAAGAAAACTGAAGGCTAGTTTCATTCTCAACTAGACAAATAATTTTGTTCTGTAAGAAACTATATAAGGAGGACAGGAAATATTTGTGGTAACTATGTACCATAAAAAGATGATTAAAAAGTTTTAATTAACAGGTAAAACTATTGTTATGGCCATATTTGAAAGCTTGTAAATTTCACAATTGAAACCAGCTGTTTTAAAAATTTGAAATACAAACAGTAGCCATCACTGATTTAATTTTAAACTCTTTTGGCTACTCTCGAAATTGAGCCATCTTCTGGTAAAATTCATACAAAAAAAATCTATCACTTTGTGAAATTAGTAAGAGCTGTGTGTTGTCTCATCTGATAAAAATATACGTAAGGCTATACTTTGGGTATCGATTTGGACAGTGCATACATAAACAGATGTTGAAAATGAAACAGCTGTTTTGTGGCACAGATATAAGTTTATAACTAAAGTCGCTTTCACATTAGGCAGCGGATCACTCAACTGATCAATACAATTTTTTGTGATAACATTGTTTTAACTGATATTTTTCGCACTATGTGACAGCACTCCCTAGTCAATCAAAGGCAGGCCAACTCAACACTGCAAACTGTTACTATATTCGTATATATTTCACGTGACTTTTTTCACAGTAACATTCATTTTTTACAATTATTTTTACACTTTTTGTTAGTACACACTATGTTTGTTTTCTTTACAGAACATAACAGAGAACTATATTTCATGTCGGTTCCGTAGCTATTTCATTCTGCATTTGAAGGCTTCTTTCAGTATGGACCACGTCAAATATGTCTTGTAAGATGTTTTTCCCGTATTCCAATGGGTATTCTCAGGTCTATGTGACCTATTACCCATAGATCTAAACATATCCATTGAAATATGGGTGAAATATTGTCCTGCAAAACATATCCGATGTGCTCCATACTGAAAAAAAAACTTCAAATACAGGAAGTAACAGATAATTGTTTTAAATTGTTCACAATGGAAATCTGGATGATCCACTTGAGGTGCATACCTCAGTCAGGTTGGGTTGAAACTGCATAAAACTACAAACTGCCATCTGGATTACAATATTTCATATTAGAAAGCAAAGCACAGAAACATACCAAAAGCCAAAATTAGTAGTCTGGTAAGCACAATGGTATTTTTCAAGAATTTAAGACAAACCAGTCCTGAGATATCAGCATGTCTGTAAAGACAAGTGAACATAAAAACTGATGTGCATCACAACAGGGAAATGGCTACAGCAACCAGTAAAGGTGCAGGAGAGAAGATTGAAAAATTGTTTATTTTAATCTTCCCACATGGAAGGGCAACTACAACAAATAGGAATTCTTTTATACGAACTAGGTATGAACTACTTGACATGAATTACCCAATTAGGCCTATATTGTTGATGTACAACAAGTGACCCAAGTTTACTTCTACTGTATTACAATTCATAAAGCAGACCAGTTGATCTTACTTAATATCCTGAAAATAAAAAAAGTCAATCTGAAAACATTTTCTGCTGGGACAGCAAAGGCAAAAAGGTAAGTAGTGTGCTTGATTTTTTTTCAATATGGATCAATTATGCGGAATAACGTTATATAGTATGTTGCAAGAATTTACAGAATAAACTTCTAACTGTAAACTTCACAGAAGTTGTTACTGTATTTCAGAAAGTTTTTTTTTTATAATAATTTACTGTCATTATCTTGTCCCTGGCAGCCGCAAAAATTTGTAACAATATTATATACAAACAAATAAATATATGAAAATGTTAGAGATAAGAACCTCTTTGCTCATGAATTAAAAATTGGGAGTTGGGTTTATTAAATATTTTTAAATTGTAACAATTCTATTAGTATTAATAATAGCCTACTGTACAAGAAGCCTATCAAATTACTGATTCAACAAAGAAGATAGTTTTTTTTCAACACTGAGCTTATTTTTTTGGATCACTTGCTCCTGCAATAATACTACAATAATATTTTTTGTTTTATGTAGTGTTTAAAGCAGATGCATAATGCATGCAGTAATTATATCCGGAGTTACAAAGTTCAAATGATATGATTTTGTTTAAAAAAAAAAAAAAAATAGCAGTAGTTTAATGTCAATACCTTGTGCTTGGCATCCAAAAAATTTCCAAACACTGCAATCATTAGGGTCTGATCAAGGACGAGTTATGGAAAATTGAATGCCAATAATTTTTTTATGATATGGTTACAAATAAAATACAGGAAAATTGAAAAGATTTTGCGCTATTGTCACAAAATAGTTTGCAAAAAATATATTACAAAGACAAACTCAGTTTAAAAAAACTAATATAGTTAGTTCATTTATTTGCATTACCTAACACGAGTTCTGAATGGCTAGTTATTCGAATTTTGGCTTGTTTTAAAGAAAAACTATAGTTCACATACAAAAACGTTGATCGGTCTAGTCAATTATGCAAAATTTCTTACCATTTTTCTGAATAAAACTGTATGTTGAATAGAAAATAATAACCTCTTGTTCACAATTCGTTTTAACAAGGATTTATTAAATATCCTGCTAATAAAAAACAAATGTATATTATCAACTAATCAATAAAAATATTATTTACCTGTGGAGGAAACAGATCTAAAGTGCATTCAATGCAAGCAGTTAGTCCTGGCAGAATTACCCTCGCATTTCCCTTAAAACCTTCTGTCCCACCATCAATTAAAGGTATTACTGTTGACTCATCCAGTTCGCCATCATCGTTGTACGCTAGTAATGATAACAGCATTCCATTTATCCATCTTCGGGCTATAATAGAATCAAGTCCTGAGACAACTATGTGAAATTTTCTGTAAAAGCTTTCATCAAAATCTTGAATTTTTTTGTAATGTGGGGTAACATGACAACCCGGTATCCTCTTATTAATAAATTCTGCTGCTACTTCAGCCTTAGAATGATTTATATCTTTCCTGCGAAACAAGAACTGACGATTAAGGTTAGACAAGTCAATTATGTCCATATCGATTACATGTATATCTCGAAACCCCATTAGCGCTAAATCTTTCAAGAGCTCGCAACCCAGACCACCAGCACCAATTACAAGTATTTTGAAAGACGTCATAATAAAGTTAAGTGTGTCAGGAGATGGTTCAAAGTCTGGATGGCAAAATGGTCCTGATCTTTCCAAAACTTTTCTCAAATGACTCCACCGTCGTTGTAAGTTGTCTTGAGTAATTCCTGATGACTCCATTTGGTATTATGTGCAGGAGTATACTGTTATTTTTCTAAGATGTACCAAAATTATTTTTATTGTGTTACTACCAAAACATAACCAATCACAACTGACCGTAACACGTTACCGCCATACTTGTCGAGGCAGCCAATCTCAATTTACACAAAAAATTTTATTGTATATTTAGAATTAAAAATTCTATTCCCAAGTTTAACGTTGCAAACAAAATTTATACGAATGTCAGTAGTGAAAGTAAAAGTATTATTATAAAGCTGAATTGAAGATTTTAAAATATTGCTTTCTTATCATAATTCGAAAAAGAACTCAAACTGTACACTGTAATATAATATTTAAATTGAAAAATAAATATTCTTTCTATTCATCTTGCTGTTGTTTATATTTATATTCGTTGATATTAATAACTTTAGATGATTACTTAATAAAGTTGATGTTTGCAAATGAATTCATTTGGCAATTTATTTCATTATGCAGATATTTTTGTTGTGCTTTAATGTGTAGTGGTCAGACTGATGATTACTAAGTGTTACGCTTTACAGATCCTGGTAGTGGTAGTGGTGGTTTAGTTGTCAAAGGAGTTTTGGTGTGCGTAGTGCGTGTGATTCTTTATTTTGTTCAGTTGATTTATTTTGTTTAGTTTTCTGTTAAGTGTTTTTCCAGTAACCAAAAATTGTAAGTATTGGCGTGAAATTTTTTTTTAAGATTACGATATAAGTAGTAATATGTCAAACTGAAAAAATTGCAAAACTTTTTGTAGCTTGCATGAGTTAACTAATGCGAAAAAAATATTATTTAAAGTAATTAAATATTTATGACAGATCCTGTGTTTGGAATGAGAAGGACAACGAAATATTTCCGTCTTGGTTTGATTACATACCGTAAATCAACGAACAGGGTGTTCTGATTTATCGTTGACAAGCAAAATTGATGTTTAATAAGTTAACCTTAATAGATGATGTAGTCTGTTACATAATGAGTTAATTGTTGAGAAAAAATATTTAACTGATATACATTCAAAGTATTGATGACCGTCGTGGTAATGATAATAGAAGTATATTTTATAAGGTACATTATCTTGTGACCAATTGCGAAGGTTTTAGATACGTTCTTTCATGTTGTCAGTTGTTTTGTGAGATTCCAGTTGTATTTTTATTTAGTAGTTGATTGTAACGTGTTCCGTAATTTTAAATTCAAGTCATTTCTACTTGAAACGTTTATGCATTTTAAACTTAGAGGTATATATTGTGTGTGTGTGTGTGTGTACACACAATAATGGATTGTATGGGATCTGTTACATGAAGACAGTAAATGAAGCTCTACCATGGACGAATCTCGTGGATATTTAATTTTGATGTTGATTATACAAGTTCTGAGTCACTATTCGATATAGTTTATACTGCTTGTTTTATCATTTTTGGGTTGATTGGGGGGGGGGGGGTGAATACTTCCGAGTCTGTTCTGTGCCATTACCGAACGCTACAAACATGTATATAAACTGAATGTATACATTCAAATTTGAAATCATAGATAATTTTATTTGAACCTGCAGCAGACAGTCTGTGAAATTTCATCGGTTGATAACAGCAATGTCATCGTTGAAAATCATGATATCAGGGTAATTAAAACACATAATTTGATAAAATTTGTGTTGTACATATTGAATGCAACGTTTTGAGTAGAAAACTGATGAGATGCATGATCGTATCATATTGAATTGTTAATTGTGTTTATTGTCAAAGACAAAGCATACTCAGAATAAAACAGAAACTTGATTGTTTCAAGACTATTTTTGTACATTTCTGTTTATTAGTGTTCTTGTTGTTATGCTGATGATGATTATTATTATTACTGTTATTTAACAAATATTCACTACAACAGTAAATAGATATTTTTGGTTAAAATTTGGGATAGGCCTAATATTTTTAAACTATTTATGTCATTTTTGAGGTATTCCTTGCATTTCATGGAATTTAAAAAAATTTATTTAGGTCGTCAAATTTTAGACACTGGTAATAATTATAATGCATGCAAAACGTCTTGTTTGTAACACCCAGAATATGCCATTCACTAAACCTGTTGTGGTTTTGTAACAGCTTTGCTTTATAAACTGTGAATGTTGTTATGTACAACACATCTGTATTTTAGGAAATGGGTTGTAAGTGAAACTGTAACACTGCCAACTTTACATTTTTCTTGTGTAATAACAAATGAAACAACCTGTTTGTAAGGATTTTATTGTTGTCTATCTAGTTTTCAACTTGAGACAGTGCTGTTGGTACATAAATGAACACATTTAATTTTTGTTACAACCATCTATGTATTACATCATGGGATTTGATTTCATATTCATGGTATAAAGTGTCTGTGTTCATGCAGATCACATGGAGGAGTGTTGCCAAGTAGTGTGCATCAATGTTGCCAGTGTACGCCTATTCATGTTGCAGGCGCAGGGCTCTGTGCCAGGTTTGAGATTCTTAAGACAATGCTCAGTATTAAGAGACACACAGTAATTGACAACTGTGGCAAGCTTATTGTGGGAGTTCCTGTGTAATGAAATGTGCATATTAGCAGTGAATGTTTGATTTCTCTAGGAGTGTCAGTGATTCCAATTTTACATTAATGGTTTTACTTAGTACTTTTTTAAAAATTAGTAAGCGTTGTGTACATTTTTCATTATTTTATTAAAAAATAAATAATGTAGCACAAACAACACTCATACAATTTTGTTGTTTGTAATTGTAAATTTTGAATAATTGATCCTCACCTTTTTTGTTTGTAGTTGTTTGAATAGTATCATGCTAGTTTGCCAGAAATAAGTAATGAAGTATCAGATTGATAAAACATAAATTAGGCCATTACCTGTAAACAGATCAAAAACTTGAAAATATCCCAAGACTGATGACTAAGAACAGCAGAGCCACCTTCTCAAATATGAAGTGGCCAGGTATATTTGTGTGATTGGACTCTGTAGAAAACGATTTACCTTCAGATTGTTTCAGCCATATGGATACTCAGGTACAGTTAAGTACGAGTTGATGAATAAGATTCGGTATTGATGTTATAATACAATGTAGCGAAACTGATAATATGGCAACAGTAGGACAATCAGTAGGTTTCTTTTGCAGATCTAATCCAAGAAAGCTTAAAGAACTTGGAATAAAAAATTGTGAAAACCAAGGCCTACCAGGGGCTGTAGAGCCAGTGAAGAGAGGGTGGGGGGAACAAGAGCTAACATGTACAGTAGAATAGGAACAATTGAAAAGGAGTCTGGTATCAGTCAAGTAAAACAGCAGTTGTGGAACCAGTTGTGATGATTGTGGTAAGTTTGCTGGAGAAATGTTTAAACATGATGTTATTTTTTAAATTTAAATTGTTATTAGGTAATCTTCTACATTTGTTTTTTTGTACTGTTTTCACTGTACAACCAACGTGTTTGAAAGCAGCAACATATTTAAAAGCCTTTACTATTTATTAAACATCTGATTGGATGTATTTATTATTTGAACAAATATTTTATTGTGGGACATAGTGTCAACGTATACTGAACAATTTCTTGTCTCATTTTGTCATCAGTAATGACAAGAGATCAGACACTCTGGATGGTTTCAGCTGTATTGTTTGTTTGTCTGTTGGGACTGTACAGTTGCTAGTTGTTGGTGCCATTAAATGAGCTGAGAGAGCAACGAACAATGTTTTAAATTGACGTTAGTGAGCAGAGAGAGGGTAACCCCAGTCAAGTTGTTATTGAATCACCGTCATTTCTGATGAACAAAGTAGAACACTCGCGGTGATTTAACCAGATCATTTTGAGACACCAATAGGGTTGTGCGATTTACAAAGTAGAACACTTGCGGTGATTTAACCAGATCATTTTGAGACACCAATAGGGTTGTGTGTGTGTGTGTGTGTGTGTGTGTGTGTGTGTGTGTGTGTGCGTGCATGCGCGTGCGTGTGCGTGCAAGACTCATTTGTTTTGTCGTTGAACTTTAGTTATTGTGGTTATTTTTGGGCATATTATTATTAACAGCAAAGAACTATAAAGTGAGATGTTTCCAAGTTATACTTTCCCACTGACAATAGACAGTAGTGTTTGACTAGCCACAGTGCGCGTTATTAGTTGTTTTAGCAGGATGTAACAGGCACTCATGTCTGAAACTATTATTAGTAGAAGAAGCAGTCAAGCAAAAACGTTGTGCACAGTTTTTGAGGTTGACCAGACTTGACCTCTTCAGTGGTCGTTAATGCGTAGCCTTATCAGGCTCATTAACAGGTCCTTATCGTTAAAAAATAAATTGGTTGTCAAACAAAATTAAAAATAAAATTATTAGTCATAAAGATAAAAGGAGATTTCATTATAAACACATTTTTCCAATTTCAAACAAAAAATGATGGACCAGTATCTCATTATTGTGACCAGATGATTGATTTTATTATAGTATTTATTGCAGTGTTCAAGAAGTTTCTGTGCCACTCTCATGAACGCAAGGAACATATTCACGTATGTTGTTTATCACATGTGGTTTTTGTAACAAAAGGTTGTTGTGTTTGTAGTGCAGGCTTTTATTATAGGACATTACTACATAACTGCAAAAAATTATTTATCTGCAATGCCTTTTAAATTAAAAATTTTTTTGAAGAAACAGAATGTGGGTTTTGTAAGAAGTAATGACCTGGAAACAACTTATATTGTTAAAAATTAATAAAACACTCATTGTACCATAAATTATTACTGCAATATCATAAAACTGATTTAACTGAACTTATTAAGTTTATTTCTTCATCTTCATGTTTGTTAGCAAGTTGTGTCAGATATTGAGTGTGGTTTTGTAAAGAAGTGATGGAGTCAAAATATTCTGTCATATAATTTAATATCATTGCATCTTAAAATATTACCTTATAGTAATATTGATTTAATCAAATTTAAAAGTTTATTTTCTGTATCTCAGTTTTGTATCATCGCATCTTGACAGAACTCAGATAAAGTAGCCAATCTGCTCAAGAATTTTGTCTTGAGCTCTGACAGCTTTAAAGAAGCTTTCATTTTGTCTTCACAGCTTTTGGATGAGTCATGTGGAATGAGTGAAAATAGAACAGTGAAATACAAGTTGTTGAGTCAGAGTGCCTGGGAAGAATAATAGGAGTTACATAGAGAGATAAAACATTAAGAGATTAGAAATTAGAAGAGATTTGAAAATTAATCATTGCTTGTGTTTATAAAAAGATGACGGTTGTTGAACACAGTGAGGGATATCCGCAGCGTGTTGAACAGAGTAGGTAGGTAAACCAAAGTTGGAAACAAGAATTGAGAAATATAAGAAGAAAGAAAGCCATAGGCAAATCTGGAATAGAACTGTGGTAAAATAGTAAATAAAAAGATATGATGTGGTATGGCATGGCGCAAAGAGACTTGTACATAAACAACTGTGAACCAATGCGTACATAATTAAAGATGAGAGAAAATATGTCTGATGGTATTGTAATGGCTGAACAAGGCCAGAAATAAGGTTGACTATAGGCATATAGTATAATGTCCGAAATATGTCTCAAATAAATTAATTTATCTTTTCTATATATTAAGTATTACCGGTACGTATTAATATATCAAGCAATGGAACTGTACCTAGTTGTATATACTTTTTTAGACAACAAAAGTTAGTAAAGTAGTTTAATATATTTTTGTTGAGAATATACTAGAAAACTCTACATTCAATTTTAAGTAAGTATACCTGTCATTGTAGAAGTGAAAGTTTGTATTGTGCGGTGCGAGGTCCAGCTGACTGGGCGGGGCCTCAACCCGCACACATGCGCGTTTACTGTGAGAGTCTAGAAAAGTAATGTTCTCGAAGTTTTAAATAAAAGGAAAGATCTGGAAGCTGTTTTTCTATATAGAGATGCCCTCGACAAGTACAGTTCAGTTTTAAATGTGCTCTTGTAATGTTTATTTCGTGTGTCCGTTTTATGTATACTTGCTACTAAACTGTTCCCTCAATAAAGTGTGTGTGAAACTACTCACTTAATTCTTATTAATAATTAATTCTTACCTTAGGGTTTTTCCCAGAGTCGTACAGACGAAACTGCTGCAGAAAGGATTATTAATACCGTTATGTATTATGTACCGTTACATGTGTTTGCTCCTGTACTTAAATTATTCATTATATTACCCATACCTTAACAGGTTATGGGCCCAGTGGCATTTTAAAATCGGAGTGCAGTGTGTAATTTGAGTGCAAGTATAAAATATTTGTGCAAAAATGGAACCGAATATAAAAATTGAAAAACTTCGAGACAAAGATAATTGGCATCAATGGCGCTTCGTAGTACGCACATTGATGGAAGAGGATGATGATGTGCTGGATGTTTGCGAAGGAAGATTAGCCGAGCCAGCTGCAGGTGCAGAAGATCGCGACGCGTTTTTGGAAAAGTTCAAGAAGGCGGACAAAATTGCCAGAAAGTTAATTGTTACAACAGTGGAGAGAAAGCCTCTCGAACTTATAATGGGTTGTTCTACTGCCAAGGAGATGTGGGACAAATTGAATACAGCATATGATCTAAAATCTGATGAAAATCTGTCGATGATTCAAAAACAATTTTTTGAGTTTAAGTGGACAGAGAGTGAAAGTGTTACGTATAATATTTCAAAAATAGAACAGTTGGCTAGAAAAATGAAAAATCTCGGGGGAAAAATTGAAAAGACTATGGTGATGACTCGTGTTTTAACATCTTTGCCACAAAAGTTTAATCATTTTCACAGTGCTTGGGATTCGGTATCTGACGATAAGAAGAATCTCGAAAATTTGACTGAGCGCTTGATGGCAGAAGAATTTAGATTACAAGAGCAAAAGGAAGTACACGAAGAGACGACAGCGTTGCTAGCTAATCTGAAAATCGGTCATAAGGAACAGAAGAATGACACTCTTATAAATATGAGAAGAATGATTTGAAACAAGAGCAGTGTTATAATTGTGGAAGACAAGGTCATTTAAAAAGGGACTGCTTCAGGTGTTATACGTGCAAAAGAAAAGGTCATAAAAGTAACAATTGCTTCATGAATAAGAATAATGGACAGCGAAGATGGTCGAATAATCAAGAAAGAAGTAACTCGTCTTCTGGACAGAAGAAATCAACATCGAGGATAGCACTAATAGGTGACAAAGGCAGCTGTGGCAATCGGGATGATCTCTGGATTGTGGATTCGGGTGCGACGGATCATATGTCGAAGCATCGAGAATGGTTTTCAACATTCGAAGAATATACAACACCAGTCAGTGTAAGAATGGGCAACGGTATGACAATGTCTGCATGTGGTAAAGATAATATTGACTTTGAAACTTATAAAAATAGTGAACGAGTAGAAGGTACTATCTATAATGTATTATATGTTCCTGATTCAATGTATAATCTGTTTTCTGTTAAATATGCGGGTAAAAGGGGTATAGATTATGAAATAACACATAATGCTACGAGATGTACTTTAAACCATGGTAATGAAATTCTTGTAACTGGTTCCGAATATGAGCCTGGTAGTTTGCTAAAATTAGACATTCAAACTTTAATTCCAAAAGAATGTAACGTGGTAGAACAAAAGAGTAGATCGAGCATTGCCAACGGTAATGTTTTACAATTATGGCACGAAAGACTTTGCCATCAAAATGTAAAACATGTGAAGAATTTTTTGAAAAATCTATATATAAAATTTACGGATGAAAATTTCTTTTGTGAAGGTTGCGCTTATGGCAAAAATCATAGATTGCCTTTTCACAAAAAGATCGATCGTGCCACTAAAACTCGTGAAATAATTTATACTGACGTTTGTTGTCCTATGGAAGTAGTGTCTCTCGGTAGAAAGTTATATTTCGTTTCTTTTAAAGACGATTTTTCAAGTTATAGAGAAATTCATTTTATTCGAGAAAAATCTGAAGTAATAGAAAAACTAAAATCATTTTGTATCGGGGTTGAGAATCATTTGGAACAAATATTAAAGAAATTCATTTTGATGGTGGTAAATAAAATGATAATAAAGCTGTGATCTCTTTTTTAAATAGTAATGGTATAAAATATTCGATTAATGTTCCATATACGCCCGAACAAAATTCAATTGCAGAGCGCGATAACCGAATCATTGTAGAGGCTGCTCGATCAATGTTATATTCAAATTCAAACTTACCTCTATTCTTATGGGCAGAAGCAATGAATACTGCTGTACATGTAATTAATAGAACAGGCCCAACAAAACAAAATAATAAAACTCATTATGAGTTATGGAATGGAAAAACAGCTACTGTTGATAGATTTAAAATATTTGGAACCATGTGTTATGTACATATATCAAAAGAACAGCGTAAGAAACTTGATAAAAAATCGATAAGGGGTTATCTGGTCGGATATCATGAGGATTGTAAAGGTTATCGTGTATATGTTCCGGAAGTGGGAGATGTCATTATAAGTAGAGATGTACTTTTTAAACCTGAAAGAGTATTAGCTGATTCAATTATTTTGAATTCTTTGAACAATAATAATAAAGAAACTGAAGAAAATGAAATTATAACTCCTAAAAATAATGAACTTTTACTTAAAAATGAATCAAATGAGTTTGAAGAAAGAGAACCTTTACAGTCTTCAAATAGCGATAACAATCAAACTGGACGACAATTGCGCGATAGAACAAAATTAAAACCTACAGAATATTATGGATGTCCGATCACGTTTATTGCTGAAAAGTTACCATCTAATTATAACGAAGCAATTACAAGTAAAGAAAAAGATAGTTGGCAAGCTGCAATGCAGGACGAAATGAACTCTTTGTATGAAAATAAGACATGGGTATTAGTGGAAAAGCCAAAAGATAAAAAGGTGATTAACAATCGTTGGGTTTTTGTGAAGAAGCTCAATCCAGATGGTACAGAACGTTATAAAGCGTGGTTGGTTATTAAAGGTTATTCGCAACAGAAAGATATTGATTATAAAGAAACTTTTAGTCCGGTTGTTCGCTTTGATACAATAAGATTGATACTTAGTATTTCTGCTCGTGAAAATTTACATATCTGTAAATTTGATATAAAAACGGCTTTTTTATATGGTGACTTAAAGGAAGATATATATTGTAACGATACAATTAAGCCAAATCTCGTACCAGTGATAAAAAAGATAATTCTTGATATAAAATTACTTCATATGAAATAAAATGTGTAAAAAATGATTAAAATGTAAATACTTTGACAAGACATACAACGATATTACCCAACCCAAGTGATTGAGCCAAAAACATAAACATAAAGAAGGGAACCACGTAACATACTTATTAAAATGTAAATATTTTGACATGATTGAGCCAACAACCCAAACATAAAGAAGGGAACCACGTAACATACTTAAGAAAAATATGATAGACAAAACAATGATGGACACAGAACTAAAGAAGAACCAGAAGAAGAGGACAGATCCATACAAATAAACAGAATTTAAACCAGAAGAGAAGAAGAGGAGAACCGAACCGGATTGAAGAAGAAGAAGAGGAAGAATGAAGAGGGGACAGATAAAACCCAAGGGGAATTAACACACATATATAAAAGGGAAAGATTGTATGTTTAGAGATAGAATACGGTCAATAAACCTTGAATAATTATATATTAATGAAACCAATGTTATTAGTAGCATTAATTTAACCTATGTGCCCATTTTTTAAGACAATACAATTGTAAAGTAATATAGTATAGGAAAAGTACACTAACCCTGTCAGAAAGGTTAGATTCAACCAAAACACAACTAGCCTAATATTGTTTATAGTAAAAATAATACTAAAACAAAATAGTGAGAAATGGTAGGAGAAAGTATAGGGATTACCCATTAAATAACACTAATTACAAAACAGTGAACCAAAGTGAAGTGCTTTAGTGAAGTGTTAATGCCCTAAAAAATAGTGAAAGTGGATGTGAAACATTCAAATTAGAATGCTAAGGAAATAGACACTCATTAAAACATTGATAAACCACCAATGATTGGAGTGGAATTATAATTAGTTATATACCTAGAAGTAATTAAAAATAGTATTTAAAATTAATATTAAGGAAGCTTGTAATTATATTCAGGGAGAAAGCCCAGTACAATAACTTGTGTTAACATGGCATGATAGGATAGAAGTAAAGTTTGTTATTAAAGATTAAAATTGTAAAGAATACAACACCCCATGTTAAAAGGGGAATCAACCTTCATAATATTAGAGAAAGTAACAATGTTTATCACCCTAGTTTATAAGACAAGAAAGAAATCAATGTTAGTACTAAGAATAATTTATGACTTGTAAAGAATAGTTGATGCAATGTTAAAGAAGGAATATGGCTGAAAAGGGACTTACAGTCCATAAACCTAACTATTATATTTTAAATGAAGAGTAATGAAAATGTATGTTGAATATTAATTAAAACACAAACAAATAAGTGAAGCCCATTAGGCTGAATTCAGAATGTAATTTAAAAAGGAAATACACTGAAAAAACAATCATGGCTGTTTGTAACTATGAAAACAGTTAACTGCCAAAGACATTCAAATGCAAATTGTATCAATTTCACAAAAAATCTTACTAATCTAAGAACAGTGAATGGACAGTAATTATATATCAGTTATTTTAACACAGAAGTATTATTGTAATAATTTAATTCAAGAAAGATATGTTATTTATTAAATGTCAAATAATTAGACTATAGTTAAAGTGTAACAGAATATGACCTTATGAGGTATCATTGTAAACTTTGAAAGGAAAGAAAAATAATAGTGATGTCATTTATTATCCCAAAGGAATTATAAGGGAATAAAATCATTAGGAAAATACTTAATAAATTTGAATAAAAATTCAAATATTTCTAACAATGTATGTAAAGAGTAATTAAACAAGCATTGAATTATTGGTTACTATGACGAGACGTTTGAGGGCTTATTTTTCCGTTAAATTAGATAGACGCTGAAGAAACGAAGCGTGGGTACGCCACACGAAAAATTGGACAAACTAAAACTTTAATT
The DNA here is from genome assembly GCA_034769895.1 of Magicicada septendecula. Classification (NCBI taxonomy): domain Eukaryota; kingdom Metazoa; phylum Arthropoda; class Insecta; order Hemiptera; family Cicadidae; genus Magicicada; species Magicicada septendecula. Next base: position 158,360,451 of record CM068373.1, on the reverse strand, counting down.
TAAACAGTTATAAAAGTCGAAGCAGTGAACCGAAATAATCCAATATGAAGAGACGTCGATCTATACAGAATTAATGATGTCCAGGAACGAAATTAAACAAACTAATTAACGAAAAAACCCAGACCAGTTTGAAGAAGATGTTGGAAGCCTTCAACCAGCCCAAATTCGAGAAATATACGCCTATCCTGATGACGACCCTTCAATGTGAGACGAACTGATAAGTACCGAATAATTTCTTACTCCCAAAAACTCCAAATTACTTAAATTATTTTCAAATGATAAAATTTCTCACTATTTAAAAAGTAGTATTTTCTTTCAAAGGTAAAGGCATAATTTACTTATATTAAAAAACATTTATAAAGATAACCTTATTTGTGAACATAACTACTGTAACAGAAATACGACACTACTGAACAAATTGTACAAACACATTATAAATCCTAAGTACGTATAAGGTATAGTAGTGTACTTTCTTTTCATGTAATCAACGTTTATGTCTATTTTCATGATCAAAAGAACTCCAGATTTTAAAAACATAGTAATTTGTTAAAAAGTAACTGAACGATAGTGTTTTGAAATCAATTTTGCCAACCTGAGATATTTTGTGTTTCAAGCTCTAAGCCAGAGCATAATATTATAAATTTGTTTATGATTCAATTGTCATATTTATTGATAATTAAATGTGTATTAAAAAACGCAGTACAGAACATTACTATCTTGTTATTTCATAGGATTTTTTGTAAATATATGTGTGTTAGCGAAGTTTTAAGTCATAGCCAACTAGCGCTTGTCACGAGTGGCCGAGTCGACAACCTGTGTAGCAGCGGGAATAATTCGAACGCCACAGCTGTCCATGCTAATACCACATATTACTTTAAAAATTAAATGTTTTAATTGTTTTAACAAAAAACAATTTGGCGCCACCCGGGAATCGTAATCCCTATGAATTGACAGGTAGGTTGTACTGGTGACATTGACAACGCTACGGACTCCAGTAGTGACGTCGATTTATGTAACAACCAGTGTGAGGCAAACACACTACAATCACAGTATTACACAAAAATAAACAAGTGTGATACATTTTAACAGGTACGACCCATATTTATTGTTACATTTTGGCTTCCATCGCGGGGCTTAAACAAGGCGGACGTAAGTTATTGATACATATTGACGCATCCAACGTGTGGCAGAATAACACGACAGAGACCACACAGTAACAAATTTTTACAGTACCACACACACCCATATTTTTATTGTTACAATATATATATTGTAACGAGAAAATAGGGGTGTACTTCCTTTCTTCTTCAAGCCCCGCGTTGGGTTCGTCAATATGTAACAATAAAACTGGGTGGTTCCTTTATTCTTAAAGCCCCGCGTTGGGTTCGTCAATATGTAACAATAAACTGTGGTCGTACCTGTTAAAATGTATCACAATTGTTTATTTTGTGTATTAGTGTGAATGTAGTGTGTTTGCCTCACACTGGTCGTTACATAAATCGACGTCACTACTGGAGTCCGTAGCGTAGCGTTGTCAATGTTACCAGTACAACCTACCTGTTAATTCATAGGGATTACGATTCCCGGGTGGCGCCAAATTGTTCTGTTAAAACAATTAAAATAGTTAATTTCTAAGATAATACGTGGTGTTAGCATGGACAGTTGTGGCGTTCGAATTGTTCCCGCTGCTATACAGGTTGTCGACTCGTCCACTCGTGATGAGCGCTAGTTGGCTGTTGCTTAAAACTCGCTAACACACATATATTCTACAAAATCCTATGAAATAACAAGATACTAATGTTCTGTACTGTATTTTTAATACAAATTTGGTCATCAATAAATATGACAAATGAATTATAAATAATTTTATAACATTCGGCTCCGGCTTAGAGCTTGAAACACAAAATATCTCAGAGTTGGCAAAATTGATTTCAAAACATTATCGTTGCCGAGACGGCATCAGTCACTTTTAATAAATTACTATGTTTAAAATCTGGAGTTCTTTGGATCATGAAATAAGACATAAACGTTGGTCACATTAAAAAAGTACACTACCATACCTTATACGTACTTAGAAATTATAATGTGTTTTTACAATTTGTTCGGTAGTGTCGTATTTCTGTTACAAAAATTGTGCTCTCAAATAAATTATATTTTGATTAATGAAATGTTTTTTAAGTAAGTAAATTATGCATTTACCTTTGAAAGAAAATACTACTTTTTAAATAGTGAGAAATTTTATCATTTGACAAATATTTTAAGTAATTTGGGGTTTTGGGATTAAGGAATTTATTCGGTACTTATCAGTTCATATCATGTTGAAATGTTGTCATCAGGATAGTTGAATATTCTTCAAATTTGGGCTGGTTTTAAACTTCTAACATCTTTTCAATCTGGTCTTGGGTTTTTCTCTAATTAATTTATTTAATTTGGTTCCTGGACATCGTGAATTCTTTATAGATCGACGTCTATTTGTCTTTGGTCATCTTGGTTCACTGATTCGACTTTTTGTAACTGTTTAAATTAAAATTTCAATCGTTCCAATTTTGCGTGCCGCTTACCCACGCGTCGTTTTTCAGAGTCTATATAATTTAACGGAAAATAAGCCCTCAATGGCTCGTTGTCATAGTAACCATAATTCTGTGATTGGTTAATTACTCCTTTAAAGACATTGTTAAAATATTTGAATTTTTATTCAGATTTATTAAGTATTTTCCTAATGGTTTTATTCCTTTATAATTCCTTTGGGATAATAAATGACATCACTATTATCTTTCTTTCCTTTCAAAGTTTACAATGATACCTCATAAGGTCATATTTTGTTATACATTAACTATAGTCTAATTATTTGACATTTAATAAATAACATATCTTTCTTAAATTAAACTATTACAATAACATTTCTGTTTTAAAATAATTGATATATAATTACTGTCCATTCACTGGTCTTAGATTAGTAAGATTTTTTGTGAAATTGATACAATTTACATTTGAATGTCTTTGGCAGTTAAATGTTTTCATAGTCAAGATTAGCCATGATTGTTTTTTGGTGTATTTCTTTTTAAATTACATTCTGAATTCAGCCTGATGGGCTTCACTTATTTGTTTGTGATTTAACTACTATTCAACATATATTTTCATTACTCTTCTTTTAAAATATAATAATTAGGTTTATGGACTGTAGGTTCCTTTCAGCCATATTCCTCCTTTAACATTGAACCAACTATTCTTTACAAGTCATGAGTTATTATTAGTTCTAACATTGATTTCTTTCTTTTGTTACAAACTAAAGTGATGAACATTGTCACTTTTCATAAAATTATGAAAGTTAATTCCCCTTTCAACATGGGGTGTTGTATTCCTTGCAATCTTAATTTTAATAACAAAACTTTAATTCTATTCTACCATACCATGTTAACACAAGTTACTTTTGTCTGGGCTTTCTCCCTGAATAACACCACAAGCTTCCTTTATATTAATTTGGAATATTATTGCTAATTATTTCTAGATATATTAATTTTTACAATGTCACTCCAATCATTGGTTGTTCATCAATGTTTTATAAAGTGTCTCCGTACCTATCATTATATTTTTAATGTTTCACATACACTTTCACTATTTTTAGGGTACTTACACTTCACTAAAGCACTTCACTTTGGTTCACTGTTTTGTATTTAGTGTTATTTAATGGGTAATCCCTATACTTTCTCCTACCATTTCTCACTATTTCGTTTTAGTATGATATTTACTATTAACAATACTGTATTAGGTTAGTTGTGTTTTGTTAAATCTAACCTTTCTGACTGTGTTAGTGTACTTTTTCTATATTATATCACTTTACAATTGTATTGTCTTTAAAATGGGTACATAGGTTAATTTAATTATAACAATAATATTGGTTTCATCAATACATAATTATTCGAGGTTTATTGACAGTATTCTATCCTTGAGTATACTATCTTTCCCTTTTATATGTGTGTTAGTTTCCCCTTGGGTTTAACCTGTCTCCTCTTCATTCTTCCTCTTCTTCATCTTCTTCATCTTCAATAGTCTTCATCTTCAACAGTCTTCATCTTCAATAGTCTTCATCTTGGTTCGGTTCTCCTCTTCTTCGTCTTCTGGTTTAAATTCTTTTTAATTGTAGGGATCTGTTCTCTTCTTTGGTTCTTCTTTAGTTCTGTGTTCATCATTGTTTTGTCTATCATATTTTTTCTTAAGTATGTTACGTGGTTCCCTTCTTTATGTTTATGTTGTTGGCTCAATCAGTTGGGTTGGGTAATATCGTTGTACGTCGTGTCAAAGTATTTACATTTTAATCATTTTTTAAACATTTTATTTTATATGAAGTATTTTTATATCAAGAATTATCTTTTTTATCACTGGTACGGGATTTGGCTTAATTGTATCGTTACAATATATATATAACTTTAATATTTGTAACTAAATTTACCTGAAGATATACTTTTTTCCTATTAGGAACATGTTTCGAGAGTTCTTGTTCTCTCATCTTCAGCCTTCGCCATCTTGTTTCTGGTGAAGTATTTGTGTGTTGGCTTCTGGATGTTATTAAGGTAGTTTGTTGGTCTTTGGTCCTTCAAAGTTGCATTATTGTGTGTGGTTGTGGTATCTGTTTTTGTATTTTGTGTATTTTCGATGTTGAGTGCTTTGAATATTGTGTCATGTTTTGTATTGATTTGTATTTGTTCTGGTATTAATTTGTTTTGTGTTTTATGTTTGTAAATCTGTAAATTTTCCCAAATGTTCATTATGGTGCCTTTGTGTGGTAACACTAATAAAACATATACCACACAAAGGCACCATAATGAACATTTGGGAAAATTTACAGATTTACAAACATAAAACACAAAACAAATTAATACCAGAACAAATACAAATCAATACAAAACATGACACAATATTCAAAGCACTCAACATCGAAAATACACAAAATACAAAAACAGATACCACAACCACACACAATAATGCAATTTTGAAGGACCAAAGACCAACAAACTACCTTAATAACATCCAGAAGCCAACACACAAATACTTCACCAGAAACAAGATGACGAAGGCTGAAGATGAGAGAACAAGAACTCTCGAAACATGTTCCTAATAGGAAAAAAGTATATCTTGAGGTAAATTTAGTTATAAATATTAAAGTATTATATACATCAAGAAACAGACTATAGCAGAAAGTGATTGAAATATATATATATTGTAACGTAACGGTTTTTTGAGATGTGAGGTACTTGTGAAAGTGTTATTATATGCCTCACGCCGTATGCGTCACTTCTGAATTATACTAACTGATGTTTTCAAAAGTATAAATAAAGGATTTTGTTTATTTTGTTTTACTCCATCTAAAGAGAAATCGAGAGTGTGTGATTTGTGGTCAAGGAGGGAAGTAGTTCAGTCTTATGCAGAAGAGAGAGTAAGTATCATTATTTCCACTCAGTTGAAACGATTTCTTCTGTTTGTTGTGCTGAAATTTTTTATAACTAACCACTACAATAAATTATAACACTTTATTATTCAATATTAATTTTCAATAATATTGCTTTATTTATTATTGACTTTTGTCTCCTGCCATCAAAATATAGGTATCACAAATAATCTTATCTGAAAAAAAACATCATCTCGACTTTACCGAGTAAACATAGAGCTGTCTAAGGAGCAAAACATATATGTTGTTATTTACCCAATATTACGCTATAATAAAAAACATCAATTATTACATAATTCTTAATAATTCCCCAGGGTTCAGGGTGAGTTCTTTGTGTTACGAGATTGTCAGAAATGGATAATTACTACGCTTTACAAATACCGAAAAATTAATAAATAATTTTGTTTATTTTTCATGTAGTACGTAGTTCCCGGAATTGCCGTAAGAGAGCAGTGTGTATTTGTTTACTTTGAAAAAACCTATGATCAAATGATTATTTTTGTTCTATTTCACAGTTCAAAACGAGTTTTCTTCTGGAATTATTATGAAAACATGTTTATATTACCTCGCTCCGTATGGTTCTTACTGGATAGCCGCTTTTCTGTGATGAGGTCCGTCTTGCGTTATAATTTACCTTTCGTCTGGAGTATTTTCCAATTGTCAACGGGAACTAGGCCAAACCATGTTGTATCCGCAGAAGGTTTTCATCCACTGTTTATTAATTTTTACAACCATTTAATTTGGATTAATCAGGTATAATTAGATAGTGGTCACTCTGTTTGTTAATCTTGTGTTAATTTCAACTCCTCCAACGTCCAAAAAAGGTTATTTTTTATAATTTTTGTCGCATCGTATCTTCAACTCTCCAGTTTAGTTCAAAATTTTTATATCTTATTAACAATACTTGTTATTTTTCATCACTCTTAGTAACACATAGTATTTTTATTATGCAGGCAGTTTGTAATTATTATAAATTTATATTTTATTTATGGAAAATAATTCCTTTCCATTCCGGTTTCTTTACTAATTTAATTTACATAATAAGTTTTGGTTAATTTTTTTATGACATTGTATATAAGTATTTTATCATTTTATTATCCTTAAATAAATTTATATATTATTTATTTAGTCTCGAATAGTATTCATACCCGGCACTACTTCCTGTTGCCATTTCCTTCATAGGATTATTTTAATTTATTATTATCTAGGTAATTAAATTTTTGTCCTTTAAAACTAACCCTGGGTTATTCTATATTACAACACAAATATTTAAAAAAATATAACATTAACTTATGTATAACAAGTTGTGGTCCATACTATAAATTACAATAAATAAATAAAATTACAAAAATCAATCAGTATTATTACATCCTACTTCCATAGTTTTATCCTTTCCAAAACATACAGCACAGTTTGGTAATACTTTACTTTCACTTTTGTTTTTTCACCTCAATGGGTACACTAGAAATCACTTTGCACTGTATACCACTCGAAATAATTAAATTTTGAGCGAGCTTTAGTTTACCCATTTCTGACTTTTATTATCATGAGTTACTTTATTGGGACCGGGTTATGTAACGTTACATAAAGCCCCCCCACTAGAACAAATTTATTTTAGTTCAACTTGTTGATAGAAATAAATTGTTGATTGGTTCAAATCTTCTAATGGTCTTGACTTTGTTTTCATAATAGTGTTTCATTTCCGACTGATTATACACTCCCTTTATTTTATTATTGTTAATTGTTTTAATTTCGTAAGTATTATTCCCCTTCACCTGGGTTATGAGGTAAGGGCCAGTATAGAGTAGCAATAGCTTCCGAGCAATACCCTCTATAGAACTGGGTAGTTGTCTATTTTTTATTAGTACTTTATCTCCCAACTGGTATGTATCCAATCTTCTCCTTTTTCCCTGATACCTTTTTTGTTGAAGTTCCACTTTATGCAACACTCTGTTCTGCATTTCCATTTGGTCGAACTCTACTCTCTCTCCTGGAGGGAAATTTATCAATGACGTAATTTCTCTTGGTGGTGGTTTATCAAACATTATCTGATAAGGGCTAGTACCGATAGTGTCATGGTATGACCAATTAAGAAAAGTCTCGGCTGGTTCAATATACTGACTCCAGTTTTTATGTTCTTGATGACAGTAGGTGCGTAGAATTCTGCCAACTTCCTTTAATACACGCTCAGCAGGATTGCTACTAGGGTGGTATACTGATGTCTTGTACGTTCTTATTTGCCAATTTCTCAATTCTTCTTTCCACCTTTTCCCCCGAAATTGCGTTCCATGATCAGTTATAATCATTTCCGGTTTTCCCACGTCAGGTAAGTATTTTTTTATAATTACTTCTAGAATTTTCTTCGTTGTAGCTCTACTAATAGCGTAGAGTTTTGTGTATTTCGTATAATGATCAAATAATATGATGATATATTTATATTTATGTCTTCCTCCACTTCTGGGAAAAGGTCCGCAGATATCTAAAAAAATCTTTTCAAGTTTTTTATTAGATGTTATAGTAATCATGGTGCCTGTTCTCTTCTCATTATTTACTTTCACTAGCTGACATATGTTACAGGTTTTTACTATCTCTCTTACTCTTTTATTTATAGCTTTCACGTAACAATGTTCAGATAAAGCTTTAATAACTTTGAGTGATCCCATATGGCCATACCTTTCATGATAATCCTGAATCAATGCTACTTCTGTTGCTGCTGGTACATACATCTTCCAGACATGATCCTTAATGGTAGGACGAATAAAAAGGATCTCTTCATAAACACAAAAAAATTTCCTTATTATAGGGTCATGTTGTAATATTCTTTCCTTAATTTTTGTTAATTTAGTGTCACTTTGTTGATCGACTTTTATTTTATTAATTATATCTTGTAACTCCTTTGCCATCTTAATTATGTAATATATTTTTCCAATGCTTTCTGGTTCTATTTCACAAGTTCCTTTTTCAAGGTTAATCCGGGATAATCGGTCTGCTATTACATTCTTTTTACCTGGAATATATTCCCAGTCTAAATTATATTCTTGAAGTATTAATGCCCATCTAGTAAGTCTGCCGTGATTAAGTTAACAATTTTTTAAAAACGAAATTGATCTGTGATCAGTTCTGATAGTCACTGGGTATCCCAAAATAAATGTTCGAAATTTTATACATGAGAACACAACACTCAGCAGTTCTTTTTCAGTTACTGTATAATTTCTCTCACAACTACTCAGTACTCTGCTTGCAAAACTGATAACTCCATGATTTCCTTCTTCATCTTCCTGATATAGCTCACTCCCAAGGCTAATGTTACTAGCATCACAATTTATGAAAAAACGTTTATTAAAATTTGGGTGATGTAACATGATGCAGTCAAGAAATTTATTTTTTACTATCTGGAAATTATTATTTTCACTTTCTTCCCATTTCCACTTGTTTTTCTTTGAAAGTAAACATTGAAATTTAGCTGTTATTTCTGAATAACTCTGTTGAAATTTTCTATAATAGTTGCATATCCCCAAAAAGGTTTGTAATTGTTTCAAGTTTCTAGGTTTGGGAAAATCTTGAATAGCCTTTACTTTTTCAGGAGATGGTTTAATTCCAGTAGCAGATAAAATGAACCCTAAAAATGGTAGTTCATGTGTGATAAATTTAGATTTATCCAGTTTTAAAGTTATATTATGTTGCAAAAGTTTATCTAACACTGTTTCCACTCGGTTACAATGCTCCTCCCAAGTACAAGACGTAATTAGTATGTCATCCACATATATGGTAGTAAAATCTAAAACTTCCTTACCCAAAATTTGGTCCATGCATTGAATGAACACAGCCACAGAATTTACCAATCCAAAAGGCAAACGCTTAAAATGATAATTTCGTCCTTCGAATATGAAAGCAACATATTGTCTGCTGTTAGGGTGCAATTCTATTTGCCAGTATCCACAGACTGCATCCCAAGTACTCATGTACTTGCATCCATAGAATCTTTTCATTATCTCCTCAATCTCACCTGGAGACGTGCGATCGTTAATGAGCATTTTATTCAACTCCCGAGCATCGAGACATAGTCTCACTTGACCATCTTTCTTCGGTATAGCTACCAATGGGCTGGTATATGGAGAATTACTTCTTTCAATTATGTCTTCTAATATCATTCTTTGAATTTCTTTCCTTGCTGCCTCTTTCAAAGCTTGAGCAATAGGGTATGATCGTTTATTAAAATTTACATTTTCTTTAAATTTTAGTTCACACAAGAAGTTTTTAGCTTTTCCTGGTGATTCTGAGAATACTGGTTTATATTTATTATAAATTTTTATAAGTTGTTGTTTCTGTTCTATACCAATTATTTCCGGTGCCTGCCTATTCTGAAACTCCATTATTTCTTCTATCTTCTCTTTCCAAATCTTTGATTCTGTTACTTCTATATTATTACCTAGGGTTAATCTATTATTCTCCCTAACAAAAAATGAGCTCGGACACTGAGGGGCACTTTGGCTACCAATTATCTCAGCCGTTAACTCACCATTTTCTGTGCTCAAGGTTACTATACCCCTGGCCAGATTTATAATTGCAGTGTGTCGCCGTAGCATATCACACCCTATTAACACCCTAAACGGTAGCCCTTTAGCTACTAAAAATCCCATAGGTATTTCTATTCCATTAGTGGTAACATTCAAAGACACTTGTTTTTTTATTGTTTTATTTTGTTTCCCGGTAGCACCAACAATTGTTAAATTGTTAATTGGTAAAGTAGGTATTCTCTCAGTAGTTAACTCAGTAATACGATCTAATTCTAATTGATCAATAATTGAAATATTGGCTCCTGTATCAATCATGGCCTCTGCTGACACTCCATTTAATTTTATTTGTATATAGACTATGTCATTGTTTGGTGATGACTCTTTAATTACTCTTTCTTCCATTAACTCGGACTGTATATTTTTTAGAAAATTATTTCTGATAATGGTTATTGGTTTATTCAAATTAGTATTATAATTGGGTGTATGGTAAATTCTGTGCCCTGTTGTTTCTAGCAGTGACGGGCAATCACATCTTCTCACTGCTGGTACCCGTTTCCCCTATTTACATCATTACTATTGGTTGCTTCAACATTTTCATTATGTTGAATATTGTTTATCGGTATCCTTTCTTCATCCCTCTCTCTGGATCTAGGTTGATCGATGTTCATACTCCTTTGTGGACCTTCGTCTCGATGATAATAATCATTTCTGTAATTCTGTCGATTATTATTAGACCATCTTCCACGATATCTATTATTGAAATAATTGTTATTAGCATGTACATAATTAACTCGGGGCCGATTCTCTCTTGGTGGTTCATTCCTCCGCTCCTCGGTATTCCCTGACCTCCATCTACTTCTCCTATAATAAGATTCCTGTTCATAATTTTCTAGCAGCGTTTCCATGCCTCCAATAGTTTTTATTTTCCACTCAAGCGTGCACTTATGATCTTCTCTTCAAAATGATACGCCATTTTGGTCACTAGACACTCTTCCGGTATCTTAGGGTCTAGATACTTTGCAATACACACCTTCCCCAAAAAGTAAGCAGTAGGTGTTTGTCCCACTGTACGATCATACCTACCATGACAGATATCATCCCTAATAATGTTTTGTACTGATTCTGACCAGTACTTAAGTTTGAACATAGTTTTGAAACCCTCATAATCACACACCTCGTTCCTAATTGCTGTCCACCAATTATCATTGATATTTTTGAACGATTCGTCTAATAGACCTTTTATCATATTCCATCGATTCTCCTTTGATCTGTTCAAAATTTCGTCTACTCTCCCTAAAAATTCAAGTGGGTTTCTGCGATAATCCCGAAAGTTTACACTTTCCTTATTGTCTGGATAAACATGATGACTGCTGCATGCAGATCTAGCACTTATTCTATCTACATCACCTTGAAAATTGGTTTGTATTTGTTGCAAACTATCTAATTTCTCTGCTTGGCTATCACACTGACTTTTTACATTCTCTACTGTTTTATGAAACTCTGAAAATTTACAGTTTAGACTGCTTTTGATACTATCTAACTGGTCACTGTTTTCTTGTCGTATAGCCATTACACGAACTTGATTATCTTGTTCTTCCTTTTCCATCCGGGCATCGATTCCTGTTTTAATTAGTTCCATTTTTCTTCTGTTTTATCCAACCTTTGATTGGTTTCTATTAATTTCTTCTCTGCCTCTTCCTTATATTCTTCTACTCTTTGGCTTAACGTATTACTGACCAGTTCAATTTTACCTTCTAGATTTTCTCTTAATTCCTTGTTGAAACTCTCCATCTTACCCTCAATTTGTTTTAAATTCTCATTATTCTCTTCAAATTTTGCATTCATCTCTTCTCTTTGTCCTTCAACAGTTTCTTTCAGTTCATTGTATTGTTCATTCATGGTTTGTTTGATATTTCCATGAATGGTCTCTATTTTTTCATTGAGTTGTTTGACTAAACTTTCCTGAATGCTATCTATTTTCTCATTGGTCTGTCTATTTTGTTCCTCCTGTTTCTTAAAATTTTCCTTATTTTCCTCCTTGGTTTGCTTTGAGTTTTCCTCCTGTTTCTTAAAATTCTCATCTATTTTATCAAATTTTTCCTTCTGTTCCTTAAATTGTTCTGCCATAAATTTCATCCTGTCTTGCCAATTAGGTTCTTCTCTGGCTACCGCTTTGTCTGGTTGGTCCCCTTGGGCATCCTCTTCCACTATTTCCTTTTCCGTATCCATAACTACTTCGGTTTCTTCTGTATCACCTGTCTGTTGGTCCATTTCACTGTCCGTAACTAATTCTATTTCTTGTTCCTGTCCACCTTCTTCAATCTCCTTTTCTTCTGCCCTCTTCTTCGATTTTCCTCGGGTATTAGGCATTTCTTGTTTTCTCATAACTGCCAACGATAATTAGATTTTTTGATATATATTTTTTATTAAATATCAAAATTCTTTTCTAATTACCGCCCTTTTACGTTGAGCGCCAATTTGTAACGTAACGGTTTTTTGAGATGTGAGGTACTTGTGAAAGTGTTATTATATGCCTCACGCCGTATGCGTCACTTCTGAATTATACTAACTGATGTTTTCAAAAGTATAAATAAAGGATTTTGTTTATTTTGTTTTACTCCATCTAAAGAGAAATCGAGAGTGTGTGATTTGTGGTCAAGGAGGGAAGTTGTTCAGTCTTATGCAGAAGAGAGAGTAAGTATCATTATTTCCACTCAGTTGAAACGATTTCTTCTGTTTGTTGTGCTGAAATTTTTTATAACTAACCACTACAATAAATTATAACACTTTATTATTCAATATTAATTTTCAATAATATTGCTTTATTTATTATTGACTTTTGTCTCCTGCCATCAAAATATAGGTATCACAAATAATCTTATCTGAAAAAAAACATCATCTCGACTTTATCGAGTAAACATAGAGCTGTCTAAGGAGCAAAACATATATGTTGTTATTTACCCAATATTACGCTATAATAAAAAACATCAATTATTACATAATTCTTAATAATTCCCCAGGGTTCAGGGTGAGTTCTTTGTGTTACGAGATTGTCAGAAATGGATAATTACTACGCTTTACAAATACCGAAAAATTAATAAATAATTTTGTTTATTTTTCATGTAGTACGTAGTTCCCAGAATTGCCGTAAGAGAGCAGTGTGTATTTGTTTACTTTGAAAAAACATATGATCAAATGATTATTTTTGTTCTATTTCACAGTTCAAAACGAGTTTTCTTCTGGAATTATTACGAAAAAATGTTTATATTACCTCGCTCCGTATGGTTCTTACTGGATAGCCGCTTTTCTGTGATGAGGTCCGTCTTGCGTTATAATTTACCTTTCGTCTGGAGTATTTTCCAATTGTCAATGGGAACTAGGCCAAACCATGTTGTATCCGCAGAAGGTTTTCATCCACTGTTTATTAATGTTTACAACCATTTAATTTGGATTAATCAGGTATAATTAGATAGTGGTCACTCTGTTTGTTAATCTTGTGTTAATTTCAACTCCTCCAACGTCCAAAAAAAGGTTATTTTTTATAATTTTTGTCGCATTGTTTCTTCAACTCTCCAGTTTAGTTCAAAATTTTTATATCTTATTAACAATACTTGTTATTTTTCATCACTCTTAGTAACACATAGTATTTTTATTATGCAGGCAGTTTGTAATTATTATAAATTTATATTTTATTTATGGAAAATAATTCCTTTCCATTCCGGTTTCTTTACTAATTTAATTTACATAATAAGTTTTGGTTAATTTTTTTATGACATTGTATATAAGTATTTTATCATTTTGTTATCCTTAAATAAATTTATATATTATTTATTTAGTCTCGTATAGTATTCATACCCGGCACTACTTCCTGTTGCCATTTCCTTCATAGGATTATTTTAATTTATTATTATCTAGGTAATTAAATTTTTATGTCCTTTAAAACTAACCCTGGGTTATTCTATATTACAACACAAATATTAAAAAAAATATAACATTAACTTATGTATAACAAGTTGTGGTCCATACTATAAATTACAATAAATAAATAAAATTACAAAAATCAATCAGTATTATTACATCCTACTTCCATAGTTTTATCCTTTCCAAAACATACAGCACAGTTTGGTAATACTTTACTTTCACTTTTGTTTTTTCACCTCAATGGGTACACTAGAAATCACTTTGCACTGTATACCACTCGAATTGTTTATCATGTTGAGTGATATAATTAAATTTTGAGCGAGCTTTAGTTTACCCATTTCTGACTTTTATTATCATGAGTTACTTTATTGGGACCGGGTTATGTAACGTTACATAAAGCCCCCCCACTAGAACAAATTTATTTTAGTTCAACTTGTTGATAGAAATAAATTGTTGATTGGTTCAAATCTTCTAATGGTCTTGACTTTGTTTTCATAATAGTGTTTCATTTCCGACTGATTATACACTCCCTTTATTTTATTATTGTTAATTGTTTTAATTTCGTAAGTATTATTCCCCTTCACCTGGGTTATGAGGTAAGGGCCAGTATAGAGTAGCAATAGCTTCCGAGCAATACCCTCTATAGAACTGGGTAGTTGTCTATTTTTTATTAGTACTTTATCTCCCAACTGGTATGTATCCAATCTTCTCCTTTTTCCCTGATACCTTTTTTGTTGAAGTTCCACTTTATGCAACACTCTGTTCTGCATTTCCATTTGGTCGAACTCTACTCTCTCTCCTGGAGGGAAATTTATCAATGACGTAATTTCTCTTGGTGGTGGTTTATCAAACATTATCTGATAAGGGCTAGTACCGATAGTGTCATGGTATGACCAATTAAGAAAAGTCTCGGCTGGTTCAATATACTGACTCCAGTTTTTATGTTCTTGATGACAGTAGGTGCGTAGAATTCTGCCAACTTCCTTTAATACACGCTCAGCAGGATTGCTACTAGGGTGGTATACTGATGTCTTGTACGTTCTTATTTGCCAATTTCTCAATTCTTCTTTCCACCTTTTCCCCCGAAATTGCGTTCCATGATCAGTTATAATCATTTCCGGTTTTCCCATGTCAGGTAAGTATTTTTTTATAATTACTTCTAGAATTTTCTTCGTTGTAGCTCTACTAATAGCGTAGAGTTTTGTGTATTTCGTATAATGATCAAATAATATGATGATATATTTATATTTATGTCTTCCTCCACTTCTGGGAAAAGGTCCGCAGATATCTAAAAAAATCTTTTCAAGTTTTTTATTAGATGTTATAGTAATCATGGTGCCTGTTCTCTTCTCATTATTTACTTTCACTAGCTGACATATGTTACAGGTTTTTACTATCTCTCTTACTCTTTTATTTATAGCTTTCACGTAACAATGTTCAGATAAAGCTTTAATAACTTTGAGTGATCCCATATGGCCATACCTTTCATGATAATCCTGAATCAATGCTACTTCTGTTGCTGCTGGTACATACATCTTCCAGACATGATCCTTAATGGTAGGACGAATAAAAAGGATCTCTTCATAAACACAAAAAAATTTCCTTATTATAGGGTCATGTTGTAATATTCTTTCCTTAATTTTTGTTAATTTAGTGTCACTTTGTTGATCGACTTTTATTTTATTAATTATATCTTGTAACTCCTTTGCCATCTTAATTATGTAATATATTTTTCCAATGCTTTCTGGTTCTATTTCACAAGTTCCTTTTTCAAGGTTAATCCGGGATAATCGGTCTGCTATTACATTCTTTTTACCTGGAATATATTCCCAGTCTAAATTATATTCTTGAAGTATTAATGCCCATCTAGTAAGTCTGCCGTGATTAAGTTAACGATTTTTTAAAAACGAAATTGATCTGTGATCAGTTCTGATAGTCACTGGGTATCCCAAAATAAATGTTCGAAATTTTATACATGAGAACACAACACTCAGCAGTTCTTTTTCAGTTACTGTATAATTTCTCTCACAACTACTCAGTACTCTGCTTGCAAAACTGATAACTCCATGAGTTCCTTCTTCATCTTCCTGATATAGCTCACTCCCAAGGCTAATGTTACTAGCATCACAATTTATGAAAAAACGTTTATTAAAATTTGGGTGATGTAACATGATGCAGTCAAGAAATTTATTTTTTACTATCTGGAAATTATTATTTTCACTTTCTTCCCATTTCCACTTGTTTTTCTTTGAAAGTAAACATTGAAATTTAGCTGTTATTTCTGAATAACTCTGTTGAAATTTTCTATAATAGTTGCATATCCCCAAAAAGGTTTGTAATTGTTTCAAGTTTCTAGGTTTGGGAAAATCTTGAATAGCCTTTACTTTTTCAGGAGATGGTTTAATTCCAGTAGCAGATAAAATGAACCCTAAAAATGGTAGTTCATGTGTGATAAATTTAGATTTATCCAGTTTTAAAGTTATATTATGTTGCAAAAGTTTATCTAACACTGTTTCCACTCGGTTACAATGCTCCTCCCAAGTACAAGACGTAATTAGTATGTCATCCACATATATGGTAGTAAAATCTAAAACTTCCTTACCCAAAATTTGGTCCATGCATTGAATGAACACAGCCACAGAATTTACCAATCCAAAAGGCAAACGCTTAAAATGATAATTTCGTCCTTCGAATATGAAAGCAACATATTGTCTGCTGTTAGGGTGCAATTCTATTTGCCAGTATCCACAGACTGCATCCCAAGTACTCATGTACTTGCATCCATAGAATCTTTTCATTATCTCCTCAATCTCACCTGGAGACGTGCGATCGTTAATGAGCATTTTATTCAACTCCCGAGCATCGAGACATAGTCTCACTTGACCATCTTTCTTCGGTATAGCTACCAATGGGCTGGTATATGGAGAATTACTTCTTTCAATTATGTCTTCTAATATCATTCTTTGAATTTCTTTCCTTGCTGCCTCTTTCAAAGCTTGAGCAATAGGGTATGATCGTTTATTAAAATTTACATTTTCTTTAAATTTTAGTTCACACAAGAAGTTTTTAGCTTTTCCTGGTGATTCTGAGAATACTGGTTTATATTTATTATAAATTTTTATAAGTTGTTGTTTCTGTTCTATACCAATTATTTCCGGTGCCTGCCTATTCTGAAACTCCATTATTTCTTCTATCTTCTCTTTCCAAATCTTTGATTCTGTTACTTCTATATTATTACCTAGGGTTAATCTATTATTCTCCCTAACAAAAAATGAGCTCGGACACTGAGGGGCACTTTGGCTACCAATTATCTCAGCCGTTAACTCACCATTTTCTGTGCTCAAGGTTACTATACCCCTGGCCAGATTTATAATTGCAGTGTGTCGCCGTAGCATATCACACCCTATTAACACCCTAAACGGTAGCCCTTTAGCTACTAAAAATCCCATAGGTATTTCTATTCCATTAGTGGTAACATTCAAAGACACTTGTTTTTTTATTGTTTTATTTTGTTTCCCGGTAGCACCAACAATTGTTAAATTGTTAATTGGTAAAGTAGGTATTCTCTCAGTAGTTAACTCAGTAATACGATCTAATTCTAATTGATCAATAATTGAAATATTGGCTCCTGTATCAATCATGGCCTCTGCTGACACTCCATTTAATTTTATTTGTATATAGACTATGTCATTGTTTGGTGATGACTCTTTAATTACTCTTTCTTCCATTAACTCGGACTGTATATTTTTTAGAAAATTATTTCTGATAATGGTTATTGGTTTATTCAAATTAGTATTATAATTGGGTGTATGGTAAATTCTGTGCCCTGTTGTTTCTAGCAGTGACGGGCAATCACATCTTCTCACTGCTGGTACCCGTTTCCCCTATTTACATCATTACTATTGGTTGCTTCAACATTTTCATTATGTTGAATATTGTTTATCGGTATCCTTTCTTCATCCCTCTCTCTGGATCTAGGTTGATCGATGTTCATACTCCTTTGTGGACCTTCGTCTCGATGATAATAATCATTTCTGTAATTCTGTCGATTATTATTAGACCATCTTCCACGATATCTATTATTGAAATAATTGTTATTAGCATGTACATAATTAACTCGGGGCCGATTCTCTCTTGGTGGTTCATTCCTCCGCTCCTCGGTATTCCCTGACCTCCATCTACTTCTCCTATAATAAGATTCCTGTTCATAATTTTCTAGCAGCGTTTCCATGCCTCCAATAGTTTTTATTTTCCACTCAAGCGTGCACTTATGATCTTCTCTTCAAAATGATACGCCATTTTGGTCACTAGACACTCTTCCGGTATCTTAGGGTCTAGATACTTTGCAATACACACCTTCCCCAAAAAGTAAGCAGTAGGTGTTTGTCCCACTGTACGATCATACCTACCATGACAGATATCATCCCTAATAATGTTTTGTACTGATTCTGACCAGTACTTAAGTTTGAACATAGTTTTGAAACCCTCATAATCACACACCTCGTTCCTAATTGCTGTCCACCAATTATCATTGATATTTTTGAACGATTCGTCTAATAGACCTTTTATCATATTCCATCAATTCTCCTTTGATCTGTTCAAAATTTCGTCTACTCTCCCTAAAAATTCAAGTGGGTTTCTGCGATAATCCCGAAAGTTTACACTTTCCTTATTGTCTGGATAAACATGATGACTGCTGCATGCAGATCTAGCACTTATTCTATCTACATCACCTTGAAAATTGGTTTGTATTTGTTGCAAACTATCTAATTTCTCTGCTTGGCTATCACACTGACTTTTTACATTCTCTACTGTTTTATGAAACTCTGAAAATTTACAGTTTAGACTGCTTTTGATACTATCTAACTGGTCACTGTTTTCTTGTCGTATAGCCATTACACGAACTTGATTATCTTGTTCTTCCTTTTCCATCCGGGCATCGATTCCTGTTTTAATTAGTTCCATTTTTCTTCTGTTTTATCCAACCTTTGATTGGTTTCTATTAATTTCTTCTCTGCCTCTTCCTTATATTCTTCTACTCTTTGGCTTAACGTATTACTGACCAGTTCAATTTTACCTTCTAGATTTTCTCTTAATTCCTTGTTGAAACTCTCCATCTTACCCTCAATTTGTTTTAAATTCTCATTATTCTCTTCAAATTTTGCATTCATCTCTTCTCTTTGTCCTTCAACAGTTTCTTTCAGTTCATTGTATTGTTCATTCATGGTTTGTTTGATATTTCCATGAATGGTCTCTATTTTTTCATTGAGTTGTTTGACTAAACTTTCCTGAATGCTATCTATTTTCTCATTGGTCTGTCTATTTTGTTCCTCCTGTTTCTTAAAATTTTCCTTATTTTCCTCCTTGGTTTGCTTTGAGTTTTCCTCCTGTTTCTTAAAATTCTCATCTATTTTATCAAATTTTTCCTTCTGTTCCTTAAATTGTTCTGCCATAAATTTCATCCTGTCTTGCCAATTAGGTTCTTCTCTGGCTACCGCTTTGTCTGGTTGGTCCCCTTGGGCATCCTCTTCCACTATTTCCTTTTCCGTATCCATAACTACTTCGGTTTCTTCTGTATCACCTGTCTGTTGGTCCATTTCACTGTCCGTAACTAATTCTATTTCTTGTTCCTGTCCACCTTCTTCAATCTCCTTTTCTTCTGCCCTCTTCTTCGATTTTCCTCGGGTATTAGGCATTTCTTGTTTTCTCATAACTGCCAACGATAATTAGATTTTTTGATATATATTTTTTATTAAATATCAAAATTCTTTTCTAATTACCGCCCTTTTACGTTGAGCGCCAATTTGTAACGTAACGGTTTTTTGAGATGTGAGGTACTTGTGAAAGTGTTATTATATGCCTCACGCCGTATGCGTCACTTCTGAATTATACTAACTGATGTTTTCAAAAGTATAAATAAAGGATTTTGTTTATTTTGTTTTACTCCATCTAAAGAGAAATCGAGAGTGTGTGATTTGTGGTCAAGGAGGGAAGTTGTTCAGTCTTATGCAGAAGAGAGAGTAAGTATCATTATTTCCACTCAGTTGAAACGATTTCTTCTGTTTGTTGTGCTGAAATTTTTTATAACTAACCACTACAATAAATTATAACACTTTATTATTCAATATTAATTTTCAATAATATTGCTTTATTTATTATTGACTTTTGTCTCCTGCCATCAAAATATAGGTATCACAAATAATCTTATCTGAAAAAAAACATCATCTCGACTTTATCGAGTAAACATAGAGCTGTCTAAGGAGCAAAACATATATGTTGTTATTTACCCAATATTACGCTATAATAAAAAACATCAATTATTACATAATTCTTAATAATTCCCCAGGGTTCAGGGTGAGTTCTTTGTGTTACGAGATTGTCAGAAATGGATAATTACTACGCTTTACAAATACCGAAAAATTAATAAATAATTTTGTTTATTTTTCATGTAGTACGTAGTTCCCAGAATTGCCGTAAGAGAGCAGTGTGTATTTGTTTACTTTGAAAAAACATATGATCAAATGATTATTTTTGTTCTATTTCACAGTTCAAAACGAGTTTTCTTCTGGAATTATTACGAAAAAATGTTTATATTACCTCGCTCCGTATGGTTCTTACTGGATAGCCGCTTTTCTGTGATGAGGTCCGTCTTGCGTTATAATTTACCTTTCGTCTGGAGTATTTTCCAATTGTCAATGGGAACTAGGCCAAACCATGTTGTATCCGCAGAAGGTTTTCATCCACTGTTTATTAATGTTTACAACCATTTAATTTGGATTAATCAGGTATAATTAGATAGTGGTCACTCTGTTTGTTAATCTTGTGTTAATTTCAACTCCTCCAACGTCCAAAAAAGGTTATTTTTTATAATTTTTGTCGCATCGTTTCTTCAACTCTCCAGTTTAGTTCAAAATTTTTATATCTTATTAACAATACTTGTTATTTTTCATCACTCTTAGTAACACATAGTATTTTTATTATGCAGGCAGTTTGTAATTATTATAAATTTATATTTTATTTATGGAAAATAATTCCTTTCCATTCCGGTTTCTTTACTAATTTAATTTACATAATAAGTTTTGGTTAATTTTTTTATGACATTGTATATAAGTATTTTATCATTTTGTTATCCTTAAATAAATTTATATATTATTTATTTAGTCTCGTATAGTATTCATACCCGGCACTACTTCCTGTTGCCATTTCCTTCATAGGATTATTTTAATTTATTATTATCTAGGTAATTAAATTTTTATGTCCTTTAAAACTAACCCTGGGTTATTCTATATTACAACACAAATATTAAAAAAAATATAACATTAACTTATGTATAACAAGTTGTGGTCCATACTATAAATTACAATAAATAAATAAAATTACAAAAATCAATCAGTATTATTACATCCTACTTCCATAGTTTTATCCTTTCCAAAACATACAGCACAGTTTGGTAATACTTTACTTTCACTTTTGTTTTTTCACCTCAATGGGTACACTAGAAATCACTTTGCACTGTATACCACTCGAATTGTTTATCATGTTGAGTGATATAATTAAATTTTGAGCGAGCTTTAGTTTACCCATTTCTGACTTTTATTATCATGAGTTACTTTATTGGGACCGGGTTATGTAACGTTACATAAAGCCCCCCCACTAGAACAAATTTATTTTAGTTCAACTTGTTGATAGAAATAAATTGTTGATTGGTTCAAATCTTCTAATGGTCTTGACTTTGTTTTCATAATAGTGTTTCATTTCCGACTGATTATACACTCCCTTTATTTTATTATTGTTAATTGTTTTAATTTCGTAAGTATTATTCCCCTTCACCTGGGTTATGAGGTAAGGGCCAGTATAGAGTAGCAATAGCTTCCGAGCAATACCCTCTATAGAACTGGGTAGTTGTCTATTTTTTATTAGTACTTTATCTCCCAACTGGTATGTATCCAATCTTCTCCTTTTTCCCTGATACCTTTTTTGTTGAAGTTCCACTTTATGCAACACTCTGTTCTGCATTTCCATTTGGTCGAACTCTACTCTCTCTCCTGGAGGGAAATTTATCAATGACGTAATTTCTCTTGGTGGTGGTTTATCAAACATTATCTGATAAGGGCTAGTACCGATAGTGTCATGGTATGACCAATTAAGAAAAGTCTCGGCTGGTTCAATATACTGACTCCAGTTTTTATGTTCTTGATGACAGTAGGTGCGTAGAATTCTGCCAACTTCCTTTAATACACGCTCAGCAGGATTGCTACTAGGGTGGTATACTGATGTCTTGTACGTTCTTATTTGCCAATTTCTCAATTCTTCTTTCCACCTTTTCCCCCGAAATTGCGTTCCATGATCAGTTATAATCATTTCCGGTTTTCCCACGTCAGGTAAGTATTTTTTTATAATTACTTCTAGAATTTTCTTCGTTGTAGCTCTACTAATAGCGTAGAGTTTTGTGTATTTCGTATAATGATCAAATAATATGATGATATATTTATATTTATGTCTTCCTCCACTTCTGGGAAAAGGTCCGCAGATATCTAAAAAAATCTTTTCAAGTTTTTTATTAGATGTTATAGTAATCATGGTGCCTGTTCTCTTCTCATTATTTACTTTCACTAGCTGACATATGTTACAGGTTTTTACTATCTCTCTTACTCTTTTATTTATAGCTTTCACGTAACAATGTTCAGATAAAGCTTTAATAACTTTGAGTGATCCCATATGGCCATACCTTTCATGATAATCCTGAATCAATGCTACTTCTGTTGCTGCTGGTACATACATCTTCCAGACATGATCCTTAATGGTAGGACGAATAAAAAGGATCTCTTCATAAACACAAAAAAATTTCCTTATTATAGGGTCATGTTGTAATATTCTTTCCTTAATTTTTGTTAATTTAGTGTCACTTTGTTGATCGACTTTTATTTTATTAATTATATCTTGTAACTCCTTTGCCATCTTAATTATGTAATATATTTTTCCAATGCTTTCTGGTTCTATTTCACAAGTTCCTTTTTCAAGGTTAATCCGGGATAATCGGTCTGCTATTACATTCTTTTTACCTGGAATATATTCCCAGTCTAAATTATATTCTTGAAGTATTAATGCCCATCTAGTAAGTCTGCCGTGATTAAGTTAACGATTTTTTAAAAACGAAATTGATCTGTGATCAGTTCTGATAGTCACTGGGTATCCCAAAATAAATGTTTGAAATTTTATACATGAGAACACAACACTCAGCAGTTCTTTTTCAGTTACTGTATAATTTCTCTCACAACTACTCAGTACTCTGCTTGCAAAACTGATAACTCCATGAGTTCCTTCTTCATCTTCCTGATATAGCTCACTCCCAAGGCTAATGTTACTAGCATCACAATTTATGAAAAAACGTTTATTAAAATTTGGGTGATGTAACATGATGCAGTCAAGAAATTTATTTTTTACTATCTGGAAATTATTATTTTCACTTTCTTCCCATTTCCACTTGTTTTTCTTTGAAAGTAAACATTGAAATTTAGCTGTTATTTCTGAATAACTCTGTTGAAATTTTCTATAATAGTTGCATATCCCCAAAAAGGTTTGTAATTGTTTCAAGTTTCTAGGTTTGGGAAAATCTTGAATAGCCTTTACTTTTTCAGGAGATGGTTTAATTCCAGTAGCAGATAAAATGAACCCTAAAAATGGTAGTTCATGTGTGATAAATTTAGATTTATCCAGTTTTAAAGTTATATTATGTTGCAAAAGTTTATCTAACACTGTTTCCACTCGGTTACAATGCTCCTCCCAAGTACAAGACGTAATTAGTATGTCATCCACATATATGGTAGTAAAATCTAAAACTTCCTTACCCAAAATTTGGTCCATGCATTGAATGAACACAGCCACAGAATTTACCAATCCAAAAGGCAAACGCTTAAAATGATAATTTCGTCCTTCGAATATGAAAGCAACATATTGTCTGCTGTTAGGGTGCAATTCTATTTGCCAGTATCCACAGACTGCATCCCAAGTACTCATGTACTTGCATCCATAGAATCTTTTCATTATCTCCTCAATCTCACCTGGAGACGTGCGATCGTTAATGAGCATTTTATTCAACTCCCGAGCATCGAGACATAGTCTCACTTGACCATCTTTCTTCGGTATAGCTACCAATGGGCTGGTATATGGAGAATTACTTCTTTCAATTATGTCTTCTAATATCATTCTTTGAATTTCTTTCCTTGCTGCCTCTTTCAAAGCTTGAGCAATAGGGTATGATCGTTTATTAAAATTTACATTTTCTTTAAATTTTAGTTCACACAAGAAGTTTTTAGCTTTTCCTGGTGATTCTGAGAATACTGGTTTATATTTATTATAAATTTTTATAAGTTGTTGTTTCTGTTCTATACCAATTATTTCCGGTGCCTGCCTATTCTGAAACTCCATTATTTCTTCTATCTTCTCTTTCCAAATCTTTGATTCTGTTACTTCTATATTATTACCTAGGGTTAATCTATTATTCTCCCTAACAAAAAATGAGCTCGGACACTGAGGGGCACTTTGGCTACCAATTATCTCAGCCGTTAACTCACCATTTTCTGTGCTCAAGGTTACTATACCCCTGGCCAGATTTATAATTGCAGTGTGTCGCCGTAGCATATCACACCCTATTAACACCCTAAACGGTAGCCCTTTAGCTACTAAAAATCCCATAGGTATTTCTATTCCATTAGTGGTAACATTCAAAGACACTTGTTTTTTTATTGTTTTATTTTGTTTCCCGGTAGCACCAACAATTGTTAAATTGTTAATTGGTAAAGTAGGTATTCTCTCAGTAGTTAACTCAGTAATACGATCTAATTCTAATTGATCAATAATTGAAATATTGGCTCCTGTATCAATCATGGCCTCTGCTGACACTCCATTTAATTTTATTTGTATATAGACTATGTCATTGTTTGGTGATGACTCTTTAATTACTCTTTCTTCCATTAACTCGGACTGTATATTTTTTAGAAAATTATTTCTGATAATGGTTATTGGTTTATTCAAATTAGTATTATAATTGGGTGTATGGTAAATTCTGTGCCCTGTTGTTTCTAGCAGTGACGGGCAATCACATCTTCTCACTGCTGGTACCCGTTTCCCCTATTTACATCATTACTATTGGTTGCTTCAACATTTTCATTATGTTGAATATTGTTTATCGGTATCCTTTCTTCATCCCTCTCTCTGGATCTAGGTTGATCGATGTTCATACTCCTTTGTGGACCTTCGTCTCGATGATAATAATCATTTCTGTAATTCTGTCGATTATTATTAGACCATCTTCCACGATATCTATTATTGAAATAATTGTTATTAGCATGTACATAATTAACTCGGGGCCGATTCTCTCTTGGTGGTTCATTCCTCCGCTCCTCGGTATTCCCTGACCTCCATCTACTTCTCCTATAATAAGATTCCTGTTCATAATTTTCTAGCAGCGTTTCCATGCCTCCAATAGTTTTTATTTTCCACTCAAGCGTGCACTTATGATCTTCTCTTCAAAATGATACGCCATTTTGGTCACTAGACACTCTTCCGGTATCTTAGGGTCTAGATACTTTGCAATACACACCTTCCCCAAAAAGTAAGCAGTAGGTGTTTGTCCCACTGTACGATCATACCTACCATGACAGATATCATCCCTAATAATGTTTTGTACTGATTCTGACCAGTACTTAAGTTTGAACAGAGTTTTGAAACCCTCATAATCACACACCTCGTTCCTAATTGCTGTCCACCAATTATCATTGATATTTTTGAACGATTCGTCTAATAGACCTTTTATCATATTCCATCGATTCTCCTTTGATCTGTTCAAAATTTCGTCTACTCTCCCTAAAAATTCAAGTGGGTTTCTGCGATAATCCCGAAAGTTTACACTTTCCTTATTGTCTGGATAAACATGATGACTGCTGCATGCAGATCTAGCACTTATTCTATCTACATCACCTTGAAAATTGGTTTGTATTTGTTGCAAACTATCTAATTTCTCTGCTTGGCTATCACACTGACTTTTTACATTCTCTACTGTTTTATGAAACTCTGAAAATTTACAGTTTAGACTGCTTTTGATACTATCTAACTGGTCACTGTTTTCTTGTCGTATAGCCATTACACGAACTTGATTATCTTGTTCTTCCTTTTCCATCCGGGCATCGATTCCTGTTTTAATTAGTTCCATTTTTCTTCTGTTTTATCCAACCTTTGATTGGTTTCTATTAATTTCTTCTCTGCCTCTTCCTTATATTCTTCTACTCTTTGGCTTAACGTATTACTGACCAGTTCAATTTTACCTTCTAGATTTTCTCTTAATTCCTTGTTGAAACTCTCCATCTTACCCTCAATTTGTTTTAAATTCTCATTATTCTCTTCAAATTTTGCATTCATCTCTTCTCTTTGTCCTTCAACAGTTTCTTTCAGTTCATTGTATTGTTCATTCATGGTTTGTTTGATATTTCCATGAATGGTCTCTATTTTTTCATTGAGTTGTTTGACTAAACTTTCCTGAATGCTATCTATTTTCTCATTGGTCTGTCTATTTTGTTCCTCCTGTTTCTTAAAATTTTCCTTATTTTCCTCCTTGGTTTGCTTTGAGTTTTCCTCCTGTTTCTTAAAATTCTCATCTATTTTATCAAATTTTTCCTTCTGTTCCTTAAATTGTTCTGCCATAAATTTCATCCTGTCTTGCCAATTAGGTTCTTCTCTGGCTACCGCTTTGTCTGGTTGGTCCCCTTGGGCATCCTCTTCCACTATTTCCTTTTCCGTATCCATAACTACTTCGGTTTCTTCTGTATCACCTGTCTGTTGGTCCATTTCACTGTCCGTAACTAATTCTATTTCTTGTTCCTGTCCACCTTCTTCAATCTCCTTTTCTTCTGCCCTCTTCTTCGATTTTCCTCGGGTATTAGGCATTTCTTGTTTTCTCATAACTGCCAACGATAATTAGATTTTTTGATATATATTTTTTATTAAATATCAAAATTCTTTTCTAATTACCGCCCTTTTACGTTGAGCGCCAATTTGTAACGTAACGGTTTTTTGAGATGTGAGGTACTTGTGAAAGTGTTATTATATGCCTCACGCCGTATGCGTCACTTCTGAATTATACTAACTGATGTTTTCAAAAGTATAAATAAAGGATTTTGTTTATTTTGTTTTACTCCATCTAAAGAGAAATCGAGAGTGTGTGATTTGTGGTCAAGGAGGGAAGTTGTTCAGTCTTATGCAGAAGAGAGAGTAAGTATCATTATTTCCACTCAGTTGAAACGATTTCTTCTGTTTGTTGTGCTGAAATTTTTTATAACTAACCACTACAATAAATTATAACACTTTATTATTCAATATTAATTTTCAATAATATTGCTTTATTTATTATTGACTTTTGTCTCCTGCCATCAAAATATAGGTATCACAAATAATCTTATCTGAAAAAAAACATCATCTCGACTTTACCGAGTAAACATAGAGCTGTCTAAGGAGCAAAACATATATGTTGTTATTTACCCAATATTACGCTATAATAAAAAACATCAATTATTACATAATTCTTAATAATTCCCCAGGGTTCAGGGTGAGTTCTTTGTGTTACGAGATTGTCAGAAATGGATAATTACTACGCTTTACAAATACCGAAAAATTAATAAATAATTTTGTTTATTTTTCATGTAGTACGTAGTTCCCAGAATTGCCGTAAGAGAGCAGTGTGTATTTGTTTACTTTGAAAAAACCTATGATCAAATGATTATTTTTGTTCTATTTCACAGTTCAAAACGAGTTTTCTTCTGGAATTATTACGAAAAAATGTTTATATTACCTCGCTCCGTATGGTTCTTACTGGATAGCCGCTTTTCTGTGATGAGGTCCGTCTTGCGTTATAATTTACCTTTCGTCTGGAGTATTTTCCAATTGTCAACGGGAACTAGGCCAAACCATGTTGTATCCGCAGAAGGTTTTCATCCACTGTTTATTAATGTTTACAACCATTTAATTTGGATTAATCAGGTATAATTAGATAGTGGTCACTATGTTTGTTAATCTTGTGTTAATTTCAACTCCTCCAACGTCCAAAAAAAGGTTATTTTTTATAATTTTTGTCGCATCGTTTCTTCAACTCTCCAGTTTAGTTCAAAATTTTTATATCTTATTAACAATACTTGTTATTTTTCATCACTCTTAGTAACACATAGTATTTTTATTATGCAGGCAGTTTGTAATTATTATAAATTTATATTTTATTTATGGAAAATAATTCCTTTCCATTCCGGTTTCTTTACTAATTTAATTTACATAATAAGTTTTGGTTAATTTTTTTATGACATTGTATATAAGTATTTTATCATTTTGTTATCCTTAAATAAATTTATATATTATTTATTTAGTCTCGTATAGTATTCATACCCGGCACTACTTCCTGTTGACATTTCCTTCATAGGATTATTTTAATTTATTATTATCTAGGTAATTAAATTTTTATGTCCTTTAAAACTAACCCTGGGTTATTCTATATTACAACACAAATATTAAAAAAAATATAACATTAACTTATGTATAACAAGTTGTGGTCCATACTATAAATTACAATAAATAAATAAAATTACAAAAATCAATCAGTATTATTACATCCTACTTCCATAGTTTTATCCTTTCCAAAACATACAGCACAGTTTGGTAATACTTTACTTTCACTTTTGTTTTTTCACCTCAATGGGTACACTAGAAGAAATCACTTTGCACTGTATACCACTCGAATTGTTTATCATGTTGAGTGATATAATTAAATTTTGAGCGAGCTTTAGTTTACCCATTTCTGACTTTTATTATCATGAGTTACTTTATTGGGACCGAGTTATGTAACGTTACAATATATATATATATATGAAACAACCTGAAGGTTTTGATGATGGAAGCTCGCGCGTATGTAAATTAATGAAAAGTTTATACGGCTTAAAACAAGCACCAAGATGCTGGACTGAGCACTTCACTAATTTTCTTGTAAATTTAGATTTTTGTCAAGGTACGGGTGACCCATGTTTATATATATATATATATATATATATAACAAAAATAATAATAAGATCTTGTTAGCAATTTATGTTGATGATGGACTTATTGCAGCTTCAAATGAAAGTTTGATTGATGAATTGTTGAATGATTTGAGTAAAAAATTTAAAATTACTAGTACTAAAGAAGTTACTAATTATCTTGGAATGGAAATTTGTAGATTGAATGATGGGTCTGTTTTCATTCATCAAAGTACTTATATTAACAAAAAGTTAGAAAAGTTTAATATGTCAGAAGCTAATATTGTATCCACGCCAATTGATTGTAATCATGATGAATATTTATCAAAAACTATTGTAAGTAATGTACCTTATCTTGAAGCTGTCGGCAATTTGATGTTTTTGCAAATTGTAAGTTGTCCGGACATAAGTTTTGCTGTAAATGCTGTATCTAGAGTTTTAGACAAACCAAGTGTAGCTCATTGGTCAATTGTTAAACGAATTTTACGTTATCTAAAAGGTATGATTGATTTTGGATTACTATATTGTAAGGATGGCAACTTTAAAGCTTATAGTATGCTGATTATGCTAGCGATACAGTTACACGTAAATCAACTTCTGGCGTAGCTTGTATGTTTGCAAATGCTGCAATTATTTGGCGAAGTAAGAAGCAACAATCTGTATCATTATCAACAACCGAGTCAGACTTTGTAAGTGCAGGATTAGCAACAACTGAAATAATGTGGTTAAAGAAGCTATTTAATGAATGCGATTGTAAGACTGATAAATATGATTTATATATAGATAATATGAGTGCATTAAAACTTATAAGTAATCCTGAATTCCATCAAAGGACAAAACATATTGATGTGAAATATAATTATGTACGTGATTGTTTTCAAAATGGAGAAATTGATGTACATTATGTTAAAAGTGATAACAAGTCGCTGATATACTTACGAAAGCTTTGTCAAAACCAAAATTTGTTTATTTAAGATCTAAACTTGGACTTAAGAGTAAAAATCGATTTTTTTAAATTAATGTGATTGTGAGAATGTAGAGTTTTAGGGAGGGTGTTGAGAATGTACTAGAAAACTCTACATTCAATTTTAAGTAAGTATACGTGTCATTGTAGAAGTGAAAGTTTGTATTGTGCGGTGAGAGGTCCAGCTGCCTGGGCGGGGCCTCAACCCGCACACATGCGCGTTTACTGTGAGAGTCTAGAAAAGTAATGTTCTCGAAGTTTTAAATAAAAGGAAAGATCTGGAACCTGTTTTTCTATATAAATAGATATGCCCTCGACAAGTACAGTTCAGTTTTAAATGTGCTCTTGTAATGTGTATTTTGTGTGTCCGTTTTATATATACTTGCTACTAAACTGTTCCCTCAATAAAGTGTGCGTTTGATCCTGTACTTAAATTATTCATTATTTTTACCCATACCATTATCTTTTACCCATATTTTTTTAAAATTATTGTGTTGGTCTAGGTATAATACTGTGTTTTAAGTCTGCTTCTGGTATGGACCACGTTGAATGTGTTGTGTCAGACCCAAACGGTTCACCCATATTACAATATGTATCTTCCGTCTGTGTGACAATG
This sequence comes from Magicicada septendecula, assembly GCA_034769895.1. Lineage (NCBI taxonomy): Eukaryota > Metazoa > Arthropoda > Insecta > Hemiptera > Cicadidae > Magicicada > Magicicada septendecula. The sequence goes on along the minus strand of CM068373.1, from coordinate 158,329,937 downwards.
AAGCTAGCATGCAGCACACACACACACTGGAGATAAAGGGCACTATGTCTGTGTCTTACAAAAATTGTCGGATTTTTGACAAATCCTTACATAAGTTTTTGCACTTTTTCAGTGGTACAAAACACTGGAGACAAGCAAGCAATTTAACTAATTTGGAGAAGCACTAAGTGCCAACATGGTCCCAAGGTGAAGAGAACAATGTGGACAAGTAGCTGTATACCTCTGACTGTGCGTTTCTTTACAGGTACCATGTCCGGATAGTGCTTTTTTACTTCTAATTCATGTTACAACTTGACCGAGAATTGTGTATGTATACATTTTTGGTTCACATTAAGTGTTTTATTTAGCTCTCCTGTACAATTCAGTACTTGTGACATAATGCCCTTTACCTCCAGTATAGGCCTACAGATACTTTGTATGCCAACCTCATTATCACATAGACCAGAAGCTACCTGTTGTAATTTTGGTGAAAGGTCTCACACGACATATTTGATGTAGTCCATGCCGGAAGAAGACTTGAAATGCAGTATGGACACTGGCCGCAGAAGCCTACATGGAAACATTAGTATAATACTAACCATATTGTTGTACTTCGTATGCTGAAATAAGATTACATGATCGACATTGCATCTCTGTCATAGGTTATTGCTGAATTGCTAATTGCTTTATATTAGATGATCTCTCTAAGTGTCTCCACTATCGTTAAGTACTAAATGATGACACTTGTGAAAATTGATATTGATATTAAGCCTTATCAAGCATATAAAATGGATAATTAAAGTTATTGGTATTCTGGTTGGAATAGTGTATGCTCCAAACAAATAATTCCAGTTTTCCTCCAATGTTTTATTTTAAGTATTCATGTTTAACTACAAGAGTTGTTGATTACCTTCAATACAAATGTTTAGTCTCAGGCCAGGGTGTGCTGCGGTGCCGGATTAAGGGGGGGGGGGCTAAAGCCTCGGTCCCGCTTGTCGGGGGGGGGATGCCTCCCTACCATTTAAAAATTCTCATTTTCGAATGAATAAGTAAAATTTTCTGAGGAAGTGAAATATTAAAAACCACACTGACAAGGAGAGTACCTGAAGTGCGGATCACGGATGTAAATGAAACTTGGGAACATGTTTAGGTACATAAGGTTATGGTAAAAGACAAAGCAGTAAAGTTTAACCCTAAAAATTTCCCCAGTTATAACAATTGTTTTATGATGATTTTTGGAGAAGGCTTCAGTCCCTTTGAAACTCAATAATTCAGATTTTAATGATTTGATGATAGCAGAGTTTGCTGAAAAGAAGAGCAGAAAGAAATATTTCAATTAAATTATTTTGTATTCTCTAATTTATTTGTACTGTTGTTTATTGTAAAAAGATCTGTGAAATAAAATAATAGTAAACAGTTTCAGCACTATTTAATCGTTATACAATGAAAAAATATGTGAGTAAAAATACGGTTTAAGAACAATGTTTTGTTTATTATATTTATTAAATGATCGTCTGAATAAAGTAAAGTATTGTGCAAAATGCAAAAATTTCATACATGGGTCTCTGCTCTTAAATAGCCCCGGGTTCCCCATAGCCTTAATCCGGCCATTGTGTATTGTGACACGTTGACTTAGACTAGTTGTGTTCGGAAAACAATTGTTGATGTGCTAAAGAAAGTCAGTAACAAATTACCTGAAGAGAGCGACTAGCATTTGATGTTCAACGCTAATATTGTGATGTGTTTAGTTAATCTAATGCGGTTTTGTCTGTAATGTGTAAGTAGGTAGGTGATCTCATACATTGTTTGTGCAAGTGTTTCCACTTGCATTAGTTATCAGTGTGTATTAGTTGGTAGATAACATTATCTACATAAATTGTATCTTGCATTATTAAGTTATTAATGCAGTTATTATCATTATCTACATAAATTGTATCTTGCATTATTAAGTTATTAATGCAGTTATTATTATATTATTGCTTTTTTTTCAAAGGGACAAGTAATGCACAGTTTGGTTGGTTATTAAAAACAACACTTTTTGTGGTTTTAACAGTTTTATTTTGATTAATAACACCGAGCATTTCACCAGTTTTAGGATGAGACAGCTTTGGTAGTTTTAGAGAAAAGTGTGTTATCAGTAGATAACATAAATGTGGGAGAATCATCATCTTCCACGAGGGTTAATCCAAAAATGGTTTGTTCCGGTCCTAAGCTGTGGCCTCTCCAGCGTTTCTTCAGACCTCCCACACCTCTCCGTTCTTTTGGCTGTTTGAGGATACGGCAGTCATCCATTCGTTTAAGATGTTCCAACCATTTAGCCGATATTTGCTGATCCTATCGAGTATACTCAACAATATTTATGTGTCGTCTTATTCGAGTCCCTTATGATCTAGGTGTTGGGCCATAAACTGCCTGAAAATTGTTTATCTATTTGTCTACCATCTATTCACCTACCAGTGTCAATCGTACTTTATCCTCTCCCTCAAAAGAACCATCACTTTGTCAATCATCATCATCATTATAATCATCATCTTCACCAAGGCTTGTAGTTCCATAGTTGTACTTTGCGGCAGCCATCCATTCGATTATGATGTTTCAACTATTTCAGGCGATACTGGGGAATCCTATCGACTATACTCATGAAATTCAGTTCCTGCCATATATCTGCGATCTTGAACACCATATCCTGCCCAGTGCCTGAGAAATCACAATTCGGCCGCTTGAATACGACTGGCCTGGGATTTCGTTAAACTCGAGTTCTCAGACCCATAGAGAAGTGTGGGGAGGGCCATTACCGTGTAGAACTTAAGGCGTGTTTCTTTACTCGTTGATTTTAGAGTTCCACACGTGTGATTGAAATTATGTAGTTTATTCACCACGTCGTGGTTTGTAATGTAAGGCATATTATAGCACATATTCAAAATTACCGACGACCTGCTCCAGAACAGTACCATCTGCAACAATTTTTGCTCGTTTGGGGAATCAGCTGCATGAAAAGCCATCACCTTGGTCTTCAGTGTGGAGATCTGTAATGCGAAATCCTTGCAAATTTGAAGCAAAGAATGTATAAGCATCTGGAAGGCACTTTATGACCAGGATAGCCTGGTCATTGTCAACAATGACAATAATAGCTGTAGGCAATAGTGGCAAAGAAAGGGATCCCCGCATCACCTCACAATGTGTTTATTTGGGAAACCAAATCTTAATTGAGATAGGAAGAGCGAGCACAAATCTTAGTGTGGAAGAGTAAATACATAATTTTTTAAATAAAGAAAAATTGTGTGAACTTTTTGATCTGTTCAGAAGTGTCCAGCTGCTCCACAGATCCGGACTGCATGACCCTTAAAATGACAAAAACTCACAAAGGGTAATAGGCGTAAATACCAGTCGAAGAAGATGTGGGATACGTAAATAAGTATATATGGCTCTTCTGTTTATAAAACTGTGGCTGTCCCCACATTTCTGTATGCTAGTGAGACACGGACACTTGGTAAAAGGGTCGTGTAGAGAACTCAGGCAGCCGAAACGAAATTTCTTTCTAAAAGGGACGCAAGGTTCTTCTCTCTTGGATCGGAGAAGGAACGAGGATATTAGACGCGATTTAAACATTGTATCATTGTAAAAGAATTGAAGACCACAAGGAGATGGTGTAAACACTTGAATCGCATGGGTGGTATCCGCCTACCTGCCTTGGGTTATAATCCTACTGGGAAGAGAGATGTCGGGTAGACCGAGGAGGAGATGGGTTCCGGAACAGATCTAAGGCCTAGTCGTTGGAGTGGTAATATGCAAGAAGTACAATGTAAGGGAATTCTGATCATGCATCAACGGCAGGTGTGTGTGATGCGTGTTTGCACAGGTGTTATTGTGATTTGGTATCGTTAGTTGACAATAGCAGGTGAAAGTTATTGTGCACAATAACAGCGGCAATACATACTGTAGATTGTGGTGCAATGACACGACAGACCCCGTGATCTAAATACCTAGTTGATTGTATCCTCTTACATGAGAGCATGTCTTTATATAAGCTGTTTCGTATACACACTTTTTTCCATTTATTCTTGCTATAAAAATTGGTACACTGATTTAATAAAACCGCTTACCAAGGACTTACCTTTGGTTAATTTCGCATACCACTGCGAGGCTCTTCACCAGAGTGAGGCTGATGAAAAGAAGACTCCAGGTTCTCGAAAACACTGTGGGAAATTCTTTTTTATCTTCTTCTTCACTCCATGGCTTGGGCTATAACCCGTTCCGACTTCACAGAATCTCTGACCATTTTTTTCCAGGGTCTTCTACGATCTCTCGTCCCCACTGGCCTATATTCAAACGCTTGTTTAAGATTCTTGGATTTCGTTGTCAATGACGTGTCCGTTACTTAACTAAATATAATTATTTCACTACGACTCGGAACACAAAACTTTTTATGGGTAAAACGTAAAAGTTTTACCTTATAACCTGAACCGGTTTTCACTTTTTCAGAGGCTCTGAACCTCTGAAGAAGCTTTTTAAAAGTGAAAACCGGTTCACGTTATAAGGTAAAACTTTTACGTTTTTACCCATAAAAAGTTTTGTGTTCCGAGTCGTAGTGAAATATTTATATTTAGTTAAGTAACGGACACGTCATGGACAACGAAATCCAAGAATTTAAATATAATTATTTCACTACCGACTGGGAACACAAAGTTTTTTATGGGTAAAAACGTACCAGTTTTTTACCTTATAGCCTGAACCGGTTTTCGCTTTTAAAAAGCATCTTCAGAGGCTGCCGCTGGGAGTACTGTCCATCTTGTTGTTGGCGACGGTATCGAGTTTTGAAAGATCGATATTGTGTGTGTGGGGTGTGATATGTTCGAATAATGCGTGTGATTTGAATTGTGTCTGTTCGTTTAGGATGTCGTTTTATGTGTTTTCGTGTGTTTGTATATTTCCAATTGTTCTAAGAGTGTCTAGTTTTCGCCCTTTTGTGTGTGTACGTGTAGAATGTCCATGTTATTGTCGATGTTTTTGTATGTGTGGTTTGCTTTAATGAGGTGGTTTGCAAAGGTGGATTCTGTAGTGGAGTGTAGTGCCTTTGTGTGTTCAATGTATCTGTGTTTGAAGCTACGTCCTGTCTGGCCTATGTAGAATTTGTTCCAATCTGAGCAGTTTAGTTTGTAAACACCGGGTAGATCGAATTTGTTTTGTGCTTTGTGTGTGTGTTCTAAAATGTTAGTAGTTTTGTTATGCGATTCTGTATCCTGCTTTTTTGAATTTGTGGACTATTTTTTCAGTTTGGGTTGTTGATGTATGTTAGTGTTATAGTGTTAGTGTTATATAAAATATCTAGCAGAATCCAACGGATTCGACAGAACAATAGACAATAAACTCCTACACAAAACAAACAATAGACAAAGACAGAAAACAACAAATTCATAATACTAACATACATCAACAACCACACTGTAGATTGATTCATATTGGGAGGCAGACTTTGTGAAGACGTTGTAATGTAAATTATGGGCGATTTTCTGCCTATGCTTTCGAGCCGCTTTGGATTCTAATTTGAATTTTCATTTGAACTGTTCATTACATGCAGTTGTTAAAAGAGATGAATATGTGTAGCTAGTGATTCACCATCACCATTGTGACTCATGCAGAAAGTTGCTGATTCTGTTGTTTTGTGATAGCGTTTGACGAGATTAAATGCTGCTGAGTTATTTGTTTCCACTTTGCAGCGAACCGATGGTAAAAATAACCATTAAATTCGTTGCAGTGAACACGATACGCTTACACGCCGATATCAGCTCGTTAGCAAATTTTGGCCTGTGACGTCTCATGTTTCGCTAAGCAGTTGTTTTGAGATCACTAGTCTGTCGTATTTGATGTCGTCCTCTCGAGCGTTTTACAAAGTAGTATTAACACGCACTACCAACTTTTGAACAACGTGGGCATCATGATCTGCCGTAAGGTTCATTTCAGTTCCACCATTGCTTCGTCACTGTAGTCACTGGTTTTTGATTGTGTTGCAGCTCATATCCAATTGTTTCTCCTGCGATTCTTCAGTTTAGTTCCTGGCATGTGGCGACTCATCGCTCTCTTCTTCATTGCGCGTGTAGCTGTCGTCTGCGCAACCACTGTCGTCCATTGAGCAAGGGGGACGTTTATCCTCAGCTGTTTGATATCACTCAGAACGCTGTCTCTTCACCGACTCCTAGGTTACACCCCACCAGGAGAACCCTTGTACAGCATTTTGATTGTCCTGCTGTCTTCCTTTCTCAGGACATGACTTAGCCACCAGTAGCGTGTATAGAATTTGGTCGGTGGGGGGGGGGGGGGGGTCCGCGGGATCGGGTCGGATTTGTATAAAGAAAAACAAACTAAGAGTAACGACATTACTGTCTTTAGTGTGGCAGAAATCAATCCCATTAAAGCAAACGGTAATAACAATGAAAATACGCGCAATTGAAACATTGTTTACAAGATACTGACTGAATTGATTTTTCTATATTTCAAATGTAGGCGTATACGCTAATGCTGTGTAATAAACCTGTTTGTATAATTAAAAAAGAGTTGCTATTATATTAGCTGCACAGCTGAAAAAAATAAAATGGTCTAAAAATTAAGAGGTTAACTATATAGATGAACTATATAGAATATGTATAACGACGCTCTCATCATAAATGTAATAGTACGCGCGCGCGAGTGTGTGTTCAACCACAGTTTCGTGTGTAATGTTGAAAGCATTTATTATCATCCGTTTAAAAGAAGTCTGCACATCTTTCTCTAGTTTTATGTCTCCTTAAACCAGTGGCGTAGCCATGAATTCCCTTGGGCCTTATTTGACCGTTTTGTATGAGGAGTTTTACAGACCGGGGGTTTTCTCTGGTGGCGGATGAGGAAGAAAAGCTATTGGGGTTATAGTGAAAACTAGTGTGTTTGTATTGTAACGAGAACCCTGTCGAACGGCCGAGAGCGTCCCCCTCTAGTAGTCCGGGTTTGCCTCAGTCAAGGCTGCGCTCAAGTGCGGTCCAGAGTCCTGTAGAGAACACTTGAATTACGCATTAAGTGGCGTGAAATTGAGGATGGAATATTTCTAGAAGGCGTGCGCTGCCTATAAAAAGCCATAGCGCCCGGCTTGTCAGTTAGTTGACGGTGAGCGACTTCCTTAGCGCGGATCGAGTGTTTGTAGAAGTATTGTAGCGAAGTGTTGTTATAATTAGTGCGCAATTCTTTACAGTTGACATTATTATTGCGTGTGTGCAAATTTTACTTGGAATTGTTGTAAGAGACTATCTTGTTGATTACAAATTATTAATTTTGATAATTAAAGCCGGTTATTAGTGACTTCATTGGTGTCTTGTATTTTGTTTTCCACTGTACATACGACGATCAGTTAGACATGGAGGTTTTACTTAAAAGAAAACCTCATTGGTCAACTACCTATGGCGGTTGTAACCCCTCCCCCCCCCCCACTAACCATCTAGGCCAGTGGTTCCCAAACTTTTCAGTCCGTGGACTCCCCAAAAATTAAAAATTATACGGACCCCGTCTGAGTTATGACATAAAACAAACCGTAAATATGATATAAACTCTTATGTTTTAATTACAGTGTATTAAAATCAAAATTCTCTTAACTTGCAAAATTATAATATTAATGATATCAAATATAGTTAAATGTGAACAATGAAGCTGCTTTTGAACAATTAGCTCAGCAATATTAGGTATAATGCCTGATAATTTCAATATTAAGTCACTCACGACATAAAGTTTATTTCTCAACTTTGCCATCCTCGGCTCTATCTTTCCAGCCACACGTGTTGACATCCAGCTACTTAGGCTTAAAACCAGCTACACGGAAAATCGTTTTGTTTAGATACAGTGCTTGTACGAGAGATACAGTGCTTATACGTAGACTAGAACAGCGCGATCAGTTATGCGTTGATGCAGCGCTCTAGCCAGTTTGGCTGACAAACAGATCTGCTCCACTACATGATTTAAAGACATTATTAAAGCCATTACTTTAAAATTACTTTTACAATTACAATTAGTGTGAACAAAAAATACTGGAACCTTCTAATTGTTTTGAGATTCTAAAATTTAGATTTTAGACCATAAAAATCGGAGAAAATTACGGTATATTCTTTTTTTTTCTTCAAAGTGTCAGCGGACGCCCTGAAACATTGTCGCGGTCCCCCAGGGGCCCGCGGACCTCACTTTGCGAACCACTGCTCTAGGCTGCTACGTTACTGCCTTCAGCTGTAGTAATTGTAACCTGTATATGAAACCGTGTATGTAGAATTCTTCGCAGAAAACCTAATCGAAATGGAAAGTAGAGACTAGGAAGCAAAAGACTATCAACTTTCCAAGTCGATAGAACTTGAACTGATAACGTTTTCTGTGAAAAACACCTAATTGTGGAAATCAGGAAACCCAACACATGTTTACGGATCTCCATAAAGGATATGATAAACGTATCCGTAAATAAGTCGTGGTGTTATAGCGAGAAACTTACATTTGTTTTAGTTAATGAAATTTTTCTAGCAAGGCTACTCAGCAAGTCGTATAAGCGGTCTCTGCTGGTCCGAGGTTTGCGTTGGGCCTGCAATGCTCATAACCCGACCATCCGAAACGTCCTAGGTGTCCGTTCTCCGAAGGCTACAATACGGACAGTTTCCCGAAAGTTATACCGCCGCTCTGCTCGTTTCCAGGGCAATTTCCCATAAGAGCCTCGGGCTTGGCGAACGCTGTATTAGACTATGTGTAACTGAACCCCCACAGCTGGTAGAATGCCACGTCCAAGAACTCATTCACCATGGTCATCGCGGCGGGTGCTCTATTGAAGTCCGGGACGCGGCGTCAAGGCGGGCGAGACGGGCTTGCCCGTCGCTTGCGTAGGCCCGAATCGTTGTAAGAAATTTATACTACGAATTAACGTCATAGGCAAAAGTAGGTCAGAAATTATCACAGATTTTTTTCTGCAAACGATTGTTCCTGTCCAGTGATGTCCAGCATTTCACCCACACTGTTTAAAATCTGTTTGGCGAAGGATGTAAATAACCGACAACCACCCGTTTTGTTTTTGAGATGTCGGAAACAGCCGCACACTATTAAAAAAATACGGTATTAAAAAAGTAAATTGTGATTCATTTTGTTTGCTGTGCTATTAGTGACGACAAAGTTTGTTCTATAATTGTGTTTCGAAAAAACAGTCGTTGAGTTATCACGTAATTTGAATGGAGTAATTAAATATTTACTTTTCACAACGAGTTGAAAAATATTTACCCAAATGTTACCCCAATACAAGGTAATTTTGAGGAGTTTCTTCCGTTTTTCATAATTTATTTTTCATATTCAGTGTAATAGGAATAGTTTCGATCGTATTTATTGTACGTAGAAACGGAAGTAATATTTTTGGGCCTGCTTTGATTAAACGTACCATATAAGGGAACTGAAAACTAAACATATGAAAGACAAACAGCAGTAGTACTTATTAGCAACGTTAAAACTGAACGTTTTCTTCGATAGAAGCGCATGCGCAACAGCATTTTTCGGAAACAAATTTGTAGTCGAAGACCGACTTCCTGCCACGTTTCGTATAGTTATACAAAGAAATTGCTGCAAGAATTAACGCTGGAACCAGAGGATTTGCAGCCTTCAAAAAAGAGGATTTGCAGAAGTTTCTTTTCAAAAGGTCTGTCGAGAAATGGCAAATTAAGAGCTTATAAATGGTCTAATAAAACAAGCGTTTCGTAGGCTTCCGTAACCTCTCCCTCCACACCCTGAGTATCCAGCGCTGCAGGAGCCTGTACCTGAATTGTCGTTGTTGGTCTCTCCCGTCCGCGTGTCTGGCTACCGAAACGCCGACTCCTCGAGGTCCTCGCTGGACAACGTTATGTCTTGTATCAACAGTTTATGGTGTTTTTTAAGGAGTTTGTGGACTTACACAGACCTTCCCTGGTTATGGAGACCTTATATGGTTGCGGCGACGGTGCTTAGTTTGGGGTTAACGGATACGGAGAGGGAGTTTGCTGATGGTAGAAGCCATCGGAGCTCGAGGTACAGCGGCGACGTTAGCCCCCCCCCCCACAACACATGATGCTACCGTTCCAGCGTTCCAGATCTTTTTTTCCTCTGGCCTCTACTAGTTGATTCGTTTATTTCGGTCTTCCTCTGATATCATCAAAAGGTGTTCAAATCACATTAAACTTTTTTGTCAGCTTTTTCAATAGCCTTCTCCCAAGCATTCTTTAGTATTTTAACTTCTTTGTTTTTATTTCCAGTCTGGATATTCTTAAATAAACCACCTTCACCGTGTCCAGTGTACATTTTTCTATATGACAATACAGTACTGATCCTACCGTTGGCGGCCTGTCCTTTTTCTTCTTGTTCCATAAATTTGGATCTGAACAATAAATTGTCAGTCGGCTATTATTTTCCGGCTTTTACATTCTGTCCGTCTTGTCCAGTATGTTCTCGCTCCAAGGCACTTCACTTACCTTCTTGTTTGACGTAAACATTTTTATCAATTAGGACTTATCTTGCTTCAGAACTCGGTGTTTGCCGAACTTATTTTTAAAGTCACCGGCCTTATTCTCCAAGTTGAACCATAAATTCTAATATTCGTAGGACTCTTGGTCATCAGCAAAATTAAGTGTGTGTGTTTACGCGCGCGCGCTGTTTGGGTCCTCCTCTGGTATTCCCATTCCGTGGCAGCGTGTCCTTCATTTTATGAGCGCAACTACAACATGTAAATTGAACAATACCTCATGCCTGCCGAAGTCTCTTCGTGATATTAAAAACAGTTAAAAGTCATTTTTAATCAGCGCTTTTCTCTGTGTGTTTTCTCTGTACGTTAGCCTTACCGTCTTTAACAGACATTCATTTATTCGAAGATGTGTTTAATGACTACCGTATTTTAAGTGAATCTGTGTCATAAGACTTCTTGAGATCTATGAAAACGTTCGTGCTTCAGTTATTATTATAACAAACGGAACAAAAGCATTATTTTTGTTCAGTTTTATTTTGTTTTTACTCCTTGCCATTCCAGCTTTGTCGTACTGCTTCATCTGCTAATTGCTTCGTACTGGATTTCGCAGTAGCGTCTCCACCATCATCAAGTCCTTACCGATTACCTTCGTCTCCTTCTGCCGTCAATCGTCGTGGGTCCTTCATTCATTTTCTAAACTCCCTTCTATGTTGAGCGAGGGGTTTCGCTTTTAGTAACTACTTCCGTGTAGTAAGCAGCTTGTCAATGTACTCCATATATCAGCACCTGAGAGGTAAATGATCGTAAATTCACTTCAGCTAGTTCTGTTTAAACGAAAAGTAAAGATGATTACGAGATTAATTTGTTCGTTTTGTTATTTTATTAAAAACCCATATACTTTATCGTAACAATACGTGCATTTTTATTACAGTACATGTAAATTGTGTGAAGGAATTTTTTTTTTTAGTTATTTCCGGCACTTGCGCTACTTTCACAACAGTTTACAATTTACAAAATTGGATTTACTTTTTCTTTATACTGTACTGCTGGGTTAACTATTCATTTTCTGGGTTAACTATTCATTTTGGGAGATATCACCTTTAACCACATAAAAATGTACAGAGCAAGGAATTTTAATGTCATTATCTCAGTTTTAATAAAAATTGGAGTTATGACTGTTGTACATGCTGCTCACAGCATTGGTCCTCAAATGTGCTGATATTCAATCTTGGTCTTCCTGTCCCTCGGTCTGGGCACGCTTCCATGTCTTCTATCTCGTTCCTACATGTCCAGATCATTCCAATGCTCACTTTTCTACAATCGATTCCTGTTGGAACTGATGTCAGACGGCCATATGTCGACCTACCTGCTGCCCGTCTCAAAAGTCTCGTTTCTGTTTCAACTAATCTGGTTTTACGCTTCTGTAGCAGGAGAAGTTCTCTGTTCTGCATAGTAACGTAGGTGGTTCTGTACTCTCTTCATGATTTCCTTCTTATCGTCTATAACATCGGAAACCCTATTGTGTATTTGATTTCTTTGCTCGGACGATAATTTATTTCTTCACCGGCCTTTCCAAATGTGGTGATTACTGTTTGTTTATATACGAGCAGATACTCCGCCTGTCACTCTCCCGGATAATATCCAATAGCCCTTCATTAGTATGCTTGGGTCCCCCCCCAACTTTGCTTTTCGTCCACGTTGATATTCACACGTTTAACCGTGATGTCACTTGCTCATCGAGTCACTGCATTCTTCAGTTATTCCTTACGTTTAACAGGCCATCTTCTTCACGGTCTCGGTCAGTTGCGACGAAACAACGTTTTTACCTGTTCTTACGCGGTCGATTGCGCCCCGCACTTTCACCTACTGACCGAATTTGTCATTTAGCAACTTTTCTATTTTGAACTTAGATGAAATTTCAATCCTGCAACTTTGGATTTGTATGATTAACCTCTTTCTTCCAATAGTTTTTGTTAGGTTAGATTAGGTCAGGTCAGGTTACGTTGGGTTATGTTAGGTTAGGTTAGGCTAGGAATGAATAGAATTATACTGGTAATTTCTGTATTATTATAATAACATGAAAAAATTCATCTCATCTGACCGGGTTAAAAATTTCCACCTCGGTCGCAACTGACCGTTTTTATACGATTGCGTCGTAACTGACCACGCTCCCTTCTTCAAGTGCCAGTCTCCTCTAAGATGGTTGGTATTGCTAACTCTAAATACACTGCGGCTCTAAATATGTCGGTGGCGCTGCAATTGAACCAGTCTCTCAAGTTCGAGGAAGTGTGCCTTCTTCATGGATTCATGTTCTCTTGAATCTTGCTCTGCATAATAATTGTTTGTAAGTTATATCTGCCTGCGGCATTATGTGTTCCAGATATTTTAGTTTTGTGATTTTAACAGTATTAATGACTTCTTTCATGTTGTGCATCATTCTCATCACCTCAGTATTAGAGATTTTTATCTGTTCAATTTATTCGTAAAGAGTGCAAGCATCTCAACATTCCAATCTTGAGGAGACTCAAACTTAGGTCTTTGCTACAACATAGTTTGTGTATCTCATTGACAACTGTTGCAAATACTTCGACGTTTTTACTCTTTCTACCTATTCTTCTATCAACTCTCGAATTTCCTTGGGGCTGGTGTGTCTTTGATACATTCAACATTTTTTTTAACGTTTAGCGTAAATCCATCGTCTTTACTTGTAGTTACCACCTTGCCTGCCAATCTCTGTAGATCTCTAGGTATCCGGAAATCAGTTCAGTATCGTCTGCGAACCGTAAGTTGTTAATAGGTCTTCCGTTAATTTTGATATCTGTTGTCGCTCCTGGTAATGCTTCCTTAATTATTACATCTGCGTACAGATTAAAGAGCATAGGCGAAAGTACACAACGCTGGCTAACTCTTCGTCTTATATTTCAATCGCCTTAGGCAGCGTTTTTCAACCTGTTGGGCGCGATTCACTGCTGGGTCCCGAGGAGGCGTTCGGTGGGTCGCGAAGTCGGGCTCGAAACTTTATTTACTGCGTCTTAAAAACCGATTACATTCAGTATTGAGTAGAATTAAGAACGTATAATTTGTTTAAACGTAAACGAAGGGTTAAGGTGCTCGGTGTTAGCAAAAAATATGATTATAAACTGTGAACACAGCCCTACCGGCGCTCCCATGAAGTGTAATATCCTTCAAGGTGGGTCCCGGACTTAAGAAGGCTGAGAATGACTGCCGTAGGGTATGATAACGTTGGAGGCGCCGAAAGGCCTTGCAAAAGAAGAAAGCAATTATACGCCATTCGCTTTCGGGTGGCACCTAAGGGATTAGCAGACCCTTGCTCTCGCACGCGCACTCACGAGCGCCCGGGCCACACACCCTTGCCCGAACGCGCAGGTATACAGCTTCATGAAACAGTTACAAATTATGACACATTTAAATTGAATGATAATCCAAATTAAAATATGATTTTCGTAATCTTCGTTAAATTGCGAGAAAAATGAGTCCTCTCAACGTATAGTTACTGTTAACCATGTAGCGTCAAGGGAGTATATTTGGATTTTAGAAAAAAACATATTGCAGTACTAAAAAGACGAGTTTTATTTAAAATTGAGAATGGCATTTTAATATTATACAAAATCGGTTACCAATGATAAAAACTTACTAATGATAACATTACAATTAATGTTAAATAAGTACAAGATGAAATATATTAGCCTTTTAGTTTAAATTCCACATTATTATGTTTTTAATTTTTATAAAATGGAAAAGCCTATTTGTAATACAGTACTAAAAATATTTTACTCCTGGATGTGATGGGCATTTTTCTCTTAAAATTTTACATTAACACACGAAAAACGACATTATTATAAACGCAATATTTTCTTTAACTTTGATCGTTTCGAAAATATATTTATATATAAACGAAAAACACCTTTATTAATAGATAAAAACAAACAAAAAATACATACTTAAGAAATGTATAACAAAAATACATACTTAAGAAATGCTTCTTTTAAATAACTTTAAACAAATACTATATACAATACAATGTTGTTTTTCTTATGTACAAACTTATAAGTAACATTTTTACAAAATTAAAAACCCCATCGTAACAAAAGTGGGTCATAAACGAAATATTTTTCGTATTTACAGATAGCCCATATTTATGGACAAACAAAAAAAACCTTTAGTAATAGATAAAAAACAATTATAACAAAAATACATACTGAATAAAAACTTTTTTTAATAACTTCACACGAATACTGTATGCAATATAATGATTTTTTTAGTTACAAACTTAAAAATAAAATTTTTACAAAACTAAACAAAATTCTATCCTACAAAAATAAGAAACGTGGACTACATGTAAATCATAAGAGTAAACTTCTCCATATTGAATAATTAGTTGAAACTATGCGAATGGTATATAGCTGGTAGGGAAGAAGCTTATGACAGGGTTGGAAGAAGTATTATTGGTTAATGTAACGAAATGGGAAAAGACGGATAACGTGTTGTTACTCCTTCAGAAAAAAAACAGGATTGGTAGAGACGGAAAGTAGATCCACTAGGAATAAACAAAATGGTTGCCACCTGTTCTTTGCTAAAAAGCTTTCGTGACAGGCGAAGGTCCAAATGATTTGTGGATAAAACGAAAACGCGTTCTCGATGAGCCGTGATCAGAGCGAGAGAAGCGAGTTTAACCGTATAAACAGTAGTAAAAAGAACGTCAAGTCTAAACGCAAATAATGTGTAGAATGTGGATAAACAAATCCGATAATAAATTTGTGTTTGTGTATTGTAAGCGTTATTTAGGTCTGTGCATATCGTTCATGCGTGGGAATCACGCTTATCCGTAGTGGAATTTTAAATAAATATTTAAAACAACGAGATTTATATGTTAACACAGTGACAAGAGCTGGGGGAAATTATCTGCTGCAGCTTATCGTCTTTTTCTCGTCGTCGTCGTTCTTTGTTGTTAACAGTTTCTTTTTTTGTTGTTGTTCATTAAACTATTCTTTTCGTTTCGATAGTGTAAAGTTCAAAAGGAAAGAGGAAGCGGCTGTTATGTCACACTTCCTGTCGTCATTATCTTGAAAACGATGTTCGTGTGTCTGTGTACAAACAGTAATTTTTGCATGCAGTCAAGCGACTGAATTCGCAGAGTTGCGACGAATTCTTTGGTATTGTTTTGTAATCGTTTTCTGTATTCTACGTATTTCCTCAACAATATGCCTTAATTATAACGGCGGTGGATCCATTTGTTCGGGCGTAGTCTAATGTTTGACAACAATTTTTTTGACAGAACAGGGCCCAATCATCACTTGTTATTCGTTGATACTAGTGTCTTAAGGCACATCATGTTTTGAGAAAGCGAAATAGCAGGAATCTAACTGACGGACGTTTGCCATCGCATACAAAATTTAAATGGGACATTTCAGCCGCCCAAACAATCGAGAGACGTCTTCAGTCTACTTATAAACTAATACATTATAGAAATAAATAATACTCTATAACGGAGTTATAGGGAGTCAATAAAATATTAATAACAAAAGTTCATAAAGTATATATTCAAAAGATAGATAAAACAAATGAATACGTACTATAAAAAATCCATATAACACTCACAAAACACAGTCACATTGTACACGAAACATTTGCACACCAACAAGATCAAAAACACTGCGACAGTGTGTGTGTGTGTGTGTGTGTGTGTGTGTGTGTGTGTGTGTGTGTGTGTGTGTGTTCTTCTACTGGAATTAAACCAAGTATGGGTAGCCTTTTTCTCCATTCAGTCCTCTCGGTCTTCTCCATCTTCTTATCCCCATATTCTTCAGATCCTTCTCATCAGCCTCGGTCCATCTCTTCTATTGGCCTTCCTCTTGATCTCCTATCTACTGGTCTCCATTCCAGAATGTTTGTGGGAATTCTGTGTTGTTCCTTCGTCATTGGGTGTCCCAGCCAGACTATTCGTCTACTCTTTATAAACCTTACTATATCAGTTCCCTGTATTAGATTATTTGTTTCATGATTCCTTCGTATTCTCCATGAGCCGTCGTTATTTTGCACTAGTCCAAGAATTTTTCTCAGTATTTTTCATTCGAATGTGTGTAAATAAATACAAAATTTCAGTATCTATCGAGGCACACCATTCGATTCGTGTTGACCACACTAATAACATCGGCATCCTTGCAGATTTGCCCGATAGCCTGTATACTTCTTTTAGCACTACCGACCGAGGTGACCTGCAAGTCCGCTTCAACAAAGCAGATTTCAACCCAACCTTCCTCAACAGTATCTATCCGTCTCATTATGGGGAGATTTTTCTCTCATACTAGCCAGTGTCCCCTGTCGTTCAGTGTTTTCTAAAAATTAGTTTTCCGAAGTCGTAAAGTGTGTTACGTAGCAGCATTTTGTGCCTCCACATTTTTGTGTGCGCATACAATGGGGGAATGGGAGGGTCTTTCTTCAGCTGAAAACAACGCAATAATTCCTTTCAAAAGTTAAATGTTGTCTTTCACTTACATTGGTGATGGTCCGTGTTTCTGCTCCGTATGTCAGAGGATGGACACCGGTCCTATTAGAGTTTTATAGAGGGTGCACTTGGTTATCTTTGTATTAATCTACTTCTTATTTGCTGTAACGGTCTAAAGCAGCATCTATTCGCTGGGTCTCATTTGTGGTATCACTATTTGTTGTTGTCACTATTGAACCCAGATATCTAAAACGATCGACTCTTTCAAAGGCGTAGCCATTAATACAAATTTCAGGTTCATTATTATAACTTTTATCAGTTGTAAAACATTCACGTATAAATTGTACATTTTTGAAAAACTTTTGTCTATTTCCATTCCCACAGTTCTGCGTTTCTTTGAGGAAACATGTGAAGACAGTTGAGTCGATTTGAAACAATTGTAACCTGCAGATATACTGTTGTATTGTACTGGGTTAGGGACGTACAACGAGAGAGAGGAAGTTGTGGGCAGTATGGACGAGGAGTGTCCAGCGCGTGGGTGCAGCTCGTGTCGGACATACAACCGCTGTGTACTTGTTTTCGTTGTATGAATATTCAGTTGACGACTATATTTTTCTTGCTGTTCCCTGAGTCCGTCATGACATTTGGTAGTAACTTGGGGGCTCTATGTACCCTAGAGCAGGGTGGAAAAAATCCTCTCAGTTGATCGCATGCGAACAACCGAGTCCAGAGGCGTTTCCGCAGAGATGAGGAGCAAACAGAGGGGGCGGATCTGTGTACTCGTATAAACAATAAATTTATTTAAGAATAAAGTGTATTAATATTGTGAAGAGATCTGATAGCATTATTTTCCATGGCTTCTCATCTTTAAATTAATAAACCTGTATAGTGATTATAATCACAAACAAAAAAATACACCGTTGCACACCACTAGAAAAAATTCTCGATCAGCTTTTTTAAGTTTCACAGCCCGTCATCACTGTGGAATCAGCTCATTATAATATTTCTGACCTGTTGGTGAGCTCTGAAGCGTGAAAGCTCTAATCGGGAATTTTTTCTACAGTGGTGTGCAGCAGTGTAATTTCTGTTTATTGTGTAATATATTACAACGCTTACGATTTTAATGTGTTAGCTCCCTGTTTTTGGAAGCCATTTACAACCTTACAAACGATTTTATTTATTTAATGTGCGACAAATCTTTATGTAACACTACAACACATTAAGTTCGTGTGGTTGATGATGATGGGTGTAATCGTAATAATAATAACGCTGTGTAATCTGGTTAAAAATCGTTTCAATATTTATTAGTAAAATTTCTTATTTGTGTTACGAATCAAAATCATTATTATTTGCACGTCTAATTATTGCACATAAGTAATACGCTTATACTACACATAGACATATTATACAACATTATATTCTAATACATTGTTATAATTATTATACTGCTATCAGCTATCTCATTTGTATTATGCTGATTAGATTATCTATTTTTATAATCATCTAATCTCTCATTAAATTATTGCATATTCATTCCTTTAGAGAATTTAAATACCAGTTATAATTTATTTATCAATTTAAATACCAGAAATTATAGATTTCAAATTGTAGCTTCTACGTTAATTATTATACAAACATATTTATAGTTATAACAATTTATTGATTCATATTTGAATTGAATTATTGTCTCATTTTTCTTTGTTAATTATTGTCTTTTGATTAAGTCTCGGTTTTCAAGTGCATGGTTATTTGTCACCTTAATTGTTGTGGTACATCTGTAGAGTGTCGTCTTCGGTCCTTGATACTAGATGCTCCTTTGTCGTCCTGGATTTCTGGTGTCTTGGAGTCCTGGTCCTTCGTCCGTCGGATTCTCGTACTCTGGATTACTGCATGTACTTTGCTGCTCCCTCGTCTCCCGTCATGACCTCAGGTTGCAAGTGGTCACACGAACTGTTGAGTAGTCGTGAAGTCCCTGACTGCTGCTGCGGTTGAGATATAAGTGTTGTTGTTTCTAAGTAGAGTCTCTGGCTGCGACAGTAATCGATCAGGAAAGAGTTGTACTCTTGAAGCAGAGCCTCCGGCCGTTTCGGTTGTTGAACAAGGAAGAGAATGATGTTATCGCGTCCCCTGTATTTATACCCAGGGCGCCAAAATCATGTCTCGACAATATTCTGCATGTCTGAGATTGTCGAGAGCGTCACTCTTAACCCACGCTTGTCACACTTAATTCGCTCGTCTCCGCGAATTGAGAAGTCTTTTGCACATTACCCGATATTCATTCTGTCGGTAATTTATATGTGTTCATCATGCACAAACCGTTTTTCTTTATCTTAATTAACATAAGTACTATTTATTTTTAATCTCCTATAATTACACTTTTTATCCGTTCTTCACTATTTTTTATACACTCATTTGTCTAATATTTATACACATTTTGGTGTATTTGGTTTTGTGCTATTATGAACGCAAGTATTACAAATTAAATAAATGCAAATAATTGATTGCGTTCCTGAAGGGTTGACGCTTTTCAGGAATGGACAGGTCGCGCGCGCGCGCACAGACACACACACACGCACACGTAATATACGTGTGTACACACCGGCAGAGCAGCTGGCGTGTTTCACCTGTTTCAACATGAAAGTTTTGGTCGTTCATATTGCAAGCTGAGCGATTATTATTATTAAAATGAATTATTTATTTATTCTAATTAATTCTTTTAATTACTTTGTGCAATGCACAGTAACCTATACATTTGTACTGTTGCAATATTTCTTTGTGTTTATCAACTTTCAGCCCATTTAAGAGATTTGTGCATTCGCGTTTCACATACTGTAAACATTCTGTAACGACGGAGGTCTCCATAATGAAAAATTCCCTACAACAAAACGCTGGCTAGTCCATAAAACATTGGGACCGTCTGTGTACTCCAATCAGATTGCATCGTTAACGCAAGTAGCATTCGTCAAACAGAGCTTATCACCTTCAGTGAAGCAGACCCATTCACGAGTAGAAACATGTCACCAACGTAATTACACCGATGCGACACAAAAATTAATTACCACTGATAACACTTGATGGCGACTGTTATCTTTGTTAGGGGGAGTGCGTATGGTTTTCCAGTTGTACAGGTCGGCCTTGATTTCATTAGTTACATTCATTCCAGCAGGGACAGAGTACGATGTAAATATTCATCAAGTATTGGCGAGTGAGTAACATGAATGACTGAATCAATCGTATGTGTTCGTCACCGGATGTGCTCTGCTGCACGGCGTTATCGCGAACTTATGAATCACGAATGTTGTTATTGTAGGTGGGCGGGTCACGTGTTCGATGCACTGGCTCCTAGTGATTTTAAATGGAAAAAACTATTAGACCGTGACACACTTTTTACATTAAAGAATAAGTGTAGAACATCCCGCCGTATAATGTGTGGAGGGAGGGGGAAGGTTGTGAACACTTCCTTGAAACAAGAGTGTTATGGGACAAAAAGTAATAAGCATTTAACCAAGTTTGAAATCCAGCATACCATGTGACTTAAGAACATACCAGTACGTCCTTCAACTACAGTTTTTGACTCCTCGTGGAGACGTTCTAGTAAATATTAGTTTCCAGCAGTTTTAACACGTTGTTTCTTACTTTGTGCCTGTATTTATTTCGTTTGTCCTCGTTTTAGGCAATCTTGCCTATTACGGTTTCCATTTATTCAATCATCCTCTTGGTACTCATTACATTAGTTTCTTGTTCCTTCAACTTTACATTTTCCCGTCTTTACTAGTAATCTGTTTTGTTTTCTTGCATTGTATCAAGGTTGCAAATCTTGTCTTATACGAGGGCTATTCAGAAAGTAAGTTCCAATAAGGCATTAAAGGAAACTAAGAATATACTTACAAAACATTTTTATTGGTATTTGAAGTACACACCTTAAACTACGTTTCTATGTAGTTTTCGTCATTTCTGAAACACTTTTCGTAGCGTGACAGACGTTGTATACCTTCGTCGTAGAAATTTCCCGCCTGTGATTTGAACCATGTATCAGCAGCTTATTTGACATGGTTAGCCACCAAGGAAGGATTTCTCATGCTAGAAAAGGTGATATTCGCTTGGTGTAAGGTTTGGGTTGTAAGGCGGATCATCAAATTGTTGCCAGCCTAACTTTGTCAGGAGATGTTGCGTTGCAGCGGCAGTGTGTGTGTATGTGTGTGTGCAGTGCCGATTCGTCGCAATGTCCCGGGTAAGCATCCTACGTCGCTTACTCTGGATAGGACTAAGCAGAAAAGTCGTATCCATCTTGGTACCATTGAATCGCTCACTGTTTCTTCTTCTCCTTAACGAAAATCTGACGGTGAATTTCAATTGTTTTAATGCCTTTCGCATTCAAGAACCGAATCACGTACCCACTTTCACGCACGGCGGGCGTCCCGAATTTCTTCGACAGTATAAACAGGTCCAACGAAGCTTACTCAGTGCACAGTTGTTTACAAATAATGTTGTTGGTTTGCAAACGTATCAACAAACGCCGCGCATGCGCAACAGCGTGACGGCATCTATACCGCGGCAATATTTAAATATCGGTATGGAGATCCATACATGCCTTCCATGTTCTAAGATGTATATTATAACATCGCCAAATTCAGATCAGTTTTGATAACAATAAGTATGTAAAAAACGCTAAAAAATAATGTATGTTAATGAATAAATAATGAAGAGAGTAAAAACGTAAAAAATAATTAAGAAAGAAGGAGAAAGAGTTATAAACCAAAAGTGATTATTAAAGAAACTCAACGACTAGACTGACAGACAAACGACTTTGACCCAACCCCATAGATTGGCCAGTTAAGAACCAAAATAAAATAAACAAGATGAGAAGTGAAGGAGAAGAAAATTGAGAACAAAGAGGGAACAAACCAACGATGAAGAAAACAAAATGAAACACGTCAAGAAAACACAAACAAGGCATAGAGAATAGAGAAGGGAGAAATAATGTAATCAAATATAATAAAGAAAATGAAACCGGTAAAGAACCAATATAAATAATGATTGTTAGTATTGATTGAATGACAATTGTAAATAGTCATTAATAATAAAAAACGATAGCTAAAAATACACTAGCCAAAGAGTTAGGAGTACATGTAAGTTGTTAATAGAGAAAGACATGATATTAATAATTATATATAATATGTGTAGAGAAAGAGAGTAAAATAGTGAGAAGTAAACGGAAGTTAACCTAGTGAAAGTGAACTTACCCTAAAGTGAAATGATAGAAAAAGAAACACTAAGTAAATTATAATTAACACAAAATAATTTAAAAGTGCAAGTGATAAATAAATAAAAATATTGTCAGTAATAAAAATAGTCAAAATAGGGAAGGCTAAGATCAACTTAGTAAATTTAACCAATATTTAAGGTTTGATAGTGAACAATAACATTTAAGAAAGTTATTAAGAATAATGTTTAAAATAAACCATTGATTCAGTAATAATGAACACTGAAGAGTGATAATAACTGTAGTGATTATAAAATAATATTATTGTAGAACTTAAAAATGTATTGTAGAATTTAAAGGTGAGAATCACATGACCAAGTAATAAGATAGTGTTGACATGGGAAAGAAAGCAAAGAGTTTTTATAAAATAAGTAGTTTAAAACCATAAGTAAACACCCATGTTATAAGGGTAGAGTAATGAAACAAGTTCAATAGAGGTGAGGTTGTTTATCACCCGAACAATAAATTAAAGTTAATGAATTGTACACAGATATTTAATAATGTGTTAATTAATGGTATAAGCAATTATTTATGAATAGGATATGGATTGGGTAATTATCCCAAACATAGACCAAAATATTATATGATATATGAGGAAAAAGTAGTAATTAAGAGCCATATTGTTGACATTGGCAGAGTAATTAAAAAATAAGGAAACAATGTTTGAGTTATAAAAGAGAAAACTGTTAGTAAATAATTAGCAAGAAATAATGAATAACACAGTTGTTACACACAAAAATCACACAAAGACTGAACCAAAACACCTCCATAGATAATAAACCTAATTATAAAAACAAAATAACAACCTAGGACAAAATGAGATATAATGTGTATGAAACAATCAAAAAACCAGTAATGGCTACTTAGACTTGAAACAGGCCTAACGGTCAAACATAAACAAATACTAATTGTATGAAAATAGCCAAGTAATTAACAAATCCAAGGTGACTAAATTAACCTCTGAGTTATGTAAACAGAGAAATGTAATTAGTAAGTATTAAATTAATTGTAAACTTATAAAACATGAAAAACCCAATATTGTGGGATACCAAAATAATCTTTGTGAGATAATACAAATGACAGTGCTAATAATTAATACTTAAGAAGGAAGATAAGAGAAGGAAGGAAGTCAGAAGATATAGGAAGATTTGAAAAGAATTCAAATTTTGATAACAGTGGATTTATATCAAGCTAGCCCAATCAGAATACTTTGGTAACCATGGAAACCACGGTTGAAGACGAAATTACCGTTGAATATCATTACTCAGAAAGTGACGCTCAGGAAACACAGATGCCAGAATTCAGAACAACCTATTTTCTTATTTAAAATATTTTAAAAGTAAAATAAATTATCAAAATTGAACGAGAAGGAGGCTGACTATCACTGAACTCAATTACCTGAGGGAGAAGACGTTTTATTTCAAGACGAAGTGAATAAATGAATCTAAATACTTTGAAAAAGATGCCCGCAGCCCGAATAAACGAAAACTGAATTATATTGCGGCCACATTCCTTCAGTCCAGACCAACAGATTAATCACATGCTACGAAGCTGTTAAGTATCCAATAAATTATCTAAACTTCCGAAATAACGCACTTTGAATATTTCTCACTATATTCTGACATACCACTGAATCAATTTTATTCTCTTTCAAAGATTAAATAAAAATATTAAGACACTGTATATTGGTCAAATTATAAAGATAACGTAGCATTAATGTACGAACCTTTAAAACACTTCTACTACACTTCAACAAACCATTTATAGTTACACGTTACAATATTTATGTAGAAACATTGTAAGGTTGTGTATTTTTATTATTGTAATTGCATCTGAGCCTTTCAACGTGATCAAAATAATCCAAAAAACATTTGAACGAAATTATTTGTTTACCACTTTGGTAAAACGACATACTGTAGGTTAGTCACGTTCAAAATCGATTGTAAAACCCAGAGAGAAAAAGTCTCATAAATAAATAACCGATGCAAAATTATATAAGAAATCAAATATAGCTTGTGTCTATGAAAACAGTAATATCAAATCGCTAATAAATCAATACTGTGTATGTAAAAATGTGTTTTATTTTCAGTAGGAAAGTGTATTCTTGAAATTATAATTTACAGCGAACGTCTCTGACGTGATAACTAGCGCTCAAGCAGCGAATACGGCGACTGCCGGCTCGATTATACAACTCGAGAAACGGCGGGACGAATTGAATTCTTCGCACCGTCTGAGCAGAATCGCTGATAATAAGACATTTTTAATTGTTTTAATTAAACAATTTGGCGCCACCCGGGAATTATACACTCCTAGTGAACCTCAGATCGGGACTACGATACCTTGGTTATCCGTACGTTCGCTACGGACTCAAGCATCGTAAGTTACGGTACCGAGCGAGGACGAATTGGTAAGACACACATACACAAGTTACACTCTGACACATATCAACATTTTACAGAGGTACCATTAAGACGAAGGCACACGATACATTATAAATTGGCTTCCATCGCGGGGCTTAAAGAAGGCTTAAACGCCGTATCACTATAATATTTAAAATCATTTTTGAAATAAAATATTTCCACAGAAATTACTTCTTTCTTCGGCCTTAACCACAGTACTGTGGTCACTAACGTATACCACCTCCAGTTAGCGCATTCGATATTCACTGATGATGGTAGGCGATGGCACTGCTGAAACGTTTGGTTTTTCATAAAACATTGGACCTTGGCCAAACTGCCCGGGAAGGAATTTTAACAACAAACTATTTCTTTGTTGCCGATAATGTAGTGCACATATAAAAATATTCATGAAATTAATGGCTTGTAAAAGTTAATGTTTGATTTCTATTATTATGATGTCCGTAATCAAAACAGAGCAGGTTTAGTGTGTATGAGTGTGCACACCGTGGACAAAAATTTTCAACATTCCCTATTGAGCGTTGCTCAGAGTAAAGTTGCGAATCTACAGTGTACGTTTCACAGAACAAACGCGGAAAAGAAGGAGCGGTCCGAAGTCACTCATGGACCCTGAGCATCTTGCAGAGGGTTCATTCCCTAAAGACGAAAAGTCTGTCTATGAACCGTTCCTCATTAAAACACGTGCAGTTACACTGCCCAGCGATCCACAGGAAGCAAATCGCTATCCACGCTGGACACTTTTTTGGCTTGTGCGCGTTGTGTTGGTGTGGATTTTGGCACTTTCCATTAAAAAGCATGCAAATGTAAGAAAATAAACATGAGTGAGGCCAGAAATAACGCGAATTGTGTGTGTGTGTGTGTTTTGCCTGCCTTTTTATTGCGGTAATCATAATAATAAAATGGAAACATAAACATTACATAATTGAGATATGCTTGCCTGCCACGAACAATATATTTTCTCTCATACATGATTTAAATTAAAATGAAAAAAATTATAATTTTATTGCCTGGAAACAAAATTATTTTATTTTTAACAATTACCATTGTTTGAAAAAGTTTAAATGAATTTTCAAGTACTTTGCTCTTGTTAAAACGTAAAAGGTTGCAGGTAAACTACCCCTTCCCCTTAACCGATCTTCACCAAAATCAAAAGGCCTTGAGTTCTCTACAATTCAGGGATGTATGCAAAAAATTATTTGATTCTGTTGAATGTGCGGCAGTTATCGTTCGTCATAGAAAAAATTACCCTTGTTAAAACATAAAACGTTGCAGGTAAACTACCCCTTTCCATTAACCGATCTTCCCCACAACAATAGGCCATGAGTACTCTACAATTCAGGACCGTATGCAAAAAATTATTTGATTCTGTTTGAATTTGCGGCTGTTATCGTTTTGCCATAGAAAAAAATTACGCTTGATAAAAAAAACGTTGCAGGTAAACTACTCCTTTCCCTTAACCGATCTTCACCAAAAACAATAGGTCTTGAGAACTCTACAATTCAGGGCTTCATGGAAAAAATTATTTGATTCTGTTTGAATTTGCGGCTCTTATCGTTTACCATAGAAAATACCCTTGTTAAAACATAAAACGTTGCTGGTAAACTACCCCTTTCCCTTAACCGATCTTCACCAAAAACAATAGGTCTTGAGAACTCTACAATTCAGGGCTGTATGCAAAACATTATTTGATTCTCTTTGAATTTACGGCAGTTATCGTTCGTCATAGAAAACATTACCCTTGTTAAAACGTAAAATGTTACAGGTAAACTACCCCTTTCCCTTAACCGATCTTCACCAAAACCAACAGATCTTGAGAACTCTACAATTCAGGGCTGTATCCAAAACATTATTTCATTCTGTTTGAATTTGCGGCTTTTATCGTTTGCCATAGAAAAAAAATTACCCTTGATAAAAAAACGTTGCAGGTAAACTAACCCTTTCCCTTAACCGATCTTCACAAAAAACAATAGGTCTTGAGAACTCTACAATTCAGGGCTGTATGCAAAACATTATTTGATTCTCTTTGAATTTACGGCAGTTATCAAATAACATTACCCTTGTTAAAACAAAACGTTGCAGGTAAACTACCCCGAAACCGATCTTCAACAAAATCAATAGACCTTGAGTTCTGTATAATTCAAAAAAGTAGTTGATTTTGTTTGAATCTACGGCAGTTATCGTTCGTCATAGAAAAAATTACCCTTGTTAAAACATAAAATGTTGCAGGTAAACTACCCCTTTCCCTTAACCGATCTTCACCAAAACCAACAGATATTGAGAACTCTACAATTCAGGGCTGTATGCAAAACATTATTTGATTCTGTTTGAATTTGCGGCTCTTATCGTTAGCCATAGAAAATACCCTTTTAAAACATAAAACGTTGCAGGTAAACTACCCCTTTCCCTTAACCGATCTTCACCAAAAACAATAGGTCCTGAGAACTCTACAGTTCAGGGCTGTATGCAAAAAATTATTTGATTCTGTTTGAATTTGCGGCTTTTATCGTTTGCCATAGAAAATACCCTTGTTAAAACATAAAACGTTGCAGGTAAACTACCCCTTTCCCTTAACCGATCTTCACCAAAAACAATAGGTCTTGAGAACTCTATAATTCAGGGCTGTATGCGAAACATTATTTGATTCTGTTCGAATTTGCGGCTGTTTTCGTTTGCCATAGAAAAAAATTACAGTTGAAAAAAAATACCGTTGCAGGTAAACTACCCCTTTCCCTCAACCGATCTTCACCAAAAACAATGGGTCGTGAGTACTCTACAAATCAGGGCTGCATGGAAAAAATTATTTGATTCTGTTTGAATGTGCGGCTGTTATCGTTTGCCATAGGAAAAAGTCTACAGACACACACACAGACAGACACTTTTCGAAAAACGACTTTTTTTCATGTTTTGAGTGTAGTACAGTCAGAATCTGCAATAATCTCGAACACGATTTTTTTTTTTGCCATCACCATACTTCCATTTCCTTAAGGAAACTACATGTTCCTTAAGGAAATGGAAGTATGGTGATGGCACGGTAAGTAAAAACGGAACTTACTTTCTGAATAATCGTCGTACTTAACTAAGGTTTCTGCAATTCTGATTACTGTTAGAATACAGTTTGTGTTGTATAGACCGCGGGAGTTGGACGTAGCGGTGCTGTAGCGTCGGCAGTCGATCGGATACTTAACATCGATCTCGCTTCGTAAATCTTATCTTGTGATTAATTAAGATTACTGTAATTTTAGGTCACTGGAAGAATATAGTTTGTATTGCTCAGACCGGTAATAATAAATGTACTTCGTTTAAAATACTGAGCGGGTTTTGAAGCTGAGGGAGCATACTAGTATTAAAAGGATCTGTGATAAGGCTTATAGACTCCGCCAGTAGTGTAACCACGAAGCAGCGGTAATCTATTTACTAACTGCATTTTAGCTTCTAAATATTTATATTCGTCTATTGAAGTTTAATTACTCTACTGAACAGCAAAACGTAATGTTTCGTAACTGGTTCGCTGCATTATTAGACCGTAAAAAAACGACTACACGACTGAGCGTAACGCAGATGCAGCTATAAATTATGTATCGTTTTCTCTTTTTATAATTTTTTCCAATTTATTGTTACCGATTTTGTCAGTTTCTTGTGTCTTTATGATAAATTATAAAATATATCGCATCTCTGTGATAAAATCTTTTCTTTCTATTATAGTAGATGTAGGCTATGAATATTTTCGCACGGTGGCGGTATCTGTCTTAGCATACGGCAGCGGGTGCTGTCGGGGAAGCAGAAGTATAACATTACTTCGGCACCAGTGAGGTGTGGAAGGCCGCATTTTGCGCGATGGCATAAGAAATTAGTGTATCCGGAGGAATTCAAACATCTGTGTGTTTAAAAGAGAACAAAAGTTACAAATTCAGTTTGTGTTGACATTTGGATAAAACAGGGGCAATGAAATAGTGGCTCGTGATGTCAGAGAACATATACGCTCTGGATACAGACACGTTAGCCCACGTAAGAGATGGTTGCCGGAACACGCAAGCTTGCCCACACGGAAAGGAGCTTAGAAGATCTTTTTCGCACACCTTATCGGCGTTTCCCGGTGATGATTTCCACTTCTTTCGTCATGTCTTCGGTGGTATCTTACACAGCTAATATTGTTATTTCCTCAACATATTTTGTTTATCACAACGTTTAACAATTTTTTGCAATGTTCTTTGATCTTCTAGGTCGTTAGTGTGAAGTTGTTTTGTACGGACAATCGCTATAAGCTGAGAACAATCCGTTCTGTTGTTCGCAGCCACTATTTTATTTTTACGATGCCACTCCTTGGCTTTCAAATGGACTGTCAGAGGAGCAATTAACTTTATTATTGTTCATATGAAAATATTTGTTCGTCAAAATTAATCAGTACGTACTACTTCATAGTATGGTTTGTGTTGATTCGACAGCTCTACTTCCAGATAGGCCTACATTTCGTTTTTGTATAATTGATACCAGCTCTAGCTCATATCGCTGTTTTCATTTTTCAATTACAGGTATTGATATTGATTCTTTATTTAGCATTAGTAGAGGAAAATGAGGATTCTAACTCACCCCCCCCCCAGGGCATATATGGACCCGCAGCATCCCAAAGTACCACAGCATCCGCGAATTTCCGCGAATAAATTTTTTTTATATTTTTTAAATTTGATATTTTATTTTTTTAATTAAATTGATTTGCATATCAAGGGGGTGTGTGGGGTGAGGTTCAATGGACCACCCGCATCCGTGAATATAATTTTTTTATTTTTTTAATAAAGCTGATTTGCATACCAGTGGGTGGGTGGCGGGTGGGGGGGTTCCAACTTGATCCATTATAGTGTATATATTAAAATATATGATCAGAGTTACCAACCTTTGCATGAGTTCAAAATTTGTCGCGTGTTATAATGTATATTAAATCTATATGATCAGGTTTACCACCTGTGCATGGATCAAACTTGATATGTGTTACCAATCTTGCATTATTGTGTATAGAACAGATCTACCAACAGTTTTCTATGGTGGGAAATTCAAACTATATGATCATGATTGTTGTCGATATCAATTCTCTCTTTGAATGTAAGTAACTCTCCTCCCTCTCTCTCTGTCTCTAGACATAGTTATCCATCACGATATAAACTCTCTCTCTCTCTCTCTCTCTCTCTCTCTCTCTCTCTCTCTCTCTCTCTCTCTCTCTCTCACATTTGAATGTAAGTAAAACTATCTCTCTCTCTCTCTCTCTCTCTCTCTCTCTCTCTCTCTCTCTCTCTCACTGTGTACATTGAGTAGAGTAGTCGGTGTGACGGTTAAATAATTTTAGCTCACAGCCTCTCTCTCGTTGTCAAAACGTTATGTTCAAACCGTTTCTCCTCTCTCTCTCTCTCCCTCTCTCTCACTGTGTACATTGAGTAGAGTAGTCGGTGTGATGGTTAAATAATTTTAGCTCACAGCCTCTCTCTCTCGCTCTCGTTGTCAAAACGTTATGTTCAAACCGTTTCTCCTCTCTCTCTCTCTCTCTCTCTCTCTCTCTCTCTCTCTCTCTCTCTCTCTCTCTCTCTCTCTCTCTCTCTCTCTCTCTCTCTCTCTCTCTCTCTCCCTCTCCCTCTCTCTCTCCCTCTCTCCCTCTCTCTCTCTCTCTCTCTCTCTCTCTCTCTCGTTAGTGGTCAATACCGCGCATGTATATGATTTTAGAAATTTTATATATTCGACAAATATTAACTGTGTACGTTGTCACAGAGTATTGAACTACTTACAAGCGCCCTCTCTCTCTCTCTCTCTCTCTCTCTCTCTCTCTCTCGTTGTCAAAACGTCGACTTCATTTTTCAATGTATTAAATAATAATTAATAGTTTTATAAATGCAGGATGTATCAGTCAGTGTGATTGATCCTTGTTAGGGGGGGGGGGTCTGTATATGATTTTAGAAATATATATAGTTGACACATATTAACTGTGTGTGCGTGTGTGTTGTTGTCAACTACTTACATGTGTCCTCTCTCTCTCTGCGTCCATTGTACAGGTTTAATGTAATTGTATGTATATCGTTACAAATGACGAGTAGAAATCCAATCCTTGAAGTGTTTAATAAGTAAATTGTATGTATATATCACTGAATAATAATATAATCGTTCTAGTGTTAACGTTTGCTGCAACAGTTCCTCCACGGGTAACGCAGTTTACAAAATAATTACACACACAGGTTTCAGTGGTGTATAGCGATAAATTAAAATTATACACGCATGTTGTTACAGATGAAAACGGTGGTTGAAATTCATACAAATCTTCTGATGTAACCGGTTCCCACAAGTAATACAGTTCACAAAAAAAAAATAAAATAAAATTAATTGTACACATGTTCAGAGGTGTATAGTGAAAATAAATTAAAAATAAAGCCATAATTTGTTTAAATGATTAAAAAATATTAACAATACTTTAAAATTCACAATATAAAATTGATTTTTTTGAAAAGTTTATAAATTCACAATTCATAAATAAATACATTATAAAATTGATATTTTTTCGAAAAGTTTATATATAATTGTGTCGTACTTGTAGGAGAAGCAACCTGCACAGATCCTGTAACATACCAATACAATCAGCATAAAAATCATGTTAAATATCACACACACGCGCGCGCGCGCGCGCGCGCGCGTCTCTCTCTCTCTCTCTCTCTCTCTCTCTCTCTCTCTCTCTCTCTCTCTCTCTCTCTCTCGTTGTCAAAACGTCGACTTCATTTTTTCAATGTATTAAACAAATAATAGTATATAATGCAGGCCCTCTCTCTCTCTCTCTCTCGCACACACACTGTTACGCATAAAAACTCCTTGAAATAAGGTATTTTTAAAAGTTTTGTGTACACATACAAATCGCTGTCGGACAATGTACGCACTGCTCACACACACACACACACACACACACACACACACACACACACACACACACACACACACACACACACACACACACACACACTGTGTATGTCTCTCTCTCGCTGCAAACGTTGACAAGAATTCCCTTATTCAAAGCGATTACGGTGTCGCTGTACACAAACTTAAATATGCTTTACAGACCATTTTAAAAATTCATTTTTGCATTAATTAAATATATATCGTAAACAATGAAATAATAATATTTCGTCATTTATGTAACATCTCTCTCTCTCTCTCTCTCTCTCTCTCTCTCTCTCTCTCTCTCTCTCTCTCTCTCTCTCTCTCTCTCTCTCTCTCTCTCTCTCGCTAGCTCTCTCTCTCTTTATGTCATCGGTTTTACATAAGCGTCAGTAAGTCGTGGCTACTTATGGATTATTGTAATTAGTGATACTAAAATGTAATCACCAGGAAATATATTTATCGCCTACCTCGTTGCGTCCTACTTCTAATTTTGACACATGACGGTCATTGACTGCGATTTAGAAATTAATATACACAACATATGTGCTAGCACTCTCTCTCTCTTTATGTCATCGGTTTTACAGTGATATATCATGTTTCTCTCTCTCGCTCGCAGACGTCGGAAGAAATTCCTAGTTTATAATGTAATTACCTGTGCGTGTGCTGTTACAGATGACAAATCCATACGTTAACGGCTTAACAATAAATGTTAGCCTATTGTTTGTCTGTGTGTGTGTGTGTGCTATGTAAATTGTTTGTACATCAATGAATAATATAATCGTGCTAGTTTTAATGTAACGCGTATTGTGTATTGCTGCTGCTGCTGCAAACGTCGGTAGAAATTCCTACATACAAATAGTTGACAACACCAATAAGTATGATTTGAATCTTTCGGTGTAGCATTTCACATAATTTAATGTACTTTACAAATAATTGCTTACATGTTCAGAGGTTTATAACGAAATAAATTAAAATAAACCATAATTTGTACGATAAATATTCAATTATCACGCGCACACGCACAGTCAGTGGAAAGAAAGAATCAATGCGTTAAGTGAGTAAACTTTTTTTTTTCAAGTATATGTCATTTTCATAAAGTTAATGTACTTTCAAATAATCTGTAATCAAACAAATATTATTCAACGAAACTTGTAAATACTACTTAGAATCAATGATACATTTATCACATAAAGTTAATGTACTTTCAAATAATTTCTAATCGAACCAAATATTATTATTATTCAATGAAACTTGTGTAAATACTAATTAGAATCAACGATACATGTATCACGTACATGCAAATTCAATTATTAAAGTGTTAAGCCCTATAAGTTGAAACCACACACACACACACAGTGATAAAAATTGTTTATTAAAAGTAGTAATGTAGGTTGTTACCTTAACAAGTTGCACACACATCGACGCTTGCACTATATATATAACCTGTGAACTTCGCAACAGCGTCTTACTTACCACTCGAATCTATATAACGTTCTGTTTCTGTTTCAGATAATAATAATAGTTTGAATATAAAAAGACTGTGTATGAATACAAAGAAATATCAAACACAACAGATCAATTATTTGAGTGAACGTGATTGTGTATGTGAGCGCGCGCGCGCGCGCGCGCGTGTGTGTGTGTGTGTGTGTGTGTGCGTGTGTATCATTGTATATGTGAATTAGTTGAAGCAATACGAGGTAGAGGGAGAATGGGGGGTGATTGTTGACATAGGCCTATACATAATTTTAAAAATATTCTAATTTAAAATACTGTATAATTGTCTACGAAATAGTTTGAATATAAAAAGACTGTATGAATACAAAGAAATATCAAACACAACAGATCAATTATTTGAGTGAACGTGATTGTGTATGTGAGCGCGTGTGTGTGTGTGTGTGCGTGTGCGTGCGCGTGTGTATCATTGTATATGTGAATTAGTTGAAGCAATACGAGGTAGAGGGAGAATGGGGGGGTGATTGTTGACATAGGCCTATACATAATTTTAAAAATATTCTAATTTAAAATACTGTATAATTGTCTACGATTGACAAATAAGAGAAAAGACGCGTACACGTTTGAAAGTTGATGGAAGACATATACTCGAGGGGGTCATTGTCTGTGTTGGAATGTTTTTATTTTCATACATTAGTCAAATTAGGAAAACAAACGAACGCGTAAACATTATGAATTTCCATATGATTACAACAACAGCTTAACCCAAGAAGTCATTGACTGGTGTTATACTCAGCATAAAATAATTAACGCACACTACTAACTGCTAACCGAATGAAATATTTACAGACGGACAACGGGAAGTCATACAATTTACCTATGAGGTTGAATTATAAATAAACTTAATTTTCTCGATCTAACAAGGTTGGACAATAGTTTCAATACCACATAAGAAAGATCTAAAGCACGTACTGAAAACTGTATGCTTTCGGTATTCACGAAGATGAAGATTGTATGGCAAACAAACAAATTGCCAATAAAAGATACGGACTTTTTGGTGGGTGACGAAGGCAGCGCTGATCCGCTATTACCGAACAGTATTCGTTGTATACATTAGGTTAAACACAACCTCCATACAAAAACAGATATCGGATTTAAATAATAATTTCGTGCTTGCAATATACTACGTGCTAACTTGAGAAAGACCGTTTGCATTATTGTACAATATGTACGTCAGTTTTCAGAGTTCGTATACAGATCTGCAAATGTTTTACTTGTTTATATTTGTACTATGAATGTATATATTTTCATTAGGCTATAACAGGGGTGAGACGTAGGGTAATCCGATATGTGAAAAACGTGTAGGTCCTCCTTCATGTCTGCATACAAGTCAGATGTTTGAATACTATACATCAGACTGTCTGTATCTGTTATTAGCAATCTAACGTTACGACCGTACTTGACGGCAGCATAACGATAATGAAAGTCGTACATTATCGTTTTGCTAACGTTTGTATTTTGTCTAAGCTATGTTAACTTCACACACACACACACACACACACACACACACGACACAGCTACACGTTAGGTTAAAATGCAGTCCACTTACGTTTCACGTTAGGTTAAAATGCAGTCCACTTACGTTTCACGTTAGGTTGAATGCAATCACCCCCCATTCTCCCTCTACCTCGTATTGCTTCAACTAATTCACATATACAATGATACACACGCACACGCACACACACACACACGCGCTCACATACACAATCACGTTCACTCAAATAATTGATCTGTTGTGTTTGATATTTCTTTGTATTCATACACAGGTCTTTTTATATTCAAACTATTATTATTATTATTATCTGAACAGAAACAGAACGTTATATAGATTCGAGTGGTAAGTAAGACGCTGTTGCGAAGTTCACAGGTTATATATATAGTGCAAGCGTCGATGTGTGTGCAACTGTACTAAAAAAGCTGTTATGCGCATGTGCAAATAATTCAAATGCACATACGTAGACGACTGAAAAAGAGATGATTTACATAATAAATGTACGCTTAGATCAATAGATTCTGCGTCGTGCCTTCAGGGTTATCAAATTTCCAAAATCTTTCAACTGGTTGACCATTAGCTAAAACATAGCGGAAAACTATAACTAACTGAAAAACACACACCGTATGATGATAAGCGCTATATACTAGACAATGGTCGTGATACACTCGCGTACGGTCATTATCGGATACGTGGACAAATTAATTACCGACGACGACGACTCCGCTCCCCCGCCTAGGAATTGTCAGTCATGGACGTAACGCGTTTTGCAAGCAGACATTGGATTTCGCCCCCGCCTGCTACAGCCGTCACGAATTCGAAATACACTAGGACCAACTACCGGTTAACAACAAATTGTCATGGTCTCAGATGGAGTGAAGGAGAGACACCGTACGACAATCTTGGTTTCAGTGTTAACAACGTATACGAACATATATAAATATGTGTTTGTGAAGGGTCTTGAGGAAAAACGTTTTTTTAGAATCGAAAATAATCCATCATCATATAATAAATCTTGATGACATTGGCTGCCCTAAAAACATACCATATCTATTTCCCGGGACGTTATGTCTTACAACATTGCAATTCTTCTTCTACACGATGTACAAACCATAAGGTGTACGCACTTAGAGAGTGGATAATTAATGATTTTTTTGTTATACGAACATTTTTAATGTGAGTGTCTACTAGTCATTGCTAATTTCGTTTAGGAAACTTGTACACGGACGCAGGCGATAACTATTTCTGTATGAAAGTAGGCCGTGGACATTCCTAATATATACAGTCGACTGTCGATAATTTGACACTCAAGGGACCAGAGAAAAATTTCAAATTACCAAGAGTTCAAAATAACAGGAGTTTAAATAACCAAGAGGGAGGGAGGAAAAAATCAAGTAAACAAGAGTTTGATCAAAATTCGTGATTTATTATTTTAAACATTTGTACAATTATTCACAAATGTTCATTTTGAAAAGAAGTCCGTAATTTTCTGTTGAGTGAGCGACTTCAGTCTATCATTGTCCAATGAATTTTCGATAGTGGTGAGAGCTGCGAAGAAATCGTCACTTGTGTCGGTTCTGAGGGCGTAGAAGCGTAGTGTAGTAAGAGATCCCCTTGCCTCGCTCAATGTGACTGGAACTGGCGGTTGTTCTTCTTCGTTTTCTTCCTCGTCCTCATCCAGAGAAGCCAATTCAACAGTTCGGCATCGGTTAGGGCACCGTGGACACTGATGTCATCGTCAACATGAGCATAATCCTCAAATGTTAATTCTCCATAGTTAGGTAGAAGTCCCCACCCTGAGTCAGAATTTGTAATTTTTGGCGGCTCCGATGACTGTTCTACATTTTCGGTTTGCTTAAACCCGCACTTTCTGAAGCAGTTATAAATAGTGGTAGGGTTGACATTTCTCCAGGCCTTATCAATCATGATTATAGCGGTCAAAACTGTTATGTTTACCTTCTCACCTTTTTCAATGCTATCCAGCACAAGAGAAACAATTTCTCTACGGTAGAGAGTTTTAACATTTTGAATTATGCCTTGGTCTAACGGTTGCAATCTTGATGTGTTGGCTGGAAAAAAAATCAATTTTACGTGGTCTAATGGTGGTGGGTTATTATGCACGGTGCAGTTGTCCAAAAACAGTAAGATTTTGCGTTTTTCCTTTTTCATGTCACTGTTCACTGAGGTCAGCCATTCATTAAACAACTCTGTCGTCATCCACGATTTTTTGTTTGTTCTATAAGCTGTGGGCAGCGATTTTATTCCTTTAAAACAGCGTGGTTTCGCAGATTTCCCTATAATAAGTGGTTTCAATTTTGAGAACCGTCCATGTTACATGCTAAAAGAACAGTAATCTATCCTGGCTGAGTTTCCCTCCATGACACTTTTCGTCTTTGAATGTCAGAGTGCGATCAGGAAGACATTTATAAAAAAGCCCGGTTTCGTCTGTGTTGAATATGTTCCTTGGGTCATAGCCATTCAAAAGTTGGTTTAGTTCGTCAATCCATTGAGAACAAATGGAAATATCCACGCTGGCGCTCTCTCCGCAGATTTTTTTAAATGTGATGCCGTGTCGATTTTTGAAATTTGAGAGCCACCCCTCGCTGCAAATCCTTTAATTCCAAGAGACTGCGCAAAAGACTTGGCTTTTTCCTTCAACATGAAACCGCCGACGGGAACGTTTTGTCCTCTACACTGACGAATCCACTTAAGCAAGCACTCTTCAAGACGGGGAAATTCACCCTGTCGTGACCTTTTTCTACTCGCAATTAAGGCACTTCCGGTGATGCGATCTTTGTTTTTCAAAATCATCGACAATGTCGATGGTAAAATGCCAAACTGTTTAGCGACATCTTTTTTTAATTGTCCATCCTCCACAGCTTGAATCACGCTTTTTTTCATTTATGGAAAGACACTTGTTCTTTCTTGAATTCATTTTAATAACACAAATCAAACATTAACATGACTCACTTTAACGTTTGAAGGAAGACTGGAATGCGAACTGCAAACTCACTCATATCTCATTTATGTAAACAATCGACAGGTCTGTGCATGATAAACGCTTCAAATTATAGAGAGTATGGAAGCCCGGACTTCAAATTATTGCATGTTGACGGGCAAGATACTATTCCTTCAACTTCAAATTGCCGAGGGGACCAATTAATATTGATTTTATTCAATTTATCGAGTATTTTTCAAGGGACCGGGAAAAAATTTCAAATTATCGAGAGATTCAAATTAACGAGTGTCAAATTATCGAGAGTCGACTGTATTTTGTAACAGCGCTAATTCTGCATGTATGTACATGCAAAGCTTCAGGCGATGAAAGTGAACTTTCCTGATGGCGTTGTGACCACTTTGTAGCGAATATTCTGTCATTGTTTGGTTCCACCTCGTTTGATACAGACGTCTTCACTTCTAATAATGTCATTTATCACAAAATTCAATGCAGTTTCTGCTATTGAGTACAAACGCTGTGCAGAATTAACAGTGAACAAGCAGTATCCAATCGTTAACATGGTGCATGTGGACACGAGATACGGGAAGTCTGTGCTTGTAACGCTGGAAGATGGCGAGTACCGCTATCGTGTATATCTACCTAAGAGATATGTTGACGTCTTTACAGATGAAGAGCTCCGTCATATAAACCCTAAAGACCTACATCTCGTGTTTCGAGGAATGAGGAACCAAACAACGCAGGTGGAGATAGTACCTTGTTAAGGTAACAACCTACATTACTACTTTTAATAAACAATTTTTATCACTGTGTGTGTGTGTGTGTGTGTGTGTGTGTGTGTGTGTGTGTGTGTGTGTGTGTGTGTGTGTGTGTGTGTGTGTGTGTGTGTGTGTGTGTGTGTGTGTGTGTGTGTGTGTGTGTGTAGTTTCAACTTATAGGGCTTAACACTTTAATAATTGAATTTGCATGTACGTGATACATGTATCGTTGATTCTAATTAGTATTTACACAAGTTTCATTGAATAATAATAATATTTGGTTCGATTAGAAATTATTTGAAAGTACATTAACTTTATGTGATAAATGTATCATTGATTCTAAGTAGTATTTACAAGTTTCGTTGAATAATATTTGGTTTGATTACAGATTATTTGAAAGTACATTAACTTTATGAAAATGACATATACTTGAAAAAAAAAAGTTTACTCACTTAACGCATTGATTCTTTCTTTCCACTGACTGTGCGTGTGCGCGTGATAATTGAATATTTATCGTACAAATTATGGTTTATTTTAATTTATTTCGTTATAAACCTCTGAACATGTAAGCAATTATTTGTAAAGTACATTAAATTATGTGAAATGCTACACCGAAAGATTCAAATCATACCTTATTGGTGTTGTCAACTATTTGTATGTAGGAATTTCTACCGACGTTTGCAGCAGCAGCAGCAATACACAATACGCGTTACATTAAAACTAGCACGATTATATTATTCATTGATGTACAAACAATTTACATAGCACACACACACACACAGACAAACAATAGGCTAACATTTATTGTTAAGCCGTTAACGTATGGATTTGTCATCTGTAACAGCACACGCACAGGTAATTACATTATAAACTAGGAATTTCTTCCGACGTCTGCGAGCGAGAGAGAGAGATATGATATATCACTGTAAAACCGATGACATAAAGAGAGAGAGAGTGCTAGCACATATGTTGTGTATATTAATTTCTAAATCGCAGTCAATGACCGTCATGTGTCAAAATTAGAAGTAGGACGCAACGAGGTAGGCGATAAATATATTTCCTGGTGATTACATTTTAGTATCACTAATTACAATAATCCATAAGTAGCACGACTTACTGACGCTTATGTAAAACCGATGACATAAAGAGAGAGAGAGCTAGCGAGAGAGAGAGAGAGAGAGAGATAGAGAGAGAGAGAGAGATGTTACATAAATGACGAAATATTATTATTTCATTGTTTACGATATATATTTAATTAATGCAAAAATGAATTTTTAAAATGGTCTGTAAAGCATATTTAAGTTTGTGTACAGCGACACCGTAATCGCTTTGAATAAGGGAATTCTTGTCAACGTTTGCAGCGAGAGAGAGACATACACAATGTGTGCGTGCGTGCGTGCGTGCGTGTGTGTGTGTGTGTGCGTGCGTGCGTGTGTGTGTGTGTGTGTGCAGTGCGTACATTGTCCGACAGCGATTTGTATGTGTACACAAAACTTTTAAAAATACCTTATTTCAAGGAGTTTTTATGCGTAACAGTGTGTGTGCGAGAGAGAGAGAGGGCCTGCATTATATACTATTAATTATTTATTTAATACATTGAAAAAATGAAGTCGACGTTTTGACAACGAGAGAGAGAGAGAGAGAGAGAGAGAGAGAGAGAGAGAGGTGTGTGTGTGTGTGTGTGTGTGTGTGTGTGTGTGTGTGTGTGTGTGTGTGTGTGTGTGTGTGTGTGATATTTAACATGATTTTTATGCTGATTGTATTGGTATGTTACAGGATCTGTGCAGGTTGCTTCTCCTACAAGTACGACACAATTATATATAAACTTTTCGAAAAATATCAATTTTATAATGTATTTATTTATGAATTGTGAATTTATAAACTTTTCAAAAAAATCAATTTTATATTGTGAATTTTAAAGTATTGTTAATATATTTAATCATTTAACCAAATTATGGCTTTATTTTAATTTATTTCACTATACACCTCTGAACATGTGTACAATTAATTTAATTTTATTTTTTTGTGTGAACTGTATTACTTGTGGGAACCGTTACATCAGAAGATTTGTATGAATTTCAACCACCGTTTTCATCTGTAACAACATGCGTGTATAATTTTAATTTTATCGCTATACACCACTGAACCTGTGTGTGTAATTATTTTGTAAACTGCGTTACCCGTGGAGGAACTGTTGCAGCAAACGTTAACACTAGAACGATTATATTATTATTCAGTGATATATACATACAATTTACTTATTAAACACTTCAAGGATTGGATTTCTACTCGTCATTTGTAACGATATACATACAATTACATTAAACCTGTACAATGGACGCAGAGAGAGAGAGGACACATGTAAGTAGTTGACAACAACACACACGCACACACAGTTAATATGTGTCAACTATATATATTTCTAAAATCATATACAGACCCCCCCCCCCTAACAAGGATCAATCACACTGACTGATACATCCTGCATTATAAAACTATTAATTAATTATTTAATACATTGAAAAATGAAGTCGACGTTTTGACAACGAGAGAGAGAGAGAGAGAGAGAGAGAGAGAGAGAGAGAGGGCGCTTGTAAGTAGTTCAATACTCTGTGGCAACGTACACAGTTAATATTTGTCGAATATATAAAATTTCTAAAATCATATACATGCGCGGTATTGACCACTAACGAGAGAGAGAGAGGAGAAACGGTTTGAACATAACGTTTTGACAACGAGAGCGAGAGAGAGAGAGAGAGGCTGTGAGCTAAAATTATTTAACCATCACACCGACTACTCTACTCAATGTACACAGTGAGAGAGAGGGAGAGAGAGTGAGAGAGAGGAGAAACGGTTTGAACATAACGTTTTGACAACGAGAGAGAGAGAGAGGCTGTGAGCTAAAATTATTTAACCGTCACACCGACTACTCTACTCAATGTACACAGTGAGAGAGAGAGAGAGATAGTTTTACTTACATTCAAATGTGAGAGAGAGAGAGAGAGAGTTTATATCGTGATGGATAACTATGTCTATACCCTGATTAACGAAAGAAAGTGACAGGCGGAGCGGCCGCGCGGCGACCGAGTTTGTAGTAAAAACATTCCACTTAATAACCTCGTGGAAACGTAAAATACAGGGCTAGAAATGTCTAATGAACTGTATTTTAATCATCAATTAAAGACGTTTTTATAAAACTTTTCTAATTTTTAAAATCTTTTTTCATTTAATTTACAATGAGAGTTAAAGAAAAAAATACACGAATTTGAATTAAAAATTTAGGGTTTATCGTTTTTATTACGTAAGAACTCAGAGGTTAAACATCGGAAAAAAATTTCTTGTAGACAAATGGTAGTCCACCTTCTTTAGTACAATATATCAAAAATTGAGATTCCTACGAATAATATTAACGACGTTATTAATTTTTTCCTAATGTCCTGTTAACTCAGTTGTTAAAAGTTGTACATGAATGAGATTTGCGTGACGCTCTCTTTAGATAACTAAGTGTAGAAGACATATACAACTTACACCTTGTA
The DNA here is from genome assembly GCA_034769895.1 of Magicicada septendecula. NCBI lineage: Eukaryota > Metazoa > Arthropoda > Insecta > Hemiptera > Cicadidae > Magicicada > Magicicada septendecula. The sequence goes on along the minus strand of CM068373.1, from coordinate 158,288,187 downwards.
CGTGATAGGAATACTGCAATGGATTAATATATAAAGTGAATTTCACAGAGAGCAGTGCGCGGCGCTCTGCGGCGGAAGTACAGTCAGAACCAAGTGGACCCATTTTATTCGCGCGCTACCGTCTTCGTTTGAAGACTTACTAACTCACAGCTATAAGTGTTTTAATAAGTGTTTTTTAGAGTATTTTAATAGTGTATTTTTAAGATTTATACACATTTTATGAGCGGATTCCATAAAAGCTGAAGAACACTACAATACTTGTAAGTACCGTACTGTCTTTATTATTTATTTGTCAATGCTAATAACAAGTAATTTACTAATTGTTTTTACATTTCAATACATTATAACATTAAAATACTGTTATAATTATGCAATATCTGGTAGACCGAGCTTTGCTCGTTAGTTTTAAACTGTAAACTGTATTTCATAGTTAAATAATTAGTTGTTGAGAAATTTGAATGGCATTAACAATTTCCCAGTAATTACATTGCACTTCAATTAGTAGTATTAAAGCTAATCACAAAACAAAAATAGTTTATTAACAAGAAAACAATAAATACCGTACCGCAAAAGAGTGATAATCATTCAAGTCACTCCATCTATTATAAAAAGCATGTAGTTCAACTAAACCACAAAAGTCTGGTCAGATGTAAGTTTTTGACAGATCTCCAGGTAGATAGATTAGATTAAATAAGTAGACAGATAACTAAAATCTCTGTATATACAGTGTACTTATGAGAGGTTGGTGACTCGTAGCAAGTTGGCTATGGGTCAATGTGTGAGCCGCGAGCGTATGCACCACTTTCTTTGGGCTGTTACTGTACCTTGACTCGATGGCGCGCCGTTAAGCGATGTTAGTTCTAATTTTCCTATATTAACTGATTGCGGTTATATTTCGTAATATTTGAAGGTTACATACCACTTTGTATTGATGAATACAATTTTGTTATGCTTACTGTGAAAAAACTCAATGAAAAAAATTATTAATAACAGAGTTAACAGTACATTTGGAAAAAATTAATAACGTCGTTAATATTATTCGTAGGAATCTCAATTTTTGATATATTGTACTAAAGAAGGTGGACTACCATTTGTCTACAAGAAATTTTTTTCCGATGCTTAACCTCTGAGTTCTTACGTAATAAAACGATAAACCCTAAATTTTTAATTCAAATTCGTGTATTTTTTTCTTTAACTCTCAATGTAAATTAATTGAAAAAAGATTTTAAAAATTAGAAAAGCTTGTTAAAAACGTCTGTAATTGATTATTAAAATACAGTTCATTAGACATTTCTAGCCCTGTGTTTTACGTTTCCACGAGGTTATTAAGTGGAATGTTTTTACTACAAACTCGGTCGCCGCGCAACCGCTCCGCCAGTCATTTTCTTTCGTTAATCAGGGTATAGAGACAGAGAGAGAGGGAGGGAGAGTTACTTACATTCAAAGAGAGAATTGATATCGACAACAATCATGATCATATAGTTTGAATTTCCCACCACAGAAAACTGTTGGTAGATCTGTTCTATACACAATAATGCAAGATTGGTAACCCTGATCATATATTTTAATATATACACTATATAACACACACACATATCAAGTTTGATCCATGCATAGGTTGGTAAACCTGATCATATAGATTTAATATACATTATAACACGCGACAAATTTTGAACTCATGCAAAGGTTGGTAACTCTGATCATATATTTTAATATATACACTATAATGCATCAAGTTGGAACCCCCCCCACCCACCACCCACCCACTAATATGCAAATCAGCTTTATTAAAAAAAATTATATTCACGGATGTGGGTGGTCCATTGAACCCCACCCCACCCCCACACTCCCCCTTGATATGGAAATCAATTTAATTTAAAAAATAAAAAATCAAATAAAAAAATAAAAAAAATTTTATTCGCGGAAATTCGCGGATGCTGTGGTCCTTTGGGATGCTGCGGGTCCAGATATGCCCTGGGGGGGGGGGTGAGTTAGAATCCTCATTTTCCCTCTACTAGCATTGTTAATATTATTAATACTTAGCATTGTTTATTAGATGCAGAATTATCACTGTTGCACACCACTATATAAAAATATTCAGATTAGCGCTTTCAAGCTTCACAGCTCCTAACGGTGGTATCTTACACAGCTAATATTGTTCCTCAACATTTTCTGTTTATCACAACGTTTAATAATTTTTTGCAAAGTTCTTTGATCTTCTAGGTCGTTAGTGTGAAGTTGTTTTGTACGGACAATCGCTATAAGCTGAGAACAATGCGTTCTGTTGTTCGCAGCCACTATTTTATTTTTACGATGCCACTCCTTGGCTTTCAAATGGACTGTCAGAGGAGCAATTAACTTTATTATTGTTCATGTGAAAATATTTGTTCGTCAAAATTAAATCAGTACGTACTACTTTATAGTATGGTTTGTGTTGATTCGACAGCTCTACTTCCAGATAGGCCTACATTTCGTTTTTGTATAATTGATACCAGCTCTAGCTCATATCGCTGTTTTCATTTTTCAATTACAGGTATTGATATCGATTCTTTATTTAGCATTCTTAATATTATTAATACTTAGCATTGTTTATTAGAAGCAGAATTATCACTGTTGCACACCACTATATAAAAATATTCCGATTAGCGCTTTCAAGCTTCACAGCTCCTAAGTCAGAGGAGCAATTAACTTTATTATTGTTCATGTGAAAATATTTGTTCGTCAAAATTAAATCAGTACGTACTACTTTATAGTATGGTTTGTGTTGATTCGACAGCTCTACTTCCAGATAGGCCTACATTTCGTTTTTGTATAATTGATACCAGCTCTAGCTCATATCGCTGTTTTCATTTTTCAATTACAGGTATTGATATCGATTCTTTATTTAGCATTCTTAATATTATTAATACTTAGCATTGTTTATTAGAAGCAGAATTATCACTGTTGCACACCACTATATAAAAATATTCCGATTAGCGCTTTCAAGCTTCACAGCTCATAAGAAGGTAGGAGCTGTGAAGCTTTGAAAGCGCTAATCGGAATATTTTTATATAGTGGTGTGCAACAGTGACAATTCTGCTTGTGATTTTAACCACTAACACAAATTTCTTCATTAATTGTTTATTAGCATATAAATATTTTATATTTATATTTAGGACAATGATATCGAGAGAAAGTAAAATAAATTTAGTTATACCTGTGGAAAAAAAGGACGACTATTGAAGAATAAAACGCAGAGGGAGACACAGCTAAAGTTCTGTAAGGTCGTGGCTGTGGCGACTTTAATGTTTGGATGTGAAACATGGACTCTCCTGCAAAAAGACATTTTAAAAATACAGGCCTTGGAAATGAAATTTTTAAGAGCAGTTAAGGGATGTAGTTTGTGAGATCATCTACGAAACGACGACGTAAAGAAAGACCTGTAGTTACAGTCGGTTCTGGATAGAATGTAGGAATGCAGGCAGAATTGAAAGTCCCATGTGGAACGCATAGTAGACACGCGTATTCCTAAACAAGCGTTTGAATATAGGCCAGTAGGAACGAAAGATCGTGGAAGACCCTGGAAAAAATGGTCAGAGACTGTGAAGTCGGAAAGGGCTATAGACCAAGCCATGTAGTGAAGCAGAAGAAGATAAATATTTTAAAAGGCAAATAATGTCTTAACCTATCGTAGCAGACGGCCAGTATCTGGTAGAACGTTGTTTTTGTATGAGGGTGATGAAGTTAGGTGAATTCTGTTGTTATGAAAATAAATAAGTACTCATAAATAATTAGTCCTCCTACAATTACTAGTGAGTTCGGGAAATACCATTAAGGTCCTGGACTCAATAAAGGGAGAATCCCTGACTTCACCTTCCCGTAGTAGTGAGGGGGCAACAAGCAGCTAATGAGTGAAGGGACCGAACATGTCCCAGGATAAGGAGATCCCAGTTTACCAAGTGACAACGGCCTCTAAGGAGGACGGATAACCGGGTAAAATGGTAGGGCACCCTCTTGCCCTTGGCTGGGGAAGCATCCCTAAAGGCGAATTAACTGTCAAGTCAACGGCATAGAATGGAGAATGCAACGTGGAACCACTCTATTGTAGATCCAATAGGATATCCCTCGTTTAAGAATGTTGAAAATGGTGAGGGAGTCTCTAGTTCAGAAATTTGGAAAACTGGAAGTGGATATACATGGTGGTTAAGAGACTGTCTATGTAAGGGAGGAAATTGCAAGCCCACCAACCTCTGGGTTGAGGAACAGAAGAAGAAGAAGAGAAGTGAAGTAAGTAGTTGTAACGTTCCGGGCTACGTTACAAATCCAGGGAACCCGTGATAATTGACGCTAGCCAATTATACAGGCTGCCTACGTTGTAACAAACTGAAATTAAACTCAACACATAGAACAATAATATTTACTCTAATAATTAGGACACAAGGGAAGGTATTTCACTGATTTATGCACTCACTTGAATCTGTAATAAGATGACATCTCTTTATTAACAAATTATATAAATAGATCCCATAACATAAAAATTTATACTGAAATATTTAAAAAGGGGATTCTGTCAAACAAGGGATCATATTGATCATGTAATTTACCTCGGATCCGAGTCTCTTTAAATCTAGTAAAGACGTCTGAATTTGCTAATCAAGGAGCTGGCATGATTACATAAACCATTTGAAGAATGGTATTATTTAATTAAGGGATTTTAACTTACATTTCAAGATAAATGTTACAACGTATGATTTTCGATATTACAGTTTACATTTCTTTTGTTTTATTTATTGGTTAAATAAAATTATTGTCTTTTGAAAAGTCTCTGCCATGTATGAAAAGTTATGTTTTAAATGTACTTAATTCTCGGTAGGCAAGCTACCGAGTCACCTCTCAAATAAGCTTTTACTGTCCTCGTCCTGGGGCGTGACTCTTCGGAAACTCTTGTAGTCGTAGTAGTCATCTGGGTCGTGTCTCTGGTGAATATCTTATAGCTGTATTAGTGAGGAGGTTGATGTAATGCTGCATGAAGTCGGGTTGATCCTCGCCGGTCCTGGTGAGTGTTGTATGGGTTGTAGACGTCCATATATGAAGTTGGGCACGTCACATATTCACTGGTAGAGTTGTACTGGAGTTTGCATCTTAATTTGAGACGTCACCTTATTTACGAGTTCTTAATTTTTTCTTTATATTACCACATTTCTTTAACAAACCTTTTACTACATCTTATACATATAACTAGCACTAGCTCCCCACGTTTTTTAGTGGTAGCGAACCATTATTTGAAAGTTTAAATAAAACATTTTTGAAGAGCCCTCGCTTGGAGGTGTGTACTGTCTGAACGCCGCATCGTAACTCTTGCATTGATACGACAGGTACATTACAACGAAGCGGAGCGAGTACTCCGCCATAATATAGTTCCAACTTTTTATTTAAATAGACATTCTTATAGCAAGACGAAACAAATTATTTAGACTTATTTAGTTTACAGGAATTATTTTAACTACTACTTGTGCCTTCAAATTATTAATTACTTACATTACGATTTTCAGATATTTCTAAGTTACAGACTGTTCGCTATGCACGTTGTGTCCGGAATTAAACAGGTCAACTCATGATGATTTACTAAAGGGTTAACAGTATTATTCTTAACTTTTTACATTACGATATTTTTTTAATTACTTATTTAGTTAGATTTTCTTAATTTAAATATCATACTTATTCTGAGTTAGTACAGGGGTATTTGGTTTAATTGTGCGATTTAAAAAATACTTATTTGCTTTCTAAATTTTTTATTATTATTAAATTTTATTTACCAATTAAATCATCACATAGTAATAATACATCAGTAGGATTTATTGTTATCTGCTGAAATAAAGCGACAAGTGGGAAGATATATAAGTTTGGCAGATACTCTAAAGTTCTTTATTTGCTCTTTTGGTTTCGATTGCTGGCTTGCGACAAATTACGTCCAAAAGCTTTTTTCTTGTCTGTGAGATGTATATTGTCATATTAGCTCTACGTTAAGTAATAATTAAATAAATGATGAAGTAGAATTTATCTTCTGTATTTAAAAAAATAGTTGCATCATTCGCACAGCAGACTGCCGATGTATTAATTATAATAAAATTGTGATAACGAATATCGTTGTTAAGGAATGTAGCGTACATCAGAACGGTTTGGGCTAAATGTATTGTCGCGTTGTAGGGTTTAAATGTACCACTATACGTCTGCAATAAAAATAGTTCAGTATATCGGTACAGAAAGTAATTAACGAGAAAAACATGTGATAAGTAAACCTGGGCTATTTGTCAGTTTGTGCGTCGACGGGACCTTATGGCAATCCTTATGTGTCTATGAAGGGAGTTGACACCCACAGTGACCGCATTTTGACAGATAATTTATAACCAGTTGCAAACGTACAAGGCAAATCTTGGTATCAGATATCCCTAGTAATTCTACTTCTTAACTAGCTATTCCGCTAACAGATAAATTAAGTTATCCGTAACCTATTTTCGTTTTAGCATTTTGTACACGTATAGATCTTTTTTTCGATACTTCCCGTCCGATTTCCCAGGCTTGTACGAGCTGTCTGAGAATTTTGTATACTTAAGAATGATACTGGCCTGCTGGAGAACCAAAGACAGTTTTGTAGGGATTACCTTTCCTTAACCAAGCAGCGTTGGAGACGGGAAAAAAAAAAAAAAAAAAAAAAAAAAAAAAAAAAAAAAAAAAAAAAAAAAAATTGAAATCGAATATGCGGAAGAAGATTAAGGACGGTAGGCGAATAGGGTGCGAATACTTAGATCGGAAACCAAATAACATAGACTACTAGTAGTTGGCTTGCGATATCAGCCTATTGGAAAGAGAGATGTTAGTAGACCGAGGATTTGGGTTCCGGAACAGGTCAACTGGAGCCTAATCCGTGGAGTGGATATACTTTGGTCATAGCGAGTGCTTTGGTGTTAAAATTTGTACCGACACTCAAGTCAAGGTTGGAGTTGGCGCAAGCAGTACAGCCGCTAGGCGTTGATGCATCTTGAATTTACCGCCCATGTCTTTCTCGTATCCCAGAGTCTATAAGCCAGGCTTGACGTTAAATAACATTTTATTATTTTTAATTTCGAAATGTTAGATAATTTTGATCTTTCGCCAGCTGCAACTGATGCCGTTAATGTAAGTAATATTCTTAACGCTATTGCTGTGTTCGGTAATGTTGAGAACAAATTATGTTGAAAAAGTTACTGAAAAATGGTCTACGGCTCATCCAGCGAATTTTTGAAAAAAACTCAGTTTCAAAGCATTGAGTTTATTAAACAAATCAGTCCCGTCGATATCTGCCTCATCTCCAGAATCGTTTCAAGTGTATAGAATATAACTTGGAATTAATTCGTCTTTCGGGTAATTAAACAAAAAAAAATCCAAAATACTCCATCAAAAATTATTATTTTTTTGAATACGCAGTTCAGAGAGTATAAGATATGAACCTAGACTTTGTATACAAAAACCTCTTCCTTTTAGTTATTTTTCGGATCCACTGAGCCTTCCGAGGCTTAAGGGTCTTTTTTTTGTTGAAGTTGATACAAGTTTATGTATTATGCGGGAAGTACGTAATGCAAATTTAATTGGAAGACTCTGAGATACATTAAAAAGTTTAGATTGGGTGGGCAGAACATACGGTATTATTTATACACGTCCGTCGATGATAAGTGATTGTGCCGCCCTAGGCGCATGGTTCCATTCAAAGCAGCACCATTACATGTCGCTTTTGAATCATGCACTGTTTTAAAACGAAGTCTAAAAACTTCAATTTAACCTTTCTTTGTACTAATGAATATTGAAAACGAACGCGAGACCGCGCGCAAATAAGTAAAAGCCACTTGACCTGGTTACGAGATTTAAGCATTTCGTCCGTTGTACACTCGGAGCCAAGACAACCTTCTTCTAGCGAAACTCGGCATGTACGTTCAGCTGCTATTTGGAAACGACCTCGTCAAGTACTTACTAAAGTGATTTAGTGCTACCGGCCAACGGTGGCCAAGTCAGAAAAAGATTCCATCTTGGACCCGATCTCGTGATTGTTGAACGAGTGAAACGAATTCTCATTTTGGAGTGGACCGTTTGGAGTCTGTCCGTCTGCTTGGGATATGTCTCACGATAACTTTTGAACGCATCAACCGATTATCGTAAAACTTGGCATACGTGTCTGTAATTTTACCCTACAGAACCATATTGTTTTTGAGGTTGAGGCAGGAGGCATAAGTGTGGGGGCCAAAATATAAAAAAAATCGCAAAGCCCATGTGAAATATTAAAGGAAATTTTAACCACACTCTAAATATATTGTCCATTCTTGAAAAAAATCAAAACTTTTGTACGTCAGAGCCCAAAAAGTGGGTGAAAATTTTGATAAAATCGCAAAAATTCATGAGGGGTATATCAAATTAAAGAGAATTTAAAATAACATTTGAATTTATTGTTAAGTTTTGGAAATTTCAAACTTTCGGGACCCCAGGGCTCAACATTAAGATAAAAATTTGTTGAAAGTAAGAACATCAGCCTAAGTAGAGTGACAGGCTAAAAGAAATTGTAACCGAAACCCGAATGCTTCGAATTCTTAGTGTTTATTGTATGATTGTGTGCTCTACAATTGTTACATTACTAAAGGAGTAGTAGAATAATCGGGATTTTTGTAATTTTTCGCATAATTGAAAAACTATCTGATATCGCAGTGCATGTAATAATAAATGTACTTCGTTCAAAATAGTGACGGAATTCTGCAGTTCACGGAGCACACTAGCTATCTCGTTTCTTGGGTACCACAGCGGGTCGTCGTCTTGACGCCTACCAATCCGCACAGGCCAGAGTTGTCACTCTCGCAGCCTCACAGCGTAGAGAGAGTTAGACCCCACATGCGGTCAGTGGAGTCTCACCAGACCGGGGCCTTGAGCTTCGTCTAAACCACGGCGAACCAGCGTTTTGTTACGTGAAGCGCGGTATCGTGTTGGTCATAGGATGGGGTCCGACGAGGCGAGTTGCAATAACCTTAGCAGTGAGTCACAACGGTTACTCATTGCTGTTAACGATGACCTGTATTAGATTTGATACAAGATTTGCAGTGAAACAATGTTATTAGTAGTGTTATAATTACAATTAAATAATTGCGAATTGAGTTTATCACCAGTGAACTTTTGGCAGAATTTATCGTACAAAGCTGCTGGTGTTTGGTCGTAAAAATACCGATGACTAATCGAAACGTGCCATTAGCAAGCGCTATCACGTTGGCGAATATAAAGAAGCAGCTCAGAACAATTTGTTCGAGAGAACTTTATAAACAAGAGTGTGTTTGTTTTGTTCTTGGCGTTACGTCATCATCGGCACTGAAGGCTTCTTCCGTGGCGCTGCAGCTCCGTGTCCTTGACGGCGCCGGCGGTTTCTGCAACTCTCTCGTTTTGTTGTCATCTAAAGTCTGACGGTTCCGTTTAGCTGGTCGCTTTCCGGTCACACTGCATCTCTGTTCTTGGAGACTCGCCAATACCGTTTTACGCAGTTCAACATCGTCTAACACGGAAAACATTTTTTATCCAAAATCCTCTAGACCAAGGCTGCCCAGCCTTTTTAACAGTTGGGCAAAATTGATGATTAAAAAATCACAGGCGGGCCACTGACCACTGACGGTTCCTATGTTTGTTACTTTTGATAACAATAAGCCTTAAATTAAGGTATTGTGCAACAAAAGAAATGCAACATTCTGAAATTGTCGTTTATTAAAATAAAATAAATAGCATCTTCTGCCAAATTAAGAAACAAAAATCAAAATCTAAATCTAAATAATTGGTACAATTAATGTGATTTCTGAAATTGTTTCTGTTTTAATAATTTTCCTATGTTAGGCGTCAGATCAGATGTTGACAGTAACAACAAATCAGAAATATGTTGCTCAGTTAGAGATGTGCGGTATTTATTTTTTATATAATTAAGATTTGAAAAAATCTTTTCACAAACGTATGTTGATCCGAAACTACTTAAAAATTGAAAGGCCAGGTCAGTTATTGCAGGAAAGTCTTCTTTTGGCACCAATTTCCAGAAATCTACAAATTCTTCTGAAGAAGTTTGTGACTTTGAAGATATTTTTTCTGCAAAAAGGTTTTTTAGTGCAGAATGATTTTGCAGTTCAGTGAGTTCCAACTGAATATTGGCAGGATAACTGATTATTTCAGTCAAACTGATTGTAAAAGGATTCACAAAAATTTGTAAATTTTCTTTTATACTTTCAAAGTCCTGGAATCTGCTCTCAAACGACTGTAATAGGCATCTAATTTTTCGTACTTAGTACAATTGATAGTGGCGATATTGAGCTTCTCTTTCAAATCTTTGAGTGTGGGAAAAAGGTCAATATTTTCGTTGGCTAAATTAATTAAAAACAGATTTAATTTAGCTTTGAATCCGCTTATCAAAGTAAACATAGTCGGAAGTGAACAATCTTTGCCTTGTAATTTGAGGTTTAAAATATTGAGGTAATTAGTAATGTCAACAAGAAATGCAAGATCACTCAACCAGGATTTATTTTTCAGTAAATCAGTTTCCAAAGGTAACGCCCTTTTTCCTCTAAAAATTCCAACACCTGCTCTCTCAAGTTGAAGAAATGTTTCAACATGTTGCCCCTTGAAAGCCATCGCACAGCGCAGTACAGTTGTAACTCTCCATATTCGCTGATATCTTCTTCAAATAAAACCCTGAATTGACATCTGGGAAGAGCTTTTGCACGTATGTAATTTATGCAGCGTACTACCGGGTCCATAATATCATCCAACTTCATGTCCTTTGCACACACGCTTCCTGGTGGATGATGCAATGATACGAAAATATTTTTCGATCCAAGTAATTTTGTAACAAACCTATACGCTGTCCAGGCAGTGAAGGCGGCTAGAGGATTAGGAGACCCTTGGCTCACGCACGCACGCTGGCAGGCCGCTTAACAATAGACAAGGGCCGGCACTTGACCTGCACTGCTGTCTTTTTAAATACAGTTTACTATAATAAATTAAATTTTGTTATTCTGCTTAATCTTATAGTTTTGGTCGTTCCATTTAATTCAGACTGTGATTTCATTTAAAATAAGTCCAAACACGAAGTTTATACGACGATTTTCAAATGTTTTACTCTTATTTGTTTATTTTGAAATATTATGATTGCTAAACTTCTGAGAATTATTTACGCGACTGTTATTAAAAAAATGTTATTATTAAAAACTAAGATTCTGATCATTTAATTTACTTTTCAACTATTTTTCTGTGACACTCCCTTTGGATGCCAGAAGCCGGTTAAATGGCCCTATGGTTCATTGTTGGAACTGCTAGCGGCCGATTATATCGGCCCGTCAAATGACACTGAGAACTGGCAGCGGCCGATCTCGCTGGCTTTTTGTATATTCATCGTAGCGACCAGCACGACAGATGATCAATCGTTTGCCTTTACCCAGAGGGCCGCCGAGAGTTCCTTGGATAGTGCCATCAGTCCAACCAGTGCCCTTTCTCGTGTTTTCATTGATCCAGGTCTCGTCCAAAAATATAGTGTTTGTAATATTTACTTCACGCATCTTTCTTAAGAAATGACACCTTAACAGGGCCACTGACGGCTTTTCCATGAGGATTTTTCTGCTGCTAAGTTTATTGTACTGAAATCCCATGTCTGATAATAGCGAGCTCAGTGAAAATTTTCCTCCAATATACAGTCCAGCTTCTTGAAGTAACACACAGAGTTGTCTAAGGGTAGGCGCTTCTTTTCGAGCATAGTAGCTCAATATGTGACGTCGAATAGCTCCTTTGTCTAAGTCGTCCATGTCTGTTACTGGCCGCTTTCTCTTCAAACTTTTCTTCCGAGGAGTATGAATAATAATATTTTCCCTCTTGGAGCTGTTTAAGGTGTTATCTTGTTGATCGTCCTCAGCTGTGATTAAATCAATATCTTCAATTACACAGGGATCTTCTTGATTTTCCAAATTTTTTTTAATCTCTGCGTTGATACGTTGTATTGTTCTCAACGAAGTGCCACAAGCATCTGCTGTTCTCTGCATTACTTTCTTAGTATTAAGTAAAGGACCTCCGTTATTCTTCTATTTCTCAAAATAGAACAGAACAGAAGCAATCATTGTTCTGCATTGAGTGTGTAAAACTTGGCGTTTTTTACAAGGACTCATAATCACAAATCAACTATACACTAACCACAAATGAACTGATTCACTCACAATATACGCGACAGATCTGCTCTCTGACAAGACTTGCTGGTCTCACTACCCCGTGCAAGCTATTTAACGACTAATCAGCGGGTAATCAGTGACTCACTCGGGGTACCCGGTACACGAGCAATGACCTCTACTGTTTGTTGGTTTGAGGGTGAATACCCTCTCTATCTGAAAAAATGACTATAGCGACCAAGTGTAAACCAAGTAAGGAAGGGACATCTCTCTTGCATGTTACTGAAATCTGTAATACCGGTAATTATTTTCCAAATTACGGGATATAATAATACACATTTAATTTCTGACGCGCTACCTCGTCCTCTCAAGTTATAGTTAAAGTTTAATAACATGGACAGTAATTTTTTAATATATTTACATAGATACATATCACATTTCATTTTGTGTGTCTGTAAAACAATAATATATAATATTTTTATAATAAATAACATTTTTAAAAGTTCGTGCTAGTAAAAAGACAAACAATTATTTCGATTACGTATAACAACTATTATTTCATATATTGTTTATTTGAAATAAAAATATGAGGTTTAAAAATAATCTTTATATCTATATATTATATTATATTATTATATTATTATATTTTTTCAGTATTATAAAATAAAGAGGTGGGTCGTCAATCTGCTCTTTATCGAGTATCACAATCGGTGAATCGGAAATTAAAAAAAAATAAATAAAATAAAATAAAATGGCCAAGGCGAGATTTTAAGATTCTCGTAATTTCGAGGTCAAGTTCTAAAATCAAAAATCAATTTGTAAAAATATTTCATATTAAAGGGAGTGTCACAGAAAAATAGTTGAAAAAAAATAAGATGTTCAGTAACTTAGTTTTTAATAATCATCATTTTTAATAATAGTCGTTTAGATGGTGTTCTAAAGTTTAACAATAACAATAGTTCAAAATAAACAAATAAATGTAAAACATTTGAATATCGCCATAAAAACTTCGTGTTTGGACTTATTTTAAATGAAATTACAGTCTGAATTCAATGAAACAATCAAAATTAAAAGTTTAAGCACGACAATAAAATTTAATTTATTCTAGTGGACTGTAACTAAAAAGACAGCAGCGCAGGTCAAAGGCCTGTCCGTGTCTATTGTTAGGCGGCCTGTCAGTGTGTGTGTGTGTGTGAGTGAGGGTCTCCTAATCCTCTAGCCGCCTTCACTGCCTGGACAGCGTATACGCAACCAATTTTTTCCCCGGTCATTGCAGGTGCACCATCAGTGCAAATAGATTTCATTTTGTCCCATGGTAAAGCCTTTTTTTCAACGCATTCCTTAATTTTCGTAAAAATGTCTTTTCCTTGGGTTGTAGTTTCCAGCTGACATAATTCTAGTAAATCTTGAAATACATTCCAATGTTCATCAATGCAACGAACAAAAATAGCCAACTGAGATCTACTCGTTAAATCGCAAGTTTCATCTAACGCCAACGAAAAGTATTTGCACTTTGTTACGATCTCTTGGATCTGGTCGCTGATATCAACTGACATCTCCTCCCCCCGTCTCGTAACAGTGTTTCGTGAAAGTGAAAGACTGTCGGCTTTAGCTTTGACGTTTTGGTCATTACAATTTTGTGCAAAGATTGTCAAAGCCTTTTTAACAATTTCTCCATCAGAAAAAGGCTTCTTCATTTTCGCTAAAAGCAAAGAAATCTCGTAAGATGTTTTGATCATAGATTCAAGCTCGTCGTGCCTTTTAACGAAAATATTCTGTTGGTTGAATAGTTCCCGTTTCTTTTTCTTTAAAAAATCTTCCTGATGGCACTACCAACAGGATACTCTTTTTCAAAATTATTGTGATTTTGCATATAATGCCTTTCTAAATTATATTTTTTTGCAACAGCTACTGTAGTAAAGCAAAGTAAACATATGGGTTTCTGCGCCTTGCTTTCAGTAAAACAATATTTCTTTTCCCATTCATCATGAAAAACACGGTAGGACTCTGTCGATTTCGACGTACTTGATTTGCTGTGAGCCATACTGTAACAAACAGCATTTTTTACTTTACTTCTTGAATACCTAATGTGAAAACTTGTAATCAAGTTTATTGTGGGGAAAACTTAAAATTAGGTAATAATGAATAACATACCTTTGAATGCCAAAGTAAACACTTCTTGTTGTTTTTAACAAAAACTGACCAGGTATATCCAATGTTTGATGCAGTACGATCTTTAAAATCACAAATTAAAACACTTTTAGGTACATAACTTTCAAGGAAGATAATTAAAAACTGCAACTGTAAATAAATACGCACGCGAACTCGCTCCGCTGGTTCTCGAAACACAAAGGGACTATGACCTTCCGAGCGGGACAGCCAACAATCGCGTGACCGCGCGCAACGCGCATCACTTGTTGTTTCCGCGGCGCGCAACACTTTTTCAACTTGGCGGGAATTTTGAACTTGCTCACGCGGGCCATTTATTGGGGTTGGGCAGCCTTGCTCTAGACCACTCAATTTTTAGCGCATTAAAACAAACATTTTCTTTTTAAACACTAACAAATAAATTATTAAGAGAAGAGAAGAGTTCGAGGAGGATGTTTGAATTTCAGATTCGTAATTTCTTACCACATCTTTCTATCCTACATCCATTACTTCCATTTTAGCAAAAGAAAAAAAGTTTGAAAGTTACATTTACTGGTACTAAGTTATTATTTTATTATTTCTTTTATGAATTTGCTAACTGGTATAATTTTTAATGTTCGACAAAGCTTTTCGTCATCACTGACATCATCAGGTCTTAAACAACCTGATGTATATATTAAATAGATGAGGTCTTAAGCGTTGTTTAAGACCTGATGATGTCAGTGATGACGAAAAGCTTTGTCGAACAATAAAAATTATAGCAGTTAGCAAATTCATAAAAGAAATAGTAAGGATGGCTGCTAATTTAAACAATACGAAGTATTATTTTATTATTATGGGTCCCCCTCCCACTTATATTTGGTATTCTAAATTTAGGTCTTTAGTTCGTGATCACAAGAAATACCTCTTTCTGTATAATCTCGTAATAATTAAACATGTAAATTAAACATTTTTATAAATATTATGTTGGCTGTACATGAGTTTTTGGCGTATATATTTACATATTTATAAAACTACAACTTTTTATATATTTAAAATATTAAATGTTGGTGAATGCAGATAAAAAAAAACCCCACCTGGAACATTTTTTAGAAATTTTCTGCGAGTATTAAAAAAAAACTTGTTATGATACGTTAACAATGGAGGGCTCTAGAGAACATTGAACGAAAAAATGGTGTTTCCTAGAACGTCTAAAATGGACAGGACCTGTAGAACGAATGAGCGACACTGGAATACCCAAGAAAATAATGAACGGACAGATGCTGGCGACCGTAGGATGGAAAGACCAAGAACCTGGAGAGACGCTGATATACTAGTGGCGGTGAGGATTCGGTAAGCGGCCAGTGTCTCTGCTGTTCTTTTAAATTTCTTTCGTACTTCCGTCCGTATTTGTCAGAGAAGACTTGCTGTATGGACTGTTTTTCCATTATCTATTTCTTATTATTTTGGTTTCCATCCTCCTTAACCATTATTTTGGTTTGTCTTTATTAATCTGTAATCCTATGTCGTAGCTGGCCGTCTCCATTCTGTTGATTAACGTAGTTAGCAGTGATATTTTCGGTTAGTTAAAAATAACTTAACGATTTGACATGAAAAACCATTAAACGACAATAAACATACTTTGTGCTCTGATAAAACTAACATAACTGAGTAAGCGGTAATTCAGTTGTTACACGACTAATACTGCCGCTACTGCTGCATCTTCCAAAGACATGATCATTATTGGACGTTACCGGTTGGTATCTTGGGCTCCCGGCCGAGTTTCACAGCATACGTATTCGGCGCCGAGTTGCTTTGCAAAATAAATACTGTTGACGTAAATATATACTCCAAGCAGTGGCGGCTCGTCCATAAAGTTCAGTGAACGTCCAAAATAATTTAAATATGTTTAAGGATCTGTTGAGAGAATGGTTCATATTTAAATACCAAGTTTTGTGAGATTAATCTTGTTGACTGAACAGTAATGGATTCGCGTATTAGGCGAATTGCTCGTTACTATTGCTTGAGGTGCAAAGCAGCTCTCAGCACCTCCTAGACTGTGTGGGACAGCTTCGGAGGGAGAAATCAGTGTATCTAGAATTAATTTCATTCAACAGTCGCTAATCCCGAGTGTTAGCGACAGAGACGAATAGTTCCGACGAGGACCGAACGCGCACCGACCGGGAATTTTGACATTTACATAATACCGCCATTCGCCATTATTATGATTTTTACCACATGATTTTTCCGTTTACCTTCAGCTTTGTGTCAGATTTCTGTATTTCATTTAAAATGCAATGAAAATGTGTGCAGTAGTCTTAAAATCAAATAAAATAGTGAAGTAATTGTATTCCGAAAATAAAGTGTGTTTAATGTAATCATTAAATAATTATAGTAACGTTAAGCTGACCGAAGCGTGTATAACCTCCAAAGTGTTTGCTGGTACTTTGTGTGTTCAAAGTTCAGGTATTTCTTATTTTTGTGTTTAGTTCATTGATTTGGTAAAATGAATAGTGTTCAATCTATTTTAAAAACAAATTTTTCTTCTCTTTACTATAGATAAATGCAAAATTAAGGAACTCGGTAGGCAGCTTTACATATTAAACAGAAACATTTAACTATTATTTTATTTTAACTATACACTTTTAGAATAAATAGCATAAACACAACCTAATAGTAGGCCTACGTAAAGATGTCAACAGTTATTTCTTCATGTTAGGACCCACCCCGTGTGTAATTTGGAATGGGATAAAATTGCTCTTATCTTAGTAGAAACGTTCAGACATTGAACCCCCAACTGTCAGAACCACGAATCTTTATTACCATAAAATACTATAGTGTTAATTAACGACACTTTACTTCCCTGTTTCTTTTTAGACTTAGTTCTTAACTTTAAACTTCAGTTCGTGTACCAAAAACTTGAAATTCGTTTTCATTGAAAACCATATTCTCTCGTAACGGCTTTAAGCTTTAATGACAATTAAGCTTGCATGACTTTTACACGTTTATGACTTTCCTCGTTCTTGATACTTTCAAAACAGTGCGCCTGTGTAATATAGATTTCAAATAAACATAGATCCTTGTTAACGAAGCAAACATTTCCATTAGAGCAGTGACCAGGATCAGCTCGTGGAAGGGGGGGATGACACTAGCTTGAAGCTTGGACCGGCCCATTCTCGTCAGGTCAAATTCATGCCATATAATTTAAAAATACATTTTAATAATTTGTTTGGGTCTCAAAGTTTTTGAGTGAACCAACGTGAAGTATAAGATTTGGGAAAGCGCTGAATACAAAATATTTTATCTTGATTAATTAAGGTACAATAATAATCAAATTATAGATAATAAGTGTCGTTAAGTCTAACATTGTGTTCTTAATAGATATTGAGATAATGAGGCCTTTCTGAAGGTATTTGAAAATTCTCAGTTTTATTAAGCACTGGCGATGTTTCCTAAGAGTGTCGTAAGCAACTTATAGCTCTTGTCGAAATACTTTATTTTTTTATATAAAATCCAGCAATAAAAGCTTCTCATTTTTCCGAATTAAAGTGAAGATACTGCTAATTTAAATGTACAAAGACGACGGTTGAAACCATGTTAGACAAGAGGAGTCATGACGTAGACAACTCTAGAAGGGGAAGTGTGTCTGGGAGAAAAAGGTAAACGTAGATTAATAGGCTCTGCATCGTTTTCTGACGCATGCATAATGTTTAAGGCGGCAAATGCGTATGTTATTAACCAGATGTTGAGGGATTGTCATTATTAAGAAAACACTAACTTTATTTTATTAATTTACAAATATAATTCATTTTATTTCTACAATTACTTATTAAGTGTTATTTTAACTCACGCAGCTGACTTAGAAATAGGCCTACGTTAAGTGACTTCCCTAATAATAACGGTTGCTAATAATAATAATAATCGTCATCATCATCATCTTCACGGATTATACCAAGGATGGTTTGTTCCGGTCTCAAATAGGCAAAGATTAGAGCTGGTCACTCCAGCGCTTCCTCGGACGTTCTACACCTCTCCGTCCCCTCGGCTTATAGTTCCAGAGTTGTTTGGGGATGCGGCAGTTATCCATTCTCCCCCAAAGTACTGGAGAGGATGAGTAATGCCTTATGGTCTCATTCCTTGATGCAAGGAAATATCCAACCGCACCACCAAGTGGTGGCGGATGGGCAACACCTACAGGTGGCGAACGCGGCTCTGGAGAAGAGTGACACCCGGTATAAGCTGTCCCTCCTCTACTTGTCATTGTCAAGTAGAGGTTAGGGCACACTCTTGCCGTTGGGGTGACAAATTGGCCTTAAAGACGGATGACCTTCCATTGGTCAACGACATAGGGTGTGGGAGGCAAGGAGAAACCTCCACATTGAAGATCCTTATGGATATCTCAACAGGGAAAACTGGTGTCTTTAGTCTGGTAAGACAGCCATTTATGGGAGAACACCCAGACAGAAAATTGGGCTGGACGTTAAGCCTGAAGGTGGCAGCCCCACCATACATTATACCCTGCGATATGCTAGTAACATATCCAGGGGACATATTCACTACTAAATTGTCTCAAATGAGGACTAGCCGGACGGATTAAACGTTGCTGACCACAGCTGTGAATAATAATAATAATACCGTACTCACCATTCCAACAAGGAAGGATTCAACTACAGCAATTATGTTGCAACCATAGGAGGAATTCTTCCTTGCTGGAATGGTGAGTACTGTTTTATTATTATTTAGCAATTTGTTTAACTAAGATTTGGAGTTTTGACGATATGTATTTATTAGTGACAGATTTATCTTTGTATTAATTTTTTGTTCTCCTGAAGACGACCTCTGATTCTATAGAGGTCGAAACATCGTGTTTCTTAATTTTGACTCTCGATGGCTAATGTCCGAAACCTTATAGTTTGTAATACCTCAAATAGACAGACAGATTAATGCCAAACGGTCTAGTTAAAACTGAACACACGCTTCGCTCGTTCAGTTAACGTAATGTGTGATAAGAAGTGAGGTTGAATGATAGTTTTACGATCGGAAGAAAGGAAAGGTATTACAGAAGGCAGGAAGCTAGACCTCGGTGCCGAAAAGAGGTTTACAATATTGTGTATAAAGGTAAACTGTTTAATGGATGGCGTTCGGTTTTGTTTGGGCGAATCGTCAGTGGTCGTTATTCACAATTTGTAGACCTCGTTTTGAATTTATTTTTCCATTGCTGCCTGGCGTTTGGCAGAATGCCCAGTCACATTCCTTTGTCTAGCAAAAAAAAAAAATTCACGATACGTCTTGAATACACAAACTACGCGATGCGTTAACTGATCACATTTGTTTGTAGTGAATAGAGGTGTGCTAAACTAGTATTTGAAAATAACAGGTACGAACGAAACCGTTCCAAAAAACGCGTACAAATACCTCTTATTATATACGTATTATACATATACCTGTATTTAATAATTCGTTAGAAGAAATAAATTGAAACTGAAAGTATTAACAGTGTTACTTTACACTGTGACGTTATTAAGCTGTTACTGTTTAAAAGAAAATAAGAAACAAGAGAATTTATAGGCCCTATCTCCCTTTGGGAATACTAATTTAAGTTTTCACTAGGAGTAAACAAACCGACATAGACTTAATGTTAAATTATTGATTCCATTTTGGTTAGACAAATCAGTTTCGAAACTCAGGTAATGAAATTTAGAGTGCACGAAATAGCACAACAAAGAATATCAAAAAAATTTACGTGAGATGTGCAGTGAAGTTAAAGTCATTTCCGAAATCACATTAACAAAAAGTACTATATGGCCTATCAGCCAATCTGTAGGTTATAAACACAATATAATTCGCTTTTTCAAAATTTACCAAGTTGGCGACTAGTATAATATATAATTTGTTATTATAATCTGTATTATATTATATCTGCATAACACACGAGAATAAATGTAACATCAGTATAATTTTTTTTTAATTTATAAAAACAGCTTCGTCTCTTTGGCATAGAGATACAGTATACTGAACCTCGCTGTTTTGCTTGGTTTCGTACTTGTATGGCAATGGGCACATGCGCAGAATGAAGTATTCAGCACCAATAACTGTGACTTTACGTAATACTCGTTAGTTACGTGGGGGGGGGGGGGGTTCGCGACTCGGAACCGCGAGTAATCGGAAAAGGTATTTCGACTTTTCAGTTATCGTTAAATCTGAACAGTTGTTTCAACTTTTCAGTCACTGTTATATCCGTTCTACAAAAATAATCGTTCCAAAATACCTGTTATATGTATATCTCACCTGTAGTACATCTAGTATTGAAGAGTCTTGTCGGCCATACGGTACATCAGACAAGGTATTTACTGGCATTAGTAAACGAATTGAAACTGTGATTTGATAATCTTAATTAATATCGCGATCGCGATGGCCGCACGAACTGTCGTTAATCTGATGTCATGGGTTTGTTTTTTCCTTGACAGGTTCCCGTACGTTTGTTTTATTCTGGTAGACCCTGTGGTGCCTTCTAGAGACTAACGTTGAATCTTCTCGACTAAAAACCAGTAGGTCAGTTATGTCAGCTAGAACAGAGATTTGGCGTGATACGGAATGAACATGGGACACGAAAACCGGAAATGAAAACGTATGTAGGAGATTTAATGAATGAAAGTGAACCCTCACGGCTCGAGGTTCCCAGGTCAATAGGCCGTGGAATAGAATCACCCGACGTGTCCGCTGTACTCACGTCAGCCATATAGTCATCATCATCAAGTATTTCAGCAAGTATTAAACCAGAAATGATTTGTTCCGGTCTCAAGCAGACAGACTAAAGGTGGTCACTCCAACGCTTTTTGGGACGTCACACACTCCGTCTTTTCGGATTATAATTCCATAGTTGTTTGGGGTGCGACACAGTCATTCATTCGGTTAAGATGTTCCAACCATTTTATCCGGTATTGGGCAGTCCTATCGAGTATACTGATAATATTCACTTTCTGCCATACATCGACATTTCTTTTGCGATCTAGAAGAGTATATCGTGCCACGTGTGTGAGATATCTCATTTCGGCCGCCTGAGTACGACTGGCCTGGGATAGTGTGGGGAGGGCTTTGTACTTGTAGAACTTCGGACATGTTTCTTTATTCGTTGCTTTTAGAGTTCTCCTGATGGTTCAACTTATGTAGGTTCTTCACTACATCGTTGCTTGTAAGCCACATTAGTGGAGCGGGAAACTGGAATGTCTTTCGGAAATGTGTGGTATCGCACAAGGAGACCTTATAGCACGATCTAATAGTCCGGGAACTTTTGACCGAATTTGCGAATTCGTTCTCTTTTTAACCGAGGAGAGTGGAGCCGGTAACAGATAGGTACAGATACTCAGGGATATGGTAGATTAAGGATTGTGGGACCAGTGCAGAGTAAACTTGTATTTGAGAAAGTGACCGGTGAATTGTTTTGTGTGGAGTGTTTCTTATTGGGGGAGGGGGGTCAGAAACTTGGATAAGTTGGAGGTGATGTAGATGTGATTGAGACGCTGGAGTGTGGATTTGGTGGGTTTGGTGTGGATGAAGTTTGGACATAGATCAGCGAGGAACGATATTCAATAAGACAAGCCAAAAAACAAGAATTTTCGTCTTTAGGGAATGAACCCTCTGCAAGATGCTCAGGGTTCATGAGCGACTCTAGAGCGCTCCTTCTTTTCCGGTGTTTGTTCTGTGAAACGTACACTCTAGATTTACAGCTTTACTCTGAGCAACGCTTCATAGGGAATGTTGAAAATTTTTGTCCACGATGGACTCTCATGCAGACCTGCTCTGATGTTTTGATTATGGCGATCGTAATATTAAAACTTTGGAAATTTGAGCATTACTTAATGTAGATCAAATAACCCTTTGGGTGCGGGCACCTAATTCTTGCCTACTTCCCCTGTAGCGGGCCATTTTTATTGAAAATTACATTAGTTTGATAAACTATGACATATACATTCTTACTTGTAACATAATGTACATTATATCAACTTAATTGTCGAAGTTTTGTCTTAAAAATGGTGTATATATGTGATTACGCTGATGATGTGATAATAGGGAGATCAAGACAACGGCTGGTTGAGGTTTACAAGGAGCTAGATAAAACATTCCCTGGACTGGAACTGAATGTGAATATCAACAAAACTACGTACTAATTTCTACATCAGAAAGGAGAAGAAATCTGTATAATTTATGCATAGAGGGTAATTCATTAGATGCGATTAATAAGTTCAATTCTTGGATTTCGTTGTCCATGACGTGTCCGTTACTGAACTAAATACAACTATTATATTAACGACTCGGAACACAAAGTTTTTTATAAGTAAAAACATAAAGTTTTACCTATAAAAAACTTTGTGTTCCGAGTCGTTAATATAATAGTTGTATTTAATAAGTTCAGATAACTGAGTAACAGAGATTATGAAGGGTCCATAAAAACACGACGATACATGGCAGGATACAAATAGGAAATAGAGCATATTACGCTAACAGTAGACTATTGAGAAGCAAACTCGTTAGTCACAACACAACAATGAAAATACAGTATATAAGACACTCATTAGACCGATTGTTGCATATGAAGGTGAGACGTGGACATTAGGAAAAGAAGGAACAGTACGGACTGGGAAGGTTTGTACGACGTGTTTCCCGGTTAAGGAAGATTATGAATTCAGAATAAGAAATAACCAGGGGATAGATGAGCTATGGAAGCATGAGGGTATCTTAAGATTCCTAAAGGTTCAACGAATACAATGGCTAGGTTATTTAGAGCGGATGGTTGATCAGCGAATTCCAAAGGAAATCCTGGGGGGACAGGTGTACAAAAGCAGAAAGACCTAGTATAAGACGGTTGGATGATGTACTGGAAGAATGGATGTGACGGGTTACGCTGAGATGGCAACGGACAGGGAGACGTTGGAGAAGACTGGCATTGGAAGCCAGGGCTCACGTTGGACTGTTCAAGAAGAAGAAGATGATGAATATGAAATGCCCGAAACGAATCAAGCAGGTAGTTTATAAGTGTGAGAGTTATAAAGAGGAGAAGGGAAGTTAATTGACAGGACGTGGAGTCTGTCTTGAAGGAGAAAAATGTTGCAGCTCTTGAAACGACGTCAAGCGAAGAGCTGAAGGCTGAAGCGTGGAACCGATAGGAATGAGGATGCCAGTGATGTTTGGAACCTCACTCAGCGATATCGACGCAGCATGATATCGCGTGACGAGGACATCAACTTATCCAATTATATGGACATTCTATTTCTAATTCTATTAAAAAATTCGTTTGTTTCAATGAATCTGTCGCATGAGACACGTTTCAGTTGAACTGTATTCTCCACGTAGTATTATCCTGTGCCGCTCTCTTCAGTTGTTCATAATTTCTCCCCTTCGTCAAATCAGCCAACACACCATGTCTTCATCTGCCTCTCCCTCTCCAGTTTCGTTCCCTCAATTAGTAACCTCTGTAAACAGTTTCTTCACAAAATGTGACCAATCCAGTTTGCTGTTTTCATTCCTCTGGTTCTTATAATACTTGTCTCTTCATTTATTGTCCTCAGCACTTCTTCATTTGTTACCTTTTCTTTCCAGCAAATATTCTCCATATTTCACCGCATTTCAAAGCTTTCCGGATACTTGTTTTCTCTGTTTTTAATCGTCCACGTCTCCGATGCATACACTGTACTGATCTTAGTAAAAAACTTTGGGGTCAACGGACATGGGTGGGGTGAGGGTAGGTTCAAATGATGTGGTGTGGGTGGAGTTAGGTTAGATTGTCACGTGACAAGTGTGCCCGAACTCTCATTTCTCCCCTACTAACGTCCATTCCATTTCGATTCTATGAGACATCATAAAGAGTTTTACAAGTTCTTTAATTTACGGATTATAAATCAGGTAGCCGTTCTAAGAAATTTGCACCTCCGTCCTTTTCTCCAAGGTACCTTGATAAATCGTGATACGTACTGGGATAGGCAGAATTGTAAAAACGATACAAAATTAGATTTAACAGTGCCCTAAGAAAGCGTTTAGCGTTTTCAACATTAATCAGTTTTGCATATTTTGCTGGCGTCTGTCGTCTGGTTATTAATTACGTTTTTTGCCTGCACAGAAACAGCAAAACCGGCCATTAATCATTCAGGGGATTGGGTTATTGTGCAACATCATCGAAATGCGGTTGTTTTCGCTTCACATACGGACTACAATGTAATTTAAGCTGGAGAGAAAGACGTGCAGTGACGTGATGACGTCATTGTTGACACCCATACATCCTATGTTGACACCCCATGGAGTAGGAAACGCGCAGCTGACGCGTCGAGAAGGCAGTGACGCATTTAGCTAGTGGGCCAATGGCTTATATGAGTAAACACGGTTTTGTTTTTTTATCTAAACGATTTACAAAACTGCTATACTTCATTCGGAAGACACATGGCGCAATGGGGAAGATTGGGGAATATATTGCGTACATGGGGTTTTCGCTCGTCGGTTCTGCAGGACTTAAGAATTTAGTCTTCAAAAAATTACAGTTTGGGAATTATAATTTTTAAACTTTTATAATGTAAAAATCGTTATTCTCCATCGTTACACAAATTTTTAAATATTTTTTTCCCTAAACAAAACTGTTAAAAATATAAAAGCAGTATAGTGGTCATTTCAACAGTTTATAGAAATTTAAAACATACCTGTTGTATTTCTGTTGTTAATAGACGTAAGTGCAGAGCCGGTCCAAGGCATTGTTTAAGTGTAAGCGGGTAAATTTTTGGCGCCCCCCTTCCGTCTTCAATATAGTGTGTAAAAAATGCAGGACTAATAATTGTTATGGTTTGCTGTTTTTAGGATGGTGGAGGATAGTATTGTCATTAAAAACAAACACAGCTTTGTACCTTGACATTCTTTATTAAACAGGTCTAACTTGTCAAAAAGTGTAGTTTGTTATACAACTGTTTTAAATCTTTTTTAATTACTGTAAAACTTTCTTGTTATTAAATTCTGGAAAAATCTTTAACACAGATTTATTTTAAACAAGAAAGTCAATCGTTACATAAGTTTTTTCCAAGACTACAAGCTATATTTCAGCTGGAGAGTAATTTCCTACAGGTCTATTACACTTTTTAACAATTTCTACTAAAACAATGAAATTAAACTACAAGGAAATTTCCTGGCTTTCATTTTAGCAAAGTTTTTTATGATTAAATCTGTATCAATGTCTTCAACAATTTCGTTTTCAATGGCCATCAAAGCCAGTCCACTTAAACGTTCTTGACTAATGGTATATCTTAAATAAGTTTTTATTATTTTCAATTTTGAAAAACTTCTTTCACCACTGGCAACGGTCACTGGAAGAGTCAGAAGTATTCTTAAACTTACGAAAACATTGGGAAATATATCTGCAAAGCAATTTTTTGTTATGAAACTTAAGGCTTCCGTTGGAGAGCTTCCATAGGGTAACATGGGTGCGAGTATCTGAAGCTCGTTAAAGAGGTCTTTTCCATCAACATCTTGATCCTCTCCAACAGTTAGTGTAGTTTGAAGATTTGTACATACTGTCTTCAACTTCTCTTGTTTCCACGTCCTGAGAGAATTAATGTTATACAGAAATTCAAAAACGTTGCTATGGTTTTCCATGAGCTCAAACCTTTCTTTTAGAGATGCTATTGCTGTGTCAAGTATAACATTAAAAAAAGTTCACTTTAAACGATTTTTTGCTATCCAAGTTCACTATAGGTTGATCGTCACTTTCATAAGAGAACTGCCTTTTTACTTTTCTTGGGCGAACTTGGACTTCTTTCTCAGAGTCAGCGATGACTCCAATTTTCTTTGCGAGCTCCTTAGCATCTGTAATTACACTATTGAACCCATCATCAGATCTCATGTTTTCAAGAAAACTTTGAATACTTTTGATAAGACCCATTGAACTTTGTAAGTCAGATGTGACGTTTTGTAAAACCTTGCTCACCATATTTATTTTGAACAGTACTTCATGCCAAGTAACAACACAGCAAAGAAACTTAAAACTCTGTAGTTTTTTTGGCAATTCCCAAAGCTGAATTTCTGCCAAAGGCGTCAAGCTTTTGGTCGTGCGAGGCTTCATACACAGCATCGTACACTTTGTCAATGTGATATCTGAGGGGCAACAAAGCGTTAATCCTACTTTCCCAGCGAGTATTACTCAGAGGTTTTACTGTCAAAGCTGATACGTTTTCTGTTAATATACTCCATCTATATGTAGAAGCAGAAAAGAAGTTAAACACTTCTTGCACAATGCTAAAAAAGTCTACTGCAATCGGGCATGACAGCGCTGCATCATTAACCACTAAGTTGAGTGAATGGCTTCCACAAGGGACAAAAAATGCCCATGAATTTAAGTCAAGTAACCTCCTCTGCACTCCAACATGCTTGCCTTTCATGTTGGAGCCATTATCGTAACCTTGGCCTCTCATGTTCTTCAATGGGATGTTGAGTCTTGACAACTCATTTAACAAACACTGTGTTAACATTTCACTAGCTGTTTCTTCGTTTTCGTTATCGGGGTCAACTGATTCTTCATTCAAATCCACTGATTTTGACAACTTATTGTTTGTTAAACTTTTACGGTCTAATTTTATTGGAGTAGATGGAGCCGAAAAAACTGTTTTAACGATTCAGCTTGTTTTTCATCTGCCTTCGAGTGTAGAAGCTTTCTTTTTCGATAATATGCATCGGAATGTTTCTTGTCGTCAGCCATTCTTTTATTTTAACGAAAAGACTGTTCAAAACGAACTGATATCGTACTGACGGTATGAATGAAGGCAATTTCACAGACGCCGGCGAACGAACAGGTTAGGTTACGCGCAGCTAGACGTGACAGGGCGTTTGGCGCCTATGTGTCAATGTATGGGCGAGTCCATTTACGTGAATTTTAAATCGCGCCTTCGGCGCCCTTGACTATGCGGCGCTCTCAGTGGCTGCTTACTTTGCTTACCCCTCGGACCGGCTCTGCGTAAGTGGATGGGTTTTCCTTCAGTTTGTAGCTTAGGCTACACTTACACTGGACGCGGAAACCGACCCGACTAGTCGGATCATACTCGGACCGACAGTCGGGACAAAAACAAAGAATGTAGCCATATGAGAGCGCTTACTGTAGGCCTACACTCGACCCGACTAACCGGTTACGTATGACGTCAACCGACTGGACCCGACTAGTCTGAACCAACCAAACGTGTTTGTTTCTTCTCTCAGTCTGGCCAGACTTTAACCGACTCGCCGGCTGCTGATAGATTTGTATTTTGTGACTGTATAGATTTTTGTTTCGAGATGGATAAAAGTGCATTAATAGAATTAGTACAAAGTGAAAGAGCTTTGTGGGATCAGCGTGATAAGAATTATCACAATCGTGATATAAAACCAAGCCTTTGGGCAAAAGTAGGAGAGGCGTTGAATGCCTACCAGGTATGTGTTTTATTTATAATTAATTGAAAGCAAAATTACTTATCGTTTCTTAATAGCTATCATATTTGGTTTACACAGAGGGCTACATTGTTTTACATGTTCTTACATTGAGTTTAGAACAAATTCATTAAAACACAATTGAATTTTTAAAATTGCTTATTAATAATTTTTAATAAAAATACAATAAGTAGTTTATTTAAATATTATAACGTCATTACTTCATTGTTTTTAAATATAAAATGTAGAAAAGTGAAACACATGAACATTAGTATCAATCAGTAATAATAGAAAGTCAGAATGTTATTGTAAAAACAATCCTTATCAGCACGTAGAGTTAGGCACTTATTTTGGCAAGGAACATAAGCTTGAGGGCTATTGAAATAACATTTAAATGTCTCTCTGACTTCCTGTGCTCCTCTGGTTGAACGATTGAACATTCTGTTACCATTGGTGGTAAAAGAACCCTGTCGATGGTATTAATTAAAATCCTGCTGGAAAGCTGATGCTGGTAAGATTCCTTCACGGTCAATGCATATGTTATGGAGTAAACATTTTACGATTCTCTCGGCCTTCTCAACTGTTGTCTCAATGGCTTTAGTCAATAGTCTCCATTTAGCAGTAATGATCCCAAAAGCGCATTCAACAGTCCTCCTTGCTCTTGACAGACGGTAATTGAATATAGCCTCTTCATTTGAAAGATTTATTTTTGTGAATGGTTTTGTAAGAAAGGTTTTGAGTGGGTAGGCGTCATCACCGAGTAAAACAAAAGGCATATCTATTGCACTCCCCGGTAAGCAAGCAGGAAGTGGCAATGTTTTTCCATGATTCTCAAGAAACTTGTACAAAGCAGAAGCAGAAAATGTCCCCGATCACTTTGTTTACTTACCGTAACCACCGACACCAATGAAAGTGAATCTACAGTTGTAGTCCGCAACAGCTTGCAACACGATAGAAAAGAAATGTTTATAGTTATAATATAAAGACCTACTCTTCACAGGACATTTTACTCTAATGTGTTTACCGTCTATACTGCCTACAGCATTTGGAAAATTCCACCGTTCTTCGTATCCAGCTGCAATTTCTAAAAAATTTTTTGTTATTTGGTATTGCTAGGTGTACATTAGACAACTTCTCCCAAACCGCATTGACGACTTGGTATACGATTTTCCCCACAGTTGAATCATTCTAAACTGTTGTCCAATGGAGCGAAAGGATAAACCAGTTGCTAGGTATCTGGAAAAAGAAAGTGAAAAGTATCTTTGAACTAAATGTAATAAAAATCGTTGTAAACACGAAGAGTATTCGCCATGTCAAGCGACTACCCTGCCCTCTAGTGCAGATAATTGTATACTATATTAGAAGGTATTGCTACGACAGCGTAGAACAATCTAGGCGTTTATCGAATGTCCCAGAAAGATCTCGACGTAAGCGTGTGGTGTACGTGCTACTAAACGCATGTTGCGAGAATTTTCTCGCACTTTGCCAGCCTTCGCTCGGGCGCTCGGACTGTGTCAAGGCCGCAGCAATTACGTAGTTCGCGAGAGATAAGACGCAGTTTGGAAGCTTCTGGTGTGTGTAGCGTAACTATAAATACATCGCGTCGCGGCCTTAGTTTTTCAGTTCAATGCGAGATTTTTGACTGTGCGGTTCGAGAGTATTAGTGCGATATATTTACAGAGCGGTTCGGGTTATTACGGTGTACGTTCAAGTAGTTATTAGTGAAGTGTTGCGTTTTATATTCGGACGGTATAATTGTAATACAATTGAGTTTTAATATTAGTGGACATTTTATTGCGTATGAACAATTTCATTTGATTTGTTGTAGACACTGTGTTGTTAATTACGAACTGTTTTACTATAACAATTAAAGGTGTGATTAGTGACTTAATTGGTGTCTTGTACTTATTTTGTTTCCACTGTACCTACGACGATCGAGTAGACCGTCGTAACAGTGGTGTCAGAAGTGGGATAGAACGGTTAACAGTGGAAACAGTGGACGCTTTGTACAAGACGAGTGTGATTCGTAATTAATCGATAAACAATGGATGCCAGTCAGATGATGGAAAATTTACAGGCGCTGCTGTTGCAGACAGAAAAACGACAGGACGAGAAACGCAGACAGGAGGCGGAGGAAGCAGAAAGACGACAAAAAGAAGAACGAATACAAGAAAGAGAAGAAGCAGAGAAACGACAGGATGAGAAACGCAGACAGGAGGCAGAGGAACGGAAGCAGGAAGCAGATGACATCAAGGAGTTAATACAGCAGCAAAAGCAGACACAAGAACAAACCGCTGCAGAGTTGGGTCTCCTACGAGGTGAGCTTAACAAGCAAGTAACTAAAATATCGGAGGTACAAGAATCAATGACATTAAAAATAGCTGAAGTAGAACAATCTGTCTTGACCGTTGAAGAATCGATGTCTACAAAAATATCTGTTATAGAAGAATCTGTTTCAAATAAAATATCTGCAGTAGAAAACTCAATGGCAAACATAAGAGAACAAATTAAAATTGAAGTTGAACAGTGCATGAAGATTCAACCAAAACAAATTTCTGAACAGACTGTACCAGTGATCAAGACAGAAAAATACACAGAAAATAAGTTGACAGAGAAAGTCACTTTGCCTGCAGTAGGGACAGTTCATGTCAAAGCTCCAACCTTTGACGGAAGCACTCACTGGGCAACGTACCTCCGCCAATTTGAAGCTGCTGCATGCGCAAATAATTGGACAGAAAAAGACAAGGCTGTTTCACTTGTTCTTGCATTAAAAGGACCCGCGGCAGAACTACTACAGAAAGTGCCACCTGACAGCCAGAACACCTATGCCGAGTTGATAAAAGCTCTGGAATTACGGTATGGTGATAAACATTTGCGAGATGTGTACTGCACCCAGTTGAGAGCAAGGCGACAGCATTCCGGGGAAAGTCTTCAAGAGTTTGAAGCAAGTATCGACAGACTAATTAGACTGGCCTATCCTGAAGCGCCAGAAGATTTTCGAACGCGTTTTGCGATGCAGACATTTACTGCCGGTGTCCGAGATAACGAACTACAGCAAGTGTTACGAATGGCAAGACACCAGAACAGTGCGGACGCCCTGGTACATGCTTTGCAATTTGAGGCCGCCAAATCAGCGTCTGGTTGGACAAGTCATAAAGTGCGCGAGCTAAAAGATCGCGACGGCACAGACGATGAGGAAGAAGAACAAGGAACAGAGACTCGACGGTCGGCGCCACAGAATAAAATAAGAAAGGATGGAAGACCGAAGTGTTATCGATGTGGGAAACCTGGACATCTACAACGAGATTGTCGGGTTAGAATTCAGCAGCAGGGAAACGAGCAATAGTCGGTGCAACGGGGCGTGTGCTGACTAACTGGAGGAACGAAGCCCCTAGAGAATACGCAATTTCTACGCTTCAGAAAAACACCGGGAGCTTGGTAGTTACCGGATTTGTTCAAGAAAGGCCAACCTCGATTACAGTTGACACAGGCGCAACAGTTTCTATTGTGCGCCCCGACGTGGTGAAAGATCACAAGCCAATCTGGTGCTCTTGCAGCTTGCGAACAGCTACTGGACGGCCTGTAAAAGTGTATGGAAAAGTGGAGATACACCTACGCCTCGGTAGACTTGAGTTTAATCATCAAGTACTTGTTGCAGACATTGTGGATGAAGCAATTCTTGGTGTGGACGTTATGAACGCATACGGATTTATAGTCGACTTCAAAAACAATGTCTTGAGAATCGGAGGCGAAGAGGTAATGCTATCAACAATGACGACAGCAGAAAAATCGATGGACGTC
Organism: Magicicada septendecula; assembly: GCA_034769895.1. Lineage (NCBI taxonomy): Eukaryota > Metazoa > Arthropoda > Insecta > Hemiptera > Cicadidae > Magicicada > Magicicada septendecula. Next base: position 158,256,658 of record CM068373.1, on the reverse strand, counting down.
ATAAACCAAGTGGCCGTAACTGTTCCGCCAAACTCCGAAAAGATCATCATGGTTAGAACTGCGGTAGATACTAGGGGCAATCAGTGCTCTATATTCGAACCCCAGGTAGTCAGCACACCGGGCATTCTAATTGCCAGAAGTTTAGTAAAACCTGACGAAACCGGAAATGTACCTATTAGAGTGGCGAATATTTTGGATCAAGCTATCACTTTACAAAGCAATACGCTCCTAGGCAAATTGACTCCTGTGGCCTGGGTAGCCGGAATAACGCAACGAAGACCCAGTTCTTCGGATACTTCTAAATTACCAGAGGAACTGCAAGAATTATTGAACAGATCTTCTAACGACCTCTCAAGTGGTGAGGTAAAAGAACTCGGGCAGTTTTTACACGAATTCAAAGATTGTTTTGCGGTTCGGGGACAGTCACTGGGAAGAACCTCTCTTGTGCAACATTGCATCAATACCGGGGATACAACACCGATACGCCAACCTCCTCGTAGGCCTCCATTATCTAAACAAGAGGAGATGTCTCGGTTAGTACAGGACATGTTGACAGAGGGAGTAATTGAACCTTCGTCAAGTGCTTGGTCTTCCCCTGTAGTGCTGGTAGCGAAGAAGGATGGTGGATTGCGTTTCTGCGTAGACTACCGGAGGTTAAATGACGTTACAAAGAAAGACTGCTATCCATTACCTCGCGTTGACGATACACTCGACACGTTGTCCGGAGCACAGTGGTTTTCCACATTGGACCTGAAGAGTGGATATTGGCAAGTGGGTCTTCATCAAGAAGACAAGGAAAAGACCGCTTTCTCGACCCCAAGTGGCTTATTCCAATTTAACGTCATGCCATTTGGACTCTGTAATGCACCGGCAACATTTGAAAGATTGATGGACCTGATACTCCGAGGCCTGACGTGGAAAACTTGCCTTGTTTACTTAGACGATGTCATAGTGATTGGGAAGACTTTCGAAGATCATTTGGAAAACCTTAAGGAAGTTCTAACTAGAATTCACGGTGCACAACTGAAGCTGAGCCCGAAGAAGTGTTCTCTATTCCAGAAGGAAGTACAGTATTTGGGCCATCTGGTTTCGGCAGCGGGCGTTAGCATGGATCCTAATAAAGTAGACACCGTAAGAGACTGGCCAGTTCCGAAGAATAAATACGAAGTTCGGAGTTTCCTGGGGTTATGCTCATATTACCGACGTTTTGTGAAAGGCTTCGCTACTATTGCTAAACCATTACATGAGTTAACGGAAAATAAACGAAACTTCCAATGGTCGAGAGAGTGTGAACAAGCATTTAGAACGTTGAAGATTGCATTATGTTCGCAGCCAATTCTCGCTTTTCCAGCTTCCGAAGGGAAGTACATCGTAGACACAGACGCAAGCAATACTGGTCTAGGAGCAGTTTTGTCTCAAGTGCAGAACGGTGAAGAACGAGTAATAGCGTATTACAGCAAGACGCTTTCTAAACCAGAGAGAAATTATTGTGTTACAAGAAGAGAGTTGTTGGCAATTGTCAGAGCTTTGGAGCACTTCCATAAATACCTCTATGGGAGAGAGTTTTCACTACGTACCGACCATGCTGCACTTGCATGGCTCTTGAGATTTAAAAATCCGGAAGGACAGTTGGCAAGGTGGCTCGAACGTCTGCAAGAGTACAACTTCAAAGTACAACATCGGCGGGGGCGCCTGCACGGTAATGCAGATGGCTTATCACGAAGACCATGCCCGGAAGATTGCCGACATTGCCACAGAAAGGAAGAACAAAACCCAAGCGAACATGTTCAAGCCATCACTGTAGATTTCCTGGCTGATGGCTGGACAACACAAGACTGTCGACAAGAACAGATGACTGATGAAGACATTGGACCGATCTTGACAGCAAAAGAGGAAGGTCGCCGCCCGGATTGGCAAGATATCTGCCATGGTTCCGAAGTGCTGAAGGGCTACTGGGCACAATGGGAATCTCTCACCTTAGAAAACGGATTGCTGAAAAGGGCTTGGGAAAGTGCAGATGGACGAGACGTGGTCATGCAGTTGATAGTTCCCCGAAGTAAAGTGCAGTCTGTTTTGAAGGAGATGCATGATGGAACATCTGGAGGCCATCTTGGCGTTAACAAAACCCTTGACAAAATACGGAAGCGATTCTATTGGCTTCATCTTCGCCACGACGTAGAGGAATGGGTTCGGACGTGTGAAATATGTGCTGCAAGCAAGGGCCCACAAACCAGAAGCAGGGGAAAAATGAGACAGTATAACGTTGGACAACCTTTCGAGAGAATTGCCATAGACATTGCTGGACCATTCCCAGTTACTGACGATGGAAACCGGTACATCATGGTTGTAGGTGACTACTTTACTAAGTGGGTGGAAGCATACGCAATTCCAAATCAGGAGGTTACCACTGTGGCAAAGCAGTTAGTTCACAACTTCTGTTGCCGTTATGGAGCCCCTATGGAAATCCATACGGATCAAGGGAGAAATTTCGAATCAGGAGTGTTTAAAGAATTATGCCGTCTACTGGGAATTCGAAAGACCAGGACAACGCCTCTGCATCCTCAGTCGGACGGGATGGTTGAGAGATTCAACAGGACACTTGAGCAGCATCTTTCGAAAGTTGTTGACGAGAACCAAACAGACTGGGACCAACGTATACCACTATTCCTTATGGCGTATAGGTCATCAGTACATGACACAACCGGTATGACTCCAGCAAAATTGGTGTTTGGGCGGGAGATTCGTCTTCCTGGGGACTTGATGTTTGGATCACCTGAGACTCAGTCCCAAGAGCCAAAGAACTATTCCTCGCAATTAGAAAACCAACTGCGAGAAATGAATCGCTTGGTAAGAGGACGGCTCAAGATTGCCAGTGATAAAATGAAAACTCGGTATGACATTCGCAGCAATAGTGTGGGTTTCCAAGAAGGAGATCAGGTCTGGTTGTTCAATCCAAAGCGCCGTCGTGGTCGCTCACCTAAGCTTCAGTCTAACTGGGAAGGACCCTACACTGTAAAAAAAAGGATTAACGATGTTGTTTATCGGATTCAACAGGAAGGACAGCGAAAGTTCAAGGTCGTCCACCTAGATCGCCTGGCTAAATACAAATTTAGAGACGCTTTGCCAGTTCGGGACGAACAGGCTTAAGGAGGGGGCGTGCTACGACAGCGTAGAACAATCTAGGCGTTTATCGAATGTCCCAGAAAGATCTCGACGTAAGCGTGTGGTGTACGTGCTACTAAACGCATGTTGCGAGAATTTTCTCGCACTTTGCCAGCCTTCGCTCGGGCGCTCGTACTGTGTCAAGGCCGCAGCAATTACGTAGTTCGCGAGAGATAAGACGCAGTTTGGAAGCTTCTGGTGTGTGTAGCGTAACTATAAATACATCGCGTCGCGGCCTTAGTTTTTCAGTTCAATGCGAGATTTTTGACTGTGCGGTTCGAGAGTATTAGTGCGATATATTTACAGAGCGGTTCGGGTTATTACGGTGTACGTTCAAGTAGTTATTAGTGAAGTGTTACGTTTTATATTCGGACGGTATAATTGTAATACAATTGAGTTTTAATATTAGTGGACATTTTATTGCGTATGAACAATTTCATTTGATTTGTTGTAGACACTGTGTTGTTAATTACGAACTGTTTTACTATAACAATTAAAGATGTGATTAGTGACTTAATTGGTGTCTTGTACTTATTTTGTTTCCACTGTACCTACGACGATCGAGTAGACCGTCGTAACAGTATAAATATTGCGTTTGATAATGACGAATGCGATAAAATACCACCAAATCATTTTTCTGAACGTAAGTACAATCCAGCTGTAAATCGGTAGTGGAAAAAAGTGTACTAAGGCAATATTTCTAAAATGTTAGAAATATTAATTTCCCATAGTTATTTACAAGGTTGTTTACAGCTACCATAATGTCAAATTCCGCCGTTTGCACTTTCTAAACGCGCCACATAGCAGCGACCGTTATGACATCTGCGTCCATTTGACATCGCGAATACTCGATTGAAACATTGTGGTGTGTGCGCGCGTGTGTGTTTACAGATTAGTATAAATTACTATTATTTTTTATTTTCAGCTAAGCAAGCACAAAAAAATTGGGAATCTCTGAGAGATATATACAGAAGAAAGCTCAAGGAGTCGAAACAATGTGCTTCAGGACAGGAAGCAAAAGGAGATAATAAATGGCAATTTTTCGCCAGTATGGATTTTCTGCGAGGATGTAATCACCCCCAGACAGTCTTCTGGAAATCTGAGTTCTCAGGATGTGGGCGTTTCTTCTTATTCTACAACTCCTGAAGAAGTTTTGACGGTATTCTTGAAGACTCTTCTACGCATGAATAAGAACGCAGCAGTGACGATACTCGACGTGACTGTGAAGAGGACAACATGACTTATAGACAACAAGAGAGTAACAGCAAGACTTACAGTGCTAGCAAAGAGAAACACAACCAAATTAAAAAACGTAAACAATTGTTGGAATATAAAGCTCTGGAGATAGAGCAACGTAAAGTGCAATTATTAGAGAAGCGGATAGAAGATCAAAGATCAAAGCACCGTGGTGATGATGATGACTACCTTTTCTTAATGAGCCTCCTTCCATCTATTAAGCAACTCGATGACATCCAAAAAATTGCATTTAAGAATGGAGTTTTTGAGTGCAGTTACCAAAGAAATCGAGGAGAAGAAGTATCGCGGATCAACAGTGACTCGCTTACAAAACTATGCATCATCAGTTTCCTCAACCAGTGGATCTGCAACTTCCTACTCCCCGACTCCGTCTCCTATAATAATGCAAACTACACAGCAGTCACAAGTATTTGTATTTCTCGGCTCCACTCCTACAATACCCCAGACAACAGAAGTACCACACGACTCCGGAAATATGGTGTCTGACGTAGTGTCAACAATAGTTACTGATGAACAGTTGTTGCAAAACATGTTTACAAAATAGTTAGTTTTAAGTTTAATCTTAAGTGTAAGTTTGGTGTCTGTGCCAACGAATAACAATTTTTTTATTGTGCCAACGGCACGTATATATTTCTGTTTTTTTCTCAGTTTCCCCTCTAAAAATTGTACTAGTATACGCAAAGTATAGAAAATAATATTTTTCATGATACTCACGTATACAAGAAGATGATGTTTTTATTATTTTGTTTAAAACAAAATTAGAATTACACAAATCGTATGCACAAATAAATAAATGATGTGATTTATTTAGCATTGGTTATTTACGCACCCTTGTGTACACTCCATAAATTATGTGCAAAAATACATAAAAAACTGAATACAAAATAATAGCTGACAATAAGATTTAATAGATAAACAAGTGTAGTTCTTTTAGAATAATAGCTAGAATTCGTTTCAGTGCATGCATGCAGTCTTAAAGAAATGTAGCTCCATCCGATATCACATTATAGACGTATAGACAAAAGTGACACTCGCAAATGTATTTAATATAATGGCAGATGTGTGCGTAACATATTTTTTGCATTAATGAGTAACGTGTAAGTAATATTAAGAATGTTACCTTAATGTCACAGTAAGTTTTTCTTCAGGCGAAATACACTCTCTGAAGTTGCTTGTTGAGGTCAGATTTTCTTTAACATTATCTAAACTGTAGTTAAACGTCTCAATTTTTACCTACAGTATTCCCGAAATTTAATTGGAAATTTGTTTAGCGGTAAGCATGTTTTAAATAACTCTCCGTTAGTTCTGTCTTCATTAAATTCCTCTACCCAAATTCGCTTCTTCTTTACCAGTTCAAGACAAACGTTTTTTTTTCACTCGGTAGAAAATCAATCACGTCATCTTCAGAAGCACTCATGTTTTACAGGAATAAATCTACGTGAATTGAACAGTAAATTCACAACACCAGGACGCACACTGAAACAGTTAGAACGGGTCGGGTCGTCACCAGTGGCAGAACACGAGTCGGACGAATCCGGAGGAGACTATTGAGTCGGGTCGGATTCCGCGTCGAGTATAAGTGTAGCCTTAGCATATCAGAATGGCGACGGAATGCTTAATTTTTAGCTATACTCTTCTTCATACGTAACACAAAAATTATATGTCATTTGTAACGTTTGGTTACGATTTTTTCGAATTACGACGTGAAAAACTTGGTCTGTGATGAACTGTTTTGTCGTTAGAGGTTCATATCTAGTGTAATCGAATGAAATTATCAAAATCGATTGAGTTTAATTTCTATTCAGTTTGTAAGTCTCAAGCTTTACCGGTTTTGAAAATACAAATGTCCATTACCATACCTTAGTCAGGCAGTCAGGTGATGGAGCTGCCAACATCGTCGCTTTTCAGTTCCAGGTGGTAGACACTCGCCTTTCACCGTCTAACGCCAGTGTAGGTAGATCCAGTGTAAACCATTGGTCCAGAGGCCACGCGACAATTGTCTTCGTGGCCGAGGAAGGCAGAATTTTCTGGCAGAGCTGCCTGGAATTATTCCAAAGTTTTATTCCATTATTCAATGGAATTATTCCATTGAAGTTGAAACTTCAACTTGTATTGATATGTTGGAAATCGATAGGGTTTAATTTTGTTAGTCTGTACCACACATTAACATATCTGTTAGTCTCACATTAACGCGTGAGACAATCTTATCGACAAGGTATAGGCATCGACGAACAAATGAAATAGACAAAAATTGGCTCCAGGAGAAATTAGCTACATTTCTTACCAATGTATGTGAAGGCGGAATATCAGAGATAAGATAATTTTGTGATTTTTCCTTTTTCGATCAAATTTGGATCCATATAAACGTGTACTTCCCTGTAATGATCCTTGTAACTTGGATCCATATAATGATGTCCTTCCCCATCGTCAATACATCGTGACGTGACATCAGCATAGATTAGGTTAGGTTTTGTGTTTTCCAATTGAATTCCATTCAAGGATCAGCTACATCTCCGAGGCAGATGTAAGACTTTCAGTTTATATGATAATGGGCATTTCTTAACAAGACTAGCGCTGTAAGTACAAAGAATAATGAAAGGAACAATTGTGCGTGGTATTTGAAGACCGATGTGATGGTATACTTTGACGAGGAAAACGTTTGGCCTATTTATGTAACCGGTATAAACCGTAAAACTTGGTAGAGATGTCATAGGCTAATATTTAATGTTAAACGTTTCATTATGCATTCTTTTGTATTCCAATTTTTGTAAAAGCGTACAAGGCGAAATACGATTGATAGCATACAGTTGTTGGGATTGGAATTGCAAAATTGAAACGAACAATTTTTTATTATAAACAAGGTGTGTCGACTTATTATCGTCAATAAGGTAGATATTGATAGTTCTATCTAAATTAACGTACTAGAAAGTATGAATCACGTTGAGTGTACACAAGCTTCAGAGCGAACTCGCTTCTTGTTTCTGCGATAGAACGCTTCCACTTCAACGGCTAGAAAAGGTTTTTTTTAGGGTGCATTTTTCTGATGGGGAAAGGGAAGGGGCGTGCCACCGCATTTCGAACGGGTGATTAACCTTTGTCACACCCTCTTACCGAGTAACAGGTTGCTTTAGAATTTTTTGGTAGAGGTGTGTTCCCATTCTTCACAACCACCTCATCAACGTATCGTCTCAAAATCGCTACAGTTATTACATAGAATTCGTCAGGTAGTAAGGATCGAGTAGCGAGGGGGTGGCTCGCCACCGTTCGTTACGGGACGCGCCTGCATATTAACGGTGAACATCTCGTTTCATCAGAAATATGTCTGATAAAAATAATACTCCCTGCCTGACACATTTTTAGCACAGCGAAGGCTCTGTGGCGAGCTAGGGCCGATGTAATATTGAATAACTTAGTCCATAAAACTGAGGGAAGATTTTTTAAAATATATTTTATTAGATTTTTCAGCGTATAATTTGGTAAAACCGGTCAGTCGACCAATTTTTAAGTACGTTTTTTCAGATTCACTTGGATTCTTGGTTCAACCAGTCTCCGATCGTAACACTTCTGTTGTTGTGTTACACGCCGAAAAACGAAAACTGTGCTGATAAATATTATTAAACATGAATTCTGCGTATAACTTATGTAATGTTCGGGTCAGTTTGTAGGGGGGGGGGGAGCCAGACTAAAGAAAATTACCTGTTGGGATATACACTATTCTTGAATATAGACCTGTGTACTGTTTGCCACAATCTCTGTCGTCACTATTCAAACATACAATGAATGGGTGAGAAGAAGAAGGAAAAGATTCCACTTTTTGTTCAAATCTAACTGAGGTAGCCATTTTCTTTAAAAACTAAAAATACATCAGTTGGTGTATAAAAGGGAAACACTTCTTGATTTTTAATGTAGTTATCAACAGATTGAAAATTTGTCTGAGTGCAAGAAGGAAAACATTCCTGGAATGTGTCCCTTCTTACTCTCCATATGTAGTTAGTATTCTGTATGTTTGCTACAGTACAGAACCATTATTCAAAGTAAGATCAGTGGAAAGTCAACAAATATAAAATTTTAAAAAGCAATGCCCTAATTGTTTTAAAAGAAGTACTAAAAGCTTGAGGTAGAGATGTGTTCAACATAAGCAAATATCGACATTTCATCTACAAGGGAGAACAAAAGCGAATTGCGCTAGTAGACCTACATGAGTTTATAGATAGTATTTACAGTGAAGTGTTAAGCTCTACAAGAAGGTGATATTTTACTCCCTGTTAACAATATTTATGGTAGGGAAGTTCTGTATAATGATAAGAAGACACAAGATGTGGCTAAAATCAGTTTCTGCAGATGAACATAAAGAATTTTACAGACACGTGATGAGCAACTTAGTGCTTAAAGTCCTTTTAATATTAAAAAAAAAAAGGAAAACACTGATTACTTTTACTTTATATAGTTTTGTTTGTTTTGTAATGATACACGGTAAAAAGTATTACTAACTGACAACAGAAAGACCCAGGTTATTTTAATTTTTGTATTTCTAATTGTAATTTTGTAATATGAAAAACATAGAAAGATTACTGTGAATCTGAACAATTGTGAGACCAATAGTAAGACAGTAAGAAAATATTTAATATTATGATATTTAAAAAAATCTTATCTCTATCAGTTGGAATTGAGATCAAGAAGCAAAAGATTCCACAAAGTTTACTATCACATAATGGTTTTATTGTTCAAACTGTGATAAGTAATTTGGAACCATTAATTATCACCTTATTGAGTATCTTTGTAATTGGGAGATTTTTAATTCAGTCACTCTTTTAGCTACAAAACAGTTTTTTATCATTTTCTGAAAATGGTGATCCGTGGAATGTTTTCCTTTTTATTCTCACCCATTCAATTATTATTCGCCCATTATAAAGATTTACTTAAAAGTGTCCTCCACTGGCATAAAAACTTACATCACTACGAATGCGCAGATATTCGTTAAGCAGTGAGAAGTGTTAAGCAGTCCTTAAGACAAAACGTAAAAACAGGACATGTATCACTGGATAATCTTCACTAGATTGTTGAATATTATGTGTTACAATAGATTGCAATAGATTATTTAAAAAAATAAAGTTTCCTGAGTTTGTTTACAGAATTAGTCTCTTGTTTACAGTGTTACAGTAGGTCTTACTAACACGTCAGCAGTAGCTTTTTTCGGGTATCAGTGAATGGTTGAGAATCGTCAGTGTAGGAGTCGGTGTAGCACGAAGTGGAGTCGGTATCGGTACAGAACGAGGTCAGCGAGTGACGTGCGGTATGGGTCCCGTTAACGGTAAACACTAGTCCGCGTTCTCTTTGTGTGCTGCTGTCGATAACATTGTGTACGCTGTACCATTGTTTGTGCTTAAGCGTTAGTACGGATAACGAGAACACACACACCTACGTAATGTATTAGATAATATGTCGTAGATGTCTTGTGTAAATACATAAATTGGGTTTAAAATCAGTGTCGAAAAGATATGAGCGTAGGTGGTAGAAATTAGAACGTTCAGTTCAAAGTTCTAAGGTTAAGAACAAGTGAAACAGTTCAACGAGTTCAAAAATAACAAAGGGATAGTTATCACAAAGAAAGATATAGGAAATATGAAATACAAAGACGAGCAGTACAAAGCCGTAAAGTTATAGAAAAATGATTCGGTATGGTGGAACAGATTTCCGTAGATGTTATTGGTGAAGTCATTTTAAGCTATGGATCCAAAGTATGGAGCTTGAACGGTGAAGCTAAAATAAGAATTAGTGCTGTCGAGATGGAACACTTGAGACGTAGTGCAAAGAATCTAATGATGTGATCAGAAGACAGATTCAAGCTGAAGAAATCGTAGTGGTTCTTATTGAAAAAGATGGCTGAAGTGGTTCGGTCGTATGATGAGAATGGAGGACGAAAGATAGCAGAAGCGGATACTCAAATGGTACCAGCCGAAAGACGGAAGAGGGGAAGACTACGAAGATATTGGAATGTGAGAGAAAGCATTGAAGCATGTGGATTGGAAGTGAACGATCCCGTGGATGGATATAACTACATGTGGCGCTTGGTGAATGCGACACTGTTTAAGAAGGAGAGCAATGTCTAGAGCTATTATTTTTATGTTAGTTTCTTGTTCTTCCGTAATTCTGCACTTTAAATACTTATACTGTCGATTGTGGTTTCGATTTTTAATCGAGTCATCGGTATTTATAATTTTATTGTATTAAAAATATATAATTGATCGAACGAAGCGCGTTCTCAGTTTTGACTCGACCGTTCGGCATCTGTCTGTCTCTCTGGGATATGTCTCACGATAAATTTTAAATACATCAACCGACTTTCGTAAAACTTTTATCCTGCAGAACCCTATTGTTTTCATGATTGATCCCTCCTAAAATAAGGTGACGTGGGATCAAGATTGTGAAAAAATCGGAAAGCCCATGTGGTGGGGTATCAAATTAAAGGAAATTTAAACCATTTTGAAAAACTTCAGGGCCCAAAAAGTGAATGGAAGTTTTGATAAAATCGCAAAAATTCATGCAGGGTATCAAATTAAATACAATTTAAACTGACATCTGAATGTAGTGTTAAGTTTTGGAAATTTTAAGATTTTGGGACCGTAGACCTAAAAAAGAACAAAAATTTGAAAAGTGTGAAATCCAGCAGGGTGTCAGATTATATGATTGTATGCTCTACTACTGTTATATTACTAAAGAAATAGTAGGGAATTTGGGATTTTTGTAATTTTTCTCATAATTGAAAAATTATCTAATATCGAAATTTTGCAATAATAAATGTACTTCGTGCAAAGTAGTGAGAGAGTTCTGCAGCCCAGGCAGCTTAGTAGTTTTAATTGAATCATCAGTATTTATAGTTTTATTGTAGTTAAAATATATAATTTTATTTTAGTACAAAAATAAATTTGGTGCCTGGTAACATCTCTACATCCAGTAGAGAGCCGTTTTTTGAATATGAGTGATAGTTTGGAGCGTGGTTTTACAGTTCATTGTGTAATGAACAGACTGGAATGCTATTTACATTTTCCTTAATTAAATACGTTATCCAGACTTCAATTACATTGTTTTTAAAATTTCTATTTGCCTCGATTCAGTGTTGTTTGTTTTCGTCGACGAGTCTTTGTTTGTTTGCTTTAATTCATTATGACGCACCGAAATTCACCACAGTATTTGCAGCATAATAAAAACGTGTGTGTGTCTCATATACGTCACCTGTTCACCGTTTGCCGCCAATGCTTGCGTTGTTACGAAATCGACGAGGAAGTACTTCATCTACGTCGCCGCCGGCAAACATTAAACGTCCCTATCGCGTTATCGAAGATTATTTAGTTTATTTATTTTCCTTACGTTTATTTATGCAATCTGTTAATACATAACAATAAGCATAATTGTTCACAGAATACATGGCGTAAAGAGAACTGGTCCATTGACTAGTTCTCTGCATGAGTATTTAAAAGTAATAATATATTTATAGTGTTAAGAGTCTAGGTAAATCCAGAGGAAATGTTAACTTTAAACGTCGTGTCTGTAGGCTGTTGGCTGGTAGATTTATGGCTAAAGGATTCGTGTGCTCCTCAAGCCGTTTCCCATATCTTCCGCTGAACATCGCAGTGGTTTCACTGACTGAGAGCAGGTCCAGGTCTCTATACATGACTTTGTTGCTGATGAACCACAGTGCGTTGGTTATGGCACGCTGCACATTGGTCCGAAACCTTTCCTTTTTGGCGATATTGGATTTAGATGCAGTTCCCCAAAGCTGTAAGCCTTATGTCCACACAGGCTTGAAGACAGTGTTGTACACCAACAGCTTGTTTCGCATTGACAGTAGTGATTTTCTGCCCAGCAGCCAATAACGCTTGCGAAACTTGGTGTCCAGTTGTTTTCTCTTCATCCACATGTGGTTGCGCCAGGTCAGTTTTTGTCTAGGTGGATGCACAATTATTTTACAGAGTCGACTAAGAACGTTTAGTGATTTATTTTCTTTGCGTTGCAAAATCTTGAAGTAGGCTGAACGTAGTTTTTATCTGTGGATGCAGTCTTCGCCTGTGGAAGCGCTCTGCGTCGGACGTTACGCGATGGTATTGTGTTAGGCTTTTCGCCCGAGGATGGGGTCAGCGATGATTGCGGACCGTTAACGTCACAAGAACCAAAATAATATTGTAAAGTAAAAGGGTTTGAGGAAGCAAGAAGTCCATTGTTTTTTAAATAGCGCCAATTTCGCTTTGTAAAGTCCATTGTTTTATAGTTGTGTAAGGAACGCGCAGATCGATCGATTCAGTCGTCTACTTCCTGTGGTCCTCTTTGTCGAATGTATGGAGCGCGTTATTTACACGAATTCGTACAGGTGCAGGAAAACGAAATGCAGTTTTTGAATTGTCATCATTTCTCCATAAATTTGTTGCGTATAGAGAAAGTTGAGTCAATTCGGCAAGCAGTGGCTGGCTCACTTGCGTCACAACTTTCTTCTTCGAGTTGATTCCGTGTTTGGCAGTTTAATTAAACCGCTGTGTCAGTTCGACGAAACTATTTTTCTTAGTCTGAAATGTTGCTATATTTATTATAGTTGTACGTATATGTGCGATCGTGCCAGTGCGTGCGCATTTTCATATACGTATAAAATTATCATTAATGGTTTAAGTAACGTTGCCGCATTTCTGTATTACCAAACCGGGGTATGTATCACGAAATCGGGACGTCATTTAACCAGTGTAAAAATTAATAACAATTTACGTGTTACTACAACATTAAATGTTCACACCTGGTGAATACGCGTTTAGCACACCCGAGTACCGTGTTGGATTCTCACCTTGCTTGAACCTGTCTTGGGTGGAATCTCTTTCTTTACTCTTGCCTGTCTGGTCTCGCTAACCAGTTCTTGGTCTTTTCGACACCGATGCATTTAGGTTTCGCGGGCTAAGGGAGTCTTTCATTTTTTGTCTACTTAAACTGTACTGTGTAGGCCTACTGTGTCTTGTTTTCTTTCATGCTACCCGGTAATGGCCCGGCCAGGGTTAAATGTTGTGCATGGTCAACGGTCGTAGGGGCAGAAGAACGGAGGAGGCAGGTCACCGAACGAAAACCAGAACAGCACCAGAGGCTCAAACGTAGCTCTGGTGTCACTGGTCTTACTTTATTGGACGCTGGTAACGTCCTTAGAGGACATATTACTCGACAGTCACATAGTATCCAAAATCGCATTGCGGAAAACAGACGGCCATGGAATAGGGTGCCAGATGGCAGGTTACGTAAGGAAGTTTGGCAGTCCAAGCCAGTTGGACAAAGAAGTATAGGAAGCGTTAGTGAAGTGGATGTATTTCCATTAGGACTGAAACGGGCCATTCGCCTATTTCCTGATAGAAAAAAAAGAAATAAGAAAATTTAAATGTTGCAGACTCCGACCATTTTAATGTTATTTTTTGTATGAATTTTCGTAGCGTTGGCAAAAGAAAAAACAAAACGGTATACGTGTAGCCAAAGTTGTTCTTATTGTTTAAGCTTGCGTTAAGGCTTTGTACTGACAAACGAGTTTCATCACTTGTCCATGAGCTGTTAATGAACGATAAACTCGTACGGTTGCGATATTGTATCCAGGAGAGGACTTCAGCCAACTTAATGTTTTGTGGCATATTGATGGAATTGATGGCATATTGGAGGGATAATCTGGGTAAAACCACATTTACGTGGTCAAAATATTGATGACACCGAAAATCAGGACACCGTCCATACAGAGTCGGGACAGAGTTAAAATAGGTCGTTATATTATAGCTTGTTGTGTGTGAGCAGGGTGGGGTGAGAGGGGTGAAGGGTTTGTTTTCACATAATTTCTGTCTGTTCCGATCTGACGATGAGCTGTGAAGCTTGAAAGCGCTAATCGGGATAATTTTTATATAGTGGTGTACAACAGTGATCATTCTGCTTAAAATAGGTCGGTCTGAGTAAATCGCCACGTCTGGTGACTGTAAGTTTTAGTATTAGGTATACTAGTTATAGTATGTGGTTGAGTATTGCACAAGAGGAAGACGACGATCATGATGAGAACGATATTTTCGTTACTTTAATGATGTTTCAATTTTAGATGTATCTAGCTTTATCATAATATTGTACAAAATTCACATTTAATATTTTGCGAATTGCACAGAAGTCCTTGCGGTAGTTTCGCGGTTTGTAGTGCTGGTTTCACGGCCTGTGGTGGGGTCGTAGCACCTTACTTATACATCAGTGTAGTATTCTATTAAGGAAGTAAAAAGATAAATTAGCTTATTTGTCTAGTGAGTTTTCGATAGCCGCAGGACCTATGTAACGGAATCTCTGCGAACGCCAGTCTTTGATGAACAATGTGGCCTCAAACAAGGTTTCTCGCTGCGGTGCATCCACAGAATCAGTGCTGACTTGCTCATGCCCCGTGCTTGAGCCGAGGACCTTGTTGTTGAACATCCTTTGGACAGCATAGTCCACAGCCTACTGGCGCTGTATGTAAGACATGGACAGGCCAATATCAGTTCGTGTGCAAGACACTGTCTGTCAGCGTGTACTACTTGTAAAAGGCCGAGAAACGCCGTATCAAATCCCGGCATGACGGGTCGATACCTGGAAAACAGTTTTCTGTATTTCATACTAACAAGTTACGTTTGTCCTTTCGTGTTGTGCGACTCCAAGTTTGTGGGATACACATTTGTCATGTTAACGAAGGCTTATTGTCTGCCGTTTCTCGTTTTTTAAGATTTCATGAATAGAAACCGAATTTGACAGAACGTTTGTACGTCGCGCTTGTTAATTATGCAGTGACTCATTGCCGCTTACTGTTACCGAAGTCGTTGACTCTCTTGTCAGGGTTCTGAAGTTACGGAGATACAATAAGGTTAGCTCTGTGTTTGTACCTGTTTTATTCACTGATAAAATAACGGCTCGATAATGGTGCAGTTTCCGAAATAATAAATTTGGATGTGGAGGTCACGCAATCTCTTGGTCTTCCTTCACTCTTGACTAGAAGAACTCGTATAGATCTGCTATTTTTTTCCATCGAGTTCTTCTTGGACTTAGTGGATTGCCCATGAGCACGATTGAAGCACTGAGTAATGTGAACGTTGTGGGAGTGGTAACCGAGAGCTCCGCAGACTTGCAAAGATTGTTAACAGAATCAGAGTATCAGACAAATAAAGTTGGATTAAAAATAATTAGAATGTACGTTTGATGAATGCGAATGAAGAGAGACAACAGTACAGTGGAGTGACGATATTCTGGCAAACTGATTTACTGGAATATCGAGAGCAGGACGTTTAAGGAAGGACAACTCGTAAGCTAAAGTTCATACTGTATGACACGATCTCAGTTCACTTCAACTAAAAGTACATATTTGATATGCGGACCTTTACCAAGGGAAATGGTCAAATAAAGATGAAAAGGATATGACTAAATAGCATCGATTTATAACTGGAAAATTTCCAGATACTATCTTAAACAGTATGTCAGCAGTAAGAGGAGACTTCACATCGATCTCAAAATGCCACTCATAAAGGACTAAGTTCAGAGGATTTCAACAAAATACAGCCATCAAATAATGGATCAGGGAAATGAGTTATTTAGACCAGGCCACGACGAGAGAAAACTTTGCAGAACTTGGCCTCAAGATTTGTACATCCTTGAAAACACTACAAGGAGAAACATCAGTGGAAGTTTCCCTTACAAGCCTCATTCTTTTATCTGATCTGATCTGATCTACTTAATATTCTGTTATGAATGTAGATTGGACATTGGAAATTGTCCATTAAAAGAAAAAAAGGAGCGTGCTACCGACATGTGGTCTTAGTGATCGCGAAGAGGTTAATGAATCGAATATATTTTATCATTTTGACAAAAAAACAGGATGAAATTCGTTGGTTCATAAAAGTTAAACAAAAAAAACCTATCAGAAATAACATCGGAAGAAGAAATTTTAGAAAGAGATATTTTTTGAAAAAATATTCAAGTAAGATGAAGTAGGCGAAAGAACACTGTGTGGATAAAAAGAACGTAGTGAAAGGATGAGGAGGCGCTGGGAAGATGAACGGAGAGAAAAAAAGGGAAGATCATGAAAAGTTAGTTCACGAGGTCCGTACCTGGATGAGATAGAAAAAGTAACGTCCGAGGAAGCATCGTCTACATCGTTACCGAGGAAGTGGAAAGCTACACTGAGAAACAGGAAGACATGCGCTGCTAGCAATCTTTAAGCGTGGAAAAATGTGGAAGAGGGCTATGGTCAGAATTAGATTTCATGTGAGATTGGGAAGAGTGAGAAGGGGGTAGAAGAGAGAGAGAGAGTTTCAAATATCTGTCTACCACGCAGGGTCGTATTAGAAGCGCGTGATTCCCTATGCTGTTATCAGTCTGGTGCCCCCCCCCCGATTCAAAATTCACCCTTTTATCCATTATTTACACTGATAAATGGCATACACAATTCCGAAAGTTAACAGTTATTTTATTAAACTCTAAAATGATCAACAAATATTTAGCTAAACAGTCATCACAATGAGCATAGTAGTACTTAAGCTAAAAAAATACCAATCGATCAATTTTTTCTTGATTTTACCTTAACGAAGTTTTGTATAAAATTTCTTCTAAATCGAGCGATTCAAGTATCTCGCTTTCCATAATAAACCTTGCTAACTAAGATAATCACTCACCCCCATAATTGAACTCAGCATATCTTTAATGCATTTTAATACATATCTTTTGTGCGTTTCACATTCGCAGTTAGCTATTGGAGTCGTCAAAAGCAGACGATAAGCAACGTATATATTCGGAAATACATTAGTCATTTTACAGTCAATAATCCAGTTTAATACTTTGAGCGGACAAACTGTAGTATCATGGAATATATCATTTTTATTCGAACGATTTGAAAAAAACCTCTTTCTTGCAATTTTACTTGTAGCACAAAGTGCTTCAATTCTGTTAGGAGATCTTTATTCAAATAGATCGAGTAAAAGCTTTTAGAAGTTGTTAGAAGAACGTTATTCAAATCATCTGTAAGAACTTTCGCTTGATTTTCCAACTCGACAGTCGCCACGGTTAATAACTGCATAAGAAAACCAAACAGTTGCGTAATGTGATCATAAGCTTTGATTCGCTTAGTCAGTTCAGCTGGATGGTGCCTCTCTGACAGCTGAGGCCCTGGTGCCCGGTGCTGCAGCATACCCTAGCGTTATGGATAATCCGCCCCTGCTACGACGGACTTAAGAATGGCCTTAACCATTTCCCTCGCCCTCCAATGCGTTCCATCTTGACAGAATACCATGTTGCTTTCTTATCCACAATCCATTCGTAAATATTGGTTGAGACATGTAGTAGTTCTCTCTCGCGCACACGCGGAAATACATTCACTTGTTTATAGACGCAAGTGTACTTTAAAACCATTTTCTGTGAAATCCCCTCCCTCAGAAAACAAAACTATGCGTGGAGATTTCATTCCATTAGGAACGAGAGAAAATGGCGGAACGTAATGGTTGGAGCGAGAGTAGTGAATGAATGAGCAGTCGTCGCCTGCGGGTAGTAATAATAATAAATTGCGCTTGAACCGAGAGAGCCAGAAAACGCAAGACTTGACAGGTGTTGGTACCAAGGCCGCAGACCGACCTTCTCCTTCCTCTTTGCAATGCTCCCCCTCTCCCCTTCACCTACTCCCGCTTCTTCCGTTTGGTGCTTTTTGTGTGAATGGAAGAATTATGTTAGCGGTTTTTTGTGCTATAAGTAGGGGAAAAGATTACCCCAGTGGCTTGATTCACTTGGGTTTCTGGTTGGACATCCCGACATAGTGTGCCAGAGTCATTGTTTGGATACCAGGTAACCGAATTTATTTATGTAACTAGTGTGCTCCGTGAGTTGCAGAACTCGCTCACTATTTTGAACGAAGTAGATTTGTTATTACATAAATTTCGATGTTAGATAATATAATATATAAAGTACAAAATACAGATTCCTCTACTATTTATCCAGTAATAATATAACAAATTGTAGAGCACGCTATCATCGTACAATAAACACTAAAAATTTGAAACATTCCCATTTGGATTACAACTCATTTTAGCCTGACACCTTGCAGGATTTTCACAGTTTTTTTTTTCAAATATTTGATGTCTTTTTGAGCCCTAGGTCTCTAAATTTTGAAATTTTCAAAACTTAACACTACATTCAAAGGCTAGTTAAAATTCTCTTTTATTTGAAACCCCATATGAAGTTTGCGATTTTATTACAATTTTACCCACGTTTTGGCCCCCCACGTCCAAAAATTTTGAAATTTTCGAAAACGAACATTATATTCAGATTGTGGTTTAAATTCCCTTTAATTTGAAACGATTTTATTGCGGTCAAGTAAAACAAACAGTCCCCTTGTTTGCGATTTTTCACAGTTTTGACCCCCTCACATTTTTGCCTCCCGCCCCCCGTATTTTCTAGGTACACAATCTGAAAAACAATAGAGCTCTCTAAGGTAAAAGTGTAAGGACGCGCATGCCTAGTTTTACGGAAATCGCGTCAAACAAATGTGAGACATACCCCAAACAAACAGACAAATGTCAAACGGTCGAGTTGAAACTAAGAACTCACTTCGCCCCTTCAATAATGTCTTTCTGTTTGCTGTAGTTTTTCTCTTCTGTCATATAACAACTGTCCCAATGCCGGCGGGGGGGAGGGGAATCTACGAGGGATATTGACTACTACTGTTGATTCGCGTCGCATCTGTAATACAAATTGAGATCCTGTTATGGTCCACACGGACTGCTTGTGAGTTACTGTATAGTTGCTCGTAATTAATGTGTTATGTTGGTTGGAAGAATAGGCCTATTTAAAGTTTTTCCGCGTGGATTACGATAGCGCTATGAGATTTTGATACTCACTCTGTGAAAATGTTTGTTTGGCATTAAACCGTAAGGGATGTTTTAGCAGGATAGAGTTATTGTAATGTCTGAAACTAAATCAGGTGATAACCCTTTTGAATGGCACATAACGGTAGTATAATGCAAACAACACACACGAACAGTCCAAGATTTGTTGTCTCCCTACGCAGTCGTGGTGTGGCAAATCACTCAAGATCTTCCCCTGCGACTAACTTGATTGGCCGGTGTGGCAAGCGCCTATAGTTCCAGATTATTGAAACGGTGTGGCAAGACTCCGCGCCTCTTCCACTGACAACTGTACACTGACGTATATAGGCTCGACAGTCGTTCCTGAACAGTAAGCTGCATCGACCAAAGCCGGACCCCCCCCCCCCCCAATTACAAGTATAACTAAATTGTCTAGAATGGAGAGAGGAGAGACGACGCGATAACAGTGCACTGTCTGGCATCCATATTATCTCCCACTATGTCACACACATGCTTCCGTTGTTCTCGTGAGCCTTGTTGGAGCCGATGTTCACACTATGAACACTGTACAAGACTGTTGTGCGTATGTGCGAAATAAATGAAAATTTTGTTAGCCTCGCAACGAGGTGCTTGTACACGCTTATTCTGCAGAGCAGTTGCAGCTTGTTTTTACTGGTCTGCAACTAGTTTCACGTAGCCTTGCAATTAGTTGCGTTATGTAATAGAGGCCTTACACATGGGAACAATACACGCGTACACTGTTCAATTAATATCTTTAGTTCAGGAACAACACTTGACGGTTGGGCAAAATGTGTTGTCACTTTACCTTACCTTACCTCGCCTGAATCATTGCGTCTTCCCTTTGATGTAATTTATTGCGCTTTTTCCATTCCCCAGTCTTTCCTAATTTCATGTTACCAGTACATTATCAATACTGTTTTTTTATAGAGGCACTTCGATGGAACGTTGCGAGGCAGTAACACCATCCTTCACATTTATGTGAATCAAGTAGATTGAACGTGTTATCGTGAAAAGAATGTTAACACACTAACACGTAAATAAGGAAAGCTCAAGTAAAACAATTTTATGAACCACATTGTTTTGGGGAAGTGACAGTTGAACAGTGGAAAGTCAAGTGAAGACACGTCTGAAATAGCAGTAGGAACATACATTTGGTGAATAATAATGAGAACTAATGGTCATGAAAGGAAAACTACTTTAGAAGTGAAAAGGGAGAGACGGGAAAAAATGCATTACTATAAGGAATGAAAAATAGGGTATCGTAAAACACAATGACTTTATCACGCATATTCTATAATGCAAGAGCTTGTAAAGGGAGGGTCCAGGAAGACTTAAGAAAAGCCACGTGGACGATGTCGAGAAGATGAGGAGGAAGACGGCGATAATGACGATGAACTAGAGGGAACATCGTGTAATTGTGTTAACGTAAGGTATGTATAAAGATATCCCGATTCCTCTCAACTCAACAAGGGGCTATTCGCCGTAATACGCACGCAGATGTGGGCAGGCAGCAGACAGTCGCTAGACCAGTCAAACCTGTTACGTTGCCCGCACAAACAACCATATTCCCATAGAGTTGCCGTTATCACAGTCTATGCCCTGTCGTATCAGGGCTAAATGTAACCTATGTTTCGCTTTAAAATGTTCAAGCTACCAATACTGCGTTCGAATCTGAGTTGATCGAGGTAAGCGAATACCCAGTTTTTATTCGACCGCTTGGCATTTGTCTGTTTGAGATGTCTCACGATAATTTTTGAATGCTTCAGCCGATATTAGTAAAACTTGTTTCCCGTGTCCTTTTTTTACCACACAGACCCTGTTGTTTTTGAAATTGATCCTGGAAAGAAAGACAAATGTGACGGCCAAAAGTTTGGAAAAATCCATGCGGCATATCAAATTAAAAACAAGTTTAACCAAACGGTGAGTGCAGCATGGCGTTTTGGAAATTCCAAAAATTTTAACATTTTAGGGCACCAAAAGTGGCATACAAATTTTTAAAAAATTGCTAAACGTAAGCCACCCATAAGATTACGGGCACGTTTACCCATATCCTATGGTAGTGTTTACTTTGAAAGTTACACCGTAAGTCAAAACTTCGAAAAAATTATAAAATTCTGTGTGGGGCATGAAATTATGAGATATTTTATTCACAGTGAACTCTTCTTCTTATCTCGCATTACAGCCTTTGGTGGGCTGTAGCCTCCTTAACAATACTTCATGCTTCCCTGTTCTGCACACTTCCTCTCTACCC
This sequence comes from Magicicada septendecula, assembly GCA_034769895.1. Lineage (NCBI taxonomy): Eukaryota > Metazoa > Arthropoda > Insecta > Hemiptera > Cicadidae > Magicicada > Magicicada septendecula. The sequence goes on along the minus strand of CM068373.1, from coordinate 158,235,109 downwards.
TCTGATTCCTATGCTAGCAAGATCTTCTATTACGCCATCCTTGGCCTGCCTCTACGTCTAGTAGTATATAATTTTCCCTTCAGCATTCTTTTAGCCATTCTTTCAACAGACATTCTTTCCACATGTCCCAGTCAACGCAACCTCTGTGATTTGATGAATTTCACTATGTCTTTTCCATGCATGAGAGCCTGTAGTTCATTGGTATTGCGTATTCTCTAACTGCCTTCTTCTCGTACTGTGCCATAAATTTTACGCAACATTTTGCGCTCAAATGATTTTAAAGCAGTTTTTTCATTTTCTGTTATAGTCCTTAGATCAATATGTAACAGCTGGTCGCACCAGAGAATAATATACTTTAAGTTTAATACCTCTTGTAACAAGATTGTTTTTAAAGATTTTAATATTTGCAAAGTAGACTCTATTTCCTGCTTGTGTCGTTTTTCCTAATGTTATTATCATTCTTGATACCATGGCACGTTGATAACTAAAGCAGGACACTCCTTTGAAAGACTTCCATTCACATTGAAATCTCTAGGAGCCCTTCTGGTCTCTTGAGTTGGACATTACCATGTATTTTGTCTTGTTTTCAAGACTAATTTTCATTGCTCCTGCTTCCATTAATGTATACATGTCTTTGGGGGTATCAGTGTTTCTTGCTATTATTGCAATGTCATCTGCATAGCACATATTTGAGATTTCATGAATATTGTCCCCCCTTTTATCAATAATTTTATTTACTGCACTGTGTAGAGCTATGTTGAACAGAACCGGAGAGACCATCTTTTTGTTTCACACCATTGTAACTTGCACTCATTTTGGTATATATCTTTACCTTTGCTTTTGTGTTCTTCATTGTCATTTTAATTAATCGGATTAGTTTGGTACTGCAGTATGAACTCGGTACCTTTAATAAGTCAATTAAATTAATATCTATGAACACCCATTGCAAATTTTGGTCCGCCTTCAAAACTTTTGTAAGATATGTTTGTAGAAAAACAGTACATATTTATGTCACTTATGAAAATTCGTGAATAATTGTAGTTATTGGGTGTATACATTTAATCGAATAATAAAGGTGCTTCGTTGTTAGTGTCGCCCACAGATTCGTGTGATCGAAACGTAATGTGGGGCTACACGAAGAGAGGGAAGGAGTATATATACTCCAAAGAGAGAGAAAATCTTCTAGAAAATTGTAATTACTGTGACTCGTCTGCAAAGTGTGAACTTTACCATGCACAGTTATTTGGGTTTGATTCGTTGGAAGCAGTTAAATGTGTAAAATTGTAACTCCTGTGACTCGTCTCGCCGTAGTCTGCTCGCCTACAGACCATGTTATTGTCATCACTGGATCTGAGTATGTTTTACGTAGTTACTGTCAACAGTGACGTACCTAGAATTTGGCTTGGGGGGTAGGTAGAATCTGACAAAAGGTTAGGTATCAGACTTTTAATTAGTCAGTAAATAATTAGGTCCCTTTTCATACCTTATGCTTTCTATTGTATAAAATAAAATGCAAGAGAGAAAACTAGGTAAATTTGAACTATCGATTTGAACACTATCAAAGAGAAAAATGTATTATTTTTCTTTCCTCATTCACTTTGGTCTCATTTTGCGATGAGTCAATTTCTCTATATAAAGAGATAGTCAGTATCCACGCCGATCGAGGAGTGTCAACCTCAGAATACTGCACAGACAGTGAAACACCAAACCTTGATAATTGCTTGAAGAGGAACGTCTTCTTCTAAAGGAATTGGAAGATGTATGCCTATATTGTACAATTGTTGCGAAGCAGAACCAGTATAGAAACGTCCTTGAAATCTGACACTTTCTGCGAGTTCTGGACTGATTCCCTAACGGTGGCTTTTCTTTCTGAAGAGAGAACCATGCCACAAAACCAGTCAGTTGCGGCAGAAAATAATATCAATGTTCATCCCTGTTGATCCTGTAGGACATAGTTGGTGAACTGTTTGAAAAAACTCAAGGACAAGGTGATCACCACCAAGAGTGGACTCATACGAATGTGGCACTCCGACGACGACATCAAAAGAAACTGTGATAATCTCATAACAGTATAAGAAACCACATCAGTTTGATTGTAAAGAATAAAAGATATCATACTACATATTAATAGGTGTAAAAAATGTGTCAACAAAAGAGTTTTATTAAATTTAAATTGTTTTGTGCGTTAGTATTAAATTGGTTGAATGAGTCCAATAATTTGCGCATCTCAGTAATTTAGGACTCGTCGTATACGAAGCACTAGCATGATGTTTACAGTACACACGCGGCTAAGTATCATTACCCGTCGAGCAACATTAGTAATATTAGTTTCGCGTCGAGCAACAAATCGCTTATGTTAAACAAAACTCGCTGACATGCGTTCCAGCATCAGTCTCAGCGTTGACAGACATGGCGCGCGATGGTATTGCTTTAGTGTAACAGGAATTTCCTAATAGTGCGACAGTTCTGTAATCATAGAGGTATTAATTCTGTAATACCTCTGTGTCTGTAATGCAATTTACCAGTTTATTGTTTCCGCGCCAGTTATCGAGTGACGTTATCAAGGCGTTGTGTTCGTTCGTCGAAACGTCTAGAAAAACAAATTACAGCTATCGTGTCGCGCGATTGTGCGGTAATGTTGAATTCTTTGCATAGAAATTGTTTTATATCGTCAAAACATGTTTGTACCAGAATTTCAGGAATCTGCAGAGGAAAAGATAACAATTTATGAATACTTTGTTGTTGCAATGCAGGTGTTGGAAACCTTGCCGGTAGTGTTGTACCGAAGTAATAAACAATGCGTGGGTCAATTGTAAAGCTCCTCGCGGAGCGACATCTGTAGCTTAGCGGTAGAACTAAAACAAATTGTTCGTGTGTTGTAAGCTTCACATATCATATAAACATCTGTTATTTCCAAATATATCTGTTATTTATTCACTGTTTAGTGGCTTTTCGAAATTTACACTTTTGTAGTGAGCGATTTGTTTATAAAATTTAGTAAATTACACGCATCGCAAACATATATGCACAAACGTTTCGAAAAAAATATTTTGTAAGCGGCCATCCGTCAAAGAAGTAAAGGATGGCCCAGTTGACTTGGGTGGAAGGTAACTCGGAGGGAGTCGAGAATGGCTGAACCACTTGGAAAAGAAATAAACTTTTCTGTAATGAACAAATGCCATGCTAGTGTCATCAGGGTCGGATTAGAAGCGCGTGGTGTCCTATGCTGCCATCAGACTGGTGCCCCCCCCTTCCGGTTGAAAATTCAACCTTTTATCCATTATTTCGAAAGTTAAAAATTATTTTATTGAACTCTCAAATTACAGCAAATATTTAGCTATATAGTGATGACAATGATCATGGTAGTACTTAAGCTTAGAAAATACTAATCGATCCAGTTTTTCTTGATTTTGCCTTAACGTAGTCTTGTATAATTTCTTCAAAATCGAGCGATTCAATCTATTTCGTTTTCAATATTCAACCTTTCTAACGAAGATAATCTCTCATGTCCCATAATTGAACTCGTATCTTTAATGCGTTTTAATACAGAAAATTATCTTTCAGATTCGCAGTTAGGTATTGAAATCATGAAAAGCAGACGATAAGCAATGTATATAATCGGAAATACATCAAACATATTACAGTCGATAACAATCCAGTTAAATATTTTGAGCGGACAAACTGTAGTATCATGGAATCTATCATCTTTATTCGAACGATTTGAAAAAAAAACCTCTTTCTTGCAAATTTACTCGTGGCACAAAGGGTTTCTTCACATTTATTATTTTTAAAAAGTTTTAGTGATTTAGGGCTGGATGGTGCCCATTCTGACAGCTGAGGCCCTGGTGGACGTTGCTACAGCATACCCTAGCGTTATGGATAATCCGCCACTGAGTGTCATGGAAATTAAAAATTCCAGTGTCATGGAAAAATGTAAACCCTTCGGAGAGACGCTACGCTTCAAGAGTGAATAAAGAGACAAATGTATATAATGCGCTAGTCGTGTATAATTTACGTACAGAAATTTTTAAATCACGCAAAAGTGTAATTAAGTATCGAATTCGAGAAGTAGTCCGCAGTGAAGATGAACTAGTACCGTTCAACAACTCTCGCTGCGTAAAACAACGTTAATTAATTAAATTATTAATTAATTAATCATCAGCCGTGAAGGACCTGTGCGACAGAAAGCTACAGCATCTGTAACTGCCAGGGCATCTTCTACAGCATTGATCAACATCAATTCTTCTGTGCAAAACCATCAAAAGGAGGACCTCTACGGATTTCTATCTTCGGTCAACGCATCAAACAGTAAGAAATAGATTCATTGATCAATGAAATAAGCACTAAACAAATAATAAAAGCAATAAACAATTTTTAAAAGACACTAAGCATTTCACACTTTGTATATTTAATTATAAGATTAGCTCTAACATAGTACAGGAGTGCTGAATGGAAAGTGGGGTGTAGTATTGGACGTGCAAATTATTGCAGACCTGTTCTTTAGCACTGGTTTGGGAGATAGCAATCTCTTAATTAAACCAGATAAGAGCCATAGGTCGTTTGAACGTCTTAATCGTTACTTTTCACACTCGCTCAGTAATTATAAGTGTTAGGGTAGAAATAAGTCCTACCATTAACAGTTTCAAGTTTAAAAATAATTGATTAAAACGTTAATTAAAATAATCAAGCAAATATTAAAGTGTTATTTGTAACGATTCCCCTTGAAAACCACAATCACTGAACGAATCCTGAGAAAGAGTGTCTCCATGCGCTGAGCTAAGCTGAAACCGTGTCATGTGTATCTGGGATTTGTTCTGGCGCCCAGGTAAAGTAATATCACGGGTAAGTAACATTTTATCTAACATACAAATATTAGATAATTGTGTTAGATAAAAGGGAGCGTGGTTATATATATATATATATATATATATATATATATATATATATATTGTAACGTTACATAACCCTGTCCCAATAAACTAAATCATAATAACATCAATGTCAGAAATGGGTAACCTATGGCTCGCTCAAAATTAAATTATATCACTCAATATGATAAACAATTCGAGTGGTATACAGTGCAAAGTGAGTTCTAGTGTACCCATTGAGGTGAAAAATAAAAGTGAAAGTAAAGTATTACCAAACTGTGTTATGTGTGTGGAAATTATAAAACTATGAAAGTATGCTATAATACTAACTGATCTTGTATTTTATTTTGTTTATTGTATTATTTATATTGTATGAACAACTGATTGTTATACCTAAGTTAATATTATATTTTTCAAATAATTGTGTTAGATTATAAGAAAACCCAGGGTTAGTTTTAAAAGACATAAAAATTTAAATACCATAGATAATAAAAAATTAAAATAATCCTATGAAGGAAATGGCAACAGGAAGTAGGGCCGTGTAGGAATACTATGAGAGACTAAATAAATAATATATAAAGTTATTTAAAGATAATAAAATTACCAAATACTTATATACAATGTCATAAGAAAATGAACCAAAACTTATTATATAAACTAAATTAGTAAAGAAACCGGAATGGAAAGGAATTATTTTTTCATAAATAAAATATAAATTTATAATAATTACAAACTGCCTGCATAATAAAAATACGATGTGTTACTAAGAGTGATGAAAAATAACAAGTATTGTTAATAAGAAAAATTTTGAACTAAAACGGTAGAGTTGAGAAATGATGCTACTACATTTGTAATAAAAAATAACCTTTTCGGAACGTGAGAGGAGTACAAATTGTTACAAAATTAACTAGCCGCATGAACACTTCAAAATCATACATGATTTATCCAAATTAAATGGTTGTATTAATTAATAAACAGTGAATGAAAACCTTCTGAGGATCCATCATGGTTTCGGCCTAGTTCTCGTTGACAATTGGAAAATACTCCAGACGGTAAGAAAATTATAACGCAAGACGGACCTCACCACAGAAAAAGCTTCAATCCAGTAAGAACCATACGGAGCGAGGTAATATAAACATTTTTTTGTAATAATTTCAGAAAAAAACTCATTCTGAACAGTGATATAGAACAAAAAATAATCATTTGATCATATGTTTTTTAAAGTAAACAAATATACGCTGCTCTCTTACGGCAATTCCTGGAACTACATACTACATGAAGAATAAACAAAATTATTTATTAATTTTTCGGTATTTGTAAAGCGTAGTAATTATCCATTTCTGACACTCTCATAACAAAAAGAACTTACTCTGAACCCTGGGGAATTATTAAGAATTATGTATTAATTGATGTTTTTTATTATAGCGTAAAAATTGGGTAAATAACACCATATATGTTTTGCTCCTTAGACAACTCTATGTTTACTCGGTAAAGTCGAGATAATGTTTTATTGAAGATAAGATTAATTGTGATACCTATATTTTGGTGGCAGGAGACAAAAGTCAATAATAAATAAAGCAATATTATTGAAAATTAATCTTGAATAATAAAGTGTTATAATTTATTGTAGTGGGTAGTTATAAGAAATTTCAGCACAACAAACAGAAGAAATCGTCTCAACTGAGTGGAAATAGGGATGCTTGCTCTCTCTTCTGCATAAGGCTGAACAACTTCCCTCCTTGACCCCAAATCACACACTCTCGATTTCTCTTCAGATGGAGTAAAACAAAATAAACCAAAATCCTTTATTTATACTTTTGAAAACGTCAGTTAGTATAATTCAGAAGTGACGCATACTGCGTGAGGCATATAATATAATTCGCAAGTACCTCACATTAAAGCGGGACGTTACAGAATTGGCGTTTCATCGCGGGGCTTGAACAACAGCGATTAGACCTTTTACGTTACAGAATTGGCGAACCCAACATTTGGGGCTTGACTAAAGGTGTACGTTTCGCATGTGCCTCTATATAAGCAGTACGTTACAGAGTGACGCTAACAACGTGGGGCAGATAATTTAACTCTACTGTACCTAACTGCGTTACGTTACAATATATATATATATATATATATTGTACTGCTGTTAATATGCACACAGTACATAATAGGGAGATAATAAATTTTAAAAGAGAAAAGATAGAATTTAATATTAAATGGAACAGATGTTTTAAAATGTAAACAAAAACATTGGAACTATCGACTCACCCAGTCAACATAGAGGTCGATTCCTATATGATATAAAACAATATTCAGTTATATGTTCTGAAAAGAATATATGAAATTGGAATGAATGTTATAATAAGAGTAAATAGTAATAAAATTATAATTTAATAAATACCAACTAGAATTACGAATATTAGAGATAAAATAAAGATGTTTAATCAGAAATAGAAAAATGATATATGTTTTTAATAGGTATATGATAAACAGATGTAAAGAAAGGAGGGAATTATCAAAGTGGCAAATTTGTAAATTGTTAAAAATTGTATTGTATAGAGATGAAAGGAAATGTGATTAGTCTTCAATTATATTTAATAAGAGTAACGTTATTAGTCTTGAATTATATTGAATAAGAGTAGCATGAAGAGTCTAATCAGCATGAAGAGTCTAAAATTATATCTAATAAGAGTAGCATGAAGAGTTTAAATTCATAAAATAACATTTGTACATCATTAAATTTAATGTAATATATAAAAGAAAATACAGTAAAGGAATTTAATTTGTGATACCAGAGTTTTGATTATAAAGTTAATAAAAGTAAACAATCAGGAGCAGAGATTCAACATTCCTATTGAGTTTAGTAAAATAAACTAATATTTAATAAACAAATAATATTACGAGAAATATAAACATATCCGTAATAGAACGCCGATAGAAGAGGGAAATCCTGGACTGAAGAATAGTTTAAGTGGCCATAAAAGATAATTAAGTATTCCGAGGAGACATCTGTGTTGCAGTCGTCCTAGAAAACAACATTCAGCAGTGAAAACAATAAGAAATTTGTGTGAAGGAACGGATCGCCAAGCCTGATACTGCTTTTGAAAAAAAATAAACAACCAGAAGTGAACCCGTCGCAGCTGGAAGAATTCAGAATCAAGTCAAGTTACATTAGTCTGGTATTTATTTTTTACATGGTTATTTCTCTAAATACTACATACTAACTGTGTTTGGTTTGGTTTAAAGAAAATAAGATATTATATACAATTGTAAATACGATCAAACAGCTTAATAATCATTAACCCTGAGAGATATTCTTTTCATGTACTGATAAACAAAAATAATTACATAATTACCATACCTGTTAAAATAATTACAGTACACATAAATGGCAACCAACGTGGTGCATATAATAAACATTCAATCAGTAAAAAACAACAGTACAATATATATATATATATATATATTGTAACGTTACTTAACCCCTGCCCAAATATGATAACATAATCACCAGAGTTAAAACCAGTAATCACCCAATTTTAAAAGTCAGAAATGGGGATTAGGTAGCAAGCTATGAGAAACTTGTACCCTAAAAACAATGTAAACAATAATAATAAAAGTGCAGTGTACAGAGTGGAACATAGTGTAATCGGTGAAAGTGTAAAACCTTTAAAAAGAGCATCTCACAAAGTTGTGCTGGAGATGAAAACAAAATCAGTATTGTAGCAATAGTCTATGATACTACTGACAAGTTTTTGTATTTTTTGTAATTTTATATTGTGTAGGCCACAAAGGTCTTGTAACTAGGAATAATATTTTGTTTAATATAATTATTTTGTTTAAATGTAAGGTAACCAGGGTTATATATAAAATAATAATAATATATCAAATAATACTATGTTAGCAAGATGGCATGTAAAAATAGTGTAGAGTAAGGGTACATTAAGTGAATTATAAATCATAAATAAATCAAAATAAAACGGATTAAAATATAAAATACCAGTGGACAAGTTTAAGAAAAAATATAAAGAAAAACCGTAAATAAATTCAATTTGATTATAGATAAATCTATAAAGGATTAGTTTTCTAAAAAGAAGAAATGAAATTATAATAATTATTAATAGCCTATATACTAAAAGGTATATAGATTAGCCAATAAAAAACCATAAAAATTCTTGGTTACTAAGAGTAACTAACTAACAAGAATTGAAATTAATTGTTCAAATATATTGGAAGTGAGCAGTTTAAAAAAGTGTAATGTCTAGAAAAAATTAAGAAATTTATAAATACCATTCGGAAATAATCAGTGACAAATCAATAAAATTAATGAGTGATATCCATTACATCTTGGACATCTTTCGAACAGAATAATTCACGTCCGCAAATTGATGAAAACTTGAAAAAATCAGCCTTCCATTTCCAAGCCTAGCCTACCGAAATTCGACATTGTTGGTGAGATCGTTACCTATTAAAATTTAACTAAATTACACCTCAACTATAAACTTATAACACTAGAAACAGCACAATCCCTTTAAATACTAATGGAAAGGAGGTGAACATAAACTTTATTATTTTGTTAACCCAAAAAACAGCAAAACGTAGTTTTGTTACTAACATTCCCGCAGCCATGATGTTTAGTGCTTGTTGTCATCTGTGAAGAAACGTAATCTGCGCTCTAGCGGTCAACAAATCAACTGCATAATATAGATTATACTAAATTTTAAAATAATTCATGTAAAGCTTGGTACTGACCTGTATACATTTCTGACTTTCTCAAAGTACAAAGAACTCTAAAATAACCCTGGGAAATTAATTAATTATTTCTTTCTTGTTATATTAAGACTGAAAATAAAAATATTTGTTATATGATATATGTTCGTAAAAGCAAGATCGAATTAACTCTGTGTTTTATGTAAGAATCGATTATCCATTTTTGTTTTGGGAGACCATAAAAAACGTTAAATAAATTCAAGGAATGCCTTGTGGTTTAAATAATAAAATGTGTATTATTTCCAGTAGATGGTAGTTAGTTACAGATTGTAAGAAGATCGAGAGGAGAACGGACATCCAGAATTTATTACGTACCATTTGGAGTCACTTTAACCTCAAATGGGTTCGTAAAAGTAGCAGTCAGCTGGTACCACGAGCGGAAAAATTTGAATTACTCAATCGTATACTAAGAGAGTAATTCTCTTTGCACTCTCTCTCCTAACTACGGTCAAACAACGGTATTGATTTCACATAAATAAAATTTAAGGAAACCTTTCAGAAATCTTCGCATAATCACACACCTTTGATTTTGAAAGCATATAACATAAAAATAAATTCTGTGACTCTTAATTAAGCGAGCGTTCTGAAAAATAACAAATAGACGTAAATTACTCGAGACTTAAGCTCAGCGAGAGACGTTACAAGATGACGTACAAACGTTGGGCTTAACATTAAGAGAGTTTATTTGGGGAGCTCAGCGAAAGACGTTACAAGATGGCGCTCAACTTAAAAGGGCTTTAATTAGGAAAGAAATTTCGGGATATACGCGAGTTAATATAACGAAAAAACTAATTTTTGTCGGCAACTATGAGAAGACAAGAAATGCATAATAACAGAGACAGATCAAAGAAGTGGGCAGAAGACACGGAGAAGGAAGAAGGTGGACAGGAACGAGAAATAGAAGTAATCACGGACAGTGAAATGGAACAACAGACAGGCGATAAAGAATAAAGTGAAGCAATTGTGCACACGGAAAAGGAAATAGTTGAAAAGGATGCCCAAGGGGACCAACCAGATAAAGCGGTAGCCAGAGAAGAACCAAACTGGCAAGACATGATGAAATTTATGGCTGAAAAATTTAATAAAATAGATGAAAATTTTAGTAAACATGAGGAAACTTCAAAGAAACAAAACGAAACTTTGAATGAACAAAACAAACAAACCAATGAGAAAATAGATAGTATTAAGGAAAGTTTAGTAAAACAACTCTATGAAAAAATTGAGACCATTCATGGAGATATCAGACAAACAAAATGAACAATACCACGAATTAAGAGAAACTATTGACGGACAAAGGAAATATATGAACACAAAATTTGAAGAAAATAATAAAAATATTAGGCAAATTCATGAGAAGATTGAACTGATCAGTAACACACTTAGCCAAAAAGCAGATACATACAAGGGGGAGACAAATAAGCAAATGGATGAAAGTTTCGGAAAGTTAGAGGAAACAATGGACAGTGGTTTCAAGAATTTGGATGAAACACTAGTCAGCACTTCCGAAGGTATTAAAGTAAGTCCGAATACAGAAGAGAGCAGGAAGGAAATAGAAATTAGAGAATACCGAGGTGTAATATTATCGGAAAATAAAAATAACAGAGACAAAGAAAAGATGATGCACATAGAAATTAACATTAAGGGAGTAAAGAAACAAATAATTAAGAAAAACGAAAGAAAGAGGAATAATACGTCTTAACAAACGGAAAAATACACGGGAAGAAGTAGATATGATTAAGAGTGAGCTGGTTAATGTACTTAATCTCCCAATCGTTAATTACAGAGAATTGACTGTTTTGAAGAGTTATAGAAAAAACTTAACTAAATCTATATTTAAATTAAATATACCAGTAAATAAAAGGTCAGTGACATCACCAGTAAATGATATATCATCAACATATTTGTGTAATAGACTACATATAAATATGATAGAAATAAGTGTATTAGAAAAATTACAAGACATGGTAGTAGAAGAATATGTTACAAAGAAAGAAAGAGTTCGGAAAACGATGGTAACCATTGAATTTAATGAAAATTCAATATCAGCAGAGTTACAATATCAGATGATAGAGAGCTATTTAACAAAGACAAAAATCATTATGGACACTGCAGTAATCCGATCGACGAATGCAGATGAGTTAATGGACCATGGTTAAACTAAATAATAACCAACCAGAAAAAGGGGACTGATTTTCTGATACCGACCAAGCAACCCATTGGAAAGAAAAGCCCCAAAATTCAAAAAGTATGTAAGGACAACTTACTTAATTTATTTAGAAACAATATGATTTAAGAAAAAACCCCAAAATTCGAAAACTACGTAAGTACAACTTACTTAAGATATTTTGCAACAATTTGATTTAATAAACAGCAAAACACCAAGAAAATGTAAGAACAGATTATTACATAAATTATTTATAAACAACTGATTTAAAATGAAATAATAGAAAAAATAATATTTTTATGGGAACAAAAAGAAGAATAAATAAATAAATAAAAACAATTAATGGTAATGTGCTCAGATAAGAAGGTAAAATAAGAAGAATACCGAATAATTTAATGACTACAATGAAGCTAAAGAATGATAATAATTAATATAACTACGATTTAGAATTTCTTGGAGTTTGAAAATGATATAGGAAGAAATGATACAAAGAACATCGGTCACAAGAAGGAAAGTCAAAAGGATTTTAAAATAATGCCTATCAATAATGTTATCTGCAATTAATTACTGAAAAATAAGAAGGAATCAAGAAGAAAAAGAAATATATAATTAAATGCAAACAGCAACAGCGTGAAGAATCCCAAAAGTGTTTAGTATTAGTCGCCAATCGACTACTTGTAAGTTTTTTATTATAATGAATTGACTGTAGACATGTTCCAGCAATCATTTAACTGAGCAGGGATGATGTTCCCCTGATCTCAGAAAAAGTGTAGTTTTGAACGACTGAGTTAGGTAAGCCAATAGTGCCCATCCGGATCGATTTCAGCTACTAAGTAGGGATAGTTAGGGAAATTGAATATTTAAGGGATAATAAAATAGCTAAAAAGATTGATATCAGATTCCAGAAGTATGAAGGAAGAAAACAAAAGGAAGATAGCAGACAGAAGCTCAATTGAGAAAGGAAATTTATAAAAGTAAATAGAAATATGAGTGTTAAAACAAGTTTTTATTGACTAGTGTGACCAGTCCTTATCGAGGGATGTTTGAAAGACCACCACCATGAGAAATTAAATCATTAATGAATGTGCCTCCAGGAGAGAGAGTTGAGTATGAAATCAAGTCTATTACATTAACCGAATAACAGGTGTATAACCAAGCAGAAATAAAGAGATATTATGAAGAATGATGAAAGAATCCGAAGATTGAAGAGTTCAACGATTATTTTTAAAACAAGTAAATAAAAATAAATCTGTTCTAGTGGGGGAGCTTTTAGTAACGTTACATAACCCCTGCCCAAATATGATAACATAATCACCAGAGTTAAAACCAGTAATCACCCAATTTTAAAAGTCAGAAATGGGGATTAGGTAGCAAGCTATGAGAAACTTTGTACTCTAAAAACACTGTAAACAGTAATAATAAAAGTGCAGTGTACAGAGTGGAACATAGTGTAATCGGTGAAAGTGTAAAACCTTTAAAAAGAGCATCTCACAAAGTTGTGCTGGAGATGAAAACAAAATCAGTATTGTAGCAATAGTCTATGATACTACTGACAAGTTTTGTATTTTTTGTAATTTTATATTGTCTAGGCCACAAAGGTCTTGTAACTAGGAATAATATTTTGTTTAATATAATTATTTTGTTTAAATGTAAGATAACCAGGGTTATATATAAAATAATAATAATATATCAAATAATACTATGTTAGCAAGATGGCATGTAAAAAATAGTGTAGAGTAAGGATACATTAAGTGAATTATAAATCATAAATAAATCAAAATAAAACGGATTAAAATATAAAATACCAGTGGACAAGTTTAAGAAAAAATATAAAGAAAACCCGTAAATAAATTCAATTTGATTATAAATAAAATCTATAAAGGATTATTTTTCTAAAAAGAAGAAATGAAATTATAATAATTATTAATAGCCTATATACTAAAAGGTATATAGATTAGCCAATAAAAAACCATAAAAATTCTTGGTTACTAAGAGTAACTAACTAACAAGAATTGAAATTAATTGTTCAAATATATTGGAAGTGAGCAGTTTAAAAAAGTGTAATGTCTAGAAAAAATTAAGAAATTTATAAATACCATTCGGAAATAATCAGTGACAAATCAATAAAATTAATGAGTGATATCCATTACATCTTAGACATCTTTCGAACAGAATAATTCACGTCAGCAAATTGATGAAAACTTGAAAAAATCAGCCTTCCATTTCCAAGCCTAGCCTACCGAAATTCGACATTGTTGGTGAGATCGTTACCTATTAAATTTAACTAAATTATACCTCAACTATAAACTTATAACACTAGAAACAGCACAATCCCTCTAAATACTAATGGAAAGGAGGTGAACATAAACTTTATTATTTTGTTAACCCAAAAAACAGCAAAACGTAGTTTTGTTACTAACATTCCCGCAGCCATGATGTTTAGTGCTTGTTGTCATCTGTGAAGAAACGTAATCTGCGCTCTAGCGGTCAACAAATCAATTGCATAATATAGATTATACTAAATTTTAAAATAATTCATGTAAAGCTTGGTACTGACCTGTATACATTTCTGACTTTCTCAAAGTACAAAGAACTCTAAAATAACCCTGGGAAATTAATTAATTATTTCTTTCTTGTTATATTAAGACTGAAAATAAAAATATTTGTTATATGATATATGTTCGTAAAAGCAAGATCGAATTAACTCTGTGTTTTATGTAAGAATCGATTATCCATTTTTGTTTTGGGAGACCATAAAAAACGTTAAATAAATTCAAGGAATGCCTTGTGGTTTAAATAATAAAATGTGTATTATTTCCAGTAGATGGTAGTTAGTTACAGATTGTAAGAAGATCGAGAGGAGAACGGACATCCAGAATTTATTACGTACCATTTGGAGTCACTTTAACCTCAAATGGGTTCGTAAAAGTAGCAGTCAGCTGGTACCACGAGCGGAAAAATTTGAATTACTCAATCGTATACTAAGAGAGTAATTCTCTTTGCACTCTCTCTCCTAACTACGGTCAAACAACGGTATTGATTTCACATAAATAAAATTTAAGGAAACCTTTCAGAAATCTTCGCATAATCACACACCTTTGATTTTGAAAGCATATAACATAAAAATAACAAATTCTGTGACTCTTAATTAAGCGAGCGTTCTGAAAAATAACAAATAGACGTAAATTACTCGAGACTTAAGCTCAGCGAGAAACGTTACAAGATGACGTACAAACGTTGGGCTTAACATTAAGAGAGTTTATTTGGGGAGCTCAGCGAGAGACGTTACAATATATATATTGCAACAGAACACAGGATGATAAGATATGCTGTTTATATCAGAGTACATGAATGACAAGCATTTTCTTGTTTAAATTTGTTTTGTGTAATATTTTGTTTTTAGTCATAAGTTTTGTATTTAAAAAATGATAAGCATATATGTTACACCAAACTCTTCATAAAAAATTGTACTATATTGTCATGTATTTTTTGTATGAATTAGTGCGCGTGTGCGGGTGTGATAATCTGCGATCGATATAGCGGCAGTGGTAGTTAACCGAGTTACATGAAAATTTGACAAGGAATTATTTAAATAAATAGCTTCGATTTGTGTATACTCTGAGGTTTGTAATTATTTTAGAAATATGATTTTTTAAGTAAAGCAAAACTCAAGTGTAACTCTTATCAATGATAGGGTAATAATAATTGTAGATAATTTCCATGCAGGACTATGCAAAATTATACAAAGTTTTTCATGAATTTTGTGTATCTGGTTGTTCCATCAATCATGTGACTTGGGCTTGGCCTATCACATTACACCAAATTCAGTGAGATTCATACGTTGCAGAGCTAGGTTGAACACAGTCTGTCTGTCGACGTTGCTAGGGGAAGTTGTTGCAGAGCTAGGTTGAACACAGTCTGTCTGTCGACGTTGCTAGGGGAAGTTGTGCCCGGGTAAGAGAGTTGTTCTCTTACAAACGTAAAATATCTTATATAAAATAAACCATAAACCTTAAAATTCTTAACGAAGTTTTGCGGTAAGAACCAAGAAGGAATAGAGGAATATTTTATATAAAGTAAACTATAAACCTTGTAATTCTTAACGAAGTTTTGCGGTAAGAATCAAGAGGATAAATAATTAAGTAAAATTTAAAATAAAATTCAGTGCTGTGTCGTGTAAGATAAGATATCCGCATAGGGAACTTAAAGACACTACAAGATATCGTGGAAGCAGTTAAACATAACTACGAGGCTCTGAAATAATATCGCCGCTGGAGCCGCTTGCTGTACAAGGACGACGAGACGAAGAGGACACCAGGAAGGAGTGAAGCTGTAGAAGAGGACGACGAGACGGGACCGACGAGACGAGAGGAGGACGTTGCAGCAAACAAGTAAAAGCGATTTATATTAATCGAACAATACAAACAATTTAATATACTATCAATACATGACAATTTAAAAAAAACATTATACATCTTTATAAACAATATTTGTATATAATAAATAATATTTCATCTCCTCCATAATAGACTTGTATCGATTTCTACACACTCACAATATCCTTATTAGAATAATAAAGTTTGATCTGTTGCATAAGGGTATTTGGCGCTTGCCAACGTTGGGCTCGATTAATGAATTAATTTAAAAAAAAAAAATTTATTTGAGTGTGTAGAGACTAAATTCATTGAACTATTTATAGGTGCTGTTCTATGTTGTCAGGGAGTGTAGATAAAAGTTGGAATACTCTCTCTTATCAGATATTTGAACAATAGAGTTATTATCTGTATGGAGGTTGAATTATTATTGTTATCTGTGTTAGATTAAGTGTTTACATTTGATTGTGAGACTGGACTATAATAATAATAACATAAACGGACATTATTAGAAATAATACGTATAAAAAAATATTGCCGTTACTATAAATAAAACTATAATATTTTATAAACTTAAAAATAAATAATCAATATGGCCGAATCACTAGAATTACAAAATACATTAGCGGCTTTAATGGCCAATATGCAAAAGATGTCCGAAGACAGTAAGGCCAATATGCAAAAGCTATCGGACGAAAATAAAGCAAATATGCAAAAACTCTCAGAAGAAGTAGCATTAAAGCAAAATAAGTCATTACAATCACTTCATGATGAGAATAAAAAAATTTATACAGCCGTTCATGAACAGGCTAAACAAAATAAACAACTTCAAGAGTTAACCGAAAAACGTATAGCTGATAAATTAGAATTAATTTGTAATAGTAGTGAGACCGCCTTAGAAAGGAACAATTCTCGCATCAGTGAATGTGAAGCTAAAATCACTGGAATAGAAGAAAGAGTAGTTCAACACACATCTACTCTGAGTGAGCTCGCAGCTGAACAAGATCAGTGAATACAGGAGCTGGAACAAAAGCTGACCCGACTCCAGAATTCCTCGACAACGGGGAACCAGACCACGTTCATCTATAGAACTTTAGAAGAAAACAATTCACAGTTGAAATTCTTCGGCAGGGAATCCGAAAATCCGCTTCTCTTCCTGAATAACTGCCAGCGAGAAATGGACACAATAGGCGATCACCTGAGTGAGATGGATAAAATAAACTATGTAATCAGGAGATTAAAGGGTACTGCAGCTGAGTGGTTCACGGTAGTACAAGATAAAATAATCACATATAAAGATCTGGTAAGACATTTTAGGGCGAGATACTGGAACAGCGAAATACAGCGAAAAATACGCGTACAGCTGGAGTTTGGTAGGTATTCCAGTTTAAAAGCGTCTAAAGAAAATTATTTAATCCAACTCATATCTCGTGCGAAATATCTTGAACCAGAATTTACAGAGTCAGAGGTAGTTAATAAATTAGCTCATCATTTCGGACGAGGTATTCAAATCGCCGTAATTACACAAGGTCTTAAGTCATTGGAGGAACTACTCCTATTGTTAACAAAATGGGATAATGTTGACAGTCAAAGTAATAGTAATAATAACAGTGAACTGGCTCGTAAACAATTTCAGCCACAACAACCACGACAACAAAAACAACCACAACAATTTAAAAATAAACCTAATTTCCAAAAGAGCAATCAAAGAAATGTATCGGCAATTACCGAAGCAAGTACCAGCGAAGAGCAAACAAAAAACGAGTAGGGTTGCACCGCATGAGTCCGTGCGATAAATTGAAAATTATAAATAAAACATACCATAACGAACACCAGTGTCGAAAATCTTATGTAAACGATAATAGTAGTGAGAAAATATACATTGCTTCAGGCATATATCCTATAGACGTTAGAGATGAATTAATATATAACAATTGGGTTGATGATGATGTGGAAAATGTTAGAAATAAGAATGATAATGAGGTTGTTGTGAGAGCGAAAATAAATGGATGTGTCGGAAATGTATTATTTGATACTGGTGCGCAAATTTCTCTAATCAGCGAAAAATTCATTAACAAACATAAACACCAATTAAAAAAAACACCGATCTTACCTGTCAACAATACATTTGTCACAACAGCCACAGGTGATTCACAAACTATTAATAAGCAAGCACTTATCACAATAAATTCACAAGGGATGGAAATGGAAATACCTGTTCTTATAGTCAAAAATCTAGTGTACGACGTCATAGTAGGTACGGACACATTAAGAAACATACACGCAACAATTGATTTTACTAATAAAACGCTTGAATGCACAGTTAAAAAGTCAAAACATAAAATTAAGTGGGGTTATTCCCTTAGTCAGGGAAGTGAATATGACAATTCGGTTGACCGAGATAGTCCTGTCGACTTACAGAAGCCAGCTGTTAATCGCTTAGATAAGATAGCAGCTAAGGGTGGTGCGCCTGATAAGGAGATAACGGATGGTCAACAAAAGCATTTAAATAATCTTTTAAATAAATATGAATCAATTTTCAACACGCAGCACACAATTACCAACGTTTATGAACATAAAATACAAGTAAGCGACGAGAATAAATTTATAAGAAAAACATATCCGATCCCATTACATTATCAGCAACAGGTTGAAGGCGAAATAAATACGATGTTAGAAAATAATATTATTGAACGGGCAGATAGTAATTTTTTAAACCCGATGGTGGTCGTTAAGAAAAAAAATAACGATATACGCATCTGCTTAGATATGCGAAATCTTAATAATATAACACAAAAATGTTACGATTGTGCTCCCAATGCAGAAAATTTGTTTGTAAAATGTCAAGGAGTAAAATACATGTCGCGTCTTGACCTAAAAAGTGGGTTTTGGCAGATTCCGTTAGCCAAAGAATGTCGGAAATTCACAGCCTTTTTATATAAAAATAAATGTTACCAGTTTAAGGTAGTACCTTTTGGTTTGGTTACCAGCCTTGCTGCTATGGTTAAGTGTCTTGAATTGGCATTAGGGCCTGAGGTCGATGATTTTGTGAGTGTGTTTGTTGACGACATACTTATTATATCGAAGTCGTTCGAGGAACATATGCAGCACCTGGATATCGTATTCCGCAAGTTACGGGATGCGAACCTTGCGTTCAACTTAGAAAAATGCGAATTTGGAAAGTCACAAATAAAGTTCCTCGGGCATATTATTTCTGCAGATGGTGTTAGTACTGACCCGGAGAAAATTCAGGCCATTACGGAATTTCCAAATCCAACGAAAGCGAAAGATATCAGAGCGTTCCTTGGATTGACTGGATATTTTCGCCGTTTCACACCGGAATATTCAAAAACCATAGAACCGCTGCTGGAATTGTTAAGAAAGACCACCAAATGGAGATGGGAAGAGCGACATGAGGCAGCTTTCAATGCTACAAAAGAATTATACAGTAAGAACTTACACGTGTTCCACCCGGAAAAAGAAGGAACGTATGTACTCAACTGTGATGCTTCAGACTACGCGATCGGTGGTGTGTTATATCAACGAAATAATAAAGGAGAACATAAGGTGATTGCACATGTAAGTAGATCTTTAAAAGGTGCCGAAAGAAATTATTTTACGTCTGAAAAATAGATTCTTGCAATTGTTTATTGTATCAGTAAACTTAGATATTACCTGGTGGGTCAACACTTTGAAATTCTCTCAGATAATCAGGCTTTATCTTTCATGCTTAATTGTAAACTGGCCAATGCGCGGATATCGCGTTGGATCATGGCGATCCAAGAATATGATTTCAGCATCAAATATTGTAAAGCCAGTGAGAATAAAACTGCTGAAGAACATCATCGAAGAACAGTACTCCGCGACCAGGAGTGAAATTAAAATTCTAGCAGTCAAGTATACAGTACGAGATGACTTAAAGAATAGGTTGAAATTGGTAAATCTTGAGCAACAAAAGGACGCAAAATTAAGAAAAATTAGCGAAGAAATACAAAGGCAAGACTACCCGAAGTACAAAATCGACAGGGATGTTGTACTGTATAAAATAATCGACGGACAATGGAAAATTATGGTTCCTGATGATCTCGTAGAAAATTTAACGTGGGCTTGTCATGAAAGTCTGGCTCATGCTGGAGCTTATAAATGTTATTTGGCGATGAGAGAAGACTTCGTATGGTTGAACATGGCAAGGAAAGTTAAGTCTATTTTGCGGACATGTCAAACAGCTAAATACCCAAATCAACACACTTATGTGCAGATGGGTAACATCATTACCAAGAATAAGAATGATCTACTGTGTATCGATTTTTTAGGTCCGCTACCACGTGCTGCAAGGGGTATGAAAAACCTGGTTGTTTGCACAGATGCAAACTACGTTAAGAGCGTAAGTTTATATGCAATTGGACGACCTACCACGATGGCAGTATTAAATGTTGTATTAAATAAATACATTCCGAAATATGGTCCAGTGAAGAAAATTCTATCTGACCAGGGTAAGCAATTCACCAACAAGAAATGGCAGTCCGAATTAGAGAAGCACAATTTACAGGCAGTGTTGACAGCAATCCGGAGACGCAAGGTAACCTCGCCGAAAGGGTCAACAGGGAGTTAGGGCGTCTGTTTCGCACTTATTGTAATACCAACCAGAGTAGGTGGCCGGATTATCTCGAGTTTTTCGAGGCGTCCATCAACGGGAATTACAATGGCACGACAGGGTTTACACCTAACGAACTACAAACCGGGGAAAGGCCAAAGCGTGTCTGGGATGGGTGCATCAGGAGGATTGCAACACAGAATTTGCTTATTCCAAATTTGGTTAAAAAGATAGAAGCAAGGAGAGGCATTACAAAGTGTGCCGAAGACGGACGGAGAAATTTAATGCGGATCACAAACTGGTAACGTTCAGAACTGGCGAGAACTGGGTACTCTTGCGTGCGTTAAATGTTTGGCCACAGGGAAGATAATACGGCAGCAAAATTCTTCAGATTATACAACGGTCCATATATTTTATCGGAACAAGTGGGTAAAAATACATACATTGTCACTAACCCAAATACAAACAGGGTGATAGGGAAGTTCCATGCATCATCTTTAAGAAAATATTACATTAAGGATAATTGAATTTAATATGCCAGGATATAGGAGTATGTATGTTATGCAATTGTAGAAAATTATGTGTAAAATAAGAATAATTGTAATCATGTTGAAAAATGTACGGTTGAACTGTAGATATAGCCGAATGACGTCTGACATTGACATCCTTATCAGTGTTCAGCAATGTTTGGTGATAAGCAGCCATGTGCTTTTGTTTGTTTACAATTAAGAGTTGTCAAAATGACAGTTGGGGAAATGTTGTTTGATAGAAGCTATTCAGTTATTTTGATTTTTGAAGTTATTATGTTATTATTTCGATGATTATGATTATTGGGAAGAAATTATGTCAATTTAGGTTAAAAAAAAAAATTTTGTATTCCATATAAAATTTTTTTTTTTACACGTGGAGGGGTTAATCCTGCAACAGAACACAGGATGATAAGATATGCTGTTTATATCAAGAGTACATGAATGACAAGCATTTTCTTGTTTAAATTTGTTTTGTGTAATATTTTGTTTTTTAGTCATAAGTTTTGTATTTAAAAAATGATAAGCATATATGTTACACCAAACTCTTCATAAAAAATTGTACTATATTGTCATGTATTTTTTGTATGAACTAGTGCGCGTGTGCGGGTGTGATAATCTGCGATCGATATAGCGGCAGTGGTAGTTAACCGAGTTACATGAAAATTTGACAAGGAATTATTTAAATAAATAGCTTCGATTTGTGTATACTCTGAGGTTTGTAATTATTTTAGAAATTTGATTTTTTAAGTAAAGCAAAACTCAAGTGTAACTCTTATCAATGATAGGGTAATAATAATTGTAGATAATTTCCATGCAGGACTATGCAAAATTATACAAAGTTTTTCATGAATTTTGTGTATCTGGTTGTTCCATCAATCATGTGACTTGGGCTTGGCCTATCACATTACACCAAATTCAGTGAGATTCATACGTTGCAGAGCTAGGTTGAACACAGTCTGTCTGTCGACGTTGCTAGGGGAAGTTGTGCCCGGGTAAGAGAGTTGTTCTCTTACAAACGTAAAATATCTTATATAAAATAAACCATAAACCTTAAAATTCTTAACGAAGTTTTGCGGTAAGAACCAAGAAGGAATAGAGGAATATTTTATATAAAGTAAACTATAAACCTTGTAATTCTTAACGAAGTTTTGCGGTAAGAATCAAGAGGATAAATAATTAAGTAAAATTTAAAATAAAATTCAGTGCTGTGTCGTGTAAGATAAGATATCCGCATAGGGAACTTAAAGACACTACAAGATATCGTGGAAGCAGTTAAACATAACTACGAGGCTCTGAAATAATATCGCCGCTGGAGCCGCTTGCTGTACAAGGACGACGAGACGAAGAGGACACCAGGAAGGAGTGAAGCTGTAGAAGAGGACGACGAGACGGGACCGACGAGACGAGAGGAGGACGTTGCAGCAAACAAGTAAAAGCGATTTATATTAATCGAACAATACAAACAATTTAATATACTATCAATACATGACAATTTAAAAAAAACATTATACATCTTTATAAACAATATTTGTATATAATAAATAATATTTCATCTCCTCCATAATAGACTTGTATCGATTTCTACACACTCACAATATCCTTATTAGAATAATAAAGTTTGATCTGTTGCAATATATATATATATATATATATTTATTTATTTATTTATGTTCATTCACCAATCAATGAATTCATTCTTCTTTCACCAATCAATGAATTCATTTCATTTACCAATGTACAGATTATAACTAAATACCAGTATAATAGTGGTATTTAGTTAAGTAACGGACACGTCATGGACAACGAAATCCACAGATTATAAGTTAAATGTAGTCGCATTCATAAGCGAAGTTTTATATGTGTACTACGTTATTAACAACAAAGAAGTAGTGTTTCTATGGAAACTCACCGGTTCCCATTTTCGATCACGCACCAGCGATCGGCCGCAAATGTGGGACACGTCCTTATAAACATTTTCAATGTTAATTAGCTTTTTAATCTGGAAAATATTTGAATAGATCATTCCTGTTTGTATAGTAAGCTGTGCACTACTTCCTTCAGCCGTCGTTAGCACAGTCGCTGATATGGTTAACGCCGCTATTGAACGACTGAAGGACGACAGCTGTGTGCCAACGCCTGGCTACAGAAAACAAACCATTACGCTACAGCATAAAGTCCAGAGAAACAATACCAAAAGTAAAGAAACTCCAGCTCTTAAAAAGTGCATACAGAATATTGCGAAAACGTAATCTGCAAATTTACAGACACCGCGAATTTAGCGTCCTGCCTGAAAATGATTTTATTTACCGATCGAAAGTGCCACTCGTGCGTGGGGTCAGTTAAGTTCAAAGAGCAAATTAGTGGTGCAGTTATCACTCTAGTAAAAACAAATAAAACCATTTACTAAAATGGAAGTTGCAAATGAGCGCGACAGCGTACAATGAACAATAGTCACACTAGTGGAAAAATGGAATGCTTTCATTCCACGGACGAGTACAATATCGTATTTTCCCAATCCACAAATATACAACAACAGAGATTACTGATCGATATTTTTATTCTCTTCTTCGCTGACACAAAGACCATTTAAAATGATAAATTGAATTCTGTCTGTTCGTTAACTATTATACGCAGATCGACTTTCAATACAATATACCTCCCACGACTCTATATTAACCTTGAATACGATTACCTCCGTTTCTTTCGCCACAAATACGAATGTCACGATTTTTTGTACTAAACATTTTTCTTCTTTTCCAATGTACGGGTACGAACATGCTGACGCAGCATTACTGGTAGTCTGCGGCTTACTGTATTCGTTTTTGGTTCCGATTACGGCTTCACTGTTAATATTTTGATTTTTAATTATAAATGAAAGGCGATTTGATAAACTTAGTTTCTTTGGCGCTCATTATAAATATCGTTAAGTACAATGGTAATGTCTTTATACGGGTTTTGTAAATCTGACCGGGCCATCGTATCAGACTACCTGCCTACTACGTTAACAACCTTCGAAAGGGTCGCCTATTGTTTATTTTCATTGCACCTAAGGATGTCGTCTATTCTACATGTTTAAGGAAATCCCCAACCAACGTGGACCCGTCTAGTTTCTTAAATCCATTTCATTTAGACGTTGTACAGTGTTCTATCAACATCCTGTTTTCTTGAAGCGTAGAGCAGCAAACTGAACAGCAAGATGGATTTCAACAGTATAGATTCATTGAAAATTTATATACTAAAGAGATGCCTTAAAAACTGTGCTCAAGACTGAAAGCTTATGAAAAACATCAACTAACTGTGTAAAGTGTAGAGGAAACATGCATATGAATTACGGGCAAAATAAAAACTTGATTTACAGATGTGGGGCAAAAACTGTAGAGTGAAAAAAGATGTACGGGACAGTACTGTCTTTGGACTTCACGCGTTCTTCCCGCCACCTTGTTGTCCGTTTTAATTGCATGGATGTTGAAGTATCCTTTTTCTGTCATTGTGAGAGAGACTAATTTGTCACAACCAACGGCAAGAAAATTAATACAATCTCTCAGAGAAATTCTTGTTGTGTGGCTGATTGAAAATTCTTGTAAAATTAGCGGCGTAGGGAAAACTGTCGAAGTTGATGAAAGTGCATTTGGTAGACGGAAATAAGCGTACAATCGCGGCCGACTAAGTAAGATTCGTTGGGTGCCGGTGGAACCCAAAAATAATCAATATCTTTCCATATTATCTTAAGCGGCTAGACATACGTTATACGGAAGCGGTTAAGAAAAATATATACTAAGTACTTAAAGACGTTAGTCTTATTTTGCTAGGACAAAAAGTAAAAGAATAGTTACTGTTCAATCCGAGTACGCTTATTTTATTTTAAAACGTACGTCAAACAATTTAACGGGGCCATCCTAAATTTTACCTGTTATTCCTTGGAACAATAAGCGACCCTTTTAAGGTCGTAAATGCGATCGTTTACGACTAAAGCAGGCAGTCTGACTAGATGGCCCCGTCAGGTTTCCATAACCCCTTTATATCTTCAAGTATAAATAGTACATCATATCTTTAAGTTTTAAAAGGCATACGCAAGATAAAAGCTTAGCTTGAAGTTAAAGGCGATTTCATTTTCTGAATGCCAGATACATCAGCCTTTGAGTAGAAGAGATTAATTTGTCGGTTTGTTTCACAAAAACGAAATTAGGCAAACAACGAACTAAACTTATAATGAAGAAAACACGTTTGACAATTTTGAACTACAATCTAATAACTGCAGTGACGCATATTCCACTACTCGAAAACACTTTCTTTTTGCACAACGAAGTGAAACGTCAGCTGATTTGTCGCGATGTCTCACAGCACAGTAAGGTGTAGTCTACCAGTAATGCTGCTTCGGTATGTTCCCACCCTAAAAATCTACGGTACTGTCAAGTGTCCTCTAAGCAGAGTAGCAATTTTACTGCAAACTAGTGATCATAGAGTTAATAAAGAGAGGTTAAAATTAATAAAATTAAAATTCAAACAAATTTAATTTAAATTATGTTAATAAATTAATGAAGAAAGTTGTGTTAGTGGTTATAATCACAAACAGAATTATCACTGTTGCACACCACTATAGAAAAATTAGTGATATGTTCTATAGTTGCACACCACCAATAATTTGTCTATAGTGGTGTGCATCAGTGATAATTCTGTTTGTTAATAAGTTAATACTATAAAAAGAAACTATCTCTTTCTCTCTCTCTCCCCTACACAAACGCGCGCGCGCATAAAGAATTTCGACGAAACCGAAACATCAAAGCATGATAATGTTTTGTAAACAATCTGTCTTGATGCGTTTACATATCAAATTTCTAGACTGTGGGGAATCGAAAGTGTGGAAGCGTTACGTTTTTCGATGACGATTTCTGTGGAATGACCCCCAGCCTAAAAACATTATCATGTTAAAAGTAATAAGGATTAGAATGAATAAAGTGGGGAGAAAGAGGTCTGTATTTGGCTCAAACAAGCGAAGCGAGTTCTCAGTTTTTTACTCGACCGTTTGACATTTGTCTATACTAGCGGTGGGCCCATATACCTATAACAGGTATTTTGGAACGATTATTTTTGTGGAACGGATATAACAGTGACTGAAAAGTTGAAATACCTATTCCGATTCAACGAAAACTGAAAAGTCGAAATACCCGTTCCGATTATTCGTGGCCTCGCGGTTCCAAGTCGCGGGAGCCCCCTACGCACCTAACGCCCAAAAAGTACAAAGTCACTTTTTGGTTCTGAATACTTCATTCTGCGCATGTGCCGATTGCCATACAAGTACGAAACGAAGCAAAACAGCGGGGTTCAGAATATCTCTATGCCAAAGAGACGAACCTGTTTTTACTTAAAAAATAAAAAATCATACTGATGTGTTATGTTTATTCTCGTGTGTTATGCAGATATATAGTACAGATTATAATAACAAATTATATATTATACTAGCCACCACATTGGTAAATTTTCAAAAAGCGAATTATTTTGTGTTATAACGTACCGAGTGGCTGATAGACGACAGTGGCTGATTTGTTAATGTAATTTCGGAGACGATTTTAACTTCACTGCACATCTCACATAAATGTTGAGATTGTTGTAAGTCTTGTGGCTTACTGTTATGTTTTAATTATATGTTTCTGATGTTTTTTTTTTACATTATTTGTTGTGTTATTACGTGCACTCTAAATTTCATTGCCTGAGTTTCGCAACTGATTTGTCTAACCAAAATGGAATCAACAATTTTATATTAAATCTTTGTCAGTTTGTTTACTCCTAGTGAAAACTTAAATTAGTATTCCCAGAGGGAGATAGGGCCTATAAATTCTCTTGTTTCTTATTTTCTTTTAAACAGTAACAGCTTAATAACGTCACAGTGTAAAGTAACACTGTTAATACTTTTAGTTTCAATTTATTTCTTCTAACAAATTATTAAATACAGGTATATGTATAATACGTATATAATAAGAGGTATTTGTACGCGTTTTTTGGAACGGTTTCGTTTGTACTTGTTATTTTCAAATACTAATTTAACACACCTCTAGTCTATATGTCTACCTTAATGGGGTATGTCTGACGATAACTTTGGTAAACATCAGTCGATTTTCGTAAAACTTGGTATGCGCGTCCATACTTGTGAAAATTCGGATTTCGATTAAAATTCCTTTCAGTCAGCCACGCTGCTGGATTTTCACAATTTTCTTTAAATTTTTTATCCATTTTTTAGGCCCTGCGGTTCCAAAATTTTGAGATTTCTGAAATACTGAAACTACATTCAGATGGTATTTTAATATTCTTTACTTTGATACCCCACATGAATTTATCAAAATTTTCACCCTCTTTTTGCGCCCTGATGTTCAAAATTGTTTTAATCTTGAAAAACGAACACTATATTCAGATTGTGGTTTAGATTTCCTTTCATTTGACACCCCCCTGAACATCTGAGATTTTTTCACAATTTTGACTCCGTATTTTTGGAGGGATCAATCTGAAAAACAACAGGGTTCTGTAGGCTAAAAGTATGGACATGCAAGCCAAGTTTTACGTAAATCGGTTGGTGGGTTCAAAAGTAATCGTACGTACAGCAAGCGTTCGACAAAGTGTGGCACGAGGGCTCCTCTATGATATCAAACGTAAGTTACCTATTGTAGTCAATTATACTTTCTGCTAAAGTCTTATTTGTCCGATAGATATTTTCAAGTTAAAGTCAATAACGCTTTATCCGATTACCAACAAATACACTCTGGAGTACCCCAGGGCAGTGTTCTAGACAGCCGTACTACTATCATCCAATGAAAACTCAATGCTAGCTGCTGAGGATATACAAAACCATTTAAATATCTTGGCAGAATGGTTAAAACAATGGCGAATCAAAGTAAACAGCGACAAATCGACGCAGATTACGTTTACTTTGAACCACCGTCCTTTTAGTGATTCCTTAAAAAAAATTTAAGATAAGATTTTTGCCTACCCATTCATTAACTACTAGCTTCGCCAGTAAGCAAATTGATGTCCATTTTTTCGGCTTGCACGCGTTATGTTGGTGTGGGTTTCGGCACTTTCCATTTAAAAAGCGTGCAAATGTAAGAAAATAAACATCAGTGAGGCCAGAAATAACGTGAATTGTGTGTGTGTGTGTGTGTGTGTGTGTGTGTGTGTGTCTTACCTGCCTTTTTATTGCTGTAGGCATAATAATAAAATGGAAACGTAAACATTACATAACTGAGATATGCTTACCTGCCACGAACGATATATTATTTTATACATGGAGGAGTTCAGTGACATACACACGTACAGAAGAATTATATATATAAAGATATTAACTCATACATAATTTACATTAAAGTGAAAAATTTATAATTTTATTGCCTGGCAACAAAATTATTTTATTTTTAACAGTTACCATTGTTTCAAAAAGTTTAAATGAATTTTCAAGTACTTTACTCTTGTTAAAACGTAAAAGGTTGCAGGTAAACTACCCCTTCCCCTTAACCGATCTTCACCAAAATCGAAAGTCCTTGAGACCTCTACAATTCAGGGACGTATGCAAAAAATTATTTGATTCTGTTTGAATTTGCGGCTGTTATCGTGTGCCATAGAAAATACCCTTGTTAAAAAAACGTTGCAGGTAAACTACCCCTTTCCCTTAACCGATCTTCACCAAAAACAATAGGTCTTGAGAACTCTAGAATTTAGGGCTGTATGCAAATAATCTTTTGATTCTGTTTGAATTTGCGGCTATCGTTTTCCATAGGAAATACCCTTGTTAAAACATAAAACGTTACAGGTAAACTACCCCTTTCCCTTAACCGATCTTCACCAAAAACAATAGGTCTTGAGAACTCTACAATTCAGGCCTGTATACGAAACATTATTTAATTCTGTTTGAATTTGTGGCTGTTATCGTTTGCCAAAAAAAAAATTTCCCTTGATAAAAAAAAACCGTTGCAGGTAAACTACCCCTTTCCCTCAACCGATCTTCACCAAAAACAATAGGTCGTGAGTACTCTACAAATCAGGGCTGTATGCAAAAAATTATTTGATTCTGTTTGAATTTGCGGCAGTTATCGTTTGCCATAGAAAAAAAATCTACACATAGACAGACAGACACACAGATAGACAGACAGACACACAGACACTTTTCGGAAAACGACTTTTTTTCATGTTTTGAGTGTAGTACAATCAGAATCTGCAATAATCTCGAACACGATTGTTTTTCCCATCACCATACTTCCATTCCTTAAGGAATATGGAAGTAAAAAGTCATTTTAAGAAAAGTGTCTGTGTGTGTAGAACTTTTTCCATGGCAAACGATAACAGCCGTAAATTCAAACAGAATCAAATAATTTTTTGCATAAAGCCCTGAATTGTAGAGGACTATTGATTTTGGTGAAGATCGGTTAAGGAAAAGGGGTAGTTTACCTGCAACGTTTTACGTTTTAACAAGAGTAAAGTGCTTAATTTTGATAAATAAAGTATCCTGAAAAGAAGGTCATAATAATCCACTGTAGAAAGGTAGATGAAATATCTATAAATGAAAAGGGTAATTGAAGGAGGAGGGGGTAATTTTTTATAAATTAAAATGGTAGTTGATGGTGGAGGAAGTAAATTTTATAAGTTTTATATGTGTAATACGTTATTGACAACAAAGAAGTAGTTTCTATGGAAACATTTCATTTCACTTCAACAAAACTCTATATTTTTTCATTTTAATTTAAATCATGTATGAGAGAAAATATATCGTTCGTGGCAGCCAACCATATCTCAATTATGTAATTTTTTGTTTCCATTTTATTATTATGATTACCGCAATAAAAAGGCAGACCACACACACACACACACACACACACACACACACACACACACACACACACACACACACACACACACACACACAATTCGCGTTATTTCTGGCCTCACTCATGTTTATTTTCTTATATTTGCACGCTTTTTAAATGGAAAGTGCCGAAACCCACACCAACACAACGCGTGCAAGCCGAAAAAGTGTCCAGCGTGGATAGCGATTTGCTTCCTGTGGATCGCTGGGCAGTGTAACTGCACGTGTTTACAGAGGAACGGTTCATAGACAGTTTTTTCGTCTTTAGGGAGTGAACCCTCTACAAGATGCTCAGGGTACATGAGTGACTTCGGGGAGCTTCGGAGGAGGGATGATTATCTGCGTAGTTCGGTTTCTTTATAAGAATAAAGTAAGCCTACTAATTTTTATGGATAAAGTGACTGAAAATAACATTATATTAAACGACTACTCCATAATAACAAAAATATCTATAAATGATAAAATTAGTTTGAGGGTGGGCGATATTTTTTTAGAAATTACCGAACCAAATTCAAGTAAATCATTTTAAACATAAATCTTACAACATGGATGGTTCTCCATACCGATTTTTTTTTAGTGAGGCTGCATCTCCGGTCGCTAAGTAAATACTTGTATGTAGAAAAGGAACGTTCAACGTCAACAGACAGAAGTGGTGCATATTTTGTTTGTAGTCAGTAATTTACATCCTTATTTGTTGCAACATCCTCAACATCAGGGTTGCACACTAATCTGTGGACCTTTAGCCTAACGGGACTACACTGAAGCGAAAGTAATGTGATGCCGCACACGTTCAGTGTTCCTTGTTTAATTATTATAGGAATAAAAAGCGGCAAAGGAGCCAAAAAAAGTAAAAAAAAAGTGCAAAAAGGCAATGACATTGAGAAAAGGTGCAAAAAGTTGCTTGCATTGAAAAAAGTGCAAAAAGGTGTAACCAAAACACAGTTAGGAGTGTTTATTTAATGTTTTCTTCGCAAGACAAGCTAATTTGGGCATTTTAATAGCAAAACAAAATTAAGGTGCACCACCTAAAATTCCTAGATCTACATATAATAAATAAATAAATAAGTAGTCGTGAGGCAGATAGACAATTGCCAAACAGTCGAGTAAAAACAGAATTAGCTTCGCTCGTTCAAAATGCAGAACAAACAAAAGGCTTTCTAGAGTTGCGTTGCGGGTACATTTTCAGCCACTCACGTAAGTGTAACATGATTTACCTAACATACTGTACACTATGCAGGAAAGCGATCTGCTTCGACGGTCAGGCCTTGTGCACGTCTCCACTTCAACGTACTACAAATATGCGAAGGTCATGACTGCTGTTGGGATAATTACTCATCTGCATATGCAAATGCATCCCATGCACACTCTCGTTGGTTTTTTAACGATAACTGCTTATTTTTAGCTTGAAAACAATGAATACATATTTCAAGATATTACACGTAGAATACAAAGAAAGTGCTTCGGAGAAATAGTTCAATTTGTAAGACTATAGAAACGTATTTATGATGTATACTTAAAACAGTGGGGTAAAACTACTGTGGACGAAGTTGTCCCAGAGGCGAGCAAAATTTCGAAAATGTTAAGACCGAAATGAGTAACAAAAGATCATAAGTACGTAGCAGAGGCCATAATCTCCACGCATAAAAAAATTAATTTCCTGCGGAACTAAACTTTCATCGGAATCAGAAATTTTATAAATATTTGAATTTATCACATACTTTAATCACTTTGTTTTCTAGGATTAAATCTGTTTCAAAATTTGCCGTAAAAACTGGCAAAGTTTCTATCAGTGAAAATCAAACACAAAGTTAAAAAAGATGTGGAACCGTACAGGCACTGCCATGTTAATTACATCGTCGCGTTGTGCTAATATGTGAAACCGGAGTAAGACGTCAATAAACCCGACACACATTATGCGCTAAACATTTACGTGTGCTCATCATTATGTTGCCCTTATAGGCTTAGTCAAAACAAACGACTTTACTGACATACACAACCTACACTAAAAAATTAATTACTTATCGATAAAATCTTACCAAGTTACACGCACGCACACACGCGCACGCACACAACAGTATAAACTAGGAACGTAATGACAAAGAGTTCCAGGAACTGGATTCATTACTAACGGTAATATTATGTATTCTTCGATGTAAAGAACTGTGCAACCTGAGGGATTCATTGACAAGTCATGTAGCGGTTTGTAATCGAAGTCACCAATCAGCCTTTACGAACGTGGTATGATACGTAGGCCTATCTGTGTTTGACAACTGAGGGCGCTACTAACTCAAATCTGCAGTACCATCTCTTAATACAAAGATGCAAACGACGCTTGTTAAAATTTCATCGAGTAGTTTTGTTTTGAGAGCCGTTGGAAGTGGGCAAGTATGTGTATTTGTGCAATCATGAAAAAAAAACATGTGAGGAAATCGATTAGAACTTAAATGCGGTTCATAAGAACCGCGCACATTCGATTATTACCGTCAGATATTCATCAGACGAACATCCGTCGTCTTTGATGAAGGCCATCCAATTGAGATGACTACGGAGGATATGGTCCACGGTATCGTGTCAGCTGACCGCCAGGGTAAACACTGGTGCTAGTGTAAACATCTCAATTGAACAAAAAAGGAATCGCGACACTTCAAAGCAATGACTGGCCGTGTTTAAGCGCAATCCGAGTGATTTTCTGATTCTTATGCGACCACTGATGAGACAAAGAGTCCATCACTACTCACCGGAATTGAAACTTCAGTCAGCATACTTTGTTTTTTCCTGGCGAACGTGCGCCAAAGAAGGCGAGGACGATTCCATCGGCCGGAAGAGGTCATGGCCACCGTTTTGGGGGATTCGCATGGCATAATCTTCATTGACTATTTGGAAAAGGGAAGGAAAATCACGAGGGGGTATTATGCTGATTTATTGGGCCGTTCGACGCTGAATTGAAGAGTAAACGGCCCCGTTTGGCGAAGAAAAGTGCTCTTCCACCATGACAATGCACCAGCTCATTTCGTCCGCAATCGTCACAGCAAAACCGGTCAAATTACGCTACGAATTGCTACCTCATCCAGATTTGGCCACTTGCGATATCTTTTTTTATCGAAACATGAAACAAATGGCTTGGCGGAAAGCAGTTCACATCGAACGAGGAGGAGGTCATCACCGAAACAGAGGCCTATTTTGTAGGTTCGACAAATCATATTTTTGGATGGCTTAAAACAGTTGGAATATCGCTGGACTAAGTGTATCAAGCTGAAACGTGACGATAATGAGAAATAAATTTAAACAATTTTTTAACATTGAAAATGTTTATAAGGACGTGTCGCACATCTGAAAACGACCGCTGGTGCGTGTTTGAAAATGGGAACCGGTGAGTTTCCATAGAAACTACTTCTTCGTTGTCAATAACGTAGTACACATATAAAACTTCGCTTATGGATGCGACTACATTTAACTTATAGTCTGTACATTGGTAAATGAAGAATGAATTCATTGATTGGCGAATGAAGAATGAATTCAGTGGTTGGTGAATGAACATAAATATATATTTTTTTTTAGATTTATTGAAGCATTTTCAATGCCCTTCTCTGTGCATTGCATTTGTGCAATGCCTGTAAATTTTTTTTTAATTGCGTTTTCTTCCCTAACACTGGTGCTTATTAAACCGCCCTTGTTTTATGTTTTTTTTTTTCTATTTGCCCACCTTAATACTCTCTCTAACAGTACACTAAAATTACGGCGTTTCTATTTTCGCACTTTCTCAATAAAATTAGGACGCGGCATACTATACGGCGTTCCAAGTTCCATAGCACCTGAGGGATTAGGACACCCTTACTAATACACAAACCCAGCTGATCCGCACGCCTGGCGGTATGAATCATTTATTGGGGCGTCCACTACGTAACTGCAACTTTTATAATCAAACGAGCTTAGCATATTTGTAACTCCATAAAATTTTAAAGAAAATGAGTCCAAACACGACGTGGTTGTGATATATTTAAGGTGTACAAGTAAGTCTAATTTAATACTCATTTTGGCTTTATGATTTAATATTTTGCAGTACTGTTCTTAAATTTTAATATGATATTTATATTGTAAATATAGTATCTAAATAGGTAATTGTATAAGTTGTCATATCAATAAATTTTTTTCTTTTTCATTGGGATACATTTCTAATGAAATAATTTTTTATGAATATTACATACAAGACAGCATTTGTTATTGTAGAAAAAGTACAAATTTTCAAATTACAGATAATTTTGCACCATGAATGTAAATTGTAAATACATTTTTGTTCATAATCATCAAGATATTACCACCATACATATTACTTTATAATAAAATCTTTATTAAGTTACTCTAATTCTGCGTTTGCTTTAAAAATCCCTAAAGTACTCATATTTATCGCAATTATGGACAAATAATCGATAAATATCGTATTTATGTTTGGACTCAGTTTTCTCACAATTTCACGAGGATTACAAAGATTATAGTTCAATTTGGATTACAAGCTAAATTAACAATTTTATCGTTTCGAATTGGACCGTATACTGAGCCGAGCCGGTTGTGAGTGCGCGTGCGAGAGTGAGGGTCTTATAATCCCTTAGGTGCTATCCGGTTTGGAACACTCTATAAATACGCCTATTTTGGGGTTTCCTACAGCAGCCGCTGCTTCATATCTGTCAAGCCGGTTTTTCCTCGTGGATGTTAGCCTACTGCATTTTCTTTCCTCTAATCCTAGTCTAGGCATA
Organism: Magicicada septendecula; assembly: GCA_034769895.1. Classification (NCBI taxonomy): domain Eukaryota; kingdom Metazoa; phylum Arthropoda; class Insecta; order Hemiptera; family Cicadidae; genus Magicicada; species Magicicada septendecula. The sequence goes on along the minus strand of CM068373.1, from coordinate 158,200,217 downwards.
AAGTCACTTCATCCGTCACAAAAAGCCTCTCCTTAGACAGGCTTTTCATTCTGTCTATCGGATTCGCTATGCTACTCTAACCCGCCCATAGCCCGCTCTCCTGACATGCCACAAACGGCAGTCTCTTGTCCTCTATATCTGTGTTATCTCTTCTATGACGTAGCTTACTGCGTCTTCTTCCACAGTCGTTGCATTTTCTAAACCTGTTAATTCCTCCTATTTTGTGAATCACATTTCAAACCCACAACACTAACACAAACGTTTACGGAATCATTAGACTTTCGTCATCAACGCTAACGTCATACAAAATTCATAGGTGGAGCAATCGTGGCCCCCTCCGCCAATTTTGCACCGCTGAATAATGGCGTTATTTCCGCACGGCGACTAAAAATATACGGAAAACGTCACTACAAAAAAAATGCACACACACACACACAAACGGAAATCTGGATAGAACACAGGAAACTCCTACATGTACTTAACAAAAACTTACAGGCTGCAATGCTAAGTAAGGAAAACCAGAACGATTACACAAACCGCAAGTCGCTTTACGTTTCAGTTGGGCTGTCAACATCGCGCTTTCCTCATACGAGTGAAGGACGCAAACAATAACAAAACTGATGTTTACATATTATTCCCTACTTGTAATATAGTCACAATGGCTTGACAAGATGAGATTTCTCTACAGATTACTAAAAAAAACCTCACACATAGATTAAGCCTAGTATGAAATATAAAATTTTTGAAATCCAATAAAAGCACTGTCGCAGCAGCAACTTTGCTACCGAGCAAGGAATGTAGTGTAGTATGCTATTCCACTGGACGCATCACCGTAATACTACACATTTAAAATACGTTTAACACAGTTTCGGTATGACTTGACTGTCCCTCACACAGTCGCGAATAAGAAAACACACGTTAACAAAACATTCAATAAGTTATACTGACATATATAGTCCATTCGCTTTCGCGTGGCACCTAAGGGATTAGGAGACCCTTACACACACACGCACACAAATGCAGCTGCTCGCGTCCGCTCCGGCCGGCAGGTAGATGACTCATAACTGGGGCCCTAATTGAGTAATTGCTACTTCTTTAAAATATAAAATTTAACTACTGACATCAGTTTATTTGTAAACTTCGTGCAATTCCAAGAAAAATGACACCAAACACGGTATGATTATGATAATATATGATGTTCAACATGCATAGTAGTATTTTATATTTAATATACCGGTTTAGTTTTGTAAAAATTTTATTTTTAAGTTTGTAAATAAAAAAATTATTATATTGCATACAGTATTCGTGTGAAGTTATTAAAAAAAGTTTTTATTCAGTATGTATTTTTGTTATAATTGTTTTTTATCTATTACTAAAGGTTTTTTTTTGTTTATCCATAAATATGGGCTATCTGTAAATAAAACCACGAAAAATATTTCGTTTATGACCCACTTTTGTTAAGATGGGGTTTTTAATTTTGTAAAAATTTTACTAATAAGTTTGTACATAAGAAAAACAACGTTGTATTGTATATAGTATTTGTTTAAAGTTATTTAAAAGAAGCATTTCTTAAGTATATATTTTTGTTATACATTTCTTAAGTATGTATTTTTTGTTTGTTTTTATCTGTTAATAAAGGTGTTTTTCGTTTATATATTAATATATTTCCGAAACGATCAAAGTTAAAGAAAATATTGCGTTTATATTCATGTCGTTTTCCATGTGTAATGTAAAAGTTTAAGAGAAAAATGCCCATCACATCCAGGAGTAAAATATTTTTAGTACTGTATTACAAATAGGCTTTTCCATTTTATAAAAATTAAAAACAATAATGTGGAATTTAAACTAAAAGGCTAATATATTTCATCTTGTACTTATTTAACATTTATTTAATTGTAATGTTATCATTAGTAAGTTTTTATCATTGGTAACCGATTTTATATAATATTAAAATGCCATTCTCAAATTTAAATAAAACTCGTCTTTTTAGTACTGCAATATGTGTTTTTTTTCTAAAATCCAAATATACTCCCTTGACGCTACATGGTTAACAGTAACTATATGTTGAGAGGACTCATTTTTCTCGCAATTTAACGAAGATTACGAAAATTATATTTTAATTTGGATTATCGTTCAATTTAAATGTGTCATAATTTGTAACTGTTTCATGAAGCTGTATACCTGCGCGTTCGGGCAAGGGTGTGTGGTCCGGGCGCTCGTGAGTGCGCGTGCGAGAGAAAGGGTCTGCTAATCCCTTAGGTGCCACGCGAAAGCGAATGGCGTATAAAGATCCGAACGAAGAGTGATGCTACCCCTCGCTTTGAGTTGGCGTCAGTTTTAAATACGGGGTTCTGATTGGTTGTTCAAATAAATCATGCGTTTTTCCAGTTTTGACAATCTCGAACAGGTCGACGAAACACCCCGTGACGGGTTTGAAACTGCAGAGAATTTCTAGTTTGCGTACTTCCTGTGTTTGCAAATCGATTGAGGTGTTTGCAAACGTGTTTTCAAAGATCTGACCACAGAATATTGTTGCTTAGGTCTTTATCTGTGTGTGTGTGTGCGTGCGTGCGTGCGTGTGTGTGTGTGTGAAAACATTTAATTCCTACGTAGCATAATTCTCTCGTTATTCCTTTTGGCGTACGTCTTCCGTATAACTTCTCCAATTGTTAATTATATTAACTGAGATTGCGGCTACTTATAAACAACCCTCGAAAATTGCACTCGCCCACTCGCCAGTGGCGAGTGGGTTTTGACTGTGAAAAAAAGGAGAAAAGAGGAGAGAAAGAATGAAAAATGGAAAAAAGAAGGACGTCTATTAAACCAAAACACGTCATGTTTTTGTTTTAGTAAAGGCGCGTGTTGAAGTCATAGGCCGTCAGTTAGCTGTCAATTTTATAAACAAAACTGCTCTGTTGGATATAAACATCTTGAAACACGTCGAACAAAATAGTGTTGCTGAGAGAGGGGAGCGGAAATTTCACGCCGTTCTGCGCGGGCCGCCGGCCTTTGTCACTGCTTCCAAGTTGTAAGTCAACTAATTATTGTTGAGTTGACCGGATGTGTTACGCGTGTGATTTATTGTTTCGTGTACTAAAAGTATTCTCAATTTCTAAGATCGTGTTCAGCGTGTATTTTATTTTTCGTGTGTTATTTTATTCATAATGAAACAGATTAAACTTAATTATTTCTTTAAAAAAAGTTCTACTGTCAGTACGACGACGCCTAGTGAGTCTGCGAGTGCGACGTCTACTGCTAGAGATGTAAGTGCCGGGCCTAGTAGGGAAACTGAAACGCGAGTTCTAGTGGACTTAGGCCTACTCACGGTTCCTCTGGGAAACGAAAATTTCAAAGAGCTTGGCTGGATATCTTACCCTGGCTAGCTTACGATTCCGACCGCGCAAAATGTACTATATGCGCTAAATACCCTCAAAATAGTAACCCAAAATGAGTAGCAGGATTTTCTGGTTCCATGAAAAAGGAAACTTTTGTGTTTCATGGTAAAAGTCTAGTATATATGGACAATTTAACGAGGTTTGAAGTAGAGTCAGAACCAGGAAAAGCTCCTCTTGCCAAATGTATTAAGAAAATCGAGTCTTCTATGTTTAGCATCTAACAACTTTATCCAACATAGCCTATTTTATAGGCATCAATGAAAAACCATTTACCGACTTCCCTAAGCAAGTTGCCCTTGCAACTAAATTAGGTGTAAATGTGGAGACAAAACAATATGTAAACAATAAAAACTGCCAAGTTTTCATTAATTTTATTGCTAAACAGTTACAAGAAGATGTGGTTCAAAAATTAAAAAATGCTCAGTGTTTCAGTATTTTGATTGATGGTTCCACGGACCGAAGTGCTGAGGAACATGTGATTGTTTATGCTCGTTATGTGTGTGAAGGGGAGATAAGAGAAGACCTTTTAGGCCTTGTGCC